>CM076572.1:1143525046-1144198116 GCA_034641835.2 Pinus albicaulis
TGTCCCATATGGCCACGAAGTCTCATGGAATGTTAAATAAAAGATATCTATGTAATGACTTGCCGCTTAAATTCTTCTAAGAGCTTAAATGTGCAAATGGTGCTTCTTACCTTTTTAATGCGTCCATTTACTAGTTAGAATAATTTTTCTTTTTAATGAATTTTTTTTTGGATTCTAGAATTGCATATTGAGATGCAATTAAGATAGCGAAGAATGTTAAATTAACTCATCATATCAAATTGTGACACCTTAGAAAAATAATTAATATAAAAATGTCTATGGAAAATATTGTCATTTGGAATATTTGTTAAGTTAATGTGCTTTATATTGCAAAGTTTACATTCATAATATCATATTACTTTACGCAGTTACTATTAGTATTGGAATGTCGGGAGGTTTCTAAAGGAATATCCAATTGACAATTTGTTTGTTCATGTCACATCAAGCAAGGGAAAGGAGACGCCTTAATTCATAGCTTTGGCATGCCCTTATCAGACCGCTCGTGTCCTTACCTATTTTTGGGAGCAAGGTTGTTTATTTTCCACAGGGTCACAATGAGAAGGTGAGGTGGTTGCTCACTAATTTTTAATTTTCAATCTTCTTTTGGATACAAATGACTAAAAATAATGAATGCTTATCTTCTTTTCATCATAAAATGTGACCCCAGTAGTTTGAAATTTTAATGTTATGTAATGAAATTGATCATATTCAATGTGATTTCAAGTAGCTGATTCAACAAACAAGTAGGTTAATGCTCATATATCCAATTACCTGAATCTTCCAAGTCAATTAATCTACCAACTTCACACTATTACAATGCATGTGGGTTCTCTACATTTCATCCTTGCTTTGGTTGTGAACAATTTTATTCATATTGTTATATATACAAGATTTAAAATTTAATAAACACTTTGTTGAATGCTAGGTAGATGTGGAAACATATGAATAATTATATGC
This sequence comes from Pinus albicaulis, assembly GCA_034641835.2. Lineage (NCBI taxonomy): Eukaryota > Viridiplantae > Streptophyta > Pinopsida > Pinales > Pinaceae > Pinus > Pinus albicaulis. Next base: position 1,143,526,004 of record CM076572.1, read on the forward strand.
TCAAATGGCATTGCAACCTCTTAATGTTGTAAGACATTTTCAATTTCATTATTTGTGCTTTGCCATAATTGCCAATTTTGGTGAGAAATGCTTTGCTAGTAGTTCCATTTGTGCACGGAAATAAAAAATGATGATACTGTGAAAAAAGAGAAAAAAAATTGTTATCTTGGTTCTGACCTTGACACACCAAGCAAGCAACCGAATAATTACTTTTGTAAAACGTTAACTACAAGTAACACAAGCACCGATGACAAGTTTTATGTGCCACGTCGCAGTGCGGAAAACGTTTGTCCTCCACTTGTGTAGTTCTTATTTTCCCATAATTATTGTTCTATTTGTGATTTAATAGATAAGTGCTTAGACTTTTAGACCTTTTTTAAGAGAAGACTGCATTCTTTAAAGGAGCAAAAGGTAAGGGTATTTTTCATATTTGTCTCTTATTAAGTTTTGTTTGTTTTGGGCAGGATTTCACTTAGAAACCACCTTCCCAAGGACCGATAGTCGGGGATATTCATGAACATGAATGGAAATTTCGACATTTTTTTGGGGTAAGTTATAGCAGTTATTTGAATGTTTTTTTGGAATAAAAGTGAATAGTGAACATGTAATTATGTGCAGTTTCTTTTGATGCTCTTATATCATTGCAATGCATTTTGAAATGTATACATGTAGTGCATATATCAAACTTGTTGCCACATTTGAGGTCATAAGTGGAAGATATATTTTAAAATTGTTTTTAAGGGTGTTAGTATCTATCCTTATGTCTAAAAAATATCTCATATAGCTAGTCCCCAGTTACTTTACCTTCGAATGTGGAGCCAACTATTTAGTTTTTCTATGGATATAATTTGTTGGATTTTTGGAATTGGATTCCTCTTCCCCTGGAATAGTAGCAATTGAAGATTGTTATATTGAAGCTATATTCCTAGTTAGTATCATGATTTACAAAGTCTTGTGTTATTCTTTTTTAGTTTCTTGTTGTAATCTTGTGTCATCAATACTTTTCTCCACCCTTTAGATTTCTATTGACAAATTTTATTGTTGAAGTGTCCCTGCTTCTTAAAGATAACTAGAGGAAACGATACAACTACAAAAGTGGAGCATGAGACATTATTAGTAGAAATTGCTAGCGATGTTGTGTTTGATTATGCTGGATAAAATCAAAATTGCAATGTCCCATAAGCATGTGAATTCAAAATATTGGGATAAAAATGTGTGCTTCTATTTGCATTTATTACTTTAGTTGAAGATAAAATTTCATCAGCAAGTGTTGTACATTGAGAACAAAGTAGGTACAACATTTATTCTATGGTGATGTTTTATTTGCTTTGTTTATATAGGTCATTTGGCCAGATAGTGGTCACTATTGCCCAACTGAAGAAAACTTGTTCGAATTTCTTGCTTTTGTGGGGAAAAATGACATTAAAAATATTGCTTATGTTGAGGTATATAACGTATAAATCCTTTATATTCTACTTTAGTTTATATTACAGTGTTCATTGACTTTCATGTCTTATACTTTGCATTGTATCTTTTTTTTTTGCAGAAAATGAACTTAGTATTGATGGTAAGAAGTAAGAATTGAAGAAAGAGGAGAACAATAACACTAAAGCGCCAAAATAAAAATTAAAGAGAGAGAGAGAGAGAGAGAGGAGAATTGGTCTAGTGGTACTTGTAGAGCCAATATCCTACAAAAGGCACACACATAGATACTAATGGTCAAGTCTTCGGAGTTAGTGAATTCACTTGCAATGTCTTGGCAACACAATGATAATGTTTTGAAACGATGAAATATTTCATGTGTAAATTGTTCTCCAATCAATATTAAGTTGGAAACTCATATTGTAATGCTTGACATTTTATATAATATAATTTGTGGTTGGAATTATTTATAGTTGCACTTGATATTACTTAATATTATAATTAACATATGTAACTTTAAGTTGCAAAATCATACTAATTAATTTATGCTGATTAATAATAAACACATAAAATCAATCTAAAAAAAATAGATAGGTAGTTTATGTTTATTAATGATGAACACAAATAAAATGAATATATGACTAAATTAGTTGCTTCTGACAATTTTTAATGAAAGTAAATGAAATGAATATAAACTACTAAAGTAGTCATTTATATAATGAATATTACACTACTAAAAAAAAAAAAGACTACTGCAAATGATAAATTTGTGATTAAAAATGACTACTAAATTTTGCATATATACGACTATTAGTAGCTAATTTACAATATCTTATAACACGACTAAAATTTAGTCATATTTCTTTGGTCATTAATTTGTTTCAAATGATGACTAGAATTTTCATATATATGACTATTAGTAGCTAATTTACAGTATCTTATAACATGACCAACATTTTGGTCATATTTATTTAGTCATTAATTGGTTTTCTCGGGTGATCATTTAGTAATATATTTTATTGTATATTTGGTCATTAATTGTGACAATTAATGACCAAATCAATGAATAAATTAATTACCAAATTAATGAATAAATCAATGACCAAAATAATGACCAAATATACTACTAGACAACAAAATTGAGACAACCAAGTAATGACTAAACTAAAAACGACTAAAAGCTGGTCGCATTATAAGATACTGTAAATTAGCTACTATTGGTCACTGACCCAAATATAGTCGTTTATATGAAAATTTTAGTCTTTTTTTAGTAACTAATTAGCCATTTTGTACTAGTGGTTGTACATTTGTTAATTTTTATATGGTGGTTGTTAAAATTTTAGTTTTGTCTCTGGTCTGTTTTCCCCAGTGGTGGACCAAGATGAATATTTCCTTGTTTTGATGTTTTTTTTTTTTTGAAAAAATGGAATTTACTTTACAATATGTTTGTGTGTGTGTGTGTGTATTAATTTTATAGTTTAAATTTTTTGATGACTTGAACAAAATAAGGATTGGCATCTTCAAATATAATAAGAGTAACTAATTTTTCTAAATATTAAATTTCTATTTAAGTTATGTTTAATATTTTATATGACATTTTTTTTTCTATGTTGTTCACAGTCCCTAGAGATCGATGACCAATACGTCCATGGCATAATTATACCAAATAGATCTACCAGAAAGGATCACATCCTAGCAGCTCAACCATGGAGCTTGACCTAAAAAGTGTCAAGAGAATTAAAAATGTTACCTCTAAAAAACAAATGTTCTTTAATTATCAATACTTAACCAACTGATCTAACCCTCGAGGCTTAATATTTTATATTATATAAATAAACTTTAATTATAATTAAAATATGTCCTATATAGGGTTGTTTCAATGCAAATAGGGGGGTGTGGCTTTCCTCCACCCCACCTAGCCAAGTGGTTGACATATGTGGCAGCTCACCCCCACAATAAGTTTTAATACATACATGCTCTTAAAATTTCACCTGAGGTGAGTTGTATGCAAGATCTGCAATCCCAATACCATGCATTACAAACACATTGAAATGTCATTGTCTCACCAGGACGGTTACGTCCCCGCTTGTGTGGCGAATGGATTTAACACATTCATATTCATGATCCTCCTTTTGGTTCTAGTTCTCTTGTCTTCCACTATAGGACATTCATTCTCCTCATCTATTCTTGGATCTGGTCGACCCACTTATGTGAGCCCCAGCCAGGCCCTGTATTTATTATTTGAATTTCTCTTAGTGGCTTCATAAATAAATATATTATCCTCCTTTCCCAAAATTTCGGTGGTGCTTTTCATTTGATTTCTTGGATTATTTTCCAACACTAGCTATTTCATTTTCCCAACCTATTGAATATGCAAGTAGGAGAGCACACTGGGACTTGTGAAGGTTTCCACTACACGATGGATACCAGCCATTATGGACAATAGACCCCTACAACATATGTTGGATTAGTAGTCTTTGGTCTATGTTTGTCTCTTCGTTTGATTATCATTTATGATATCAGATTTGAAGCACTTTCTTATTTTGCATTCAATTTTTTTGTCACCCTCAACATCACACCTAGTTCGCTCTTAAGGATCTATACCCCTCTTCGTCTACTCCTACAACCATGTATCCCTCCCTTTCACCTTATCTTGTAGGTTGTCATCTCCTACTATCAGCCTCCTTAGTAGGCATAGCATTTTCCCATTTCCACTCTCACACCTACACCATATTCATTTGATAGGTTGGTGATTTTCCCTATCATTGACTTATGGTTCCATTTGACCCTTTGTGACTCCCCCCCACACACACCCCCCCCCCCTTGTCCCTTACATGGCATACCCCCTTGAGTCCATTGCTATTCCGCACAATTTTTCAACTGTTCATTTTAGTATCCTAGTTTGGTCTTTCAATGTGCCCCATCTATGAGCACGTGCCCTTCGAGGGGGTCCCAATTTTTAGGAGCAAACTTCTTGGTGACAAGCATGCACATCATAGGCTTCAAGAACCAATAACCAAGTTTTGGGACTTCACCCTAAGGCCCATCCAAAAGTAGTTAGCTTGTTTGGAACAAGAAGGGGTCTCCCAATGGAAGAAGCTTTTGGATACACAAATTTTGGTAGATCTAGTAAACTATGTGCTAGATGTTGGGCATACCCAAGGTCATTTTAATTAATACATGTACACCATTGATATGTATTGGCGTTTGAAGTTCCTCCTAGGAAGAATTCTGATAGATCGCTTCGAGCATAGGGCTAACATTCTAGACACTCTAGAGCACCTTGATCGTCACCTAAGGGACATGGATTGATTATTGGACCACATTGAGTAGCATCTTAGCATTCCTCCCCCGGCAACCAAAACCCCTAGAAACACTAAAGACCCTATTCAAGTTGTCATTACAAACTCTAATCCCTCAGGTTATCCTTTCTCTGCTCAACTCTATTTTGCATTATGACTATCAAGTTCATTCTCCTGGCTAATTTGGCCCATTTTTTAGCATGTATTTTCTATTTAGACTTTTGTAAAGCATGTTCTCCTATGCCTATTTACAAAGGGTGCACATTTGGCTATGGTTCGATCTCCCTAGTGAAAGACTAACTTAGTGTTTCTAGCATATCCATGTAAATTCCAATTTTAGAAGGCAATACAATATTTAATCATATATATATATATATATATATAGACACACACACACACACACACACATGCACACACACTTTTTCAATGGAATATCTATCTTGGAGAAATAATTTAAGCAATTTTCCAATGGAGAAATTAAGAGACACCCATGACAATGGGTATAGAGACTTGACCTCATGAAATCCTACTTATAATTCAAAAATAATTTATGATAATAATAATAATAAAGTAATTTTCCCACACAACGTAGAGTAGATGGTGACAAGGTGTTCTGTTAAGGCACTCTATCGTGAAAATTGTCATCAATTCAAAACTTCGTGGGAAAAAATCTAGTCATTCTAAGGGTTAGTGTGGCTCAGTCTCGGTGCGAACATCGGGTGATTTTGGTCACTTAGATGCCCCTAGGTCGTAGCTACTCAACCCACATGTTAGGCGTGTCATTCATCTCAAGAATCACATTACCTAGAAAATAGTAATAATATAATATAATTTAAGGTCACAACTAAGCTAGTGCATGAGATCCCTTTGTTTGTGATTCAAAGGACCCACTTCTATGCAAATATTTAACTACAAAAATATAAGAAAACATATGTACTCCACTCCTTTCCCGATTTGAACTTGTTACCTATACAAAATTTAATTTTTCTTATCCTTAAAAACCATATATAATCCCCTGACTAACCTATTTTCTATAACATAAATGATTATTAAAAATGAATTTTAATCATATAATTATTATATATTTTACTTTACATAAACCGATTTTGAAACATGTGAATTAATATTAAAATTTAAATTTGATAATGATTAGACCAAAATAAGGATTAGCATTTTCAAATATAATGAAAGTGATTGATTTTTCTAAACATTAAATTTTTATTTAAATTATAAGTTTTTAATATTTTACAAATCTCTAGAAATAACCAGTATAAGACATGAATCAATTTTAATTACCATTAAAATAACTTTAACTAAAAATTACTTATGTTTTGATGGAATATATATTTTGGAGAATTTTTTAAAACACTTTTTCAATGAGAACAATAAGTAACATGGAATAATATCAAAGGTAAAATTATTTGATGAAATAATAACTATTATGATAATAAAATAATAATAATTTAATTTTGATATAGAAATATTTTTCACTTAATGTTTCTTAACTTTAAAAAGTGTTTAGAGAATATTAAATTATGTAAAATTCTACCAATTATATGTAATTAAAACTGATTATATTTGTTTAGGATAAGTTTAGTTTAGCATAAAAGGCATAGAATAGATAGTGATTAGGTATACTATTAAGGAAATTGGTAATGTGAAAGTCATGGGGTCATGGGTTCGAAATTCAATGAGAAAAAACCTATCCATGTTAAGGGATAGTGATTTTGATAGCTTAAATGTCTCTAGATCCTAATTTCTCAAGTCAAAAATTAAAAGTGCAATGATCAAGACTCACACAACTTAACAAATTATATATATATATATATAATTATAATTATAATTTTTTAATCTAAATTTAATTTTGTTTAATAACTATCAATTTTTAAAATTACAACAAAGGTAGACAACAAATTAATATAAAAACATGCATTCTCCAATTCTTTTTAAATTGAAACTAGTTATTAAAAAATATATATTCTAACTATTAAATTTACTCAAACTATATTATATTATTTAAATAATAAATATTATTATGATATTATATCAAATATAGATATAAATAATTTGTAAAATATGAAATTGATAACTATATTATATTAAAAATATATATATTCTGAATTTTCTCCAACTATATTATATTATTTAAATAATAAATATTATTATGATATTATAACAAATATAAATATAAAATAATTTGTAAAATATGAAACTGATAACCGTCTTTGCTACAAGGATACCCGCCTTTCAAATTATTTTCAACAGATATTAGAGATACTGAAAATGATAGATATCTACTCGACATTAATCAAATTTAATAATTTATTATATAAATAAAATAAAATATATTATGAAACTGAATTCAATAAAAATCTCAATTAACTTTTGTTTATGAACTCCAGGAATGGACTAAGAAGCTTTTATAATATTCGTAGACCGTTCCAGCTAATGTGAAAATGATAGAATTTAGATTAGTCTTGACTGTCATGTGAATATATAAGTATAATCATGATATTCGGTTCGTTGGTTTTAAAAAATTAATATACATCACTATTAAATTTGATAATGATTATGAAATAATATTGAAAAATAAGTAATCTAATTATCTAATTCTGTAAAATGTGGAATCGAGAGTTGACTATGAAGCATATATTCAAAGATGATGAATGTGATTGTCTCATCGTGTTGAATGTGGAGCTGATATCGACAGATTATATAATATGTTTACAGTGCAGAGTTGATAACCGGTTATGAAGCAGATATTCAAAGACAATTAATGTGACTATCTCACTTGCCAAATGTGGAGTTGATATGGACAGATTTTTAAAAAATGCATCTAATGATTTGACAAAACGAAAGGAGACTTTTTATGGGTTATAGTGAAAATATAGATGTTACTCAACCTTCAAATTATTATGATGGGGAGAGGACGGTACCGGGAAGGATATATATTTTGAAAAAAAAAAAATAACTAGTGAGTTTTTGGTATATTTTATTTAGCAAGGGTTTTGTTTAGAGGTTGGAAGATTTTATTGCGAAACTTTATAAGAAAAGAGAAGAATTCAAAAATCAAATAGAAAAGCAATCTGTTTTATAGGTTATCTTTAGTCTGATGTAAATGTTAAAATAACTTATTCTTCTTCTTCCAATTTAAACTGTTCCATTTGCCTATATATAAATATATACAAATTTACAAAGCTTTTATACACATCAAACTTAAGTAAATCACAGTGAAGTTCATTTTCTATACACAATAGACTTAAGCAAATGTGAAGTTCTTTATCGTTCCTGCAATATGAGCAACACATTTATATCCAGGGTTAGGTTAAAATATGAATTATTCAGATGGAAAATGACTTTTTCTATGTGGTTCACTGTACCAATCAAAATTTTGTATTAGTTATGTCTACAATATATATATTTGTTAGTCGGAAGAATCAAGGTAAATAATCTAGTTACATATAAACATGAAGAATCAAAGTAAATAATCTTGCTATTTATTATTCCAAAAGATCAAGGTAGATAATCTCCTTACATGTAAACATGAAAAATCAAAATAGATAATCTAGTTACATATAGACATGTCATAGTATGAGATTCAAATCTTAGTAGGAAGAAAGACAACCCACAATCTCAAATGACAAAATACTTATTAATTCCAATCAGACAATACTTAGATTATTATTAAGTTTTTAGCTGGTACTCACCAACAAGGTAGATAATCTAGTTACATGTTACATATAGACATAAAGAATCAAAGTAAATAATCTTGCTATTTATTAGTCCAAAAAATCAAGATAGATAATCTCGTTACATATCAACATGAAAAATCAAAACAGATAATCTAATTACATATAAACATGTCATAGTATGAAATTGAAATTCAAACCTTAGTGAGAAAGAAGACAACCTACAATTTCAAATGATAAAATACTTATTAATTCCAACGAAGCAACACTTAGATTATGTGTTAGTTGAATTCATTTTAATGAGCTTCAAACAAGTAGATAATCTCATTACACACAAACATAAAAAATCTAAATAAATAAATAAATCAAAGTAAATAATCTTACTGATTATTAATCCAAAAAATTAAGGTAAGTAAATTAGTTATATATAAACATGAAAAACAAAAATATTATGACATTGAGATTCAAACTTTCGTGAGTAAGAAGACAACCACAATCTCAAATGACAAAATACTTATTAATTCCAACCTGGCAACACTTAGATTCTGTGTTAGTTGAATTCATTTTTATTGAGCTTTCTGCTGGTACTCACCAACCATATGTTCGGGGACACACACTGTGGCATCTGGCATTTAATATTCGGGTGTTTGTTAGGGTTAGGGTTATTCGTATACCAACGGTCGTCTTTGACTGACCTAGCCGTTTGTGGGACACTGCAGGCAACGACTGGGTGAATTAAAAAAATAGAAAGAGACAAAAATGGGGGTCTCTAGGTATAAGCCGATTAGGGCAGTGGGAGGGTCCGGTGTGCTTGGGCTAGCAGGGACCGTTGAGATTTCTCTTGTATTATAATTCCTTGTTGTAGGCGATATTGCTGGCAGAAACACGTTGAGTAAACAGACTGCGCAATAACAATAAAATATTTTGCAGCAACGTGGCGGGGTCTTTTTGAATCTCGAGAAGCGCAGCAGCGCAACTGAAGCTGAACCTGAAGCTTCTAAGCTCATGGTTTTCGGGTGGGTGGGTGAGTTGAGTTCTCGGGCGGAGAGAGAAGACTAGCAGATACGTGCTGGTCTGCTGTTTTTAATGTGTTTAATTCTCGAGCCGAGCTGGGGTCCGGCCAGGCAATTAATAGCCGGGGATGCCGGAAGTGAGCCTGGTAATTTTAATTCGAGTTTTTTTTTCAGTGTTTTTAGTGTGATTTTTCGAAATTTTGACAAAAATTCATTCAAAACAAAAGTTTGATAGATAATTTTACATCATATAAATGTTCTAAAAGTTTTTTATAATATTGAATCTATATACTAGTAAAAAAATAAAACCAATTTAAATAATACAAATCAAAATTTTATCTCAATTTTTTTAACCTATTCCGACACCTGAAATTCCAAACAATAAACAACTCCATTTTAATTAGTTAGAGTTGACAGGTAAGGACGGCTAAGGACGGTGGTGAGTAGTTGTTGGGCGGCTCCAAACAAGCCTGCCTGAGAGGTTGCTGGCGCCCGGCTGGCAGAGGCAACGAGAGCTGCGTGTGTAGTGTACGTCATGTGTTATGCACCTCCCGCTGAGATGGCAAATCAAGCACAAGACAGATGTGTCATAAATGTTTATTTCGAAATTTTACTGTGTGACAGATTTTTAACTTTGGAGGTTTCCAAAACGAGTAGTCTACCACTGCACTTTGGTATTGGTCAGCTATATTTACCAATACTTGAAATTTGGGAGGGATGTATGGAATTTGTACTATGTTTCAGTTGTATAGTTTTGTAGAGTCTGATTGTTTCTAGAGTTTTTAAAAGCATTTATATATTTTAAAATATAATAAAAAATTATAAACAATTTGCTTGTTTTATTTTGGTTTTAAAATACTGATATATTGAATAGTTAGATAATTGCAAATATCAATTGGGGTTATTTTAAGTGGTTGAGGGAATGGTTGTTATCTTATTAGCTAAAATACAAATCAAATTGTTGCTAACTACATGATTGAGCATTGATGAATATTGTTGTAATGGCTTCAAGCTTCAGAAAAACACTCTTAAATGAGTGTTGAGTGCAATGGTTGTTATTATACTAGCCGAAATTCAAATCAATTCTGACTAACTACATTGTTGAGTATTCATGAATATTATTGTAATGGCTTTAAGTTTGAAAAAACTATTCTTAAATGAATATAATTGTAGGCTAGCCTAGCAACCTTACTCTTTGAATTAAGAGGGTGATCAATTTCTTTCCTCCTAACAAAAATTAGATAATTGTGAAATTCTAACATATTTGATTTGATTAGATTTTTTTTTTTTTTTTTTTAATTATAAAGCAAAATTGTTTACAATCTTAAGATTTAAGATTAAAAGTTAAATATAATTTAGTTAAATGTATTCTTAATATTAAACAATACATAAAAATTATCCGTCCATTATAAATAAATTCATTTATATTTTTCAATTATAAATATTTATATTTAAAATAAAAAATTTACAAAACAATTTAAAACTCCTAATAAATAATTTTCCATCAACTCATTCTTAATTTTATATTAATTATTTCCATAAACGTATTCTTAATATTATATTATAAATAGTCAATGATCTCATTCTTAATTTTATATCTAAATTTAAAATACATATTTATATATCTATATTTAAAATATTGTTATATTTATTTTAAATTTTTTATAATAAATAATTTCATAAAATATAAAATTATTATAAAATTATTATTCAATTTATTTAAAATTGATAAACATAAAAAGAATGGGAAAATATTTATGGCACTTTTTTTTTAATGTTTAAAAGCTATTTAGATTTTTTTTTTTTTTTTTTTTTTTTTGTAAATAGGGGCAAGTTGCATCAAAATTTACATCCAAAATTGAGTGTCTCAACCTGCCTGAAGGAAACCAGGTCTGTTGGCCATCTCAAGAAGTTATAAGCTAACCAGAATCTATATTGTCTCTTACGCTTAGTAGCAGCTAACTTAACACGACTATGTCCATAGAAACTACATATGAAACTGAGAAGATATAATGTATCAAGAGTCATTTAAAATTTAAAGCAAAACATGAGGCTAATGAAAACATGAGATCAAATATCAGTAGCTCGATCCTTGACAGGAAATCCTGAAGGCTTGGCATCCTATAGAAGACGGAGCTATTGTTCTATATTGCCAATTCGGGCATTTTGCTGATGTTGGACCTTTGCCATTTCACACATCTCTTGCTTCACAGATTGGAGTTCAAATAAAACTGATGAGTAGGATTGAATTTCTTTTTTCTGAAGGCTCTTTATGCCTCTTTCCAACACACACTTCAATTTCCAGTATGTTTTAACAGATTGTTGAAATAAGGAGACTCTACCGCTAGTATTACCCCGGTCCAAAATAAAATCCATTCTATCCTGTTGCTCACTTATATCAGTTTCTGCTACCTCTGAATCCTGTTCTCATTCTGCAATTGTTACTTTGATATCCTCAGGGGTAGTAGACTCATATGTATCAGCTAAATTTTCCATAGTTTCCACATTGGATTTGCACCCTCGTTTACGAGATGGAGGAGTTCCAGCAGCACTCTACCCAGATTTGGTCCTAGCCATGAAATCTGGAAACAGAGATTTAGAGAGGACATGAAAACAAGTTCGACAGAGACTCTGTAAAGATGTGAACTGGGTGAAGGCCAGAATATGTAGAAGATGAAGAGCTAACAGAGGATCAGCAGTAGATCTATAGAGCCAGTATGTAGAACAAAGGCTATAGGCGGAATTGAAAATATACAGCTGAATAGGAATCAAGTAGAACCAGAGAGAATTGAAACCCCGTCTATTTAAGACTAAACCATTTTCTGAAGGCTGAGAGCGCGAATTAGACAACTTAGACAGGTTTACAGTTAAGATTGAAGCATTAGAGACATACAAATTCAGATAATGAGAAAATAGAGACGCATAATAAGTAGATATGCTGGAACCCCCATTCTCAAAAGCATTCTTTCTATCATACTGAATAACAAAATATGCTTCAGGGCTTCTAAAACGAGGAATGACAGCTAAATTTGGAACAATGTCAATAACTTTGAGAAGATAAATAACCAAAAAAACCATCGCGCAACTAGATTTCATTTGTTGGGCGCATAATTTGTATGTAAGGGAGCTCAGGTGAGAAGACTTAACATACTAGAGAATCTTGTAGCACTGTAAGGAGCGCTGACCAGAGCCGACCACAACCAAACACAGCAACCAGAACAGGAGAGGAATAAGAAAATTAGTTCGGAGGTTACCTTTACATAGCAAAACCCGACACCAATAACCAAAATGACACCGCCTTTCAGAGTTAATGCATGGAGGACAAGTGACAAAAGTCATCATTCCCATCGGAGGTGGGAGAATACTACCATAACGAGAGATCTGACAGGATATAAAAGCCAGGAGTATATGCATAAATGCAAAGTACAAGCTGTCCCATTAGACTGACAGGCACCCCGATCGGGGAGCTATTTAGATTTTTTTTAATGTTTAAAACCTATTTCTTAAAATCTAAAATAGAGATCTAAAATTTGTCCTTGTCCCTTTTCATTATAATTAATTTCATGGTTAAAAAATAAGAACCCATCAATAAAGAAGGTCAAGATAGTTGAATGCATACATTAGACTTAAAACATAATGTTAAGACTTGTCTGAACCCTCATTATATTTGATATTTATATTGAATTTTAAAATTTAAATTTATTTAAATTTATAAATAAAAATTTAATTATTTTTATAAATTTTAAATTTTTATAAATTTTTTAAAACAAATTTTTTTATTTAAATAAATTCATAAATAAAATTTAGGAGAATAAATTTTGGGAGAACTTTTGTTAAAGATGGCTTTCTTATTTATATTATTAGATTTAAGATGTAATTATTTGAATTAATCAATGCCTAAAACATTATAATCATAACTATAATAGCAAAAAACATTCAAATATAAAACTGAATTAGTTATTAATTATTTTTTCTAATAAAGTGTGAAAATTTATCATAATTTAGTTGTCAAAAAAAGACAACTATTTTTTGGTGCTATGTGGTTTCTTAAAGAAAACCATACCACCTAGAATTACTTGTTGGTGGTCCATAAAAGAGTAAACTAATAAGCTTTCGCTCCTACCGAATGTCTTTAGATTTTGAGTTATGAACTCTTAACAAAACAATCTATCAATTAAATTTTATTAATTATATTTTGGGTCATAACTCAGTTGTCAAACCAGTAGTAAGGCAACTATCTTTGGGTACTATCTACTACTTCTTCAAACAAAATCATACCACCTAGAATTACTTGTTGGTGGTTGTGGAATTTGACCCTAAAAAATGTTGTCATGACTCAAAAATCTTTTGTTGAAGCTCTGAAAATGGGCGAGAAGGCGTGAAAACCGTGTCATTTTTGACTGGTGACTCTGTTTTGAAATACCAACTCTCGGTGGTCCATAAAAAAGTAAACAAATAAGCTTTAGTTCTTACTAAATACCTCTAGATGACCACAACAAAACAAAACAATCTATCAATTAAATTTAATTAATTTTATTTTAGGTCATTGGTATGCTGGAAGTTTTGGGTAAACATTCACCCATCTTCAAATACAGACTACTTAAAAAGCTTTAATTTAAATAAATAAATAAAAATATTAAAGGACAAAAATATGATCCATATGATGACCCTAAAAATTGAATTTGTCCCCTTCCTAACAACTCGTTTCTTAACAGACTCAACTTACTCTGAAGAAACCAAACCACTATAACAGAAGCAGCTAGGGGGTGTGCAGTGCCTGCCGCATGCTCCTCTATTATAGGCAATGCGGATGTATTACTCATGTCGTTTCCTCTGCGTTGGCCCACCGGGCTCCAACATCTCCACGTGCAGTAGGTCCTCCCCGGGCTCTCCAGAGGCGGGCAACTTGACAAAAATCTTCCAATTTGTATGCGTATTGTATTCCAAAACAGTCCACGTCGCTGGTGAAAAAAAAACTGCTGAATCTGAATCTGAAATTTGTAGGACAATTATGGTTGACCGTCTGAAGTAAGTGGAAGCCTAGTGGGCGGCAGTACCGATGCTAACATAAGTTTGCTTCTTCCTCGTTATAAATGCTTTAGAAGTTGCCCAGAAGCATAAACCCCGCAGGGCAAGCAAGCCTTTTAGGTATAAATTAAGGGGCACTGTGCTTTCTTTTGTAGGGGTGGGAGAGAAACAAGGAAAGTGAAACAAGGGCAGGGCAGCAACACAGATGAAAGGACCAACGCACAAAGTGGAGGAGGAGCGGCTCTGCGTGGCGGCCGCTTAGTGGTGGTGGTGCTGGTGTACTGGTACATTTTTTTTACTTTACTGCTCTTATTAATATTGTTTCTTTCATTGTTAGGCTCATAGCTCATTGGGCTCACTGTTTGTTCTGTTTGTGTTTTGCAGCCGATCTGAAAAACCATGGTGGAGAGCTAATTTGAACCCACAAACTAGGTTTTCTCATAAGGGTTTTAAGGTCTCTGATCTGAACATTTATATCATTTTGTGTGATTTTTGCTCGGCTCTTGGGTTGATGGAGATGAATATTCGCTGCGCCAAAGATAAAGGCGAGGCGGCCCTGCAGCTTATAGAGAATTTGACTGCCAGGGCCGGCGAGGTCCAGAGGAAAGTATTGTATGAGATCTTAACGAGAAACGCAGGGACCGAGTACTTGGCCAAATTTCTCAACGGTCTAATCGATTATGATTCGTTCAAAATCAACGTACCTGTTGTTAACTACGAGGATATCAAGCCATACATCCAGCGGATAGCCAATGGAGACACCTCTGCCATTATTTCTGCTGAACCCATATCAGAGCTGCTGACAAGGTAATCAGAGCATTAGATTTTCTAGGTAAACTCTTCAAAAAGATATTAATTTTAACAAAAATCAGATATTAAATTTAACAAAAATCTGGTAGAAATGTTATGTTGACTAGAATTTTATCATCATTCACGTCTCATTTTGTTTTTAGAGTTGTTTTTTTATTTTTTCTGATCCATTTAGTTTAATGGGCAGTTGAATTGACAACTGCCATGTTATGAAATATTAGGTAAATAATAAGATTCAAGATTCAAACTAGTAGTAAATGAGTGATTATCATATTATATAAACTACTCAAATCTTGATGAATTAGCCCAACAAAAAAAATATATTTCTAAATCTACTTAATTTACAATCAGGGAGAGTTCATAATTCCAGATCAGATTGGCTTATTATATAGCCAGATTCAGAGAACATGATAAAAATTTGCTGCATGATTAGAGAAATCCTTATATATTCATTCATTTTTCCATTGAATTTTTCAAGCTGAACTAATGTTTTTGTGACATCATGGTGTGATGCAGCTCTGGAACATCAGGTGGACAGCCTAAAATAATGCCTTCCATTCCTGAGGAGCTTCACAGGAAAACCTTTCTTTACAGTCTACTGATGCCACTAATGAACAAGTAAGCAATTTTAGCTCCGGCCTAATCTCAACCATAGTCTAAAAAAAACAAAACACTGTTCAGCTTTTTAATGCAAACCATTCTAGCTCCGGCCTAATCTCAATCTAGTTTAAAGGTCTCTTCTCTTTAATAACTGTAAGAAAAACTCACCCAATAACTGTTAAAAAAACAGGTCTTTGTCCAGTTTTGATCACTGTAATCATAACACTTGCTGTTACTGTGTGTTCTCCATGTCTATCTTGCATAATCTCAAATTACAAAAACCTGGTTTTCTGTGCTTGTTGTAGGTATATTCCTGGACTGGACAAAGGAAAAGGGATGTACCTCCAGTTTATCAAAGCAGAGGTAACTACTCCCTCGGGACTGAAGGCGAGGCCAGTGCTGACGAGCTACTACAAGAGCAGCAACTTCAGGAATCGACCATTTGATAAGTTTAATGTGAATACGAGCCCGGACGAGACAATCCTTTGTCCCGACAGCAGACAAAGTATGTTTTGCCAATTACTGTGTGGATTATTACAAAGGGACGAAGTATTAAGAGTTGGGGCAGTTTTTGCCTCAGCATTTCTCAGGGCCGTTAAGTTTCTAGAAGAAAACTGGAAAGAACTCTGCCACAACATACGCACAGGGCAGCTGAGCGACTGGATCGACGATCCTCCATCCAGAATTGCTGTCATGAAGATGCTCAGTCCGAACCCCCAACTGGCAGAAGAAATCCATAGGGAATGCAGCAAGAAATCATGGCAAGGAATAATTACTCGCCTGTGGAGAAAGACAATATACATAGATGTGATAGTCACTGGAACAATGGCACAGTATATTCCAACTCTTGATTACTATGGTGGAGGCCTCCCCCTAGTGTCTACCATGTATGCATCTTCTGAGTGTTATTTCGGTGTGAATCTCAAACCTTTGAGCAAGCCCTCTGAGGTCTCCTACACATTGCTGCCTAATATGGCCTATTTTGAATTTCTTCCTGTGCATAAGGAAAATGGCAGTACTGCAGAAAACCTAGATTTGCAGTCCAATGGCACAACAAATGGGAAAAAGATGGAAGATGAATTAGTGGACCTAGTGGATGTGAAAGTTGGTCACTACTATGAACTTGTAGTGACAACTTATGCAGGTATGTTAATGTTTATAAGATCTAACCTCTATGTTTTCTCTGATGTTTGATTATTTTGTTCTTAGAGACCAGATGAATCACACTTGATGGTTCGAAATATAGATAAAAAATATCTTAATGTTTAAAATGTGTCGAAACATAGATAAGAAATATCTCAATATGATAGATCGGAAAATTATACTACAATTAATATTTTGATGTTAGATAAATTGATTCATGTGTACTGTGCAGGTTTATATCGATATAGGGTGGGGGACATTCTCCTAGTGACAGGTTTCTACAACAGAGCCCCTCAGTTTGAGTTTGTTTACCGTAGAAACGTGGTTCTCAGTATTGACACAGACAAAACAAATGAAGAAGATTTGTTAAAGGCTGTCACCAATGCTAAGAAATTGTTAGAGCCATTTAATGCTCTGTTATCAGAGTACACTAGCTATGCTGATACATCCACACTACCTGGTCACTATGTTCTGTTCTGGGAACTGACTACATTTCTGGATGCATCAGTATTGGAAAATTGTTGCTCAACGATTGAGGAATCCTTGGATTCTATCTACAGAAGATGCAGAACCAGAGATAAGTCTATTGGCCCACTAGAGATAAGGGTAGTGAAGGCTGGGACTTTTGATTTGTTAATGGATTATTGTCTAAATCAAGGCTCTTCCTACAATCAATACAAAACTCCCAGATGTATCAAGTCTCTCCATACCCTAGGGCTTCTAAATTCAAGAGTGATTGCCAGTTACTTCAGCAAACGTCTTCCATCCTGGACACCATACTGCCCTGGCAGCTTGAATCCAAATTCTCAGCTTCATTAACTGAAAAAAGATGATCCCAAATGAAGTCCATTACATCAGCACCCAATTCAGTGTTTACTTGTATGATTCTAAAAAGTGGAATTCAACGTCAGTCTCTGCAGCTTGAAAGGTTTTAAGTTTGCCAACTATGTTCTGTGTACATACATGTGACTTAAAGTGTGTTGTAACATAACTCGTCTCAGAGTTAATCCAACGTGTAACTGTCTTAAAGCTGAGCGTGGAATTAATGCATTTAATGTTTCAGAGAGTTCACATGGAGATACAAGGCAGGAAACTAACAGTGGGGAACCAGAAACAAACAAGCTGGGAAGGGGCATATACATGAATGATATATCAGTTGCCATTAATTTTGTTTTACATAGTCTTCTCAGAAGAAATCCCAAAGGTTTTACTGAACAAATCAGAGTTTTGTCCTCATGCGCACTTAATGTGTGTCAGATCTCTTTAAAATTAAAATCTTTATCTGGAAAGGCACCGTTTTTTCATCATCTTTTTTCCCTTCTTTGCATAAGACGCAACACTCCAATCTCGCTTTTAGAGAGAAAAAGGATTTCTATATATTGTTTTTTTAATCGCCTGATCACCTCATTAACACTGCACATGGATGACAGACTGACTGGTCGGGATAATAAAGAAGATGAAGCCTTTCTTCTCTCATATCTATAATCGTTGACTGAATGCATTGCAGACGAAAGAAACGAATCAAATTAAACTTTGCTTACGTCAAAGGGCTCCATAATAAAACAATATAATCAAGTTGACCATCTTTTTAATCGTTCTATGCAGTAGCACATTAAGTGCGGTTTATATCAGTCCATTTAAGAAAATGAAAAAAAATTGGACTGTGAGAGTAGAACCTTTGGATGGAATCACACAGAGGTTTTACTCTTAAATAATCTACAAAATATAAATATAAAATAAAAAATTATTTAGAAATTTATGTAAAAATATAAAAATTTCTAGCAGAAATTTTTGAAAATCTAGATTATACTTGTTAAATTTTAGGTTTTTGGGTAATCTAGCAGTTGGTTTTTGATGGTGCTGAATCCATTTTCACCATAGAAAAAAAATGATTCAAACATTCCAACTATCTCACTTTTTGAATTTTTTTTAACAAATTCCTACAAAACTATTCTGTGAGATAAGTAGACAACTCCTTTGGATTTATATTTATTTCCCTTTAATTTCCATATATATTAATTAGAACACTTTATTAATCAGAACACTTTAAATCTGCTTAAAATAAATCTATTTGAAGGAGAGAAAGAGAATATAAATGGAGAGAAAGGAAATGTAAATGGATGTATTAAAAGTTTTTATTTAAACTTACATGTAAAAATAGATAAATTATAATGAAATGGATAGGTGACAATAATTAAATGCTTTAAGCTGAAAAGAAAATACACATTATAAGAAAAGTATAAAAATTGTTCAAATATATTATTAATTCGATTAAATTTTTTGATGAATTTTATTATATTGATTAATATTTTTTATTTACTCTTGTTATAAGTATATCATTTGTTTTTTTTTTTTTTGAATAATTGAACATCTTATGTTATGGAGATGTGTAATTCTTTTCACAAATTGACAAATAATATTTTTTGAGAAATATCACTAAAAAAAAATATTGTAATGTATGTTATCATTTTTTATATATTAGAAATGTATAATTTTTTTCACTTTTAACCCAAAGTTAATATAATATATTTAAAAATAATAATAAAAATAACGAAAATATTTTAATGTTGTTCATTACTTTTTATACGTTGGAGATGTATAATTCATTTTCTATTTAACATTATCTCTATATGTAATTATAGTTAGCAAAAATATGCCATTATTAACTATAAATAAAACACATCAATATTTATTTTAACTAAAATATTTTTATATTAACTTATATCCATTTAAAGTAATTGGAACTAAAAATTTTGATATTTTAGTAATAGGTTTTTTTTACATTGCGATATGAAAGAGATGTGTAATTTAGTTATGAAATTTAAATATAACATTTAAAAATATATATTTATAAAAATAATAAATAATTTAATATTTGTATAAATAAAATATCTCAATATCTATCTTAGTAAAATATTTGAATATCAATGTCATACATGTCTATATATTCATAAATAATTAAAAATATTTTATAGTTAAAATATTTTAATTAAATATGTGTGATTCTTTCCATGTTGAACAAAGAGTTAACTTATGACATATGTAAGTGTATTAGTATGAAGAATCAATATAAATCCATCTTAATTATGAACCTATTATAGATAAAGAGGAATCAAATCTCTCAAAATAAGAACATTTTCCAAAGAGTTAACCAATGGCATAGGTAGCCTCTGTTAGTGTGAAGGATCAATATAAATCCATCTTAATTATGAACCTATCAGAGAAGAATCAAATCTCTCAAAATAAGAACATTTTCTAAATTAGGGTTATCTCCAGTGCTTGGAAGGAAGGAATGGAATCCTCCACTCCCACATTCAATAACACTTTTTAGAGATTGATTTAAAAAAAAAGAAAGTCAATCTTTCTATTGTGGGAATCAAATCTTTTAATCTAATAACATTTTCTAAATTAAAAATATTAAGAAAAAATTTACATACAAAGAAATTTGATCCCTCCCACTATTAATAAATACAAAATTAAAATAAATTTATAATAATTATATTCATTTATACAAAATGATAATATACAATATAATATATTCATATTAACAATTATTATTTTTAAATTTAATTCCTCTCAATTTTTAATAAATACAAAAATAAAATAATTTTTTAATAATAATATTGATTTTTACAAAAATAAAAATATACAATATTATAATACTTACAATATCATTGTGATTATTTATACGTTAAAATTATTTATAATATAAAAATCACTATTGTATTTATTTATAAAATTCCAAATATTTATATTAAATTTATAAATTAAATTTAAATATTAAAAATTTAAATAAAAAATATTAAAATAATAATTATTTTTAATTAAAAATTTATATTAAATTAAAAAAATAATATTAAATTAAAAGAAATATGTTTTCAAAATATTATATAAATAAAAAAAATTAATTTATACAAATAAAAACTTTAATAATAAATAATCTATTTCTTATATATTTTATTGATACTTCAAAATATTCTTGTTGTTGTTGTTTTATAATAGTTTTTATTTTTATTTTAAGATGTATTTTTTATAAATTAATAGTTTTTATACTTTATTTTAATTAAATATTTATTCTGGGTTGATATTCTTCTTAATTTATTCCTTTTTAATAATTGTATTAAACTTTATTTTAAATTGTATTTTTTACTTAATGCATTATAGGGTGCTTATTTTGATTTGATTAAATATATGTTATAAATAGATAATTTTTTATTTTCTTTAAATAAATACAATTTTTTTTAATCAATATTATATAAAAGAAAATTTATTTTTTAAATTAATATTCGAAATCGAAATAATATTTAGAAAATATATATAATGATGATGGTGGTGGTGGTTATTGTAAGTAGTTGTAGTCTATGGACCTTAAGAAAGGAGAGTGAATCTAAATTTGATTTTTCAAAATCTTGTTTCTATGGTCAAAGAGAAGGGAAATAATTGCTCCAAGATTGCTATAGGTGGGTTGGCATAATAGGTAGAGAAGATTGGAAGTGTGGCAGATAGTAGGGAATTGAAATAATTGCTCCAAGATAGCTATAGGTGGATGGGCTTAATAGGTCTTGAGAGAAGGGTTTTTCATCTTCCACCTAGTTAGAATCATAAATCTAAGAGATTTTATCTTTCCAAGGAGTCTTGAGAATAAACCACCACAAGGTCTCTCCGAAGCTCATGGGAATTAGTTCTTATCTTAGCCATGTTCATTTTTTTCTTATTGGTGGACAACACATATAGATAATTATGATTATCAAGAGTAGAGTTGATCACTTCCTTATAGTATCTTTGCTACTTGTCCTTAAACTTGGAGATAATAAAATTTTTAATATTATCCTTGCTTCCCATACTAAACTACTCCTTAATTCCAAATAATTAATCTATAATTAATATATATATATAACTCAACTTAAATTCAAAATCTAAATAACTAAAAAAATTCTAATTTATCACTTAAACCATTTCCAACAACTTTTTAATTTATTTATATTAAAATTTATGAAAAAGCCACTCCCAAATGTGTCGGCATAAATAGGGAATATTGAACCTGTACTTACCAAGAGCAGATCATGGAATTGATCAATCCTATTGGGATGATTGATATATAATGACAACTATTATATATTTTTTGAGAAACCATTCCAATCTTTCCCATGGAATTTTAAAAATAAAATAAAAAATCATCAAATTTATGAATCGTAGTGACAACCATACTATATTCCTTGAGCAACAATCACAATCCTTCAAGTAGCAATACGAACCACAAAATACGTGGTGGGATGATATGATTTGTATATTACACTGTTGCAGTGGGCTCGATGATATCTCACCAGCAAAGCTGTCCCCTCTTAGTCCAAAATTTACGGACCCTGTACTGATAAAGTATCATCTGGACATTGAAACAGTTGGCCAGCTTCTTCTGCGGTCCATCTGGAAGTGTCCTTACAAAGCAGCAACCAGTGGCCTTCAGGAGCTGTAATATGCCTAAATAGCAAGCACACACTGGTACTTGCTGCTTCATACATGGTGAACCACCCTGTGAATAGTACAAGAACAACATTAGTGTCTTATCATCCATGTAAATTGGCTAATCTTCTTACGTAGGCCACAGAACCCAGAGCTCCATTATTATTGAACAGGATCCCTCAGAATCCAGATTTTATGGCTTTATGAATAATCTTCCCCATACGACTAATGTCAAGAGACCCATCATCACATGTGTGAAAAATCCTTTTTTTTCTACTCGAGAGCTCTGGGGGATTTGCTGCATCAATTCCCAACTCTGTTAATTCTCTATTCGAAGATCTGGTTGAAGCATGTCCAGATCTGTACTGCTTTTGATTTGATTAAAACTATCCTTATCCTTAATTTTGCAGCCGAATTGGTAGGCCCTCGCTGCCGAATTTGATTCTCGCTGTCTACCATGACGTTTACATGATATGGTCAATACGCTGCCAACAGAAGAAGGGAGGGATTTCATAATTATAGAAATAATGCCAACACACAGCCCAATGATATTTGACTTCTTATTCAAACACATCCACATGAACCAGACACTCAACAGAAAGCATTTATATCTTACGCCGTTGTCTACCCAACAACCCAATTTCTATCGGACGACTATTTCTGGTTGGAATCTGATTTGTTTTTTTTGGAGGTGGAAATAGACTCAGCATTATTCGCATTTTGTAATTAGGATTTTAAAAAAAAAATCAAATTCTATATCAATTTTTTTTTTCTTAATAACTTATTCATTGTGAAAATTTTTGGAAATTATAGTTAAAGCTATAATGAATAAGTTAAGAATTTGGCTTCTGTGATCCATAAATTGTGAGTAAAATCTTTTGGTAAAAATCACATCAAAATAAATTTGGTCGACGCGTTTCGAACCAGCCAGTGTGCCAGCCACTGTGGTTCATCATCTTGATAAGATGATGAACCACACTGGTTCAAAAAGCGTCGACCAGATTTATTTTGATGTGATTTTTACCAAAAGATTTTACTCACAATTTATGGATCACAGAAACCAAATTCCTAACTTATTCATTATCGCTGTAACTATAATTTCCAAAAAATTTCATCAGAATTAAAATTTCTAAAATTTTCCACCAAATTTTATAAAAGTCTTGTTAGAATTTTCATTATTTTCGGACAAAAATGTTCTCCTTACTTTTAGCATTAACCACTCGTGGTTAGTTTTCAACCGTTTTAAGAAATAGTTTACAGTAGCTAATGCTTGACAATGATGCATCCACACTATTTATTTCATTTTTTATCTTCTCTTGAAAACACTATTTATTTCATTTTTTATCTTCTCTTGAAAATGAACCACATTAATTGATTCCAAACCAAATCTTAATTAATGATGTGATTAATCCGAAAAGATATTTATCTATAATATCACTCAACTGCAATATAAATTTTTTTGTCAGCAATTTTTTGAAAGAAAAAAATAAAAAATTAATTCCAGTTATTCTCTATGTCATTGTTATTTGAAAAAGGAAAATTAATTTTAAAAGGTAAGACATTAACTTTAACATATTATATTTATTTAAACTGTTTGATATTAATACTAGTAATGAGTTGTTTGTGTACCAGCAGAGGCTCTTGTCAAATACTTTTGTTCACGGGCCTGTTCAAGCCAGAAGACAGCAGTTCAGACCACCTCAAATCACTATCGAAAATTTAGTGGGGTTTTCCTCTTTTACGAGAGAAGTTAATTAATTCCACTGGTTCATGGGCCCGCTCAAGCTAGAAGACAGCAGTTCAAACCACCTCAAATCACTATCCAAAATTTAGTAGGGTTTTTCTCTTTTATGATATAAGTGAATTAATTCCGTTGAGGACTAGTGGGTGTAGAGTACATAGCACAATGCCAAGATTTCAATGTGGAATTTATGAAGTTACAGAAAAGAAATTGTTTCGCTGCAATTGCAGTTACAGTTATGGAATTGCTTGCTGAACTTAAAGCACAAATGAGGATGAGCTTTTTAGTCTTCAATAGCAAAGCAAATTGAGAATTTTTTTAGTTTTCTAGGGAGAAGAGGGTTTCAATTTTTTTTAGTTTTTTTTTAAGCAATGTTAGTAATATTGTGATTTAAAATTTCCTTATATAAATGTAACAATGTTTTTTCATGTTGTGAAATTTTATATATATAGATTTTTGGTGTTTATATGCATCAAGCAATGTCATTGATATTATGATTCAAATTTCATTATCTAAATGTAACAATGTCCTTACATGTTGGTCAAATTTTGTATATATTTTTTATATTTTTTGGTATTTATATGCATATTCGAATAGTATAACTTCGATATATAAACAAACAGAATTTTCTACATAGTGGGCATTCCAAGGATAAAAATGGTTGTAAATCAGCAAATAGAAATTGCTTCTCTCTTTTTATATGGGTAGGCTGTCAACAATGCAGATTTTAATAAAAAAATATAAATATTCTAATTTTGGTTTTGAAAAAATAGTAATGAATTGTTAATGGATTTTATATTGATTATTTAAAGATTTAATAGTTTATGTAAAAAAAATAAAAAATGGTTTATTTCAATAAATGAATATGTTTATTTCATTTGTTGGTATTTGTTATATTAAGTCTAGTTATTTTTGCAATTTAGTATAAAGATATATGTAATTTCCTCCTCACCACCATGGAATTGATATACAATATTTTAAAATATTAATAAAAAGAAATAATATTCACCTAAAATAAAATATCTTTATATCAACACTTTATATATAAAAAATCTATTTTAAATATGGACTTATAGTGCTTAGAGAGAGACCAAGGTTTTCAAAGTGAAAAAAAATACATTGAAAAATATTGATAAAATATAAGGGAACCATCATGGTAGTGGCGAGTAATAGATGTCTAGAGAACCCTCAACATGATGAGAGTAGTTCTACATGAGCCATAAGATCAATACCATTGCATGGATCATTAATGCATAAACTACAAATATAGTTCAGAGTGTTTTCATATGGGTTATTTATATTTATTACTTATAACTAAAATGGATGGGAGAGACTTTATAGCTCTATCCACAAAAGATTAGGACACTTTGCACTAGAACTAGAGGAAAAAAGTTTTGAGAAAAAAATTATTGCTAAACTAGTGTGCAATTAATTTGTTACTTCCTTGTAAACTTAGGAGGAGAATGGCAAATAACTGCAAAAAATTGGCTTTATAATGAGAAAAAACCCCTCCTAGAAGATAGGACATCTGAATACCTCCAATACCTTAATGATGAAAGGAGAGGGTTGTAACTCTTTAATGCACCTTAAGACAAATTTAAAAACTTTGAGACTAAGAAATGGTTTTACACCATGAAAAGTAGATAGCATCACAATAGAATTGTAATAAGGTCACCCATTACACACATGGTGAAAATGTATTAACACGCCAAAGAGATCATAGCCCATTACATGGATAAGCCATTGGAACATAAGAGTCTTGTCCCAATACACAATATTCTTACCTTTAGATAAGAAAGATGACCTTCTTATATATGCTATTCAATGCTAAAAAATACTTAACAACACACATTAGGGAGATGCTCAAAAATACTTAACACCTCAAAAAGACTCAACAACTCACATTAAGGAGATGCTAAAAAAGACCCAATGGCTCACATTATGGAGATTCTAAAAAAACTCTATAATACTCTTAAAAAACTCAAATTTCAAATTAAAATCATCATATAGCATCCTAACTTGATTGAAGATAGGAAGACTCTCTGCAATGGAAAAGCCCATAACACTTGTATTTCAGTCACCATAACTTTAAAAATTTTCAAACTCTCTACAAATTTTTATATTTCAATAACTATATATACCCTTTTTTTAATTTACCAAAATTATATTTCCCATAATACTTGTATTTCAGTCACCATAACTTTAAAAGTTTTCAAACTCTTTACAAATTTTTATATTTCAAAAACTATATATTCCCTTTTTTTAATTTACCAAAATTATATTTCTTTTTGAATTAAACATGAAAAAATAATTTAAATTAAATTTTTCATTATATAAAATTATTCTTTTTTAAATAAAACAATTACTATATTTCATTGCTAACCTTATCAACACTATATGTTATTAACTCATTAATCAGTTAATCTTATCCACATGAGATGTCATTGAGTACCCCGTATTTAGACTTGGAATAGCAATTCAATGCTCAAAAAGCCTTCACAACTTACAATATGGACATGCAAAAAGAGACTCAATGACTTACATTAAAAAGATGCTTAAGAACACTTTATTATAATTTGAAAAAAAAAAAAAAACCCAAATTTTAAATTAAAAGTCATATAGCATTTTAACTTGATTGAAGATGGAAAAACTAGAGGTAATGATAAGCTCATACTATTTTCATTTCAATTATTATAAATAATTTTTAAATTTTAAACATTTTCAAATTCTTTACATATGTAGTTTCAGTGGGTCTAATGGTCAAGAGCATGTATTTCCTCTTAAGAAGTCATAAGTTCAAAACTAGAGAAAAGTAGAATATATAAATAAAACAATTATTACATTTATCAGTGAATCTTATCCCCTTATCCCCACTGTATGTCATTCCTCAACTAACCTTAATCTTATTCACATTACATGTCATTGTGTGTCCATATTTAGACTAGAAAAAAAAATGCGTTTTTCCTAAATTAGTTAGGAAAAAACTTTCAAAATTTTCCAAACTATCTAAATTATTATGACATTACGAAAAAATTGGATTTTCAAAATAAGATAAAGACATGAATGGACCATCAAATTTCAATTAAAAATGCACTCAGGGAACGCACCAGCCGAAGAATCATTCATTTGGATCAACTTTATAAAGAAAAAACTAACTTTTACCAAAATCCTCCCGTGACAGGACCCACGATAATACAATATGATCCGATAAGTTTTTTAAGTTTCTCTCTCCATCGTACATAACTTTAGGCATTGAAAAAGCTGTTTGGCCTCGTTTCCCTAAACTCCTCGAGAAAACAAACAAAAAAGATTATTGACAAAAGAGAGAAAAAAGAAAAGATGTTTTGTTTATAGAGCTTTGAACCCTACCGGGCACGCAATTACAGTCAATGAATGGTTTCGTTGCAGCATCATAATCCCCGTTTCTCTGAATCGTCATCCCTTTTCTGTGTAGGCCATGGAAAACAACCAGGCAACCAAAAACCGTTCGTTATAATAATTATTATAAATAATTTCATGCAAATTGCCTTCCTGCGACGCTACTGATTTTCGCTCCGCATTGCTTGCATGCACGCAATCGCGATTACCGTGCACATGATCACAAGCTTGTATTCTAATTAATCAATCATTCCTCCTCCTACTGCTCTGATTACTCATACCCACATGCACGTTTTACTTTTTTCTCAAAAGGTTTTGTTAAAAAAAAAAAATATGCGCACAATCAAGCATTGTTTATCCAATCTGCTCATGGATTGATTGGTACTGTAATTAGTACAAAACA
This sequence comes from Pinus albicaulis, assembly GCA_034641835.2. Taxonomy (NCBI): domain Eukaryota; kingdom Viridiplantae; phylum Streptophyta; class Pinopsida; order Pinales; family Pinaceae; genus Pinus; species Pinus albicaulis. The sequence goes on from CM076572.1 coordinate 1,143,553,993, forward strand.
TGAAACTGTTGATGTTGGTGAAAAGACAGATGGAAAGAAAGAGTGGCGTGGATAGAAACCAATGAGATAGAAGAAGTACGAGGAGTTAAAAAGCAACAAGCACAAACTTTTTTTTAACAATATCATAAAAGTGTTCATGATATCTAATTGATTTTATGATAATTTTTTAATCAAAACATTAAAATAATTTTGTTTATAATGAATGGTGTTGGCTTTGACTCTATATATATAAAAGATAAGAGGCAGATATTTTATAAAAGTTTTATTATTTGAATTTATCATTTCAATTTATGTGGATGGTAGATTTGAATATTGGATGGGTATATGTTTATGGTTGTTAGATAGACAAAATTTACTGTGTATATGTTATATTAAAGAATTTGTGGGTAAAGAAAGTTAAGATATTATAAAGAAGTGATCAACTCCACTCTTAATGATCAAAATTATCTCTCTGTGTTGTCTTGTCGAGCAATAAGAAAAAAAAGAATATAGCTAAGATAAGAACTAATTCCCATGAGCTTCCGAATGAGACCTTGGGGTGGTATATTCCCAAGACCCCTTGAAACCATAGAATGTGTCAGATTTGCGATTCTAATCAAGTGGAAGATGAAAACCACATCACTAACATTAGCTCTCAATTTCTAAGCAAGTGGAAGATGAAAAGCACTTCCTTTTAGACTTCCCTACTCTTACTAACATTAGCTCTCAATTCTAACATTAGCTCTCAATTCCCTAGGGTGTGCCACACTTCCAATCTTCTTGACTTATTAAGCCAACCCACCTATAGCTATCTTGGAGCACTTATTTCCCTTATTTTTCTCTGACCATAGAGTAATCAAACTTAGATTATTTTTGCTCTCTTGAAGCCTGATAGACCGCATTGGTCTTAACAAATTATTTTATTAATTAAGTTATATTATAGAATTATTAAGATATATTTTGTTTTTAGATATGGGTATGGATATAAGTGTTAATATTGAATCACAAAAAGTCATAATAATTAGATCTAAGAAAATCATACATAAAAATGTTGTATATAGCAACAATTTCGAGGAAGTATTTTCTTTTATAAATATATTAGAATTATATTTATTAGAATGATATTAGATTATTGGGAAAATTATTAATGGAAAGTGGAAACCATGAACTTGAAAATAATTGTAAATAAGCATATTTCTAGATATGGAATAAGAAAGAACTCCTGCATGTATGTAAGAATTAAGGATGCACTATGAGTCAATCATATTTTTGGATATGAGATAAGAAAAAACTCTCATATAGAGTTGTGAGGTGTGGAGATGCAATACTTTTAAAAAGTTAAGGAGAAAGATAAAACAAATCAAAAAGCAATTCATAATTTATAATTTTAAAATTAAACAAAATACACTTTATATTATCCTCCTCTCCTCATTAAAGAAATCCTTTCCTGATTGAAATTTTAAACAAAATGGAAGACAAAAAGCTTCCTAAAACTACTTCAAATTCTAGCCAAATTCACCTCAAGCTTTCTTGATTAGACCATTGTGAGATAAAGGAAGGTCATTTTCTAGAATAACGATAATGTTAAAGTGTGGTGTAAGAAAAGCTTTGAGGGATTTACAAGGAGGTAATCAACCTTAATCTCTAAAAGAACAAAGTTTCATGAGCTCCTTTATGACATTAATACATTTGAAGATTAAAAACATGTTCTTTTAAATCATCCATCATATACTCAAATTATATCTAAATTTCTAAATATTTGCCACACTATTAACCTTTTTGACCATTTAATTCAACAAAACTATGATGATCTTAAACACTTCTCTTCATGTTTTTAAAACATAATAATAAAAAAAATTACAAGTTATAGATTACCTTCCTAAAATAAAATAAATCACTCTTAATCTTATATTTTACATATAAATATAAAATTATTTTTTAACAATAAAAAAATGAATTATTTTATATTTCAACTTTATTAATATATATCAATTAATATAATAAAAATATATTTTATAAAAATATATTAATTATGTTTTTATTGATTTTATTATTTAGAAAATACTTATCAAAATATATTTAAAAACATCAATATGGTTAGGCATATCACATAAAATTATGATTTTTTTTTTTGCACATTAATATGATACCATATAATGAAATTAATAATATGATATTATAAAATAAAAATAATAAGTTGTTAACATATTTCAACAACATTGCATGATTAAATATAATACATAAAATCTATTTATATTTTTTTTAGTTGCACACTAAATACCATATAATGAAATTAATAGTATGATATCATAAAATCAAAATATTAATATGTTAACATATTTCAACAATATTGCATGATTAAATACAATGCATAAAATCTATTTATATATTTTTCAAACTTAGGCATAAATGGAATTTGTAAATATATTAAGTATATATTTAAATTAAATTAAATTAAGAAATTATCACACTTAATTGATTAGAAATCAATTAAATTAACTTACTAAATATATTTAGTTAAAGTAATTATCACACTCATTTTATTATATTAGAAATCAATTAAATTAACTTACTACTCACTCAAGGTTCTAATGGTTAGAGTCTATAAATTTACTTATATTGATTTTGTTTTTTTTTTAAGAAAACCCAATACAATATGGATTTTGTTTTTGTTATAATTCAAACCCCAATATATTAGAAATCAATTAAATTAACCTAATAATCACTCAAGATTCTAATGGTTAGAGTCCCTAAGTTTATTTATATTTATTCTCTTATATTTATTTTCTTTTTGTTAAAAGAAAACCTCAATACAATATGGATTTTGTTTTTGTTATATTTCAAACTCTAATATAATATAATATTAGAGCATAAAATCAATTAAATTAATTTACTAGTCACTGAAGGTTCAAGGTAATGGTTAGAGTTTGGAAGTTTACTTATATTGATTTTATTCTTGTTAAAAGTACAAGTCCCAGTACAATATGGATTTTGTTTTTGTTATAATTCAAACCCCAATATAATATCAGAGCATTGGCTTAATTTTGGTTTCCAAATTAAATTTAAACAATTATTATGAAAGATTGTGACATTTTTAATAAATTTAAACACATTTCAAAAAGTTTAGATCCCATTAGAGTTGGAATTTCAAAACAGATCCATTCATCAAATTTTACTGTTTTTACACCTCCTTCCAAAATCTTTATAATTTCATGGAAAAAACTTAATAGTCTTGCAAAAATTTTAACTGTATTTGACATACAAATCACCCATAACAAACAATTTACCCATTAAATTCCATCCCTAAATCTCACTAACAATTTACAAATGCCATTAAGTTTATACCCATATTAAGCACACATTTCAAAAGTTTTTATCCGACTGGCGAGGAAATGCACATGATACATGCATGGCAAGAGCCAGGAGGTTCTAACACACATTTTTTTTTTGGTTTGTTTGTTTCTAATCATTAATCGCCAGCCAGTGGTGGTCATGAATGCCAGCGTCCTCTAAAAGAGCGAATATTCAGAAAGCTTGTGGCTGTTGTTGAGCAGCACCAGTAGTACCGCAATTCACATGGTTTCTGTAAATTTTCAACGAGGAAGACACAGATTTCATATTCAGAAATTAACGATAGGGCAAGAGATACGCCAAACGTTGTGATATATATTTATGTTACAAGTCCACATCAGTACCACCATCACATCATCATGATCATTATAATGTGTTTGAATCTGTAAACATTGGCTCCCAGCTGTGGTTCTTTATTTCATATAAATAAAATATCATCCGCCCAACAGTTAGAGCTGCCATTAACACATGCAGTAGCGTGTACTGAAAGAATGGTCAAATCTTGCACTGCACTGCACTACATGGAAAGAAAAATCAAAATCACATCAGCCATCATTATCACTTTTTTCTTGCATAATTCAGAGCGCCCAGGGTATCGCAACGTAGAGTTTCATTCATGGCATTGGAATCTCAGGGAGAGATTTCTGGTTTTTACTTATTTCATTTCCTCCACCTTCGTCGTCTGCGCACGCGATGACCTGATGTCATTGTCGTCTTTTGGCTCCTAACAGACCAATCTCTTTCATGGGCCAACCCTCAGTTTTCTCATTTAATGGATTCTTCTCTGCATCCTGGAATCATCCACCACCACCATAGCTGAGTGCGCATGCTTATATTGCGTCTCACTTTATTAAATGGAAGGTCGCGGTGACAGTTTGCACCAACTCATCTGTGATATTTGCCACGTTGTTTATATTTTTGAGTAACCCTAATCCCTAAACCTAATTTCTGAAACACATGGGTAAATAAAGCCTTTCTGAAACACATGGATAAATAAAGCCAACTCATGGATGTGTAAATTTTTGTGCCTTCGAAGCTACCATCAAGCTGCAGATGTTTTTTTAGATTATATACAAATTAGTTATTAAATTATAAAATATATTTTATATTAAAAAATATAAGTCGAATAAGTTTTCTTAAATCTCAATATCAAGATGAGTCTAACCGATATACAAATCATGGCGATAAGAAAATATTCAAAATTCTAAAAAATTCAAACATATATATATATATAAACAATAAAAAAGTTTATAATATATTGTAAAAAAAACTATTCTTAATATTATCATATTATTTAAATAAATTAAAATATTATTTAAAAATTACTCTTATTTTATTATATTATATTTATTAAAAAAATTATTTAAAAAAACTTATACTTCAGAAAAAAATGTATTTTAGGTGATTTACCTTTTATAAACAAGTTATATTTTTTATATATCTTTCAGTTATTATCACCTTAAACGGAAAATTGTTGACCTATTTCAAATCAACCAGAATAGTTTATTTTTAAAACGAGATGAACATAAAGATATCTGAAAAATGATTATAGATCACAGAAACATGAATTCAAATTATATTTTATTAACCACATAACATCAAATTAAACATATATATAATTTGAAATAAAAGTAAGAAAAAATTTCAAGTATTTTTCTACATTTCATTAATAGTAAATCCTATAAACCATTGATCGTGATTACTATTTGTTTCCAATAATCAACCACAACTAAAAATAATGTTAAAAATCATGTATGACTCTAAACTTCTTAAATTAACCCTTGAAACAACATGTGTACATTCTTATTTGTTATAAATATATGAGCAAACTTTACATTAACTTGCTTAATTTTTACATTTAAAAAATAAATTGTATTTTTATTTTTATAAAATATTTTATATGATATAAACAAATATATAAATAATTTATTAATATATATATATATATATATATTTAATAAAAATTTATTTTTATTTTATAAAATACTTTATATGATATAAATAAATATATAATTAGTTTATTAATATATATATTTTTAATACAAATTTAAGTGAAAGATTTTGTTTTTTATTATTATTTATTATAATAACCCTAATCATTTTATACATTTAAATAATTATTACAATTTTGAACTAAAAATGATTTATTATATTTTGTATTAAATTTATAGAATATTTTATAGAGAAGTTTTTGAAAAAGATAGAATTGATTAAGAGGAATTTTATAATCTTAAAATTAAAGGGATTATAATATATTCTATGTTATTTATAAAACTAAGCATTTTTTTATTAGGTGTATACTTATGAAAGATAAGATTAAAAACCTTGAAGATAAAGGTTCTTTAAAATTATTTTTAACTCAAGAGGGATGGTATGGGTATAAGGTTGTTTACTCTTGGTTTAACTATTATGAAATAAAGGAAGAAGTTATTTTTCAAAATAAAGATAATATAAAAAATATTATTAAATCAAATTTAAAGAGAAAATGTGATGTGATAAAAAGTTAGAGAGAAAAAAAATTATGTATTATAAGAAAGTGATCAACTTTACTTTAGATATCAAATTCTTTGATGAAAATTAATGATAGTAAATTCCCAAAACACACTGAAATAAAATAAAATAAATTAAGATAAAAAACATTTTATCTAAAATTACTTTACATATATTAAGATTTGATCTCAATTTTAAAAGAATGATAATATCACTAATCATCAAAACTATAATAATTTTGAAACACTTCTAATGAAATTCTAAGTAGATTCAATTGATTATTTTTCCAAAACCAATACAAGTTAATTTTTTAATTTAACATTATTATCTTTTGATTTTATATAAACTTGTATACTTTCCATGTTACACTTTTAAGTTATTAAAAAATAGTTAAACGAAATTATGAAATAAAAATTGCAATAAATTGATAAGGAAACAAAGACTTAAACCTAATAGTTCATACAATAATGTATGATAACGATTGATAGTGAGGAATAAAGAAAACATGTATTAACTGACAAATGACAACTTAAAAAAATGCACTGACAAATGAGAAGTGAAAACTAAATTCATTGAATGCTTTCAAACGTTCAACAATATATTTCCATTTATGGAGAACGGTGGTTGACATTCAACAATATATTTTCATTCGAGGAGCGAGAAACTGAATTTTTTTCTTGTGAGAGGCTTGTAAGAAAGGCCCTAGTTGTCTTGGGCTTTGTGGATTTGGAGGATAAATTAATCTTTGGGAGGTGGATTTAAAAGCAAGGTTGATTGACTCCACTTTTAGTGAGGATCAATAAAGGTTTTGAGCTTCGATTTACCTGTGTATTGAATTTAATAAGGTTGTTTGGGATAAGTTTATTTGAGATTTAAGGTCATTGAGATGTTTTTGTTACATGTCAAGTTTATGTTGAATTAAAAATGGTTTTTAGAGAAATTTATATTTTTATAGATTTCTTTTTATTGGTTTTTATAATATAATATATTTATTTTAAAATGTTTTTTAATGGTAAATTTTATATTATAATTTAATAGTGAAAATATTTTTAAATTAAGTTTATTAATACAAAAATATCGTGTTTTATTAGTCAAAACTCAATCTCAAAACTTGTGTATTTCATCTCAAAACTACTATGCTTAAATGTATACACATTCTAAAATGAGCTTAGTAAAAGACAAAATTTGAATTTTATGAACTAAATTAATTTAGAGAGTCACCATTCTCACTTTTCTCCTACATTCCTTTAACTATAGTAACCTTCAAACCAGGGAAAACTTGATTTGCATCACTTAGTGAGTTCTCTGCAGAGACAAAACTACCAATTTCGAGTAAGGTTGAAGTGAAACTCCATCACCTTGTTTAGTATCCTCACCATGCTCACGCAAACTTTCATGCACGAGCCTATGCATCTGTTCCATGTGTGCTTTACATTCCATTAGGCCACACATTTTTAGGAATAAGGAAAAACATTAAGGGAATTTTGAGGTCTAAAATGGGCCTCCTAAGGAAATAATAAAATAATAGCTAAACCAATAAAATAATATTTATGAATTTTCAATTCACTTTTTGCACCACAATCAATGTAACCATAGTTAAATTCAATTCAAAAATTGTACCAAAATAAAATTAATAAAAAAATTGTATTGATGTGACTATAAATAAGAATGAGCTTTTCAAGAAAAATTCATTATCATTGAACAACTAATGCATTTGTCCTTTGTACTTAAATAACTTAAAATAAAATATAAATACAAATTTATAAATTCTTAATTATATTATATGCTATTAATTAAATTTTATATTATGTAAATTGTGTATTAACATGTAATTAATAAAATATATAAAAATAATATAATATAATAAATGTATAGGGATATGCATTGTTTCTTTCAAGAAATATGAAATGACAATAATATATTTTTATTCAAAAAGTGTGAAATGACATTTATTATGAGTACTTTACTTTGACTTTAAAAGTATTTAGAGCACTATCATGGTTAACCATGAGTTTTTATCCACCATTTAGAATGTGACAAGTAAGTACTTTTAACTCAAGCAATGCCACCTCAACCATTAGGGGTGATGTCATCCCATAAAATGTGATTGCTTCTCATAAAGTGAATTGTGATTGTACATTTTCCTTAGGAGGCCCATTTTAGACCTCAAAAGTCCCCTAATGGAACCCCCTTCATTAACCTAGAGGTACCTTTATGTTCAAACCTAGTTCCTTCGAGAAACCAGACACTTGGTTATGTTGTCTCAAAGGTTGTGTTGCCTCAAGAAATGGTAGACACTAAAGCATGTAAATTGATCCAATAAATGTCTAATTATGTGAAGAAATATGTTTAGTTTTACATTCGTAGGAGTAGAACCCTTCTTCAATGATGGATTAACATGTGTGAGTCCTTCACTATAGTTAATATTTTGAGGTTTTTATTTGATGCTAGGAGTAACCCTTATACAAGCCATAAACTTTGACTTGGTTGTTTGATATAAAACTTAAACCTAATAAATATAAAAATTATAATTGTGCCCTTAGACAAAATACCCCACACTTCATTCCCACTGTACCCAATTATTAATAAATGTTTAAAATTATAAAATATTACCCTACCCAATTATTAATAAATGTTTAAAATTATAAAATATATAAAATCTAATAAATAATGTAATACATTTGTGATGCAGCCAAAAGGCCGCTTTTACCCACATACACAAAACTTTAATATGTCTGCCCATTTCTGGGATTTAATACTCATGAAGGAGTATACACTTTGAATTTTCGACATTCGGATAGGTTCATAAAACCCAGTATATCCCAATCTACACTTATGTGCTTAAAACTTTAACTGCTTTCTCGTGTTGTATGTGACTACTTCACGGTGACCGAGGCTTCCGCTCCGCAAATCCTAATCATAGATCTTCACCCCACTCAATATCGCATACCACGGACTTTTCTCATCGCAATTACTCCTTCACAATGCTCCTTTGCAAGTGCTCCTTGAACCCCGACTTATCGCATCATAGAATCAAGACTTATCGTAACTCGCAACAAAAATCATATAAATTTAACAATAAACATATATCTTTGTCGATGCGAAATTGTGATAAATATCTCATAGCTTATATCACTTTCCACCTCGGCAAATATAAAATTTCACATAACGGCTATCATACGATATATCACATATCGCTCTTCACTTATTTACCTCCTCGGCACTTTGCAAAATTACACCCATCGCAACTTCCCCGCTTTAACACTATCACACTTCACAACTTCGCTAATTTATTATTTCGTTGTTAACTACTCCCCATATCGCATGCACTATGCGATATGCGCTTGGACCTCCACCCAACATGTGTCCACTTCGCACTTTTACAAATTTAACTTTGTGATGTAATCTTTAGCCGACGGCCTCTTGCTTTGGATTTTGCGACTTAATTTTGCACCGTCTATCTCTTCTCTTTAGAAATCTGCTAAAGGGTTTGTTGCCTTAATATTTTCTCCTAATTCTTTCACCGCCACCGCTTTGCATCTCCATTTCCTTCATGCTATCCTTCCTAATATTGTTCGGTATTTAGTTGTGCTAATATCTCCTGAACTTTAACTTCTGATTCTCACTCAGATTTATGGCATTCACGCTATTTCACGCTTTTCACACTGGTTTCAATCTAGAATACCATTATGTATTCATTCACTGAATCTGGAATTCAGATTTGTTTCACCTTCTTGGCCTGCACACAAATCTTATCTGCACTTAAATTTTCTCATCAGCTTCGCCCACAGTTGTTTAAATCGTGGACTAGAATCATATAGATTCTACCCAGCCATTAAGTCCTTTATCACTCAGAAAGAATTATTCATTCTATTAACATTTATCAGAATTCATACAACAATGGTTTATTACACATAAACTAGAATAACTCGTTATGGGTCACTCAGCTCATAACAAAGACACAATACAATCGCACGAATTATATTTCTCATTAATAAAACAAATTATACATATACAAGAAAAACATGTTTACATTTTTTCTTTGGCCTGATGCGCCGTTACATGGCCTTCTCTCCTCTACACAGAATTCTCTTTGTTTCAGCTTCTCCTCTCTACTCTACTTTTGACCCAATCTTCTTCATTTAAATTGGCCCCTCTCCTTCGAATCTTACAATTTGATTTATAATACAATTCAGAGCTTATCTACCCTCACTCAACTCCTACAAACTTGTAACCACTTATATTCTAAGGAAATCCTAATTTATGACTTTCCTATATTCTTAGTATAAACAACAAATATTCTCTCTAATATCCCATTTCTTTAGGGGATTTGTTACATTAACTCAACACTCATTGACACCTAACAAATAAGCATATTCCCTATCAATTCTCACTAAGAAATAAAATAATTTTTACATGAGTTTTACAATGTCTCTTTACAATAGTTCCTCCTTGGGAAAATGTCAAGACCCTAAGGTATAATTTCTACTTGGACTTTTGGACTTAGAGCATATTCTCCTGCATCAGACTCCCCAGGTGAAAATAATCATGATCTCCAGATCATGTGTCTTTAATAGTTGTCCTCTTAGATCCCAAACTTCGTTCTGTAATGATCCACTGTCTCTACCTTTTATTTTCTTTTGGTGTCACTCTTGTTCTCCAGGTCTCCATACTTTATGTTACATTGCCCCACTGGCTATGCTCTCACATTCTTATGTTGTCTTTCTCTTGCTGTTGCTGCTTTGATTCCTAGCTACTGCCTTTGTCTAAGACACCTTCACCATCAACCCTCTTATTCTTTCAATCTCCATGTATATTTTATCTTCTAACTGGTACTCACTCTGCCAATTGTCTTCAAACTGTTGTTTGTTATCTTTTCTTTGAAGTTATTGGATTCTTAATACTACCCTTACATCCTTACTCTTTTGTTGCTTTTGAAATTTTATCTCATTTTTTAACACACTTTGTTCAATATCTTTGATAAAAACATTATACTCAAATGCTTCCAGCAAATAGTTCAACAATTCACTTTCTACCTGATTCCTTTCAAACACCTCATCACTATGATGTTCATCAATTCCAGCATATATTTCTTCCTCTTCCTTGACAACCTTCAGTGATTTTCCTTCACCTCCTTGACTAATCTTGGTAGCCAGTTCATCTACCTTCAGTTCTAAGACTGATTCCTCTTTAGCATGAGACATGTCTGCCTCACCTTTGCCCAATTTCAATTTTACATTTAGAATATTAATTCTCTGACTCGCTAATCTATTCTCCAAAATACTTAGCTCATGCCACAAATCTATCATATCACTTGGAACTTCTTCCAAAAATTCTATACAATCCTCACTATCTCCTTCTTTGTCACAAATCCAACTTATTGGTGACACTACTTCTTCATTATCTGTCAGAATAAAATTCTTATCCTCTATCTCTATGAAAGCTTTAGGTATATGTCTAATAGTCTTCTCTTGGTCAATCAGATAAGCCAATTCTTCCCTGTCCTCAACAATAACAGGTTCCTTCGTATGAGAGATAACTGTCTCACCTTCCTTGGAGATACTTTCTTCACTAAGCAAGGAATCTATGAACTCCTTCTGCTACAATAACTCAATTTGATCTTCATCTGAAAGACAGTCATCATCATACTTTTCTTGACAATTCTCAACTTCATTCAAGACAATTGTAAGAGATGGATTTCCTTCTGCAACACCAGCAAACACAGTCAAATTATCAATCTCAAAATCACAAGACCCAATGGTCTCATTTGATGATCCAGTGACCAAATCTTCCTCTTTCTATTCTAAGTCCTCTACATGACTCAAAAAATCTTCTATGATATTCTTATCAGGCTCCACTTCACTTAGTTTCTTCATATCCTTCTTGACTTTTTCTTGCTTTTGGTCATTATCGTGAGCCAAAATTCCTCTGTTTTCAGTCCTTACAGCATACTGAAAAGAAATACCTCCTCTTAACTATGTATGATCTTCCATATGAGATCTAACTGTCTAAAAACTCAAATTTTTCCTCTCTTCTTTCTCTTCTTTGACATCACCTGCAGACATACACAAATTATTAATTTCAAAATCATAAGGCTAAATTGCCTCAACTGATGTTTCAGACATCACTAGTCCATCTTCAAGTTCAAAAGAAACTTGTTCTTCGCCAGCAACCTTGTCTTGTTGTAGCTCAACTCCTTTGAGCTTCTCTGTCCTCAATTGAACATCCATAATATGCTCAAGCTTCCTCAGCTCCTCTAGTAACTGCATATTCACTTGTTGTTCTCTCTTCTCTTGTAGCTTATGCCACTTCATTTTCTTTCTCATTCTGTAACCATACCTCTAGTCTTCTTTACTCGTCTGGAACAAATTTATCAACAAATTAAATTGAATTCTTATCTCAGCCTTTTCTCTCTCATATTCTTCATCCATGCCATCTGCTTTGACATCTTTCTTCAATTTTATTTTACTGTGATCTCTCTCAGAACCTCTGCTATGACTATTAATAGCCATCTTCTCCTCTATCTCTATGAGTTCCTCACTCACTATGAGATGTACTTAAGCCTCTGCAATAACAAGTCCTCCTTGCTACAACTTACCTCACCAATCTTTCCTCTGTACTTGGCCACTAGTCCCCTCTCTGCAAATTTCTTTTGAGAATTCCTCTGCTCCTTCTAGGCTTCAACTCATTTGCACTTTTGAGAACACAATTGTCCTCTTGTATGAACTACTAGGTTCTGGCCACACTCTTCTTTCACTCAAAAACCTTACTGGCTTTCTTTATCACTGTTTCTTAAGGCTTGATCTTATTTTGTTGAGATACTTTATTAGCTTCAGCTATCAATATTCAAATTGTATTTTATCCTACAAAACTCAAATTAGAGTTAAATAAAACAATGCATGCATGATTTCACAAGCAGTCTCCTTCCACTCTTCACATTCGAGTGAATCTCCATTCTCCACAAGAAAACAACCATAATTGTGCTTTCTTTATCCTTCTGCAATCTCTTCTTAAGATTATCACTTACTCCCATCTTCTGCCATACTTTTCCTCTATATTCCTACTGCTTGTCAGATTTAAAATCTAATCTCCTCTTTCTAGAATATCTTTGTCAATTTTCTGAAAAATCACATTTTCTTTACTGGTCTCCTCTTTCTTCCACAATCACACTTGCATTCTCCTTCCATTTCTCACCGAATCTTATTCTATTCTGCTACCAAATGTCTTCTGCATAGTTTAGCACTGCAATATTCATTTATAACATTTTTTTTTTCATTAACACTCTAATACCAAATGATGCAACCAAAAGGCCGCTTTTACTCGCATACGCAGAACTTTAATATGTCTACCCGTTCCTAGGATTTAATACTCGTAAAAGAGTATACACTCTGAATTTTCCACATTCAGATAGGTTCATTAAACCCATTATATCTCAATATACACTTATGTGCTTAAACCTTTAACCGCTTTCTCCTGCTGTACGTGACTACTTCACAGTGATCGAGGCTTCTGCTGTGCAAATCCTCCTCACAGATCTTCACCCCACTCAATATCGCATATCGTAAAATTTTCTCATCGCAATTACTCCTTCATAATGCTCCTTTGCAAGTGCTCTTTAAACCCCAGCTTATCGCATCATAGAATCAAGACTTATCGCAACTCGCAACAAAAGTCATATAAATTTAACAATAAACATATATCTCTGTCGATGCGAAATTATGATACATATCTATTCACACATCGCATCTTATATCACTTCGTACCTCAGAAAATATAACATTTCGCATGTTGCCTATCATACAATATATCACATATCGCTCTTAATTGATTTACCTCCTCAACGCTTCGCAAACATACACCCATAAAAAATTCACCACTTTAATACTATCGCACTTCACAACTTCGTTGATTTATTATTCCGCCGTTAACTGCTCCCCATATCACATGTGCTATGCGATATGCGCTTGGATCTCTGCCCAACACGTGTCCAGTTCGCACTTTTACAAATTTAACTTTGCAATGTAATCTTTAGCCATTGGTATCTTATTCTAGATTTTGCAACTTAATTTTGCACCGTCTATATCTTCTCTTTGGAAATATTCTAAAGGGTTTGCTACCTTAATATTTTCTCCTATTTCTTTGACCGCCACCGCTCTGCATCTTCGTTTCCTTCACGCTATCCTTCCTGAACTTATTCAGTATTTAGTTGCGCTAATCTCTCCTGAGATTTAACTTTTGATTCTCACTTATATCTATGGCCTTCACGCTATTGCACACTTTTCACATTGCTTTCAATCCCGAATAAAATTGTGTATTCATTCACGGAATCTGGAATTTAGATTTGTTTCACCTTCTTGGCCTGCACACAAATATTATCTGCACTTAATTTTTCTCCTCAGTTTCACACACAACAGTTTAATTCCTAGACTAGAATCATACAGATTCTACCTAGCCATTAAGTCCTTTATCACTCAAAAAGACTTATTCATTCTATTAACATTTATCAGAATTCATACAACAATGGTTTATTACATAAAAACTAGATTAAATATTTACAGGTCACTCAGCTCGTAACAAAGACACAATACAATCGCATGAATTCTATTTCTCATTAATAAAAAAATTATACATATACAAGAAAAACTTGTTTACATTCTGTCTTTGGCCTGTTGCACCGTTACATGGCCTTCTCTCTCTACATAGAACTCTCTCTGTTTCGACTTCTCCTCTCTACTCTACTTTTGACCTAATATTCTTCGTTTAAATTGGCCCCTCTCCTTCGAATCTTACAATTTGATTAATAATACAATTTAGAGCTTATCTGCCCTCACTCAACTCCTACAAACTTGTTACCACTTCTATTCTAAGGAAATCCTTATTTATGACTTTCCTATCTTCTTAGCAAAAACAACAAATATTCTCTCTAATATCCCATTTCTTAAGGGGATTTTTTACATTAACTCAACACTCATTAACACTTAACAACTAAGCATATTCCCTATCAATGCTCACTAAGAAATAAAATATTGTTTACATGAGTTTTACAATGTTTCTTTACAATAGTTCCTCCTTGGACAAATGTCAAGACCCTAAGGTTTGATTTCTACTTGGACTTTTTGACTTAGAGCAAATGCTCCTGCATCAATTTGTTGTATTAAAAAAAATGGTTTATAAATTCAATTTAATATTATATATTGTAATTAATTTTTATTTTGTAATTAACTGAATTTTAAAATTTCATTTTATAACCTCTAGTATGAAGAGACATTAACAAATAAATCCTTTAAAATAAGATAACTAATCATTCATTTTTTCATGCCTTTTGGGATTTCAATATAAAATTTTGTACATATTTTGACTTACTAGAATAAAAATTTGTCTCAACTTATCATATCATCTTTATACTTAGCATATGTGTTGTTAAGTTATACGGATATAAAGAGCTGTATTTGTGATATGTTTTAAAATTGTAGAAAATACATATGGTTAAATTAAATCAATATGATCAAAGTATAATTCATAATTATATTTTAAAATTTTATGTTCACACTAACATGAATGTCGCTTAATATTAATATGAACATGGAATTAATGTTAATTTTATTTAATATTTTAATATGAACATGGAATTAATGTTTTTTTTAAAGTTATGCTAATTTCTATTATAATGTACAAAAATTACGTTTATACTTCACGATAGGGATTGCTGGATTAGCCAACCCCTGTTGGATGAAGACAATTTAAAAAGTAAAAAATGAGCTGCAATTCAAGGGGAAACTAGCCCTTAACGAGTTTATAAATTCAAAAAATAGGCTGCCCTTCAAGGACAAACCAACCATTAGCGTAAACACGAGTGACAAAGTTTGCAGGAAAAGATAAAGATAGGCATAAAAACTATGAAGGAGCATATATAAACTGAAAAGGAGTAGCTCCAAGGAGCTACAACTACTCGTAATCGGCGTCATGGTTCTCTTGATGAGGATTCTCCTCAATTATGAAGCATCCATAGTCAGACATGGTCTTGATATTATTCTTTAAGAGCTAGGGGTCCAGCTCCAAATTCGAAGTGGAGACCATATCGGTCTTCTTGGCCAAAGTTGAGCGTGCCACATTATTCGCTTCTACATATTTTTGCCAGGTATCCTCCGTTAGGCTGTTCCCACTGTTTTCCAAGTCTTCCACCCAATGTTTGACAGGGAGGCCGATGGATTTTCAAGGCAGAGGGGAGGAGGAGTGTGATAATGTTGATTTTCGCGGGCATTTTTTGCTTGCAAATCCGGAGAGGTAATTTTTCTCCTACGGGAGGTTAATTGAGAGTTGAGCTGAGAGAAATCAGGGGTCGAGAACCTTAGGCTCTTCCACAACAACTGAAATGGAAAAGGAGCACGCAAACATTACAGGAATCGGAGTGTGGGAAGGAGAGCCTCTACCACCTCCTCGACGACACCGCATCCGGTGTCTTCTTGGCATTGCATCCACAGGTTGGAGGTTCTGCAGGGATGGAGAAGAAAGCTCAAAGGGAGGCAGGCGAGGAGCAGAGCAACAGGTAGAGTCGTGACAGAGGAGGTCTACAGAGAATGAAAGTCGGAATCGTAGATGAGATTGAAAACATGAGCCATTAGCCATAAATGGCCAAGATGCAAGTTGCCGGAGCGGAGGTCAAGGGAGAGAAGTGAATGTCGCAAGTACTGGCATCCTCTTCGAATTTAAGGCCTTCATGTAGGAGGCAGGTGTGACCTTATGGAGAGGCCAGGTGCCCCTACGTTGAGAGACCAAGTGGAAACCTGCTTTGATCTTGTCAATCACCCACATCCGACGAACATGAAATTAATGTTAATGTTGATGCTAATGGGTATATATTAAAGTTATGTGCATAATATATTGTTATTACTCATATTTTTTCTTAACTCACTGTAGATCATATTTGAATTAGATTGGCATTTCCTTGTCAAAAATGTATATGGAATTCATTTCTTTACACAAATGACAATGTGAAATTTATGGTAAACATGTATGTTGAGGACTCTCCACTATGTATCATTTTGCTATATACTTTGACACCATTTTACTTTTATAACAATGATTAGAAAGGATTCCATTATCATTTTTCATCTACTTTATCCCAAGGTATATAAAATCCTCCCTCTTTATTATATGTTTAATCTGTTTACATTTAATTCCATAATACTCTTATATTTTATCATTAATTGAAGTGCATCGTTGCTAACATAAGTCCAAAGATCGCAGATAAGTTATATGCGTTGCTAAAGACAGCCGGCCATTCTTTAAACGGTGACTCGATTCTTTGACGTGATCGAAACACCCATAAATTCCGTCATGCGTAATTTGCGATTCTGGAAGAACCTTTTGTGGAATAGTAGTAACAACATGAAGACACGGTTACTTGGATTATCCTGAAGATAGCATTCTTGTTGTCTCTGTTGTAACAGTATCTTTTTTTGGAAGAACAGAATAGTCCTGTTTTGGGAAAAAGAACAGATTTGGGATAACGTAGATTTGCTCTCATGTAAATTGTAAAAGATGTCTCCTCTTTAAAAAGAGGAGACATCATCATTAGAGGAGAGTTCATTGTTGTAAAGCTACAGGAGAACATTGTGTGAGAACTGGAGCTAGTCTCCATCTGTAATGTATCATTTACTTTGACAGATGAATAAATTCTTCTTTTGAGCGCTCTAATTTAATTCTTTCCCCGGGGAATCTTGTGAGAGGGAAAGGGCCCGCCTTCCTCACAAGATTCACCCTTTGGTTCCTGTAATTTGTTTAATTCTTTACGTTGTTTGCATTTTACTTTAATACTGTTGTTGAACACTAATTGCACAGTTTAGTAGTACTCTGTTTCTTTAGCGCTGCATGTATTGAACACATTCACTCTTGGAAGTTGAGAAATCCATTTCTATTAATTGTATGAGTGTATGATGTTGGGAAGCAGGTGCTGAAGATTCCTGTATAAAGGAATAGGGTCCTGCTCCCATTCATTGCTTTCCTTTTCCTGCAGTGTGATTAGAAACAAGAGAACAAGTGCTGAAGGTTCCTGTTCATGGGAATAGGGTCTTGGTCTCTTGAAGCTACCTTCCTACAGTGTGATTAAGTGTCAGGCAGCAGGTGCTGAAGTTCCTAATCAAGGAATAGGGTCCTGTTCCTGCTATGGTTGATTGATTTCTTTTCTTGCAGATTGGTCTTCCTTTGTTTGGGTTTTAACTGCAACATAGAAATTATTTCTGCTATAACTTAAGTGACTTCAGCTTTGATTAAGCAGAGTGTGAATCAGTAGATTTGTGAGATTAATAATTGTGTGGCTTTTTACTACAACATTTTTTCTGCTTTTGAAATTGAGCATATCCAGTGCGTGATTATTTTTGAAATAAAAAGACTTCCTTGGGTTGACAATTTATGTGGAGCTTGAATTGTGAAAGCAATTAAAGCGACCAACATTTTGGCGCCGTTTCCGGGGAAGGTAATTATAGATTTCAAAAGCATTAATCTTTTCTTTTTAAATGTGCAGATTGTATGAGAGGACGCGGAAACCAGAAGAAAACTAACCCCACAGGTGGCAAAGGCAAAGGAAGGGGAGGAAGAAAAAATTTATTGACGAGATTGTATCAAAGGCTGAATCATCACAGAGATTAAGTTCTCGAAGATCAAAACTTCAGCACTCCCCTCAATCAGATTACAAAACAGAGGAAGTCGTGGGTCCTAAAAATATAGAAGAACCAGCAGTCAGTGCTGGAGAGTCAGAAGAAAGTGTTAGTAAATCAGCAGAGCACATTGAGGAAATAGTAGAGAGCGTTGGACGACGAGTGGAAAACATTGAAGAGCCAGTAGAAGATCTTGACGATCGAGCAAGTGCAGTAGGAGAGCCAACAATGGAAGGAAACAATGATGGTTTCTTTGGTGGAGGACGTGTAGATCCTGAAGGAGAAAGAAGGGATGAAAATTCCCTCTCTACCTTGGGATTTCCTATCAGTGATCTCCCTGCAGGGATAACTCCTATGAAAAATATTCCATTGTCTGCTTTACCTAACTTTCATGGTTTATCCTCTGAAGATCCGGATGAATTTCTTTTTGAATTTGATATATTATGCAGAAGTTATGATTATGTTACTAATGCTCAAAAGTTGAAACTGTTTCCAACCACCTTAAAAGGGAATGCTTTAAGATGGTTCATGAGCCTTGGAAGTCAGGTGATCACAACATGGGAGCAGATGAAATAGAAATTTCTGCTTAAATATCAAGACTACTGCCGGACGAGAGAAAAGAAGGATGAACTATTCAATATGGCACAAAAGACGGATGAGAGTCCGGAGGACTATATAGAAAGGCTGCAGTACAACATACAGAGATCTGATCATCCAAATATAAGTAAGGAAATTCACAAAACAATATTACTTAAAGGTTTAAGGGATGATTGTTTAGATATGTTAAACATGCTTGCCAAGGGAGATATATCTAAGGAATCATATGATGAGATTTGTGAACTTGCTAAGAGGTGTTCTAGGGGAGCTGCAAGAAACAGAACAAGAGATTCCACCTATTCAAGAGTGCAAAAATCGGCCAATGGAGGAGCAACAAGAGCTGAAATAGGTAATTTACTTGAGGAATTTAAAACTGAGATGTTAAGTTCTTTTGCTTCACAAATTGACACTTTGCAGGTTAAGAAGAAGCAGGCTGAAGCAGAAGAAACTCTAGCTGTCTTTTGCCCGAAGTGCAGAGACAAACATCCACTAAGGGAATGCCCAATGGATAAAATATCAATTTGTACCCTTTGTGAGAAAGATCATGAGACAAAAAAATGTCCATCTCTACCAGGAATAAAGGCAGCATTGCAGCCAACGGAAGAAGAAGCTGAAGCAGTTTACCTGCTAACTCAAAGAAGACAATGGCAACCAAAAGGACAAGGTATGAACCCTAGTATGCCATTTAATCGTTGGAAAAATTATTCTGCTTTTGGTCAAACAAATTACCCTCCCTTCAATCAAATGCAATACCCACCCTTCAATCAAATGAATTTCCCACCCATGCAGCAATCAAACCCTCCCTTTGTTGATCCTTCAATGTGGACTCCTTGGCCTCCACAGCAGCCATCTTCTTTTAACCCTTGGAATTCAAATTGGAGAAGCCAACAAATCCCGTATCCAAATCAATTGCCTCAATTCCAACAACCACTTCCTCTGCCATCAAATGCTCCACCAAATAACCAAATGAGACCCCAGCTACCTGTGCAACCAAATCCTAACCCCAATAATAAAGTTGTGCAAGTCATTGATATTCAGAATCAGTCTATATTTCCTACTATGCAATGTAACGATATTCATTTGAGATCTGGAAAAATAGTAGAGCCTATTATTGATGACATAACTTCTTCTGATTATGATAAAGAGGAAACTGAGAAACATAAAGAAGCACAACCACCTCCTAACAAGAATGTGGAAATAACAGAACCACCATTCCCCGAGCGTTTGGTTTTAACCAGAACAGCTGAAACACCTGCTTTTAATCTTCTAGGGGAATTGCAAAATTTGTATGTTAAAATTCCACTTTTACAAGCATTAAGAGATGTACCAATTTATGCCAGAACACTAAGGGATATTTGTGTTAAGAAACCTGGTAGGAAAACTAAAGATCCCCTTACAGTACATGTGATGGGTGACTTATCTGCATTAATGTCCGGAAAAACCCCTCCTGTGAAATATGGTGATCCCGGCCATCCTACTGTGACAGTTCAGATTGGTAAAACAATGATTCCTCAAGTTCTGGTAGATTTAGGTGCTACAATAAACATAATGACTCTTGAAACTTCACAATTGTTACAGCTGAATAACACAATCAGAGATACACCTACCATTCTAGAGTTGGCTGACCGTTCTACAATTAAACTTGAAGGAGTTGTTGAAGATCTACTTATCTCAGTTGAATCCTGGAATTACCCAGCTGACTTTGTTGTATTGCAGACTAAAACAAAGCTGGGGGGACACCCCTTAATTCTAGGGAGGCCATGGCTGGCCACAGCTGATGCCTTTATCAGTTGCAGATCTGGTTCAATGACAATTTCTAATGGTTATGAAACCAAACATCTTACTCTTTATCCTCATGCTACACCCATAATTAATAATGAAGATTCTATGTGGATGGATTATGATGATAATGCTGTTCAGCCTATTCTAACTATTGGGCAAGCTTTAACTCTTAAAGACAATATAGAGGATGAAATAATTAATAATTTTATTTGTGAACCTTCTTCTGTAATTGCTGAAACACACAATCAATAGACTGCAATTTTTGAAACAGATACCCAAGAAAAGATTGAATCTGAAGACTCATCTCAGACATTAACCACCATCTCATCTAAAAGCATAACAGTTGAAATTGAACCTGGCAAGACATTAAACATAAATCCTGATCTAACAGTTGATGAAACACAGCAGTTAATGAATTTATTGCATGAATATAAGGAAGCATTTGCATGGGATTACACGGATATGAAAGGTATTTCTTCTGAATTATGTACTCATCGAATTTACATTAAAGAGGGATGCCGACCAGTCTGTCAACCCCAAAGACGAATGAACCCTAATTTACGAGAAATTGTTAAAGAAGAACTTCAGAAATTGCTTAATGCAAGATTTATATACCCCATATCTGACAGTGAATGGGTTTCCCCATTGGTAATTGTCCCTAAGAAAAATGGGAAATGGAGAGTATGTGTTGACTACAGAGCCTTGAATAAAGCTACTCAAAAGGATCACTTTCCTTTACCTTTCATTGATCAGGTGTTGGATAGTCTGGCAGGGAAGAAATTATTTTCTTTTCTAGATGGATTCAGTGGGTATAATCAGATAAGAATTGCACCCCAAGACCAAGACAAGACCACTTTCACCAGCCCTTGGGGAAATTTTGCCTATAGAGTCCTTCCATTTGGGCTATGTAATGCACCAGCAACTTTTCAAAGAGCTGTTATAGGAATTTTTTCTGATATGCTGAATGATTCTATGGAAATATTTATGGATGATTTTACTCCTTATGGTGTGTCTTTCGAAGATGCATTACAAAACCTTGAGAAAGTACTTAAAAGATGTATACAAGCTCACCTCTCCCTAAGTACTGAAAAATGCCATATGATGATGAGTGAAGGAATAGTGCTTGGACATTTTATTTCATCTCAAGGTATTCAGGTAGATCCATCTAAAATATTGGTCATTCAGAATATTTCTGTTCCTAAAACTCAAACTGATGTGAGAAGTTTTCTAGGACATGCTGGATACTACAGAAGATTTATTAAAGATTTCTCTAAGATAGCTTCTCCATTATTTGTGTTGCTTATGAAAAATGCTGAATTTAAATGGACTAATTCTTGTCAGAAATCTTTTGAAGAACTCAAGCATCAGTTGTCTACTGCTCCTATTTTGAGGGGGCCTGATTGGAATCTCCCTTTTCATATATCTTCTGATGCTTCAGACACTGCAATTGGAGCTGTCTTGGGACAAGAGGAAAATCATCTTCCTTATGCTATATACTTTATCAGTAAGAATATGACCCCTGCTGAGCTTAATTATACAGTTACTGAGAAGGAGTTTCTTGCAGTAATCTATGCCATTAATAAATTTCGACACTATATCACTGGTTATTCTACTTTTGTGCACACTGATCATTCAGCTATTAAGTATTTAATGAATAAATCTGTCACAAATGCTAGAGTTACCAGATGGCTATTATTATTGCAGGAATTTGATATCACAATTGTAGATCGGCCTGGTAAAGAAAATGTGGTGGCTGATTTCCTTTCAAGGTTAAAAACTGACAATGATATTCCAGTAGATGATTCTTTTCCTGATGAGTATTTGTTTGCAGTTTCTGCTCACTCTCCATGGTATGCAGATATTGCTAATTATTTGGTTGCAGGAAAATTACCATCACACCTGTCATACAGAGAAAAGAGAAGAATTATTCAACAAAGTGCCAGGTACAGCTGGATAAGCGGGTGTCTTTTCTACACTGGGCTTGATCAGGAGATCCGAAGATGCATTAGAGAAGATGAAGTGTATGACATATTGAAAGCTTGTCATGATGGCCCTTGTGGAGGGCATTTTGCTGATAAGAGAACATCACACAAAATTATGAGGATGGGTTACTATTGGCCCTCATTATTCAAGGATGCAAAGAAGTATGTAAGGGCTTGTGACAGCTGCCAGAGAATGGGTCAACCCAATCATAGAGACCAAATGCCATTAAACCCCCAGGTAGTTTCTGAACCATTCGAAAGATGGGCCTTGGATTTCATAGGACCCATTAATCCTCCATCCAATCAAAGAACTTATATATTAGTCTGTACAGACTATATGAATAAATGGGTGGAGGCCAAAGCACTTATTAGAGCCAATGAAGAGGCTGTCCTAGCTTTCTTATTTGAAGAAATCTTTACTAGATTTGGAATTCCTAGAGAGCTAGTTACTGATGGAGGACCTCCATTCAATTCTCATGGTTTTAAATCTACCCTTCACAAATATCATATTCAACATAAAATGACTACACCATACCACCCCCAGGCCAATGGGCAGGTGGAAAGCACAAATAAAGTTTTAGAAGCCATTCTAACTAAAACAGTGAAGGACAACCAGAAGGATTGGTCCCAAAGGCTCCCTGAGGCATTATGGGCTTACAGAACTACTTGGAGAAACACTACAGGTTTTTCTCCCTATGAATTGGTTTATGGTAAAAATGTTGTTTTTCCTGTGGAATTTGAGATTAAAACTCTAAGAACTGATTTAGCTGTTAATCTTGATTTGACTGATGTTCAGACAGCTAGGTTGCAGCAGCTTCTTGAGTTGGATGAGAAGAGATTAGATGCCATTCATCAAACAACCATGATACAACAACAAAGGATGAAGTGGCATGACAAAATTATCAAACACAAGCAGTTCCAAAAAGGTAATTAGGCCTTGTTGTATGACTCTCGGTTTGAAAATTTTCAGGGTAAGCTACGTACACGCTGGCTTGGACCATATGAGGTAGATGCTGTTTTTCCAAATGGAACGGTAAGACTTTTAACAATTGATGATTCTAAAACACCTCTACTAGTCAATGGTCATAGGCTCTGTCTATATCAGCGCCCTGTTTCTAAAGAGGATTTCAGGACTGCTTGCATGACTGATATTCATTATCTTTTTCTAGGGGAGTCTTCTGCTCCTCACATCATTTAATTTTCTGCACTGTATTTTTAGTATTAGATTAGATTTAGCACTAATAATCCCTGTCAAGGATTGGCATATTACAATTGAATTTTGCAGATTCTGGAAAAGCTCATTAAGGAGGACAGATTCATCATGAGAAGATCTGAAGCTTCAATCACAGAAGCTTGTTCCCATCATTTTACCCCATTTCCTAGTAATATCCCTTCATACCCATTCCTACATTATTCTCATTTTTCCATTTTTCCCACTCCTACCATCCCTGAAATATCTTCCTTCAGTCAGTATTTCCCATCCCTGACTGATTGAAATTATCCCCTATCAAATATTTTCCCCACTTCTTACAGACCCAAGTCATTTATCCCATTTTTCTGATTTTTCCCGTTGCTGAAACACCTGTTTCAGCAACGTATCGTTCATTTTTCCGTTGCTGAAACACCAGTTTCAGCAACCTGTTATCACTAAAACATCATTTCTCTTCACTGTTATATAAGATTTTTGGTTCTCCACGATTATACTTCAGATCCTTTGGGTGAAAAATTATTCAGCACAGAGCAAGATCCGGTTACACTCCTGTTCTAAAGTTCAGAGAAATCTACAGATTCTTCCATGTATACTAAGCCATTCTGAAGCACTCGACACTTCGAATTATTAAACCAAAGGTGAAAATGTAAGGTATGAGGTTTTAATGTAATTCAGTTAAATTATATTAAAGACAGGATTTCATTCATAATGATTACAGATCTTTACACGCCCAATCATCATTACACCATACGTAGGGGGGGGAATTTCAAAAATTGAACAATCATTTCGCATTAACCAAGCCTCTGTCCCTTGTCATATCTACTTCCGCCGTCATTTAGACCTTGCAGCCTCTGTTGCAACAACTAGCGCGATCAGGGTCTGTGTTTACTGTGTTCTGTGCCTCTGCGTATAACTCAAAGCTACAGCCATGGGAGGGTCGGCCATTAGACATGAGCCCGGCTCCATAAATCTTCTTCAATTGTTTCCCGAAGCCTATCAGATTTTTCAACAAGCGGGATGGACAGTATATTTTGAAAGATTGGGTGAATTTGACCAGGAACAAGTCTTAGAGTTTGCACAAAACCTTCAAGGCGATTTTTCAGTGGTTCAAGGGGTTCGCATTTCAGCAACAGAGGAGGACATAGTTCAGGTATCAGGATTTCCAGCTATTGGTACTCGCTGGTTCAGCAGAAGCAGGTTATTCTCAATGCGCAGCAAGATTTTCTTCGTCCAGATGAGCCAGTCGAACTCAAAGGCCGCGGGGTTAGTCTGCACTCACTTCCTCAACCATGGCCATCGGTGGCAGAGTTCATCAAACACTACTTAACGTGTGAAGGGCGTTACCAGGTAGTATACAATCACGATTTTGTCTTGATGAATCATTTGAGAAATGGACGACTGATTAATATCCCCTATTATCTGCTTGGTTGTATTAGAAACATGTCTTATTATTGTAGACGGTCTAAATTCCCAATGTTATCCCTCACCCACCATCGTTTATGCCAGTTGTTGATACAGAGGGGTTTTGCTCAGCAAAATCCCCCTCTGCATAACCCACTCACTGTTCCCCAGCTGCCTGAAATTCCTCAGCAGGCTCAAACGTCCCAACAACCCGAAAGTTCTCATGATACTCCTGAAATTCCTTATGAAGGACAACGGGACGATATTCCATATTCCCCAGTTGACCCAACCCCGAGCTCGTCCCACTTAGCAGAGTCAACTGTCCCCACTATTTCTGTCCCTAGTGACGACTCTCTAACACCCCCTTCCCCACCCACTTATAAAAAGAAAAGAACCCCAACAGTCTCAGTCTCCAAACGACGGACAAGGGCTAAATTTCAAATTCTCACTTCTTCTGAAAGCCCTTCCCCCAGAGAAAAACCCTCCCCCTCAAAGAAAAGGAAAGGCAGTGACTTTGTTGCTTTCCTACCAAAAAGAAAAATGAAGATGACTGTTGAGACAGGACTGACCTCCATTTCCCCTGACCCTGCCACTATTCTGTTAAAACTCCAATCTTCATCCCCATTTCAAACCTCCCAACCCGTCTCGTCCGGTGGCACTGCCACACAAGAACCAGTGCCCCGGGATAATACGACATTGTTTATGGCTCAAGGAGTGACTGTCACACAAGAACCAGTCACTTACCCAGAGGCTGAAACACAAGAACCAGCCACTGTGGTACAAAAATACACCAAGCATGATGATAGTGGGAGACCAGCAGTAGCTGTCCCACAAGAACCAGCTACGACTGTGCATCAGCAGACTACCCCAACAGAGTCAACCAGCGCACAGGGTTTACATACTATGACATCTTTACTGCAGGAGAATGAATTCTTGAAGTCTGAATTGGAGGCCTACAAGAATGAATTAACCTTGGCACGAGAGGCTTTTGATAAAGAACTGAATCTCTATATGTTAGCACACACAGCCTCAACGAAAAATAAGGAGCCATGCAAGGAATACATGTGCCATGAGTGTGGCAACATTTACCAGGAGGCAGGCTACAAACTAGTTAAAATTCAATTATCTGAGGCATCTACATCAGCTGGAATAAAAGAGGGATGCCCTACTGCTCCACAAGAACCAGTAGGGCTCTCTATAAAGGAAGAAAAAGAAATTAAACCTCAGATATCTCGTCCTTTGCTAGTTAATGCAGCCATTCAGATAGAAGCACCACCACAGATATCTCGTCCTTTGCTAGTTAATGCAGCCATTCAGACAGAAGCACCACCACAGATATCTTGTCCTTTGCTAGTTAATGCAGCCACTCAGACAGAAGCATCACCACAGATATCTCGTTCTAAGTTAGTCAGTGTAGCCATTCAAACAACGTCCCAACCCAGTACTTCTGATGCCAGGACACAGACCTTGCCATGGAATCAATTGGAACAGATGAACAAATGGAAGAAGCAATATGCTGAAGAACAAGATACAATATTACGCCAGCATAAGCTAGCATGGCAGAACCACGTATATGCCAACTGGGATAGTTGGGAACAAATGATGCAACAGCTCAAGGACTCCAAAGAGGAAGTCAAGGAATCTAAGGAAAAGATGGCCTTGATGTTTTCATTAGTCCAGAAGTTGATGGCTACGCGCAAACCCTCTGTAAACTACTCTCTCTTTCTTTCTGAACGATTAGTTTATTTTCAATTAAAAGCAATAAAAGATGGCAGACAGTATGAGTTAATTACTTCAGAGAAATTTGTTGAGACTTTTAATGAGGCCCCCGAGAGTGATCAGCATTTGCTATGCGAACTCTACCTTCATAATGAGGCCATTCCCGACAATAGAAGAGTTAATCTTATTCCAATTGCAGGAGATATACAAATAAGGGCATTTGTTTCATTTTTGTCTAACCAACTCACTTGGCAAACTGCGTTCACTGCAAGCAGTCATAATGAGGAGAATAAACTCCTGTGGATCAGACCAGAACCTTTAAGCCCAGCCATGTTCATAGCACAATATCATAAATTCTTACAGAAGCCAGGAATGCATAGGTATATACAACAATTACGGGCTTCAACACTTCTTAAGTGTCAACAGCAAATTAGAGTAAAGGGTACTGCTGCATTGAAGGCCAATATTATGTTTTGGCAGAAGTCATGTAAAGAAAGACAGGAGTATCACCCTTTTAACCCTCACAATCTTCAAGCTGCATTATCCAGGGTTCCTAATTACATTGGGTGCATTCAACATTGTGGAGTAAACTGGATTGGGTATCATTTTCATTTTCCAATTTTATGGCTGCCTTCAGAGAAATATCAGTGTCATTACCAGTTGACTGACAGAGATGAAGCCTCGGCATGGCAACACTTGCAGAACAACAGAGGATTCAGAGCTCCTACAGATGCCACCTTCTCCAGCTATTGCTTGAGTAATTTGCATGCTCAGTCCCAGTACTCAGATTCTGATTCAGACTAGGGGTTGCCTGAGGACATGCAACATTTTTAGCTGGGGGGGATGTTAGGACTCCACTATGTATCATTTTTGCTATATACTTTGACACCATTTTACTTTTATAACCATGATTAGAAAGGATTCCATTATCATTTCCATCTACTTTATCCCAAGGTATATAAAATCCTCCTCTTTATTATATGTTTAATCTTTTTTAAATTTAATTCCATAATACTCTTATATTTTATCATTAATTGAAGTGCATCGTTGCTAACATAAGTCCAAAGATCGCAGATAAGTTATATGCGTTGCTAGGAACAAGCGGCCGTTGCTGAAACAGCTGACTCAGTTGCTGAAACAGTCGTCAAGCACGCAAATTCCGTCATGCGTAATTTGCGATTCTGGAAGAACTTTTTGTGGAAACAGCAGCAACAGCATGAAGACACGGTTACTTGGATCATCCTGAAGATAGCATTCGTGTTGTCTCTGTTGTAACAGTATCTTTTCTTGGAAGAACAGAATAGTCCTGTTTTGGGAAAGAAAAAAGATTTGAGATAATGTAGATTCGCTCTCATGTAAATTGTAAAAGATGTCTCCTCTTTAAAAAGAGGAGACATCATCATTAGTATGGAGTCAATTGTTGTAAAGCTACAGGAGAGTATTGTGTGAGAACTGGAGCTAGTCTCCATCTGTAATATAACAGTTACTTTGACAGATGAATAAATTCTTCCTTTGAGCGTTCCAATTTAATTCTTTCCCCCGGGGAATCTTGTGAGAGGGAAAGGGCCCGCCTTCCTCACAAGATTCACCCTTTGGTTCCTGTAATTTGTTTAATTCTTTACGTTGTTTGCACTTTACTTTAATACTGTTGTTGAACACTAGTTGCACAGTTTAGTAGTACTCTGTTTCTTTAGCGTTGCATGTATTGAACACATTCACCCTTGGAAGTTGAGAAATTCATTTCTATTAATTGTATGAGTGTATGATGCTGGGAAGCAGGTGCTGAAGATTCCTGTATAACGGAATAGGGTCCTGCTCCCATTCATTGCTTTCCTTTTCCTGCAGTGTGATTAGAAACAAGAGAACAAGTGCTGAAGGTTCCTGTTCATGGGAATAGGGTCTTGGTCTCTTGAAGCTACCTTTCCTACAGTGTGATTAAGTGTCAGGCAGCAGGTGCTGAAGTTCCTAACTAAGGAATAGGGTCTTGTTCCTACTATGGTTGATTGATTTCTTTTCTTGCAGATTGGTCTTCCTTTGTTTGGATTTTAACTGCAACATAGAAATTATTTCTGCTATAACTTAAGTGACTTCAGCCTTGATTAAACAGAGTGTGAATCGGTAGATTTGTGAGATTAATAATTGTGTGGCTTTTTACTACAACATTGTTTCTGCTTTTGAAATTGAGCATATCCAGTGCGTGATTATCTTTGAAATAAAAAGACTTCCTCGGGTTGACAATTTATGTGGAGCTTGAATTGTGAAAGCAATTAAAGCGACCAACAATGTACACATTTTATAACATATGATTAGGATCCTCCTACAAATTGTAATAGGGGCTTATAGGCATATTAAATATTATAATAATATAAGTATTGAGGTAATTTAATATAATGTGGACTAGGTCCACAATCTTAGTTACTCTTAAAATAAAATTGTTGTAATCTTCTAGATTACACCTACACTCAAGAAAGGGCATTAATATCAGCAAGAAGATTAAGCACATACATGATTCTCAAGAGAGATATTTGAGAAAAGTAACCAATCGAGCTCATTGTGGTAGTGGTTTTGGTGCACAAGTGTACCAATCCATAATTGCTTAAGAGGAGTGGTTGTTGCCTCTAAGCTTTGGTCATAGGAAGATAAATAAAAGAGTTAGTAGGTTGGTGAACATGTTATAAAACATGAAACACACTAACTAATGATATAGTATGAATATGTAGAGAGAAAACAAGAATAAACTAAACATAAACATGAAATCTCATAAAGAGTCAAACACAACAATAATACTAACGGTGGCATCAACGTCCCTCTTATTGCTTGTTGTTATGAAGAAAGATACTACGTTTATACACTTGCCAAGGGGCCCTTTGAACTATGGAATTCTAAGACCCGATGCAAGGAAGTTTTTACCTTCTAAATACTTGGTGAAAGGTATCTCTCTCTACCCCAAAGGATTGAATTTTTTGGATGGCCAACAACCAAATCCCCTCTCTACTTCTACTCTGTATTTCACACTGTTGGATTGCTTCAAAGAAATTTTGGCCAAAATAACAATGTTCTCTCCCTTTGTTCATCTCTTGGTGGCCTTTTATAGATGAATCCAAATTCTCCTTCCCTCTCTTGGTATATTGATGGATGGTGACCCAATAGAGGAGGTTGATTCCATTGTGTGCCACTTGATTCCTTTGTGTGCTCCCTTGAGGTCCCAAGGAGGCTTAGGTGGCTGTCCTTGGGCGGCCTCAAGTGTGGGATCATTTTCCTGGAGTGTGCCTTATGGTCCCGGAAAGTGACTTCTGTCACTCTCAATACTGTGTGGCTTTTTGAGGGAAAGCCGCGTAAAGGTGTGCTTATCGAAGACAAATGCGTGCAAAGGTGCATTTTTCCTAAGTACTTGGTGCACAATTTGATTTTTGTTTTGAACCTTAAGGATTTTTAAAAATTTTCAAATCCTCTAATGTGCCTCAGCCCTGTAAATCCTTCTACCTGACATTTAATAATGTCATATTTTCTTGTCTTATTTTCCAGTGATAAAAGTTCCCCCCTAATGTGTGAGGTCTAGGAAGAACTGTATAGCCGAAATACATTATAGTTTATTTTTTGTGTACTTTGTGGAGAGAGAGAGAGATACCTGCGTATATAAAAATGTTGGAAATGCCTTATAATGGGTCAAAGAATTACCATGTCATGTGGGAACCCTGCAAGAAATAGTATGATACAATAAATACAATTTTTCTACAAGGCAGGCATGTCCTATGCTCATGATGCTTTGGATAGCTAAAAAAATCTATCTAATAGATACAAATTCTGTTTGTGTCACTAGTATGCTAGTGATCTGCTGATTTGGTTGATGACGACAATTGTTGATGCCCTCAAGGGCGTTTTTTCTTTGACAATAGGTGGAATGTGGTACCCACACATGTAAGCTTGGTATGGAATATAAATTATCATTGTATGCATGGGTGTATGACTAGGAACTTCCCGTGTAAGCATTGTTGAAAGAGATGCTTATAATGGCACGGATCTTCGACGAATTTGAGAAAAGTGCAATGGTTGTAACGTACGCTACCATCTTGA
Source organism: Pinus albicaulis (assembly GCA_034641835.2). Classification (NCBI taxonomy): domain Eukaryota; kingdom Viridiplantae; phylum Streptophyta; class Pinopsida; order Pinales; family Pinaceae; genus Pinus; species Pinus albicaulis. Next base: position 1,143,585,234 of record CM076572.1, read on the forward strand.
CATGAATACTTTTGTTTTAGTCGAATGTTAGGAGGATCGATGAAATCTTTGGGAAATGATGATTCCCACAGTCCCACTTGAGGATGTCCCTAATCCAAGGTACCGCTTCCTTTTTGGAAAATAGGAGTTGAAGTCGAAAAAAAGGAAGCCTTAGCCGAACGAGAGTCATTGATACAAGGGATCAGGATCTTGGATTTGATAGGTTTAACATAGGCATGATGGAAAGGGGTGACTGAAGACTGATGACATGGATTCAGTGGTCCAAGGTTGGAGTATAGAAAGAAGCTTGGCGACATTCATAACTATTTCTGATGAGGAAATCCCTAGAGTCGGTAGGACGTCCAGGGTGGGTATATGTTGTCTATGAATGTCATGGTGGCTTATGCATGAAAGGTGTGATACTTTGACCAAGGGTGACCAAGGACTGCTTCCATGGGAGAAAAATGGATGGATGAGTGGGGGATGTTGTTCACCATTTGCGATCTTTGTACACTTATCAAAATAATGAAACAATGGGATTGGATTATACAAAACACAAAGACGGGTTCCCCAAAACATGAAAGTTCTCGCTCACTAATGATGTGAGGAGGGTGTTTTTGCTGAGGGTGGGGGCCCCATTGGTTGGTCTCTTGTGTGGGGGTGATGAAGCAGATGGAAAATATTGTAGATGGGCTATGTTGATTGAGGTATGGTAGGCCAAATGCGAGGTGCAGTGGTGCACTTTCGATATGCTTGTAAAACCTAGTAGTTTGAGAAAGGGGTTTTATTTTGATATGGTAAAACTTGACTTGATGCATGGTGGGTGAATGGGCATGAAGTGCTTCCCATACTGAAGTGGTATGGCCATGGCATCATGATCTTTCTGATATATGGTCTACTTTGAGTGACGGGCACCATGGAGGGGAGGCTCTACTAACTAACAAGGATGTTTATCATGTGTAAGGTGGGGAGATGATAAAGATGGTCGGGTGCTTGGAACCTACATTTAATTTCTTGCGGAGAAATGATGTCAAGATATGTAGAGTTTTTCTAGGACTCTATCATGCTGAGGGTAGAATGATACCTGCTATGGTACTTTTAGTGGATGGAGTGATGGACGGTTTGCACAATATCTGCAAAAAAATATCCCAAGTGAAATCATCTTCTTCATTCAAATATTATTGAAAAACATGTGCTAAATGAAAATATGATAAGAGAGGGCATACTTTCTAGCACTGAAAATATTTTTTTTTGGAGGTGTGAATGTGTGGAGCCTCATTTTGGCGTCACGAGGTGCTGATCACTGTGTTTCTTTCGGTTTTGTTAGAAAATTAAATATTACAGAGCAATGCAACATATAAAATATGCGGAAAACAAAAGCACACAAAACACATAAAACCAGAGAGACATAGATATACGTGGTTCACCCATTTTGGGCTACATCCACCCTGAACAGCCAGTCCTTCCTTTCTATTATCCAGCAAAAATGAAGAGACACAATCTACAGCAGATCCACTATAATATCCTCTATTATCTCTCATAGTCTCCCTATCCATTTCTCGCTCTGAGAATACAAACACAATACAAAACCGCAATACAATACCCTCATAAAAGCGAGGGCTTGCCTTATGGGGCAAAAAACCCTAAACTAAACATAAATTATACCGTCAGATCATCTGCCTAATGAACGACCCAGATTGACTAGAAGTTACTATACTTTTACAAGGCAATTTTACATCTGTTTTTATCTTTGGGGGCACTGCCCCCGAAACCCCTCGTGAGGGGGGGCTCCATAAAGTTGCAGCCGCCCCCCCTGGACCCCCCAGGTAGCTTTTAATTACGGGTGGCATTGCCACCCCCATTAAGGTACAGGGATCCAACCTTGTGATACAAAATAAACAAGATAATTAGGATCCACACCCAACAATCTCCCACTTGGAGACTGATTGTAAAAACTCCACTGCTGCTTCATTTGCTGGACAATGACTCCTCTTTGGACCTGGCTATTTCTCATCTTCATCGTCATCCTTGAAGACCAATTGAAACTAAGCATATTCTCAGTTTCTCCCTGGTTACAACTTTTGTTAGCATATCTGCAGGATTCTGGCTAGTGTGTATCTTTTCCAGCTTCAACTGTCCATCTTCCAATACTGACCGTATAAAATGGTACTTGAGCTATATGTGTTTAGTCTTGGAATGAAATGCTGAGGTCTTTGCAAGATGAATGGCACTTTGGCTATCACTGTATAACGTGCCTATATCATGCTTCTTACCCAATTCATCCATAAATCTTTGTAACCAAATCATTTCCTTACTAGCCTCTGTAGCAGCAACATACTCTGCTTCTGTTGTTGAAAGTGCAACAACACTATGGATTTTTGAAACCCAACTGACAGTTGTTCCACCTATAGTAAATACATATCCTGTAGTGCTCCTCCTGTTATCTCTTTCACCGACCATATCTGCATCAACATATCCCTGTAGAGCAATGTTTGAATCACCAAAGCATAATGCTTGATTTGTGGTACCTCTCAAATATCTGAGAATCCATTTTATTTCCATCCAATGTTCTTTTCCTATATTGTTCATGTGCCTGCTTACAAATCCCACTGCATGTGCAATATCAGGCCTTGTGCAGACCATTGCATACATTAAGCTTCCAATTGCCGATGCATATGGAACTTTAGACATATATTCCATTTTTTCTTGGTTCTTGGGGCACAGCTCCTTACTAAGTTTGAAATGGCTAGCAAAAGGTGTACTAATTGGTTTTGCATTCTACATATTAAATATTTTCAACACCTTTTGTATGTACTCATTCTGAGATAGTGTTAATTTGCGATTTTTCCTGTCTCTAGTTATTCTCATACCAAGGATTTGTTTTGCAGCTCCCAAATCCTTCATTGCAAATGAATTTACCAATTTTCTTTTGAGCACATTTATTTCCTGCATGTTAGACCATGCAACAAGCATGTCATCTACATACAATAAAAATATAATATAGCTGCCATCATTTTTCCTTTTCAGATAAACACAATGATCAGAGTGACATCTAGTATAACCTTGTTCAGACATAAAGTTGTCAAATTTTAGATACCACTGTCTTGGAGCCTGTTTTAAGCCGTACAAGCTCTTCTTTAACCTGCACACTAATTTTTCTTTCCCTTTAACCTGATATTCTTCTGGCTGCTCCATATAGATCTCTTCCTCCAAATTTCCATGGAGAAATGTTGTCTTTACATCTAACTGTTCAAGATGTAAATCTTCTGCTGCTACAAGACATAAAATAGTTCTGATTGAGGTCATCTTAACAACAGGAGAAAATATTTCATCAAAATCAATACCTTTCTTCTATGCAAACCCCTTCACCACAAGTCTAGCTTTGTACCTCTGTTTTCCTCCATCTTCTTCCTTCAGCCTATAAACCCATTTATTCTGAAATGTAGTTTTACCTGCAGGCAACCTAACTAAGTCCCAAGTCTGGTTATGCATTAATGAATCCATCTCTTCTTCCATGGCTAGCTCCCACTTCTTCCTTCTTTCAACCTGCATTGCTTCTTCATAACATTTAGGTTCACCATAATCAGTCAACAATAAATAATATAGTGAATGAGAGTATCGTTCAGGCAGTCTACTTATCCTGGCAGATCTTCTAACACCAATTTTAGGTGTTTGAGGTGCTTGTTGCTGTTGTGGTGCTTGTTGTTGTTGTGGCTCTTGATTATTATTATTTTCAGGCACCTTTAACTTTTCTGTGATCTCATCAAGAACTGTGTATTCTTTGTTTTCTTTTTCCTGTTTCTTTTCCTGCAACTGATTCTTATACAAGACCTTTTCATTGAATATTACATCTATGCTCCTAATGATTTTGTGATTTTCGTAATCATATAAGCGATAACCAAAATCATTAACACCATATCCAATAAAGGTACATTTCTTTGATTTTGCCTCAAGCTTTGTTCTGTTTTCTTTATTAATATGGACAAAGGCCTCACAACCAAAACACTTTAAAAAAGAGTAGTTTACCATTTTACTTGTCCATGCTTCCTCTGGAATACCACCATCCAAGGAACTTGAAGGCCCTCTGTTTATTAGATATACAGCAGTATCTACAGCATCTGCCCAAAATTTTAAAGGCAATCCTGCATGCAATCTCATGCACCTTGCATGCTCCATGATTGTTCTGTTCATTCTTTCTGACACACCATTTTCTTGTGGTGTTCTTGGAACTGTCTTCTCTCTTCGAATTCGATGCTCTGAACAATACCTATCAAAATATTTGCTGCAATATTCACCTCCATTGTCTGATCTGAGACACTTCAACTTCTTTCCTGTCTCAATCTCAACCAAAGCTTTCCATTTCTTGAAATATCAAATACATCAGATTTATTCTGAATAAAATAAATCCATGTTTTTCTAGTTGCATCATCAATAAAAGTAACATAATAACGAGAGCCACCAAGAGATGATACCTGAGCAGGTCCCCATACATCTGTATGCACAAGCTCTAATTTTTCGCTCTTCTTTTCTTTCCCAACTTTGAGAAATTTGACTCTCTTCTATTTTCCATAAATGCAATTCTCAGAGAAATCCAAATCAACATTCTTCAAACCCAGCAACAAATTCCTTGAGTGAAGAATCTTCATCCCCTTCTCACTCATGTGTCCGAGCCTATGATGCCATAATGCTGCATCTGCTCCTTTGGAAGTTAGAGCATTAACAGAGTTAGAAATACCATTGCATAAATACAATGCACCAACCTTTTCGCCTTTTGCTATTACGAGGGCTCCTTTGGTGACCTTCCAAGTTTTATCCATGAAAGTTGTCACACAACCTTCACAGCCTAACTGCCCTGTTGAAATCAGATTTTTCTTTAGATCTGGAACATGCCTTACCTCCTTTAATATCCATTGGTTTCCATTTTTTTGTTTTACAAGAACTTTACCCATTCCAACAATTTTATAGGGCTTATCATCACCCAAATGGACTTGTCCAAAATCTCCTTGAATATAGTCATGAAAATATTTCTTATCTGGTGTGGTATGGAATGAGGCCCCTGAATCTACTACCCAATAATTAGTAACATTTTCGAAATAAAGAATCAAAGCATCTTGTAACACATCACCTGTCACATTTACTTCATGATTGTTTTCTTGCTGTGCATCTCCTTCTTTTCCCTTCCAAGATCTACAGTCTTTCTTTAGGTGTCCTTTCTTTCCGCATTTCCAGCACACTATCCCTAATCTGGACTTGGATCTGCCTTTCCTTGATTTACTGTGATATCTCGAGCTCTTTACTCTTTCCATTCTTATTCCCCTAGACTCTGCACTCAAAGCATTACCCGATGTCTCACCGGAGCTTTTTTGTCTCATTTCCTCGCTAAGGATAGCACCGACAACATCATCAAACTTTAAAGTACTAGATCTAGAGACAGAGTTACTAATGGACATAACTAAACCATTCCAGCTTTATGGAAATGAGCACAGAAATAAAAGAGCCCTAACTTCATCATCAAAGTTTAACCCTACAAAACTTAACTGACTGGTAACTGTATTAAAATCATTTAAATGGTCTGCAACAGATCCACCTTCCGACATCTTCATATTAAATAAACGTTTCATAAGAAATACCTTGTTTGAGGCCAAGGGTTTTTCATATATTTTCACCAACGCCTTAATCAAACCCTCTGTTGTTGTTTCCTTTGAAATATTAAAGGCTACTGATGCCGCGAGGCACAACCATACTATTATGAGCACCTTTCTATCGAGAATATCCCATTCTGCATCTGTCATAGTCATGGGCTTCTTTGTTTTTCTGCTCAATGGTGGGTACAGATCTTTCTGATACAGATAATCTTCCATCGACATCTTGCACAGCGGGAAGTTTTGGCCGTTAAATTTCTCAACCCTAAACTTACCATCTTCCTCCATTACTCCCACTCGAACTAGGAACCCTTCTTTCTTACGAGTTTATCAGCCAAATAGAACTTCGACTATGATACCAGTTGTTAGAAAATTAAATATTACATAGCAATGCAACATATAAAATATGTGGAAAACACAAGCACACAAAACACATAAAACCAGAGAGACACAGATATACGTGGTTCACCCAATTTGGGCTTTGTCCACCCCGAATAGCGAGTCCTTCCTTTCTATTATCCAACAAAAATGAAGAGACACAATCTACAGCAAATCCGCTATAATATCCTTTGTTCTCTCTCACAGTCTCCCTATCTATTTCTCGCTCTGAGAATACACACACAATACACAGCCGCAATACAATACCCTCATAAAAGCAAGGGGTTTCCTTCTAGGGTAAAAAACCCTAAACTAAACATAACTTCTACTGTCAAATCATCTGCCTAATGAACGACCTAGATTGACTAGAAGTTACTATACTTTTACAAGGCAATTTTACATATGTTTTTAGCTTCGAGGGTGCTGCCCCTGAAACCCCCCGCCAAGGGGGGGCTCCATAAAGTCGCAGCCGCCCCCCCTGGACCCCCCAGGTAGCATTTAATTATGGGCGGCATTTTCACCCCCATTAAGGTTGATCAGGAGATCAAGTCATTTTTGGAAAATTGCTCAAAAATTTAGTTTCTCAGAATTGGTCCAAACTAGAACGATTGGAAAGATCTCGAAAAAACGATCCTGTAGATGCAAACGACACTGAAAAATGACGTCGTATGAGAAATTTATTCAACTTCGAAGTTTTCCCATTTCAGTGAAAAAAATGGCTAAAATTGACTTTACAAAAAATTTTATTAAAAAGAGAATATTCCATAGAATATTTTGGGTATATTCCATGGAATATTCCACAAAATATTCTGTGGAATATTTTGTAGGTTGCTAATCAGAGGGCACCACGTGGCCAGCCCGGAGGCCGCCACGTGGCTCCAAGAACTTAATGAAATGGCATTCAAAATATTTTGGTCACGGACGGGTTCGACCTCGGGTCGGGGCGGTGGCAACGGAGTGGCCTAACCATTGGGCCATGGTGGTTCTTGGTAAACCATGCGTTGAAGTTTTTATTTAAACTTTAAATTTGATATGGGAGTGGCCCAAATGGGGGCCAACCCCCTCCTTCATAGAACCTACCGCTCGGAACCCAGGTTTAAACGGATTGGCACGCATTGTTTGGGTCATGGTCACACGGTTAAGCGCTTGGTGCGGAGGGCCTTTAAATATATTCGGTTGAAACATTAATCAACGCTGAAATAAACGTAAAGTAGTTCAACGACTTCCAATAGTTATGGTCCCAAATTTAGCGTCTGTCCCCCTATTTAGCAGACTTATCTGGAGTTGCTCCACATTTAGTAGAGCTTTTCAAGGGGTAACTGGACAAAAACTTGTACTGGTCATAACTTTGGCTAGGAAAGTCCTTTTGAAGCGAATTTTTTTTTGATTTGGGGGTATTGAAGCATTCTGAAGCTGTTGGAATAGGTTTCAGAGACATCAGGGCACTATTTCAGCAATTTTATCAGCAATTTTTCTTGTGGAGCCACCAGGGCTAAGGGAATGATCAGTTTTTTTGGACTATATTCATCAGTTTGAGGTGAATGAATAGTCAATTTTTACTGTTTCCAGCACTCTGTTTCTGAATTTTCAGCTATTTTAGCCTTTTGAGGCTTTCTTCACAGTGTAATACTTATTTTGAGTATTAATGAAATAGGGAAAAGCCTATTTAGAGGCTTTTGGACCCAGCAGAGGTAGCCCAAGAGAGGGGTGAACTGATTAAACAAATGCTTATTGTTATGCTGTGCATTTTTGCTGCTATTCTCTAGAGTTTACTACATTAAACAGTAATTTTTAATAAGTCCACTTTTCACAATGAGACTTCTACAGTGATCAAAACTCATTTGTTTCACTTCAAACCACATTACATCCATTGCAGAATACGTGAACTTGCTTATTCACACATAAAATTTGGTTAATGAATACTTTGCAAACATAAACAAATACTTTCATTGCCAGATCGATTTAGTGTTTACTTCATATTTCTTTAGGCAGAGTGAGTAAGAGGGCCAGAAGCTTCTGGTTTCATCCTTTCTAGTAAAGGTGAAATAACCAGTAAAAACCCCTACTGTCTATCTCTGTATAAGAAATATTTTGTTCACACATTTTCAGATCAAAGGTACATGGGTCCAATGTTGTGATACAAAATAAATAAGATAATCAGGCTCCACACCTAACAGGTTCTGAAATTGAGCCTTCTGAGCTCTCATTATGGTCCTCCAAACAATCTGAAAAGGGAAACATATAGGCCAATATGGCTCATTTCAGTTCATTTGAGACATTTGAGTGTTTGAGGTTTTGAGAGGTCAGAGGCTTTTGCAGAGTTTTTCTTGTCGTTGCAGTCAGCCTGAGTACCTAGGAATCGCAATTCTTGAGCCAGGTAGGCCCCATGACATCCTGTATTTTAATTTTTTTAGTATGCCTAGGCAAGGGTCTGTAAAAACTGGGCTTGTATGGAACCCAGGAAACTTTTTTCCTTGACCGCGTGGGTGATCAAGGCACAGGCGTGTAATTTTCACGCAGGACCGAGGGTTTTGCATGAAATTATCTCGCCCATACTGGCTTTTAGCTTGCCATTTCTGCGTTTGTGCGAGAAACATGCACGCATCTTTCGTGTCTGTCTAAGAAACATGTGTGTGAAAAGCCAAAGAAATTTTTTTGATTTTTTTTTGGGAAATTCATCAAGTTTTTGGTGATTTTAATGTCACTAATGTGTGCCTATTTGATGACAAGATGTTGTGGAGGGAGAGGGACTGGCCTGACCTCCCGATTGCATTGGCAGGTGATGCTAATGCACACCAACAACTGGCTAGGCAAGGTCTTCTCAAGTTTTTGGAGAATGAACTCTTCCGATCACAAGATCCTTTATTGCGCTACTTGATTCGATGGTGGAGTAGTAGGCGCAAGGTTATGGTGGTGTGGGGATGCAACCTAGCTATCCATCTCGAGACGGATATATACTTTGTGACCAGGCTACTGCCTCAGGGTGAGGAACTTCCTTATCCTCTTTCCCCTTGGAGAGTGGATCTTCAGTGGTTCTCGACGGGGCATTGTGGTAGGACGCGTCTCATAGAGGGGTGTATTCAGATAGCCTCGGTGACTAACCTAGCCAAGCGGTGTTCTCTGGAATCTATTGTGAGATTGATGGGGTGGTCTGTACCCAATCAGGTGTCAGGCCCACAAATTGGTGTTCTGCACTGACTGAGGGTCGGTCACTTTTTTTTATTTTTCCCATCACCACTATGACAAGATGTTGGCTCAGCTCTCCAAGGTCCGTGATGGATCTAAGCTATTTACATATGCTATCATCCTGTGTAGCATAATGTATGAGAGAGTGGTGTTTTTGAGGCCTATGGTATCTGTGCCTGCTAGGGGTCCTCGAGGCCCCCATGATGCCTTGCGGTGGGGGAGGTCAGGTGGGGCATTGGTGGAATGCCACTACAGAGACTTGGTTTGAGGCCAATCCTCAGATGTTCCTACCTTTCCCCTATGTGGGGATGGATTTTCATGGAGACCCAGACATGGGTCTTCTTGTGGGATATGCATGGGGCCAACAGGTATGTTTTTATGTTTTATTTTGCATTTACTTGAGTATTTATTCTCTATATGTGTCAGAGAGGTGACAGAGCAGATGGTTGCTTTGGATTTCAAGGCTCGAGTTTTGGAGGATGCATGGGGTCGAGTGGACCATTTGACCCAGGGGATGCCTACCTGAGGTTTTTTGGATGACCTCGATAATGCATGTATAGAGACATTGATGGTCCAGGACAGGGGCTATCGGCCAACTTTGCGCAGGGTGGCGATCTCAGTTTTGACAACGGCTCCAGTGCTAGTACCGAGAGCGATCGTGGGTCCAGGTGCCCCACCTGGAGGGGCACAAACCTAGAGGCTTATTATACATAAGGAAAGCACCTGTTATGATGATGCTTCCCTTATTTTTATCGACTTGTATATGTGTATCTTTGGCCTAACTTATGGGTCAAAGACATGAAGTTTTTTGTACTCATAATATTGTTTATGTATTAGTCTTTTATGACTCTTTGCACACTTCAGCTGTATAGAGGAATTTGCTGTGCTTTTTAGCACAAGGGTGTTCCTGAGCGGGAATCCCACCCTCATCCTCGAGGGACTTCGAATGCCTACTCAAGAGAGGTTTATTGAGCATCATTTCCACCATCTGGCATCAGACTAAGCTTCAACAATTATTCCCAACACAGTTTCATTAGGAGAATTTTGAGGTCTAAAATGGGCTTCCTAAGGAAAATGTACAATCAAAATTCACTTTATGAGAACTAATCACATTTTAGGGGATGACATCATCCCTAATGGTTGAGGTGGAATTACTTGAGTTAAAGGTACTTACTTGTCACATTCTCGATGGTGGATAAAAACTCATGGTTAACCATGGTAGTACTCTAAGTACTTTTATAGTCATAAAGTAAAGTACTCATAATAGATGTCATTTAACACTTTTTGAATAAAATATTATTATTTTCATTTCATATTTTTTGAAAGAAACAATGCATATCCCTACACAATCTTTATGTATTTAGACACTTTTCAATAAACATTATATTTGTATATTTTCAAATATTTATTTATAAATCAAATCAATTCAATATGTAATATAAAACACATACATAAAACAATATATTATATTATATTATATTATTTTTATATGATATATTAATTATATGTTATTATATAATTTAAATAATATAAATTTTAATTAATAGTATATTCTATAATTAAGAATTTAAGAATTTATATTTATATTTTATTTTAAGTTATTTAAGTACAAAGGAAAAATGCATTAGTTGTGCAATGATAATGACTTTTTTCTTGAAAATCTCATTCTTATTTATAGTCACATCAATAAACAAAATTATTATTTTATTTTGGTACAACTTTTGAATTGAATTTAACCATGGTTACATGGATTTTGGTGCAAAAACTGAATTGCAAATTCATAAATATTATTTTATTGGTTTAGCTATTATTTTATTATTTCCTTAGGAGGCCCATTTTAGACCTCAAAATTCCCCTAATGCCTTTAGGAATGTGTTGTTTTGCAGGGCAGAAGTAATGGAGGGAGCAGCCCTTCATCCGGGAGACTAGAAAGGAAGGTCCTTGAGCATCATTGTGTCATCTTGCATCAGACCAAGCTACTGCCATCATCTACAGACCAGTTCCCTTCAGGAATTGCATTATTTTATTGAGCAGTTGCAGTGGAGGGCTTAGTGCCCCAGTTGATGAGTTAGATTTACAGTGAGGGGAAAAAACCTTCATCCGGGAGATCTATTGGAGGAGTATCAACCATTTCTACATCAGATCAACCACCTCCTATCAGTTGTCCAGTTGCAAAGCATATTTAGCCCTAGGGTTGCATTTCATAATTTTTGTATTTTGGGTATTTCCAGAAACCCTTTCTGGGTTGCCTTGGAAATGTGGTTGGGAGCTTAGATCTCTATTCCTGACACTTTTTTAGCATTGCAATATTAGATCCATAAATTTATATTTTCCAGCTGTAGTTACACTCATTGGGAATGTGCTATCTTGTACTCTGGAATTTTGTATAACAACTACAATTCATGTTTTGGTGCATTTGAGCACTGGAGGCTTCCTTTGTCTAGCTTGAGGGACTTGTTCCTCAAGATATTGTACTTATTTTCTGCTGTTATACTAAATAAAATGGATCTATTATTGGCTCATGTTTAATGTATTGATATTCACTACATTTTTCCTGTTTAGGTTCAATATTGCTGCTTTTCCTATTTTGGAATATTACAGTGGCTATAATATCACAAAAGGAAGAATGCAATAATACTAAAACACAATATAAGAAATGTAACAAAGTAAATAATAAATCTAAATACACAGAAATAGCTGAGCCATTTTATTATACAGGAGGTGGAATGAAAGTACAAAGTGCTAAAGATATAAGACACTCAAGCCAAAGATATGGCCTAGAATGACCTTGAAATTATCCCACAAGAGGGACTACGTAACTACTAGACTGCTGGAAGGAAAACTGCGATGTCCCTGCTGGAAAATGTCGAGGCAGTAACTGCTAGAAAATATAAAGTTAGATCTAGGCAATTTGGGAGCTCTGATGATGCTGAAACTTTAGATCTGGGCTCTATCATGGATACCCAAGATAACCTAGAAAGGATTTTCCAGATATATGAATCTAGGAAAATCACCTTCTTAGGGCTTCACTATACAACTGCTGGGTGTGTAGATTTGGAGCCAGATCTGAAAAATAGATGGCTGCAACATGTCACACAATCAGATCTATGCAAGAAGGGTTGATCCCTTCACTAGATCCTTGGGCTAAAAACTCAAAATCTAGCTCCTCTAATCTCCTCCACTGAAGATAGTTGTTGAATACTCAACAGATTCAGAAAAATGCACTGTAAGAGAGGGAGGATCAATAGCCTGCTGCTAGATATGTAAAATCAGCTCAACAAAGGTGGAAACCGTGAATTCAAAGTGAGGATATGGTCCCTCACAGGATTTCTAGCCGAGATGCTGAAAACTTCCTTCCTCCAATAGATCTACTGGACTGAACTACGCAATATTTGAGGGGACTAAAACTGCATGGAGGTAAAACACAATGGCCTAAATGTCGGATATAGATCTATTGCTCCTGAAAAGCTAAACATGAAGCACAAAGTGAAAGGATAAATCCTCCATTGGTTTCCTATTTGGAGTGCTAGAAACAACCTCCTGAAGATGAAACCAATGCCTGATGAGGAATTAAGCTCAATAGAAACCTTCCCAGAGTACGCACTCGAAGTCCCCCTATGGGTAAGGGTGGGATTTCAGCTCAGAAACACCTTGTGCTAAACAACACTGTAGACTTATCTAAAAATCATAAGCGTGCATAGAAATGTCAACCAACAAATCTAGATCTAAACAGATTAGAAATAATAATCTAAAGCATGCCTTCTATTGTTCCTTCATCTTCATTATATAGATTATGAGCCTTCCATAGCCCTGGCCCATCTCATACCTGCACTGCACATGTGGCCACTAGCCTCCATGAAGACTGTGTTGTCTCTCCATGATCTCCATCATGTATGCATTTAATTCCCACTCTCTCCATCATGTGTGCATTAGATGCACCACTTCCTCCATTATCTCATCATAAGTGCTTTATGATCTTACTTTGAATGCACTATGATCTCAGTTGACCTCCTCCAAGATCTCCATGATTTTACATTAATGATCCATGATCTCCACTCTTCCTTCATTTAAGAAGCTGCTCCACTACTCCATGATGTAGATATATATCTAAAATATCCACATACATACATCAAAAGTGGATTTTATTCATCTATGGGGTTTGTGGGTACCTCCACCTTCTTATTTACTTAATTAATTATGAAAATTAAGAACTCTAATATTCCAATTATCCTGTGGAAAATTAGGAATATTACAGTCCTCCCCGCCAAAATGTTGCTTGTCCTCAAGCAACTACAAAAGTGGATGCTACAGCAAAAATTCTCTCTCCAAATGGAATCCTCATATGGAAGGCCTCCCCATCTGTCACAATGTGTCATGCATGTCCAACTCCAAAACTACCTCTCTAGAATTTCTAGAATGGCCTCCAACTGAAAAGTTAGATACCCATCCTCATCAATGAATCTCCAAGTGGCAACCATATGATGTCCAAATATCTCCTCTATACATGAGATAAGTGAAATGAAGTGGTTCCTTCCCAAAGTGGAAAGTCCCAACTCATGAACTATCTCTCCAACCGAGTAGATTGCATCTATCAATGCTCTCATCATTAGCCATGTTGGCCATGTAGGATCCAAACATAACATCAACATAGTGAAAAATAAGAAGTAGAGACATACGGATAAACATGAACAATCTCAAACCATATTATCCCAATAACAACCACCACGGCAAAGCCTTCTTCTGATAAGCTAGATCATCATGAAAAAAAGTAAGAGAGCCATACTATCTCAATAGAAGCCACCACAACAAAGCCTCTTGCTGCTATGCCAAATCAACATCAATACAAATATGAGAGCCATATTCTATCAATAGAAGCCACCAAATCAATGCCTCTTTTTGCCACATCACATCATCAACATACCAATTACAATGACCATAATCTCCCAACAAAAGCCAACACAATAAGGCCTCTTGTTGTCATCCTCTATCATCATCAAGCAATGTATGGTCAAAATGCAGCCCATACTCTCCCAAAAGTAACCAAAGCAACAAGGATTCTTGCTGCCACCTTACATCATCATGATGCGAGCCATGGAGCAAAAACATACTAATGGACATGTGGAATGTCTCATCAGAACAATACAAAAAAACTCCTTGTTGCAACATCATGGGAGAGTTATGCCATGTCCCACACAAAATCACATAGATGAATATAATATATATCCCAAACAAAAATACATTCATGGACATGAGATACATCCCAAAAAACGAAAATTTTAAGGATGGATGTTTATCTTAAATTTTAAAAACTTGGCGAATCTTAAAAATTAGTTTTTTAATCATTAGTTTGATGTTATTTTGGTAAAAAAAATTAGTTTTTTAATCATTTTATATTAGTATATATAATTTTTTGGCGATTTTTAAGGTAAAATATTTTTATACTATAAAATTTTGGCAAATCAATTTTAAAAAAAAATGGGAATTGGCAAACCTTTTTTTTGGAAAAAGCATGGAAAATTAGCCCACCTGCGAATATTAGCCCCTAAAATTTTCCATGATCCAAACAAAATAATATACATGGACATAAGATACATCATGTAATGGCCAAACTCTCTCATCAATAACTAGGACAACCATGCCTCCTCCTTTTGCATGTCATTAGTGATATACATGGCATCGACGACACAAATGTGAGATGTTGGGTAGTAACCATACTCACCCAAAAGAAACTAGTAAAACCATGTTTCTTTCTACCCTATATCATAGATTTTCAAGTAGGTTGTCAACCCCTTGCTCATCATTCTCATCCATCCATCCCGCTATGGATGTTGAAGCATCTCATGATCAAGCTTGGTATCCCTCCAAGGTAGAATACCATTCTCCTCAAACTGTTGAAGAACTTTGCACTCCATGATATGTTGAAGTGCACCCCCTATAAGATCTATCCATGAGATCCTCTCATCATTGGCCCTCCAAAACCCATAAGGTTCTGAATATGTTGTAGGTAGAAATCTCTCTTTTCGCTGTGAGATGCTCATTGAGAAAGTGTCAACTTGAAAAGGGAAAATATTTCCCATCTCATGATGTCTACCATCTATCATCTTTACCTCCATTGCTTCATGATTGAAGCTATCATTGGATTTCTCCCATATGAAATGGGTCCTCTCCTCATCATTGCTGCTTATTGACAGCGCTATTGATCTCCATGTTGGTGCATCTGCTGTCTCATGGCTTGGCACAATGCATAACTCATAGCTAGCCATTTTACATAGGATCATACTCATCCCATCTTATTAAGCTACACACTTCAACTCAAAGGATTGAGTGTAGTTCATCAATGACAGACTCAGATAGTTCTTCATCTCTTCCTTGATTAGATCAAGGATCCTCTGTGCAGTGATAGGTTGCTGCTTCAAATCATCATGTTGCTCTAACTCTTGGTTATGCAATGGCCCTGATGGCATGTTCATACAAGCTTTAATAAGAGGTACTAAAACAATATAGGATGGAAATGATTGCAAAAATTAGATCAAATGATGTGTAGGAACCTCTTACAAGACCACAAGATTTCCTCCAACCGGGACAATGGTCTCCCCAACTGCTGGTAAGAGTGATGGACACTCTTCTATCAAGGTACCAGTGCTGTTCTATACCTCATGATCCTTGTTGAGTCTCAATTCTGCATCTTTTCCATACACTTTTCTATACCTTTTTCACTCACCTGAACCTCCCAAGTTGTCAATATCATTGTATGTTAATTGCAAAAGAGCATCTAACATGGTTTTTAACTATATTTTTGTGTCTGCTGTTTGATTTAGATTTTGTTCATTTAGTTGCGGAATCTTGCCACTTTCCGCAGCTGCTGCAACTTTCCGCAACTATTTTGTGAAACTCTATGTTACAGGTGTCTACAAGAAAAACGAGCCACATGGGCAAGTCAGAAATGATGTGGACATGGTTCGTGTCCTATTGGTTCGAGCAAACTCATCTAAAGAAGCCGCGGTCAAAGGCATCCACATGGAAGTCAACCATAGAGTCTTACGGTGACAGGACTCTGTTCCGTGTCACGTAAAGGTTCATATGGCCGTTTCTGAGTTGCGGAGGACAAGTCGACATCTGTACATGGCTCCATAGCCGAATTCAAGCATCCACTCCTCATAGATTTACTTTCCAACACGGCCATGATCCTAGATCCGTGGACGTAATGGTCGACGTGTTCTCCACCAGCATAAACTTTAGGAGACAGTTATATTTCTTTTGTTATATATAACGCGTTTGCATACGCATATGGAGTTAGTCTCGATTAGTCTCTGTTATCTTTTATTAGTCTGCTCTGTAATGTAATTACGCTGCCTTTGAGCCGTAATACCACCTTACTGTTATGACTGCATATTAATATAAGAAGACTGTTTCCAAACGTAATTCGTATTTGAAGATTGTTGCCAAGGCTGGTGTAGAGGGCCCCTGCTCAGCTGAGGTTTTGTGCATTATTGTATAGTTCTTATTTCATTTCTTTAAAGCTCATTGTACCATAATTCATTCACATGTTTATACATTGCATTTTTCATGATACATATGCTTCATTTCTGTTTATAAACTTTCATGCTTTCCATTTCACTTCTGTCCTTCATGTTTTATGTTATTAATCACTGATCAGTGTTCTTGTTTCAGGTTATAGATAGGCAGCCCGGGCATTTTCATAGCTTTTTGACTAATGACATGGAATTAACATTGTTCTGCTGCTAATTTGTTTTTCTTAGTTTCTGTTTCATTTCAGTATTGCTTTGTTTAACTCAGTTTTGCTTAATTGTTTCAATAGTTAAATTTAGATATATTAAACTGCTCATAGCATCTTCAGTTGCCTCCGAAAGCCACAGCTGGACTGATGGTGAGGGATTGTATTATGAAATGTGTAGTTTAGTATTATTTTCCTTTCTGCAAATTTAGATATATTAAACTGCTCATAACATCTTCAGTTGCCTCCGAAAGCCACAACTGGACTGATGGTGAGGGATTGTATTATGAAATGTGTAGTTTAGTATTAGTTTTTTTTCTGCAAATTTAGATATATTAAACTGCTCATAACATCTTCAGTTGCCTCCGAAAGCCACAGTTGGACTGATGGTGAGGGATTGTATTATGAAATGTGTAGTTTAGTATTAGTTTTCTTTCTGCAAATTAGAAATATTAAATTGTGCATGACATCTTCAGTTACCTCCGAAAGCCACAGCTGGACTGATGGTGAGGGATTGAATTATGAATGTATGGTTTGATATTAGTTTACTTTCTGCAAGTTAGATATCAGTTACTCAAGTTGTTTATGGTTACTTCCGAAAATCATAGCTGGACTAATGATGAGGGATCAGAAGACAAATTGATGTAAATTGATTTAGATTTACTTTGATGCAATTTTGGATTTCTTTAAGCATAGTTTCTTTTGTGTTTAGACAGCAGCAAGAATAGTTTGGTTTTCATGCTCACTAGTTCACTGTTTTGATTCATTAGACTAGCAGCATCTTTTCATTTCAGCAGCATATTTTCATTTCCTTTCAAGTTTTGTCATTGTAATTTTCAAATTCCTTTTTAAGTTTCAAGTTGGTAAATCATTATAGAGGATATAATTTCCTTGAACAAACATAACCATACTTGTTTTCATTTTAGAATTTCCATTTCATCCTAGAAAACCAAAAACGACAAAAAGCTAAGAAATAGGTTATCTTGCACATATAGTGCACCGCACTTCATCAGCTTACGAATCCCGGATTGACAAATTAAATGCAGCAATTTAGGACACACTAAATTGACCAAACATTTTGGCGCCGTTGCCGGGGAAGTGTAACTAGGTAGCCAATTTCTTAAAAAAACAAAAACAAAATCATAAAAGAAGGGAAAACTTGATAACTTCTTGAAGTATGCTCTCCTCTTGCACCTAGTGTGATCTGGAGGATCAGAAAAGAGGGTTATTGGTTCAGTAATTTCTTAAGTATGCTCTCTTCTTGCACCTAGTGTGACCTGGAAGATCAGAAAGAGAATTATTAGCCCAACTTTTTAAAAAATAAAAAAATGACATGCATAGAGCAAGAGATTCTAGGGGAAGGTTTATAGCTAAAGCCAAGAGTTCGATTTTCACAACTCCATCTTCTTCAAGGCATAGACTAGATTCACCACCATCTACCCCTAGCCTTAAGATTTTTGGAACTCAAGGAGCAGTTGAATTAGAGGATTCTCCTATACCATCTACTAAATCCCATTTAGAAAACAAAGAGACTCTCTCTCATCCTCCCTTGGTAGAAGAACTAGAGGACTTTAAGGACTCTAAAAAGACTATCATGGCAGAGGAAGTAATAGATGGAGGTAGAGGTAGAGGTAGAAGAGGAGGAAACAATGGAGACAACAATGGTGAAGGAAATAATGGTAGAAATAGGGAAGGAGACAACTTGTTTGGATTCCCTATAGCTGATGAGGAAACTCATGCAACAATGAAAAATATCTCACCATCTGTCCTCCCTAACTTTTATGGATTGCGAAGTGAGGATCCTGAAACATTTCTGTTTGAGTTTGAAGTCGTGTGCCGAACCTATGACTATATGGAAGACTTTCAAAAACTCAAACTGTTTCCTTCAACATTGAAGGGATCTGCTTTGAAATGGTTCATGGGATTAGCCACTCAATCTATTAGGACTTGGAATGATATGAAACAAACATTTTTGGATAGATACTTGGACTATTGTATGCCCACCAATCACAAGGATTAGGTATTCAAAATGATGCAAAAAGAAGATGAAAATTTTGAAGACTTACTTGAAAGATTTCAATACAACTTGAAAAGAGCAAAGATGAGCAACTTAGATGATGAAACCTTGAAAGCCCTCATATTAAAAGCCATTAGAGATGAATGGATAGATATTTTAAACACGATGGGGAAAGGAGACATTTCTCAACTTCCACTTCGTGACATAACAGAACTATGTGTCCATCTCTCAAGAGGAAAATCTAAAACAGGAAAAGGGCCTAGGGATCCTTCTCTTATTAGGGCTAACAAATCTGCAACTGGATCAGTAAGTAGGGCAGAGATTGGCAATATGCTTGATGAGTTCAAAACTGATATCTTAGGGAGCCTTAGTGAACAACTAGACACCCTTAAAATCCAAAACAAGCAGAAAGCAGAAACAGATGCTTTAGCCATATTTTGTCCGAAATGTAGAAAGAAACATGCTTTAAGGGAATGTCCCTTGGATGCAAAAGTTGTAGAAACATGTATGATTTGCTCAGAAAATCATGAAATCAAGGATTGTCCTTCAATCCCTGGACTCAAAGTTGTTTTTCAAGAAGATCCAAATTCAAGAGAATCTCTCTGTTTTGTCGCAAGGAGACCTTGGCAGGGACAACAATCTCAAGGGTTTAATAACCCTATGAATCTTCAAACCCCACCAAATTGGACTCCTTGGCAACGACCTTGGCCCCAACATCAAAACTCATATCAGCCATGGGTACAAGGGATGCAAAATCCTTATGGGAGATTTGCTCAATTTTATCAATATCCTCCATCTTTTCAAAATCAACAAACTCCACAACTTCCAAACCCAAATCCACAACTTTCATTGCCATTTCCACAACAACAACCTTCTCAACAAAATCCAAATCCTCAACTCATGCTCCCATACCAAAAAAAGACAAATCAACTTCCAGCTCAGCCATTGCCAAATCCTAACAATAAGAATCCTCAGAATACTTACATGGTAGAAGGACAACAATTTCCTACCTATATGATTGTTCCTCTCAACGATGTACAACTCAGATCTGGTAGAGTTTTAGAAAAACCTTCTATAGATATTCAAGAGCAAGATACCTCTGAGGAGGACTCTCTTCAAGTCAATAAAGGTTCTGAGGAAGAATCTCTTCAAAATTCAAGCATTCAAAAAGAAAAAGAAAAGTTAACATCCACAACTCCTATAGTTGAGCAACCAACATCTTCATCTACACCTCCTTTTCCTGAAAGACTACAAATTGACAAGGGGGTGGAAAAACAAATCTTGTTGCCTAACTATGACTTTCTAGATGAATTGAAGAATGTTTGTATCAATATTCCCTTGCTACAAGCCATTCGAGAGATTCCTATTCTAGCAAAAACAATAAAGGAGTTGAGTTTCAAAAGACCAGGAAGGAAACTAAAAGACACAAGAAGAATCCACCTGGTAGGAAAAATTGCAAATATCATGATGGGAAAAATTACCATGTAGAAGTATGTAGATCCAGAAGTCCAATTGTCAAGACACATATAAATGGGATAGAAATTCCAAACACATTGATTGACTTAGGGGCTGCTATCAACATTATGAGTAGACAGACTATGGACCAGCTAAAACTTCCTAACCTTCTTTTTACACCTACTTTACTGCAACTTGCAGATCGATCAATTATTAAACCGGATGGTGTATTAGAAGATATTTCAGTCTCCTTAGATTCTTGGGAATATCCAGTAGATTTTATGATTTTGACTCCCAAGAGTAATCTAGGAGGGCACCCACTTATTTTAGGAAGACCTTGGCTAGCCACAGCTGATGCTTTTATTAGTTGTAGATCTGGGGACATGTATATTTCTAATGGTAATTCGACAAAGAAATTCAATTTGTATCCTCCAGCAAGAGCAATCACAGAAGTAGGAGACAATGAATGGGTTGATGATGAGGACACTATACAACCTGTCTTTACCATTTCTGAAATCAGTGAGGATAGTCAAATTCTGAACACATTAGAAAATTTTGAGATATCTTCATAATATGACCCCACACAATTTCAATTGGAATCTGACATAGAATATTTATCATCAAGACAAATGTCTCTTTACTCTATGGAAGAGTTTGGTAGTTCTAATATTGAGATTTTTCCAGGAAAAACATTGAATATCAACAAACATTTGGAAAAGTCACAACAAGAAGAACTAACCAAAATCTTGCAAAAACATTCTACCGCATTTGCATGGGAGTATACTGACATGAAAGGTATTGATCCTAAGACTTGCATCCATCATATCTATATTGAGGAAAACAGTAGACCAATCAGACAACCTCAAAGAAGGATGAATCCAAATCTTAGGGAGATAGTGAAAGAAGAGCTCCAAAACTTCTCAATGTAAACTTCATTTATCCAATTTTAGATAGCCGATGGGTTTCTCCTTTGGTTATAGTACCTAAAAAGAATGGTAAATGGAGAGTATGCATTGATTACAGGGAATTGAACAAAGCAACTTTGAAGGATCACTTTCCTTTGCCTTTTATTGATCAGGTATTAGATACATTAGTAGGTAAAAAGTACTTTTCATTTTTGGATGGTTTTAGTGGCTATAATCAAATTCAGGTAGCACCTGAAGATCAAGATAAGACCACATTTACTTGTCCATGGGGAACTTTTGCCTACCGAGTGCTTCCTTTGGGTTATGTAATGCACCAGCAACATTCCAAAGAGCAGTACTAGGAATTTTTTCTGATCTAATCCATGATTGTGTAGAGGTTTATATGGATGATTTTACAGTTTATGGTAATTCATTTGAAGAGGCATTAGAAAATTTGGAAAAATTTCTCATAAGATGTAAAGAAACAAACCTTTCATTAAGCCATGAAAAATGCTTTATGATGTTTACTGAGGGGATTGTTTTAGGACATCATATTTCAGGAGATGGGATTAAGGTTGATAGATCAAAAGTTGAAGTCATCTCCAAGTTGCCTATTCCAAATTGTCAAAGAGATGTTAGAAGTTTTCTTGGATTTACTGGTTACTATAGAAGATTTATAGAAAACTTCACTAAAATTGCATCTCCACTCTTCAAATTGCTTACAAAAGACTGTGAATTTAAATGGGATCCTGATTGTCAATCAACTTTTGAAACTTTGAAAACAAGAATATCTGAAGCACATATCTTGAGAGGACCAAATTGGAAACTCCCTTTCCATATTTCTATGGATGCTTCAGATACAGCTCTAGGAGCCGTGTTGGGTCAAAAGATTTAGTTCCTTATGCCATTTATTACACCAGTAAAAATTTGACTCCCTCGGAGTTGAACGCACTTTAGAAGATTTAGTTCCTTATGCCATTTATTATACCAGTAAAAATTTGACTCCCACAGAGTTGAACTATACTGTGACTGAAAAAGAGTTTTTAGCTGTTGTTCATGCAATTAATAAATTTAGACATTACATAACAGGCTATGAAACTTTTATTCATACCGACCATTCTGCAATTAGATATTTAATGAACAAACCTGTTACTAATGGCAGAGTGACAAGATGGCTTTTACTTTTGCAAGAATTCAATATTACCGTGTTGGATAGACCAGGAAAACAGAATACAGTAGCTGATTTCTTGTCTAGGATTCAGAATACTAAAGAAGATTCTCCTGTAGAGGATAAGTTTCCTGATGAATACTTGTTTGCAGTAACTATTAAGACTCCTTGGTATGCAGATATTGCTAACTATTTGGTTATAGGGAAACTGCCTTCACATTTATTTCCAAGTGAAAAACAAAAAATTATTCAGGAGAGTTCAAAATATTCATGGATTTCTAACGAATTGTTTAAAACAGGGCCAGATCTTGTGATCAGAAGATGTGTCATGGAAGATGAAATGCCTGATATTCTTAAGGCATGTCATGATGAACCATGCGGCGGACACTTTGCGGACAAAAGGACGGCCTATAAAATCCTTTCCTTGGGATATTATTGGCCTTCCCTCTTCAAAGATGAAAAACAATATGTCAAAAGGTGTGATAGCTGCCAAAGAGTAGGGAAACCTACCCTTTCAAATGAAATGCCATTGCAAACACAGGTACTCATTGAACCCTTTGAAAATGGGCTTTAGATTTCATTGGACCTATTAATCCACCATCTAAGCAAAAGAAGTATATATTGGTTTGTACCGATTATGTTACTAAATGGGTAGAAGCCAAAGCATTAGTATCTGCTACTGAAAATTCAGTTGTTCATTTTCTTTATGAGGATATTTTTACTCGCTTTGGTGTTCCAAGAGAAATTGTGACAGATCAAGGAAACCAATTCACATCCAACTTGATGGAGAAGTTGATGGAAGAATACAAAATCAAGCACAGAAGATCTACTCCTTACCATCCGCAAGCAAATGGTCAAGTGGAGTCTACAAACAAAGTTCTTGAAAGTATCATCACCAAAACTATTCATCTACATAGAAGAGATTGGGTAGAAAGGCTTCCTGAAGCCTTGTGGGCCTACAGAACTACATGGAGAAATACAACAGGACATTCTCCCTATGAACTTGTTTATGGGAAAGAAGTCTTGCTCCCCATTGAGTTCCAAGTCAAGACCTTCAAGATAGCAGTTCAGTTGGGGATGGACTTATCGAAGCCCAAAAGCATAGAATGGAGCAGTTGAATGAGCTAGATGAGATCAGAAAAGAGGCAATTCTAAGAACTGATCTAGTTCAATATCAAAGAGCTAAATGGAATGACAAGTACATCAAAGAGAAGAAGTTTCAAGAAGGAGATTGGGCATTGTTATTTGATTCCAAGTTTAAATATTTCCAAGGAAAATTTCAGACTCATTGGCTTGGGCCATATGAGATTGACAAGATCTTTAAAAATGGAGCGGTAAGAATCAAGACCATTGATGAGTTTCAAACTCCTCTTATTGTGAATGGCCATAGATTGAAAGTTTATCATAAGCCACTCTCAAAAGAGGATTTTGTCAAAAATTTTCAAGAAAGTTCTGCAATCAGCTCGCAAGAATTTTCTCCACCAACCTAGTCTTTTTGTTCTTTCGCTTAAAAAATTGTATAAGCCTGAAAACCAATCACTGATTGGCAGTCTTATACAAAAAATATAGGGTGAAAATCAGGAACACCTGACACTCTATATTTTCCAAAAAAAAAAAAATCTCTCTTTCATTTCATAAGTTTTGTGACCACCCACTCCATTCCATTCCACTTCATTCCATTTCATTTCACTTCATTTCACTCCATTCCACTTCATTTTATCCATTTCATCAATAAAAATCTTTTTCATGACCATTTCCATCTGGTCATTTGTCATCTGTTCATCTCCATTCATCCAAATAATAGTTGTGTCAGTTTCCGCAACTGACATCTGTTTCCGCAGCTGACTCCAGTTTCCGCAGCCAGAAGCAGATTCCGCAGCTACAACTCTGTTTTCAAAAGAATGTACAGTCAGAAGTTATTTCCATAATCATGAAATAAAATGCAGGTGAGAGGATCAAAAATGAAGACATGGAGCATTCAAGACGCCAATAAAGAGCAATTAGTTGAAGACCAAGGAAAAGGCAAAGATTCCAAAGGTATGAATAAAATTTATTTCAAATAGCATTGAAAAACACATTTTTATATAGTTCCGAACCATGAGCTCTATCCATTATGTGCAATGATTATATTGACAATTCCGTAACCTTTCACGATCTCCATATCATCCTCTCGCATTCATTCTCAAACGGTTCCATCATTAAACCCCCGATCTTCACTCATGTTCCAATATTCCACCGGTGACAATGAGACATATTTGATTTGACCACGGACTCTTACAGCCGCATAAATCCATAACCGTTGTTGAAACGTGCTCATATTTATTGTGCAACCACCAAAATTCAAAACGCTGCCGGATGTGTTATACTCTGTTAATCTCTCTGTCGTGCTCTCTGTTGTGCTCACGAAAACCCCTCTCTGTTCTGTTCACTCCATTCCGCTCTCTATTACGTTATAATCTGTATACCCACTCTCTGACATTAACCCACAGTCATTGTGCTCATCTCTGTGCATTCAACCGTTCTGTTTCCATTAAACCCTAACGCAGGAAAATTTGTGAAGAGCAGAAAAGAAGAATGGGAAAATTGCTAAGAGCAGAACCGGAAGGACCTAAGTTTATGGAGGGATATCCACAAGTAAGGGATATATTGAAGAAAGCAAATTGGCTGCGGTTTATCCAGAAATTCAGAGGTTATCATAAAGAAGTGACGAAGGCATTCGCAAGGTCGTTTAATGGCTTGGAAGCAGAGATTGGAGACCTTAAGTTTGCAGTCAATGAAGCATCTATAGCAATAGCCACGGAACTTCTTCAGGAGGGTGAGCGTTGGTTTAAGAATAAAAGCATCAGTGATGAAGCATGGAGAACAATCTTACGAAACCAAGGTATGGACATAACTATTTTTAAAAGAGGAATTCCCGTGCATGCATTGAAAGAGGAATGGGCTACTTTGCTGCTAGTTGTTCAGAAATTCATTACATGTGAAGGCCATTTTGGGTCCATGTATATGTACCATACCAGGTTACTGATGAATTTTCTAGATAATCAAACTCTCAATCTCCCATATTTTCTATTCAATAGTTTGAAGAAAATGTCCGTGACTGTTCAAAAACATTTAGGAGATGTAGAACCTCATCTATATCACCACGGCCTTGTAAAAATTTTGATTGAAAAGGAGTTAAAGGAGAAGAAAGACACATGGGAACAATTTCTGGTTAGAAATTTCTTTGAGGAACCTCAGGAAATTCCTGAAGGTAGTACAACAAGAAGGAGTAGAAGAAAAAGAATAAATGATGAAACTCAAATTACTCCTACTCAAGAAATTCCTGAAGGTAGCACAACAAGAAGAAGTAGGAGAAAAAGAACAATTGATGAAATTAAAAATACTCCTACTACTACAATTGAAAGAACTGATAGGAAAGAGAGACTGTCAAAGAGGAAGAAGAAAGAAATCAAGGGTAAGAAGCCAATAACACCAAAAGAGAGAAAAACTATTGAGGCTATACATCAAACTCCTTCTTCTTCTGAAGAAGATCATCAAGTGTTATCTGAAAGATTAGTTTATCTTCAAAAACAATCATCTTTGGCCAAGAAGACAGAGAAAGGAAAACAAAAACAAAAGGAAAGTGTACCACAGCGTGTGAGAAGAAGCAGCAGACTTAAGGGGAAATTGAGGAAAACGCAAATGAAGGGTCCTCATTTCATTGATTTGGGAGAGGAAACATCTGAACAGTCCCCAGCTGACCATAGTCCATCTCAGTCAGTTAGTGAACCTGGTTCATTTCATTCTCAGTCAGACATTGAACATACTCCATCCCATTCTCAGCAAGATGTTGATGTGAGCCCTCCTCAGCCAGATTTTGAAGATAACTCTCCTTCACAGCATTTTGGAAATAGCCCAACAAAAATGACACCTGAAATAGATCCCAAGCAGCAGGAAGTATATAACTATATAGAATCTTTGGAAAAGGCAGCTACAGGTCCCAGTACTTCGTCCATCCAGCCTCATACAGTACAGGATGATTTAGTCCAATCACTAAAACAGGAAATCTTTGAACTAGAGCTTTTAAATCGACACATCAAAAATGAAAATGAGACATTGAAAGAACAAGGAAAACTGGACAAAATCATCATGATAATACCATGCTACATCTGGGAATTTGGCAGAAGAAGAACAAGAAATTGAAAAGGAAATGCCAGAAGTTGAGCAGAGCACTGGTTAATATCAAATTTAGGTGCTTAATGAAGAAACCCAAAATGTTGGCAACACCAAGGAAGAGGAGGAGAGGATTGGATGTGCTGGCTGAAGTGTCAAGGCACATGAACTAAGGAAGGAATATCAAAATTTTGGTTGCATGAGGACATGCAACACCTTCACAGTGGGGGTATGTTGAGTCTCAATTCTGCATCTTTTCCATACACTTTTCTATACCTTTTTCACTCACCTGAACCTCCCAAGTTGTCAATATCATTGTATAAAGAGCATCTAACATGGTTTTTGATTATATTTTTGTGTTTTCTATTTGATTTAGATTTTGTTCATTCAGCTGCGGAATCTTGCCACTTTCCGCAGCTGCTGCAACTTTCCGCAGCTATTTTGTGAAACTCTATGTTACAGGTGTCTACAGGGAAAACGAGCCACATGGGCAAGTCAAGAATGATGTGGACATGGTTCGTGTCCTATTGGTTCGAGCAAACTCATCTAAAGAAGCCGCGGTCAAAGGGGTCCACATGGAAGTCAACCATAGAGTCTTACGGTGACAGGACTCTGTTCCGTGTCACGTAAAGGTTCATATGGCCGTTTCTGAGCTTGCGGAGGACAAGTCGACATCTGTACATGGCTCCATAGCCGAATTCAAGCATCCACTCCTCATAGATTTACTTTCCAACATGGCCATGATCCTAGATCCGTGGACGTAATGGTCTACGTGTTCTCCACCAGCATAAACTTTAGGAGACAATTATATTTCTTTTGTTATATATAACGCGTTTGCATACGCATATAGAGTTAGTCGATGCTAGTCTCTGTTATCTTTTATTATTCTGCTCTGTAATGTAATTACGTTGCCTTTGAGCCGTAATACTACTTCACTGTTATGACTACATTTTAATATAAGAAGACTCTGTTTTCCAACGTAATTCGTACTTGAAGATTGTTGCCAAGGCTGGTGTAGAGGGCCCCTGCTCAGCTAAGGTTTTGTGCATTAGTGTATAGTTTTTGTTTTATTTCTTTAAAGCTCATTGTGCCATAATCCATTCACATGTTTATACACTGCATCTTTCATGGTATATATGCTTCATTTCTGTTTAAACTTTTATGCTTTCCATTTCACTTCTGTCTTTCATGTTTTATGCTATTAATCACTGATCAGTGTTCTTGTTTCAGGTTATAGATAGGCAGCCCGGGCATTTGCATAGCTTTTTGACTAATGACATGGAATTAACATTATTCTGCTGCTAATTTGTTTTTCTTAGTTTTTGTTTACATTCAGTACTGCTTTGTTTAATTCAGTCTTGCTCATTTGTTTCAATAGTTAAATTTAGATATATTAAACTGCTCATAACATCTTCAGTTGCCTCCGAAAGCCACAGCTGGACTGATGGTGAGGGATTGTACTATGAAATGTGTAGTTTAGTATTAGTTTCCTTTCTGCAAATTTAGATATATTAAACTGCTCATAACATCTTCAGTTGCCTCCGAAAACCACAGCTGGACGGATGGTGAGGGATTGTACTATGAAATGTGTAGTTTAGTATTAGTTTCCTTTCTGCAAATTTAGATATATTAAACTTCTCATAACATCTTCAGTTGCCTCCGAAAACCACAGCTGGACTGATGGTGAGGGATTGTATTATGAAATGTGTAGTTTGGTATTAGTTTCCTTTCTGCAAATTAGAAATATTAAATTGTGCATGGCATTTTCAGTTACCTCCGAAAGCCACAACTAGACTGATGGTGAGGGATTGAATTATGAATGTATGGTTTGATATTAATTTACTTTCTGCAAGTTAGATATCAGTTACTCAAGTTGTTTATGGTTACTTCCGAAAATCATAGCTGGACTAATGATGAGGGATCAGAAGACAAATTGATGTAAATTGATTTAGATTTACTTTGATGCAATTTTGGATTTCTTTAAGCATAGTTTCTTTTGTGTTTAGACAGCAGCAAGAATAGTTTGGTTTTCATGCTCACTAGTTCACTGTTTTGATTCATTAGACTAGCAGCATCTTTTCATTTCAGCAGCATATTTTCATTTCCTTTCAAGTTTTGTCATTGTAATTTTCAAATTCCTTTTTAAGTTTCAAGTGGGTAAATCATTATAGAGGATATCATTTCCTTGAACAAACATAACCATACTTGTTTTCATTTTAGAATTTCCATTTCATCTTAGAAAACCAAAAACGACAAAAAGTTAAGAAATAGGTTATCTTGCACATATAGTGCACCGCACTTCATCAGCTTACGAATCCCGGATTGAAAAATTAAATGCAGCAATTTAGGACACACTAAATTGACCAAAAAATCCTCATGAATCTTCTAAATCATGCATGGGACTCTATATGTCAAGAGCTTAAGACTATCTTGAAAACATATCTCTTTCGGATACAAGTGCTTCTGCAGCTGGTGCTGAATGTAATGACTCTTTGTCCAGAGTGACAAGAATGACATTCTCCTTTGATTTCTTAGGAAATGTCCCTTTGTGAAATGTCTCTGGTTTTCTTCTATCAAACGTCTTCCTTGACCTTTGAAAGAAATATTAATATTTAGTCACCTTTACATGCTCCATGCGACCAAAAAACCAATCATTGGCTTCATCTTGAAGATGAAGTGTTGCAATCTGGACAACCTCTCTTTCAACAACATGATGTAGCCTGAAGAATGCATCTAACTCTTTCCTCCAAGCCTTTTTAGTGCTTGAGGAAGATCCATCAAATACCTCTTTCTTCTGTTGCTGATGTGGGATCTTCTTTCTTATTTGAGTTTGAAGAATTGTTGGAGAGTTAGATTCTCTTTGAATGCTCTATATTTTTATTTGTACTCTTCAAGATATAGAATTGGATTCTCATGATTTTTAGGCTCTATGTTCTTCTATATCCATACCATTCACCTTCCTCTTCAAAGAAAGTGGGCATAGTAGATCTTTGAGGAGCTCTATGCTTCTCCGGTCTTCTTTGTCGCTGATAAGAAGTACTGGGACCTTATTCATTTTGAAACCTTCTGGAGGTTTCTCTTTTCCTTTCTCTCTTCATTTCATTGATCTCTTTGGGGATATCCTTCATAGTTCTAAAGAGAAATGGAGAAAAACTTAATCCCTCCATAGTAGATCTCTACTATCTGCTTTTCTTATGAAGTCAATAATGTCCACAAGATGAGCTAAAGATCATGCTCTGATACCATTGTAGTATCCCAAAAGGGAGAATGAAATAATACTAAAACAAAATATAAGAGTTGCAGCAAAGTAAAAAATAAATATAAATACACATCAAAATGCACAGAAATAACTAAGCCATTTTATTATACAGGAGATGGAATGAAAGTACAACAATGCTCAAGATATGAGACACTCAAGCCAAAGATATGGCCTAGAATGACCCTGAAATGATCCCACAAGAGGGACTGCGTAACTGCAGGACTGCTGGAAGGAAAATTGTGTTGTCCCTACTGGAAAATGTCGAGGCAATAACTGCCAGAAAATAGAAAGTTATATCTAGGAATTTTGGGAGCTCCGATGATGCTAAAACTTTATATCTGGGCTCTATGATGGACACCCAAGATAACCCAGAAAAGATTTTCTAGATCTATGAATCTAGGAAAAACACCTCCTTAGCACTTCACTATAAAACTTTTGGGTATGTAGATCTAAAGCTATATCTGAAAATTAGATGGCTACAATATATCACAGAATCAGATCTATGTAAGAAGGGTTGATCCCTTCACTAGATCCTTGGGCTAAAAGCTCAAGATCTAGCTCCTCCAATCTCCTCCACTAAAGATAGTTGTTGAATACTCAAAAAATTCAAAAAAATGCGTTGTCAGAGAGGGAGGCTCAATAGCATGCTGCTAGATATATCAAATTAGCTCAAAAAAGGTGGAAAAGTGAATGCAAAGTGAGGAGATGGTCCCTCACAGGATTTCTAGCTGAAATGTTGAAAACGTCCTTCCTCCAATAGATCGACAGGACTAAACTGTGAAATATTTGAGGGGAATGCTACTACATGGAGGTAAAACACAATGGCCTTAATGCCAAAAATAGATCTGCTGCTCCTGAAAGGTTGAACATGAAGCACAAAGTGAAAGGATGAATCCTCCATCGGTTTCCTAGCGGGAGTGCTAGAAAAAACCTCCTGATGATGGCACCAATTCCTGATGAGGAATGAAGCTCAATAGAAACCTTCCTAGAGTAGGCACTTGAAGTCCCCCATGGGAAAGGGTGGGATTTCCACTCAAAAACACCATGTGATAAACATCACTACATACTTAGATAAACAACGTAAGTGCGCATAGAAATGTCAACCAACAAATCTAGATCTAAACAGATCAGAAATAATAATCTAAAGATCACCTTCTATTGTGCCTTCATCTTCATTATATAGATTATGAGCCTTCTATAGCCATGGCCCATCTCATAACTGTGATTCACATGTGGCCACTAGCGTCCATGAAGACTATGTTGTCTCTCCATGATATCCATCATGTCTGCATTTAATTTCCACTCTCTCCATCATGTGTGCATTAGATTCACCGCTTCCTCCACTATCTCATCATAAGTGCTTTATGATCTTACTTTGAATGCACTATTATCTCAGTTGACCTCCTCCAATATATCCATGATTTTACATTACTGATCCATGATCTCCACTTCTCCTTCATTTAAGAAGCTACTCCACTACTCCATGATGTAGATCTAGATATAAAATATCCACATACACACATCAAAAGTGGATTTTATTCATCTATGGGGTTTGTGGGTCCCTCCACCCTCTTATTTACTTAATTAATTATGAAAATTAAGAACTCTAGTATTCCAATTATCCTGTGGAAAATTGGGAATATTACATGTTCCACGCATAGCGAAGGGATAGGGTGGGGCTCCGGCGTAGCCTCAGGGTGGAGCACCTAGTGGGGAGGTTAGCCCCTTGGGGGAGGGTAGTAGCTCGACTGATATCGAGTGCGTTGCGGTGATCGCTTGCGCCGAGGTGGTAGAGGCTCGCGTTGAAGAGGTCACAAAGAAGATGGATTCTCTAGAGTTCAAGGCTCGAGTTTTCGAGGATGCATGGGGTTGAGTGGACTGCTTGACCAAGGGGATGCCTACCCTAGTTTTTTTGGATGACCTCGATGATGCATGGCTAGAGACTTTGATGTACTAGGAGAGGGGATATCAACTGACTTTGCATCGGGTGGCGATCTCAATTTTGACAGTGGCTCCAGTGCTGGTATCAAAAGCGATAGTGGGTCCAAGTGCCCCATCTGGAGAGGCACAACCCTAGAGGATTATTGTACACAGGGAAAGCACCCATTATGAGGATGCTTCCCTTATTTTTTCAACTTGTATATGTGTATCTTTGGGCTGACTTATGGGTTAGAGACACAATTTTTTTGTACTCAGAAACATATTTTTTGATATATATGAGAGAGATATTTTTTGCAGCTCTACATGGTGTGTCCCTTATTGATATTTGTTTATGTACTATGTGCTATGCTGATGGATATCTATGTTTTTATTTTTTTTATGTATGATGGTTTATCCGATATGCATTCCAATTTAGGATATGGTTAGCTATGCGATCAACTGTTTGGTTTTGATTTCTTGGCACATGTGTGAATGTAATGTGATCAAATTTATAGGTTAATATTTTCTAAATAGATGCGAATCCCATACCTCAAAATATTGGTTTAACTGTGACACTACTATCTGGGAATTGAGGTAGATATGAAAATGGTGGATGCCTTGTTTGAGGGCGTTGCACATATGTCCAATGACGGCATCATATTCTGCCTGATTGTTTGTCACTAAGCTGATGCATACACCGTTGGTGAATAATGGCAATCGGTCAGGGTGATAGATGACCCTGGCGATTGCTGCTAAAATTTGAGACCATCGCGATGCTCCATCAGCGAATCCAAAGTAATGGTGGGGTTGAAAATCCATTGTGACACTACAGCGTATTTTGTGACAAGTCTTTTGGTCAAAAATTTAAAGTCTTTGGTCTATGTACTTTGACTCTAGGGGTGAGCCTTCTTGGCCCTTATGGATAGAATTTCTTGAGGTAAAGGTTTTTGATGAGGTTGTTGATGTATGTTCCGTCCGGCTCTGTCAATATGTATGCCCCCTTGAGGAGACAATGTTTTATGATGTAGGGTACTTTCCACAAGGTTTCAAACTTTCCTGGCCCCAAGGCTTCTTTTATGAAATTGTAGCAGAGGACTAACTCTCCCTTGGTAAATGAACGAGGGTTGATGTTGTGATCGAATGATGCTTTTACCCATTTCTTGTGGGCCTCATTGTGTTGCAAGGAGTGTTGTCGACTTTCGTCAATGAACTCTAGTTGCACTAAACATTGTTCTAGGGGCTGGGTGTCATCGAGGAGGTCGATGGAGGCGTGTAAATTCAGAATCTCGCATTCTATGGGAATCACAACTTCGACCCCATATACCAAGTGAAAGGGTGTGAACCTAGTGGATGTTTTCATGACTTTTTCAAGATGTATGCCCCCTTGAGGAGATAATGTTTTATGATGTAGGGTCCTTTCCACAAGGTTTCGAACTTTCCTGGCCCTAGGGATTCTTTTGCGACATCGTAGCAGAGGACTAACTCTCCCTTGGTAAATGAATGAGGGTTTATGTTGTGATCTAATGGTTTCTTTTACCCGTTTCTTGTGGGCCTCATTGTGTTGTAGTGATTTCCATCGACTTTCGTCGACTAACTCTAGTTTCACTAAACATTGTTCTAGGGGCTAGGTGTCATCGAGGAGTTTGATGGTGGCGTGTAAATTCGGGATCTTGCTTTCTATGGGAATCACGACTTCGACCCCATATACCAAGTGAAAGGGTGTGAACCCAGTGGATGTTTTCACAGCTGTGCGATATGCCCACAGGGTAGAGAAAAGCATGTGGTGCCAGTTTGTTTTGTGGTTATTCACCATACACTGTAACATAGTTTTGAGGAATTTTTTGATAGCTTCTACCTATCCATTGGAATGGGGGTAGTACGGTGATGCGATTTCATGTGTGAATACGAGATGGTGAGATAGCTCTTGGTAAAAATTCATTTTCTAAGTGTTTCCCATGGTCAGAGACTAACTCTTTGGGTACGCCAAACCGGGCAATGACATGGTTAAACAGAAATCGTGTAGCGGTTTCTGCGGTGTTGTTGTATGTGGGCATAACCTCTGCCCACTTGGTGAAATAATAGACAACCAAAATGATGTATTTGTGA
Source organism: Pinus albicaulis (assembly GCA_034641835.2). Classification (NCBI taxonomy): domain Eukaryota; kingdom Viridiplantae; phylum Streptophyta; class Pinopsida; order Pinales; family Pinaceae; genus Pinus; species Pinus albicaulis. The sequence goes on from CM076572.1 coordinate 1,143,619,136, forward strand.
TTGCCCGACGATGCAGGGTTGCAAGTCATGATGTCGATCCCCGATTTATAAAAGAGACCAGTGACGATGACAGGGTTTAGGGGAGTAGGAGGGGCTCTTGCCTTATCAGAGAAGCATTGACATCGCTCGCATCTCTTGACTACTGAAATGAAATCACAAAATAAAGTGGGCCAGAAATATCCAGCTTGTAGGAATTTTTGCACGGTGTCCATTGCGGAAAGGTGGCCACCACAAGCTCCATTGTGGCAGTCATTAAGGGCTTTTTCCACTTGATCGTGAGTAAGGCATCGACGTAATATGGTGTCGATGCCTCATTGGTATAAGAAATCTCCCATAAGGAGGTATCGGGGGGCCTGGTGGCGAATGCGCTGACGGTCGTTCCGAGTAAGATGGGGTCTGAAATTTTGGGTTCGTAAGAAGAGAAGGATATCTCTATACCAAGAGTCATTAGTTGCTATGAGGAAGAGATGTTCGTCTGGTAACGAATCATTTACTGGTGATCCTTTGGTATGACTTGGGAGGTATGTAATGAACTCTGCTAAGATTAACACCTTTTTTCTCTTGGGGGAACGAAAATGTAAGTCATATTCTTATAGAATCACTATCAAAGGGGCATATTTGTGGTTAATTAGGTGGTGCATGAGCAGATATTTGATGGGATTAATATCTGCGATGACCATTGTGGTTTTTAAGATGATGTAGTGGCAAAGTTTTTGGAGTGCGTGAATTAGCACTAGGGAAATCTTTTCTTTGGGTTCATATCTTAATGCAGGGCCTGATAAGGTTTTTCTAACGTAGTAGATTACATACTCCTTCCCATTGGGGCCCTCTTGGATAAATATTCCAGCAAAACCGGTATCATATGTTGATAGATACATGATGTAATCTTTATTGTAGTCTTGGGGACTGATCAGTGGTGTTGAAGATAGTGTGTCTTTCAATGCGTCAAACGCTTGTTGGTCTTGGTCGTCCCATTTGAATGGGATGTCCTGGTGAAGGAGGTGAAGGAATCCTTGAGTGAAAGTGGCATAATCTGGGACAAAAATTCTAAGAATATTGGCCTTTCCCTGTAAGCTTTTTAGTTTCCCGAGGGTTAGAGGTGGAGGTACCTTTTTGATGGCTTGGAACTTGAGGGGGTCCACTCGAATTCTTTGCTGGGACATGATAAAACCTAAAAGTCTTCATGCTGTGACATAAAATATGCACTTGAGGGGGTTCAAGCGTAGGTTGTATTTTCAACATCATTTGAATACTAGTCGCAGATCCTCGAGGTGGTCTAAATGCCTCCTAGATTAGATGGTGACGTCGTCCAAGTAGGGAAGGATAAGGTGTGCCAATTCATGAAAGATGTGATTCATGGCCCTCTGGAAGGTGGATCCCGCATTTTTTAGGCCAAATGGAATTACCTTGTATGTGAATGTGCCCCAGGGGGTAGTGAACGCAGTTTTGTACCGATCAAGGCGGAAGATTTGAATTTGATTGTACCCAAAGAATCCATCCATGAGGGAGAGGGCCTCGTGACCCACACAAGCATCAATGACTTAGTCGATGGATGGGGTGGGGTAATTTTCTTAGGGACATACTTTGTTAAAATCGTGAAAATCAGTGTAAACACGTATGGTGACCTGTTTTTCATGACGGGAACAAGGTGGAAACCCAAGATGTGTAAGAAATGGGGTAGATAAACCCATCTTTGTGAAGCTTGTCAATTTATCATTTTATTGATTCTGGCTTGGATGGGTGCAGTTAATGTTGTTTCTGGCGTATTGGTGGTATCCCAGGCTAGGTCTCAATATGGTGCTCTACAATAGTGGTACTAAGCACATCTCTGAGTAGTCCCACGCGAATATATCTCGATACTCTTGTAAAAATTGGGTATAAGAGGTTATCTCTTATGGTGAACATGCTACCCCCAGTGAGATTTCTTCAACCTTTCTAGGATTTCGAGATATGGTAGGTGAAATGTTTGACATGTTTCCTTCCTCGAACGCATTAGGCGCCAAGATGGTGTTCTTGAACCAATAAAATTTCCCTGATGGGAGGAAATATTTTGATTCAATCGCATAAATCTCTTATTCCCATGTCTCATCAGGACTGAACATTTTTCTAGGGAGAAAAAATGAGCAGTGATGCATTGCATTGGATGGATAATCTGGCTCTGTCATGGCCTCAAGGATTTCCTCATATGAATGTAATAGGGATCTTAAGGGGGATTGATTCTACACAAAGCAGTGAGGAAGAGGTTCAGTCCAAATGGATCTGGTCTAAGGACACAAAAAGGATTCCATCGTCGATGTGGTGGAACCGGATGTGGTTGACAGGATGCATATGGATTGGGTTTGCACTGCCATTGGTTCAACTACTCTCATAGTTGTAGCTGAATCAACACCTATGACAGATGAACAAGAAACCTAAGTTATGGTTTCAATACATGATGATATGAATCATATATGGTGTATCGTGTCGTCGGCGTTTGGTGGGGGAGTAATTTCCATCATGGGAGTTTGCATGAGTGCAAGGCTAAGTTCCTCGTTAGGTTGGGCACTTTCCGGGAGTTGGAAGTTGTGCCTGGTACATAGGTGCCTGAATGTTTCCACTAGTGGGCACACCTATGGTTCATGGTTATGGCCAGTGCAAATGGTGCATGATACCATTGTTCCAACTGAGTATATTGTGTGGGAATCAACACTACTCCTTATTCCAGAAGTGGATGCTCGGAAGGGATCAAACGCCGAGGAGAGGGTCCTCTACTACCATTTCTGATTTTTGGCTTGGGTATGTGTAACTCTCTTAGGGAGTGTAGACTTAACGCCACTCTTTCCACTCTAAGCTTTGGGAGATTATCACATTTTATTGTATGATGAAATTGTGAGCAAATCCGGCAATAGCAGTGCATGATATTCTCTTGTTCAGAGAGATGTCTTTGCGGAGGGAATAGACTATGCGAAAATTGTTTGCGAGGTGCTTTAGTTATTTGCACTGATTGACCTGGTGGTCAAATTTGTCACATAGCTTGCATGTTGTCCTAGAATGAACATGGGTCATGCTTGGTTGGTACGCCTTCCTAACTTTCCCAATATGCTAGAATGGGTATGGAGTAGACTGCCTGTGGGTGATCTGGCTTCCATCATGGTTATTGGGTTCTGGATTGATGAGATCCCAAAGTTTTATCTATAATATATGTATCACGTTAATTAGAGGGTGGAATTGTGGGATATACATACAATTTTGCTCATGGTGGTTTCCCTAACACACTAGGAAAAACATCCTAACATGGGGGTTCCCATCCTATTCGTTTGATGACGTGATCGAGTACCAGCGGCGTAGCGCTTCTAAGTCAGGGCAAGTGGTGACCACATGATTATGTGTGTTACATAATGTACATGTTGGTCTTCTCTGTGGAGGGCGATTGGGGGTGACTAAGGGTTCCCCGACTTGTCGATTTTCAGCCGACAAGAAGAGGATGGATCTACTTGTCACATCCTCTTGAGTCGTAAAACTATCCATGGATTCTGTGTTAGAGCCGTCTTCTAGGGAGAGGCATACTATGGTTGTGCGTAAACTAGTTAGTGATGCACAAAATATAGGGATATAATGACAATGACGCAATGGGTGATTACCTCCGCATATCTGACACAAATACTGAGTTGCTAGAAGGTCATTGCGGTGTACTACGTGGACTGGATACCATTGCTAAAACAATTCTAGGGCTGGACACTCGGCGATGAAATGATCGCGTTTGTTACAGAGTGCACAACGCTCGATAATGGGAGGGGGAATGGCTGTGAGTATTTTTGGTGACTTTCGTGCCTCTTGCAGGTATAAAATGACGCGAGGTTCATCTCCAGTTGACTGGATGGAGGGATCCTCTTGATAGGATTACTCGATGGCGTGTATGGCATCCCTGTATTATGGAATTTATAGGCAATGATGGGTTTAGTGCCCATAATGGCCATAGATAGAGCATGCGTTATTGGCACACAATGCCTTGCCTTGATTTTTGGTGGTTGGTTCCTCTTTACGGGAACTTTTTACCATGATATTTACCACAGAGCTAAGGAGAAGTTTTAACTCGTCAAGGTCTGGGCATATGTGGGCAGGGTGGCCTACTATGTCACATATGGTGCAAGGTTGTAGTTCCCGTTGCATGATGGGATTATCTAACTTCTTCCCTATTTTACTATTGTTTTTGGTCGTAACCATCAGTTTTACGACAGGAATTTTATTCGAAGGGATGTTTACGACAGTATCCTTTATAGATGGGGCTTCCTAATGAATGAGGGGGATTAACCCTGTAGAGGTGATGTGCGTGGCTCTTGTCATGGTAGGTGGGACCAGGTACCAAACTGGAATTGCAAATGACAATTTTGGAAACACCACAGTGGCCAAGACTTGTTGTGACACAAAACCAACTGGGACATAGAGGAAATGAGTTTTGGAGGCGGCATAGGCTAGAGAGGTTGTTGTGGCCGAGGACTCAGTGTCGTTACTGCTTTTCTCCATCTCATGGCTGGCTTCAGTGCTTTATGTGGACATTATGCATACCAGAGCCTTTTTGATATGCGATGATGATTCTAGTATAATAGGGGGATCTCCTAGAAATGACCTAAGGATGGACGATGGTTTTAACTGGCTGGGGCCATATTCTTGGTACCATGTAAGTGTCTTAGCAGATGTGTATACATAGGGTAGGATGACATCAGTATTTTTCAGGGATCCTTTATCATGGTATGTCAATTGGTCAACAATAATGATTCGATACTCATGGGAGGACATCATGGTTCGAAAGACGAAGGGGCCTATGGCTTACATGGCATACATATAACTTCGACCAAGGAGTATATTGTAATCCAGTTGAGAATCCAAGACCTAAATGTCTATAAGGACTGTCTTTCCAGCTAAGCAGATCGAGACATTTTGGTAGAGACTGACGGGAGAAAATGGGTGCCCGTCGTATGCTCTGAGTGTGATGTCTGATCGTTTTATTTCGAGAGACCTTAACTTATGCCAAACATTATTTGAAATGATGCATTTGGATGCATCCTCGTCAATGATACATCGGTGAATGGTGTTTATTTGAATTGACACCGGTATCTGGAAGGCGACAATCGAAGGAAGCCTAGGGGTGGCTTTATCTAAATCAAAATCCATTAGGCGCGAATCAGTAGGGTCGAGGGTGCCTAATGTAGAAATTAAGGCTTTCATTTTCTTTGGGCATGATTGTAATACCTCCAAAGATGAAATGGTGATAGGAGATTGGGCTAAATTGTCCAAAATGCTATAGTTATGGGCCACTTTGGAATGGTTTCCTGCTCGCCTATTTGGTCCCTTAGCCATCTTTGGCAAAGGTTCAATTGGTATCTTCGAAATGGTAAACAGTACTGTTGGTGCACTCTTGCTAGCCCCTGATGAATTGGTGTCTAGTGGGGTATTTTAATTTCGGTTCCGTGTCTGAAAACACATTTCTTCACAAGTCATGTAGATTTCATGGCTGTTTTTTCTAGAATTGTCGGGAGTTTTTTGCTGTTATTTGGAGCTAACTGTCCCTTGGTGGGGGAAAGGCTCTTGCATGACGACAGTCTGCTATGAGGATCCCCCTTGTCCACAGTTACCTTGAAGCTTCTTCAGCTCAAGGAGATTGGGATAGTGGCGAGTGTAATGGATGTTTTCACCATAGATTGCACAAGAGTGGTTGGTCTGAAGATTCACCCTCTTGCTTTTCCCTTGGGAGTTATTTGGATCCTAGTTTTGATTTTGGTTGGAGTTGCCTCCAGCCTGACATCGTGGAGGGAATTTTTTATTGTTTCCCCCCTATCCATGATTTCCCTTTGGTTTGTTATTTGATTTTTTCCTTACCATGTTAGGATGATAGCTAGGATTCTCCTTATTATAGGATTGGCCCGGTTGTGCTTGGGAAGGTTGCACAAATTTTACCTGTGGATTATTATGCATGGGTGGGTTTTGTGTTGGGGACTGGGCATATTGTGGTCCAAATCCCTATTTTTGAATGGTTGTTGGGGGGGAGATCTTTCATTAGTATTTATAGCTGCGTACTAGGTCCCCTAAGCTAGAGGATATGGACCTATTGCTAATGGTGGTACGACTATGCCTTATTGGTCATGTTTTGCAAAGGTGCATGATGACTCTAGTAGCCAGGTTGCGGGATGTTCTGGTTAGGATCATATGTGTAATCGAGGTACTGACTACTACTGCCTAGGTGACTTTGGGTCAGTGACCCTATCAAACCGTCTGCAGAGTTCAACACGCCTAGAAATTATTTATAAGTTTGCAGGTGTAGGGCATTAGGCAGGATATTATAAATGTATCCTAACTACATGTAAATTAGCTCGAGGTGTTGGGATTTTTTTATGGCGTCCTCTTTAGATGTAGGTTTTTGAGTTGCTATGTATTTGTAAATATCTGCAGTGAGAGTTTTCAGGAACAAGTCCAGCAGAACTCGATCGTTGAGTTTGGATTTGCATAAACTACGATGTTGCCACCATTTGTGGATATGGTTTGAGATATGGACGACGGGTGTCTGTCTAAAGTGTGTCAGTAATTCCATCCCAGAATCATGGTGGATGGGTAACTGAAAATATGTTAGTAATGTGGTAGCGAGGGCGCTAAAGGTTCCATGTGTAGCAGAAGGTTTCTCCACATACCATTTCACAGCTGGTCTGGTTAGGGTGTGATAAAATAGTCTCATCCAAATACTATAATCAATGATGTTGTTTGACAAACACCACATGTGGAAAGTCATTGTGTGATTTCCTGGGTCTTCCGCATGCTTCCTTCGAACTTTGGAATGTCTGAAGGGAGCTTCGTGGGCATGGGGTTCCATGTTGGGTTTTGTGCAATAGGGTCATTCGTTAACTTGGTTAGATCAAGTAATTTCAACGATGCTAAGAATGATGACTACGGGTTGAGATCCATTGCAAACTATAAAGACACAATGTTCAGGTAGATATGGGGTTTGTATGTGATGTAGTCAGCTGTGTGTTCACTTGGCTTCCCGAATGGGTAGCAATCCTCTGCCCTCTAGGGGTTGTGGTAGGAGTGGTATGTGGTGACCGTGTGGGGGTTTCCATTAGTGTGGAATTAGGTGACCATCAAGGGTTCCCAACTAAAGATGCCTCGATAAAGGATGAACCGATAAGGGTGGAAGTGTTCCGTCTTTGACGCCTAAATGGCGAAAGACCTGGATCTCCTCCTGGTTATGGGGGGAGGTCCAAAAGACTTCTAGATTGACGAGGTTCTGTTGGGTCCGTTATGGTTTCGACTAGGTATGGTTTTGGAAAAATCCTCAGTTCTATGAGAGGTGAAGTATCAAATAAAAAATGGTGACCACATACATAAAACAAAGCAAAAACAAAAGTTAATTTTCCTTTAAACTATTTCTATGTGATCAAGAAATCAAAAAGTGGTTTTGGTTGTTTTTGCGTGTGATACTCAAAATCCTAGAGACATGAATGTGCTCACACACTCAAATGTAACTAGGCCTTGCGATGATATCTTATGGTGGGTACTGGGGCTAACGTCCCGAAAGAAATGGTGACGCCTTCCAACAACCGAAGAATCGACCAAGGTAATGGGTAGAGGATCTAGTGTTTCCTGCACCATCACCTATAGGGAAGGATTCCCTAGATTTGGCCACTAATTATCATTGTCCCATGTAAGCATTCGAGTCTTGAGCTTCTTGGTAAATCAACTACCAGTACCAAGTATTAGACGGGCCAAGTAGCCCAAAATAATACCGCACGCACTGGGCCTAAGCTTAACCCCCTCTGAATCGGGTCTCTGTGGCACTTGGGTTTTCTTTTCCGTGGGTGGATAGATGGATTTTAAAGCTCCAAAATTATTCAAATTCTATTTCTCAAGATGTAAACTGACCATGGCGGCTTATTGGATGCCTATCCCCATGGTGCTAACCTGAACTATAATTTTTTTTTGTGGCCCCTGTGGGGAAACTTAGTGAGTTCAATTAGGTTAGTTTTATGGAGTATTTACTTCACTTATGGTGTTAATATGTTGATATGTGGTGATCCTTTACACATCACTTATTAATCTATGTTTGATTTTTCCTTGCTATAATAAAATCATGTGTGGATAGTAGGCCGCTTACAATTTTGCCTAGTTAATCTAAGTGATCAACTAAAGGGAGATAGAAAATTATAAGAATAGAGCTTTCATATGCTTGCCTAGGGTCACCAAAAGGTGCAAAGGCAACATATATTACTTGCTTCTCTTAAGACAATTAATTCCTGGTCCCAACTCCTAGTGCCAAAAATCAAACTAAAATTAATGACTTTAAACTAGGAAAAATGAAAACTAGCTAAGCATATGTGGATTAGGGAAACTTACTCCAACTAATTATCTATGTATTTTTGGTGTCTATTTTCACAAAAATAAGTTATTTCGAATTGCAAGTAAATTACCCCCCTACTTAAACTATGTGGTTTTCCGTGAAGATAAACTTCGAAATTTTAAAACTAGCAACTAGCAATACTCAAACGCAGCCAACAACGAGTTTTAAATAGTCATGGGACACCTCACATAGTGCTAGAATTTTTTATCTGGGTTTCCTGTCACTTTACAAGTGGGAAATTGAGGAAAATAGTAGATATTTTCTTCCTCTGGTTTTCGTGTGCAAATGTCTCACACAAGCAAGAAAATTTTCATGCAGGTTAGTGTTGAACGTGCACAATAAGGCGTGTCTATCTGAGTGAAATGCATGAAAATTTCTTGCAAATTTTTTTTTGGAGCTTCTGAACTTCAGACTTTCACTGAGGGTGAATGAGCAGAGAAGAAAAGAAGGGGAGTTGTCCAAGAAATACTCCAGAGCAGAGAAAAGGTCCCTGCAACAAGCGCAACCACATTAACTAAAAAAGTAAAGCTAGTGGAGTCGTCAATCATGTGGTTGTGGTTTTGGTGCACAAGTGTACCAATCCAGAATTTCTTAAGAGGTGTGGTTGCTGCCTCTAAGCTTTGGTCACAAGAAGATAAACAAAATAGTTATCAGGTTAGTGAACATGTTATAAAACATCAAAAACACTAACTAATGATATAGTATGCATATGTAGAGAGAAAACAAGACTAAACTAAACATAAAAATGAAATATCATAAAGGGTCAAACACACCAATAATACTAACGGTGGCATAAATGTCCCCTCTTATTGTTTGTTGTTAGGAAGAAAGATAATACGTTTACACACATGCCAAGGGGCCCTTAGAACTATGGAGTTCTAAGACCCGATGCAAGGACGTTTTTACCTTCTAGCTGCTTGGTGCAAGGTATCTCTCTCTACTCCAAAGGATTAAAGTTGTTTGATGGCCAACAATCAAATCCCCTCTCTACTTCTGCTCTGGATTGCACACTACTAGATTTCTTCAAATCAATTTTGGCTAGCATAACAATGTGCTCTCCCTTTGTTCATCTCTTGGTGGCCTTTTATAAATGATTCAAATTCTCCTTCCCTCTCTTGGTACATTGATGGATGGTGACCCAAGAGAGGGGTTGATTCCATTGTGTTCCACTTGATTCCTTTGTGTGTTCCCTTGAGGTCCCAAGGAGGCTTAGGCGGCTATCCTTGGGCAGCCTCAAGTGTGGGATTATTTTCCTAGATTGTACCTTGTGGTCCCGGAAAGTGAGTTCTGCCACTCTCAGGACCACATAGCTTTTGGAGGGAAAGCTGTGGAAAGGCGCACTTATCGAATAAAAATGCGCGCAAAGGCACATTTTTCCCGAGTACTTGGTGCGCAATATGATCTTACTTCTGGACCCTAGGGATTTTTAAAAATTTTCAGATCCTATAATGTGCCTCAGCCCTATAAATCCTTCTGCCTGACATTTAATAATTTCATCTTTTCTGGTCTGATTTTCCAGTGATAACACTCATATTCCTTCTTCAAGAACATTTAGACAATAGAGATATGGTTGGAGTGGTTGTACTTGCTCCAACTAATCATACATTAGGTTATCTTTATCATGTACTTAGTACTTATAGATTCATATATTCAGTTATTCTAATTTCTAATGTGTTCATTTATGATGAATTTTAAAAAGGCCTTAGAGGCCTCCAAAAATCTTCTCATCCTCAAAATATTTTTTTGTTTTGAATCAAGTGTGCAACAACATACTAGGCCACTACCCCTAACATAATATCCTTATTGTACATCAACCATGTATACCAATATACATAGGTAAATCAACCACATCAACCGCTAGTTGTATAGGAAGATACATGTATGCAAGGTTCTAGTGTTATGTTTTACTCTTTATCCTTCAACTTTGATCTAGTATGTTCCTATGTAGTTAATGAGTCCCCAACAGTTTTCTTCATCCCCCCCCCCCAAAAAAAAAAAAAAAACAAGGGTACTCCTTGTTATTACACCATTGTTCCTCTATGGTCATGGGTGGTTGGTCCTATACTCATTTTTCACTCTATATAACACCCCATGATAGAGTGACATGCTTCAACCTACCTACCATTTCTCTATTTTGTATTTTTGAATGCCACTTCCCAAGGAACTACTCTACAACTCTTATACTAGGGGGTTAAATCAATTCAATATTTCTTGTATCATCATCTTGCATTTAAGCTCTTTGTGTGTGTGTGTGCAATCATCTAATTTATCCTTCTTGAATTTATTTTTCCTTCATCATCGTAATGGGAATATCAAAATTAATAATACCTACAAGTTCTCTGATCAAATGCTCAATCAAATAATGCAAAAAAAAAAAATTGATCAATGCTCAATCTTTTAGTCAAGTTCTCAATGCAAATGCTTCAATTCCTATATGCTCACTACTCAATCAAATTTTTATCTACTACTTAGTCAAACTCATTTTTCTACTTCTTAATATAGATTTATTCTACAACTCAGTCAATCTTAGATGATTTCTTTAGGTTTTTGTTGATTCTTCAAACTCTATTGTACTTTTTATTTTTCTACTATGTTTTATCTATTATGGGCGTTATTGCAATGACTTATTTATACTTATAGCTCTCTAGAAATGAACTGGAGTTTATATTTTACATTTAAATCGAGGAAAACTCTAACTATGACTCAAATATAATTGGTCATCATGACTTGAGTCAACTAGGACATAATTCAATTGTTAGACTCTACTACGATTCTCTAACTATTAGTGAAACTCTAAAACCTCTTTTGTTAGTACCATACTTTCATTGACTTAAACAAAATATTATCAACTGGATGTCAACTGATGTCAATAAGGAACTAATATCAATGAATAAAAACCAACTTACATTACTTAGATTCTATAATACATATGACTCAACTATCAACTGATGTCAATAAGGAGCTGAAATCGTTGACTAAAACCCAACTTACATTAGTTATATTTTTACAATGTGTATGACTCAATTGACTAATACTTGATTGAATCAATTGACAACACAATTTTTCATTTTATTTATTAATTAATTAAACTATCAAGTTGAATATACTTTTTTCCTTCATGTAATTCATTTGTACAATAATCCATAATACATAAATGTATTTTTTACAACTAAGGTTATATTGAGTACATGTGCACCTTCTTTTGAAAATTTGACTTAATCCACATGTATTTTGTACTTATTCTTGATGTGCTATGATTAATTGGATGAGCTCCAATCAATGCCTACTACATGTCAAAATAATCATTTGACTAATGTTTGGTTGATTCTAACTTTTAGTTGGTATCGAAATTTAGCTATGATCGATTCACACTTATAGTTAATATCCATGCTCAACGAGAGGTTATTCAAATCTACATTTCAATCACAATTGACTTCATTCTCTCCATGATCTCGAATTCCTTTCTTTATTTATGTAGCCTGATACTTCATTTCATGATCATATACTTGTATTTTGTTGTGTTATCTCATACCAAAAAGCACAACAATTTGTTATGTTACCTCTAATATTGACCTTTGTCGATATTTAATAACTTGTAATATTATTTTAGGCCCCTTTTTATGGTTAGTCAACATTCAAGCACTCAACACATCATTTTATAAAATGGATCCATCAATTGAATGAAACTCACAACTATTCCAATAGAAGTTCTGTTGGAAATATCATCAACCAAATTAAAAATATTAGGTTTAAGTCAATCAAATTTTTCTTATTTTAATTCAAAAAATGCATGTTAATAAGAACTGGGAAATAAATTTCCTTTCGCATTGTTTAACTTTAGCCATTTGATTCTTTTAAATGTATTTAGGTCACTTTTATGACTCAATTGACCTTCATGTAATCATTGCATCCATCATCTATATACTACTCTACATGGTATGGTGATTGAACATGTGGATTCTTCATCAATTTTTGCATGCAATTAAGTGGTTATAACTTGGTAAATTTTATGTCTCCCATTATTTTTTTCTTTATACTCATTATATCAATGCTTCTTCTACCATTTCCTTCACTTAGTAACAATATTTATGGCCATTGAGTAAAACTCTAATAAGATAATTCCATCACCTATTTCTAGTCAAGTGCTCTTCCCTAAAGTCAAGATCATGTAAAATAAATACATGCATACTAATAATAAGAATTGGTATTAATCAACTATCTTGATAGGTGTTTCTTTCAATCTCATTTAGGAAAATTCCTATACAGATAATCTAGGTTGATCCATTCATTGTGCCACTTTATATTCATTTCTTTAACGAGATTTTCATCTCCTAGGGAATTGTCTATAGCCAATGAACCCTATTTATTTATGATAATAACATGATAGAGGGGATTCATACTTCATTGAATTCAAAGTATTACTACACCAAAATGTTTGCAACATTTATTCTTCCTCTTTGGAGTTTAAGAAAACTACATTCTTTCATCTTCAATAAATCCCTCAACTTGTAGGAAAAATTATCATCTCGTTCTCTTTATGGTATTCATATGCACAAAATTATCCCAAATTTTTTTCACCCACCAAGAAAAAGGCTACTCTAGGATTATTCCAAATTATTTTTATTTGTATTCTTCATTTTTTGCATGAATAATGAACAATCATTAATCTCACCCTCCATTTTAGGTCTAGAAAACCCTATTCACTATTGTTATCACCTGGACCAAATGAGTTAGAGATAAGTGCTAAAGAAGAAAATATACCTCTACTATTATTTTATCCAAGTCCCAATCACTAAGCATAAGATGCTACTATAAGTCCCTAGGCGCAAAATTAACCCCTATGCCTACCACCCTTTTTATTATTTATATTGAAATGCACCTACTACCCCTGATTATTATGTGTGTTAGACATTGATGTTTACTTTTTACTTTAAAAAAAAATATAAAGTACCTTTATTTTTAAGTCTAAAATATTTTATTTAGTTATTTTGATTTTTTATGTCTCTGATTATTATGTGTGTTGACATTGATGTTTAATTTTAAAAGATAAATTACCTTTATTTTTAAGTATAAAATATTTTATTTAGTTATTTAGTGATTTTTTATGTCAAAAGAAAGTAGAAAATTATTTTATTTTTATTTATTTTTAATTTATTATTATATATTTTTAATAAGGGTTTAAGTGAGAGATTTCAAAATTAAAAAAAAAAATACAAATATTTTAATAAGTATATTTACTTTATACATTTAAAGAATAATTAAAAATTTACAATAAAATTAAATGATTTATTAAATTTGTTTTGAATTTATGTAGTATTGCTACGGAATTTTGGAGAAAGATAAAGAAAATTTATAAAAAATTATAACTTATAATTTCAAAATTAAAGTGAACACACATTATTCTATCCTCGTCATAAAAGCAAGCTTTTTCTCCATTGAAAATATAGCTATGACCAAATACATAATGTATAAGAACAAATTAAACAACATAGATGATAAGAGGATTCCTAAAATTGCTTTAAAATATAGATAAAACCACCTTGGACTCAAGAGGGGATGGAAGAAGGTGATCCTTAAACTATCATGGATATTCCACTGGACATTTCGTTACAACAAATCTGATAAATTATACCTAAAAATCTGAAATCTACACTATGAGGGTTTATTTCTCTTCATATTCTAGATCTATAAATTATTGTTTATTATGTATGGAGGAAAACTATAATTATGTATAAAATAGATAAGAGAAAAATAAAAACTCACAACCCATGATTTCACAGAAGATATAACCTAAGAGACCCTTTTGGGAAAAAACCCAATTGGAAGGTAAGTTATGCTCTCTTTCTCTAAATAGAAAACAATTGTGAGTACAAAGAAGATAGACCTAAGGACCGTGGGTTACTACAGTGAAAAAATCATATATATGTACTATATCCATATCCCTCTCAGTTACTCTAATCATCTATAGATTAAAATGCACTTGAAAAGAATGTAACCCTTTTTCCTCCTACTAGCCTAGTTATAACACAGTCTGATAATCTGATGGTCATTAGGTTTGACTTCCTCAACTCTTAACCAAAATTACAATATAAATCTTATAGAGTATTCATCATCATAATCACATGGATATCCCCTTTTCCATAAATAATGGTTCCTTACATGGAACACTTTTGAATTATGGTGGCCAAAACAGGAAGGTCAACTTCTGAGTGGCATAACTTTTATCTACATACTCCAATTGAGGAAATTCTTGTGTCGCTAGAAATATCTCTATGTGTATAATATAAATAAAGGTGTGGCACTAAAGTGAAAAAGAGTACCCTAAATAACATCATTTTATTCCTCCAAAATGCTCCCGAAATGTTTCAAACCCCAATTTTCCAAACTAGGTCCCACTGGTAAAAATGGTCCTGTGAGCTTATTCCTCCACTTTTTCCACTATGAAAGAATTGATATGGATATTTTTTTTTTTTATCTAATATGGATCACACCTACCCATTTTGGAACAATTTTGTTTCCCAAAATCTTCTAGTAATTGAGGTGAGGAAATTTTTCCTCGACCTTCTCTCAGGTATACAATTTAGCCTTACCTGGAATTTGTCCTTTCAACCCAATCTACCAAAGGTCATGCATCCTCTATATTATAGTTCTAGAAATATTCTACAAAAACACCTCTTCTATCAACTCTTCCTGAGCATTTGGTGTGAAATTCTCTACAGAAGGTAGGACTTGTTCCTCTTCTTGATCTAGCATGGAAGGATCATAGAGTTTCAGATTCTCTACATTTAAAACTAAGTAAATGTGCATGTATGAGGGTAGACTAAGCTTATAATTTTTATCTCCCACCTTTTCCAGTATCTCAAATGGACCATATCACAGAGCCTTGATTTTCTTACCAGGACCCTGTAGCCTCTCCTTGTTCAATTATAACCATACTTTGTCTCCCACCATGAACGAATTCTCTATTCTATTTTGATCATGCCTGGACTTGTATTTTTCTTGTGAATTTTTTAGTGTATCATGTACTTGTATATGTATTTTGCTAATATTTTCTACAAAATTTTCAGCCCTCAAGGAATCCCCTGTAAGATCCTCCCTTACTCCTTGTTTCCCATATGCAATATCCAACGGTGATGGTGGAAAATATCCAAAACAAGTTTCAAATGGGGACTTTCCAGTAGAAGTGTGGACTACTATAGTATAAAAGTGTTGTATATATATCGTATTTCCATCCCAAGTATTTGGATGCTTCTAATTGTAACCCCTCAAAATATACACCAAAGTCCTATTGAATACTTCTGTTTACCCATCTATCGAAGGATGGAATGTTGTAGACCTATTTAACTTCATGTCCATATTCTCTCACAATGTAGTCCAAAATACACTGAGAAACATCATGTCCATATCTAAAATGATGCTCCTTGGTATCCCAAAGTGCATGCAGACCTATCCAAAGAAAAAATTGTTGTTTATTTCCCATTGATGGTCATTTTATAGGGCATCAAAACACACATCTTTATAAACCTCTCAACTACCATCAAAAGGTACTCATGTATCTTCTTGGTTATTGTTAAACCTACCACAAATTCCATCGAAATTATTTCCCAAGGATGAGTGGATACATGTAAGGGATGATATAGACCCTATTTCTCATTACTAGGCTTATTGGTACAACAAATCATGCATCCTCTTATGAACCTAGCTAACTATTCTTACATCTTGGGCCAATACACAAACCTCTACAAGGTGGCCATTGTATTCCCTACACCAAAGTGCCCTACAACCTTGGACTCACCTTTAGGAACACATAAATTATCAAACCTATAGAGTAACCCATATTGAAGATGATATTCAATGGTTCTAAAACCATCATGCACTTAAATATAGCTCTACAACTACTGAAACACCTCCTTAAAGTCCCCATCCTCTGAATATTCCTATTTTTATGCATCATGGGTGAATGGATCTGTGTTCATCAGAGTTCCCAAAGCTATGGTATTTGATGTGTGTGGCCTTCAAAGCAGGTTGGGAAACATGTTTTTTTTCCCTTTTTATACTAAAAAATAAATGAAATTATTGTAGAAACCCCATCCACTTGTAATGCATGGTTTTTTGTAGCTTAATTTTGGATTTTAGGTATTATAGAAGTTAGTGATATGTGTGGATTATTATATCCTTTCCCATTAGATAGTGCTTCCACTTCTTCACAGCTTGCACTAGGGCATAAATCTCCTTTTCATAGGTAGGGTAGTTAGGAACTGCCCATTGAAATACTTTAGAATGATAGCATACATGCCTTCCTCCCTGCATCAATATTTCTCCCATAACACACCCACTCACATCTGTCTCCACTTCAAAGAGCTCTTGCAAGTTTTGTAATACCCGAATTGGTTCTTGATTAATCCTTTTCTTTAACTCCACGAAGGCCCTCTACTAGTGATTTCCCCACTAGAAAATCTTGCCACTAATTTTTATAGTGTGGAGTGGTGTTTCTCTTGCTAAAAATGATGTTATGAATTTTCTTAGGTATCATTCCATCCCAATAAAACACCTTAAATAAAAAATAATAGTAGGCATTGCCCATTTCATGATGGCCTCCATCTTAGCAGGATTTATCTTCATCTCTCCTCCACCTATCACATACGCTAGATACACCAAATAATTCTATGAAAACTCACACCTCTTGAGATTTTTTAACTATTGGTGCTTATTTAATGTCTCCAACACCTACATCAAATGTGAGATGTACTCCTTCCAGGTAGCAATGAATACCAGTATATCATCTAAATATATAATAATAAAAAATAATAAAATGGTTGTAGTATATCATTCATTAACCTCATAAATGTATATAGTGCATTGCATAAGCCAAATGGCATGAATAACCACTCATATAAAGCATCTCTTGATTTTGAAGGCGGTATTCCATGTATCTTCTTCTCTGACTCAAAAATGGTGATATCTAGACTTTAAGTCCAACTTGGTGAAATATTTCACTTAATGCAACTAATCCAACAAATCATCAATCTTGGGTAGGGGTACCCATTCTTATATTTTTCAACACTCTATAATCAATACACATTTTCCAAGCCCCATACCTTTTCGACACTATGATGATGGGTGACCCACACGGTGATGTACTCGGTCATATTTCTCCATGTTCTAGTAGTTGTTGTAATTATTTCATCATCTCACTTAATCCTATAAAATAATGCATATAAAACCACATGTTTGGCAGTTTGAGCTAGTAATAGCTATATCTCATGCTCCACTTTTATCTTGGTTGGAAATCCTTTCGAATTCCAGAACACATCCTTGTATGCTTATATAAACTTTTCCAACTGATGTTTTTGTTTCTTAGTACACCCCACTAGGGATGCGTTTTCTCTTACTAACTCTTCTACGTACTAATTCACTATTAATAATAGTAAAGAAAACTTCTTACTAGTACTGATCAATTTCTTGGCTTAGTTGGCACTTACCAAAGAAATTTTTTACATTCCTTTTTATGCTTTGATGGTGAACGATTTTCCATACTTGACAACCTAGTATTGGTTGGTACTTCGCATGAATATTTCATCTCGCATATAGATGTAGGGACTTCTAAATTCTACTCCATGTACATTAAGGGGAACTACATATATTTATACTTCATTAATAAAATTAATACTGACAATAAATATAATTTTTCATTTTTTTGTTACCTTTAACTTTGCATCATTATTTACCCATCCGAATGGATATGAGTCTGGACACTCATGAAATTCCAATCCCAATTTTTTGACTAGCTCTACTGTAATGATATTCTCCTATGATCTTAAGTCAAAATAAGTATCAATATTTGTCTTCTTGACCTGTATCTTTATGTGAAAGAGTTTGGTCATTTATTTCTCTTCTTATTGTTGAAGACTACTTAAATTCACCCCCTTCTGGACTAGTGTGCAGACGATCTTCTCATCCATGTTCGAGTTGATTTCAACCTCGTTTCTCAAATCAGTGGCCATGAGATTATTATTCTTATTATATTTACTTTTTTTCTTCAAGTTAAGCTTCGGATGAAACTTCAAACACATCTCCTTTATATGAAAATAATTGTTACAATGGTCGCATTGGTTTCTGGGGTCTTTGAATTGGTATATGGTGGATGTCATATTTTTATATTCCCCCCTTTCCACTTATTCGTTTAAGCATTATCGTGCTCTCTCTACTTATATCAACTTGGTTACCCTTTCTTCTGGCCTATGTTCTCCAAGTATTTTGTTGTACACAAGCCTTTTCCCCTGATCTAGGCTTGAACAACATCACTTTCTTCCAAATATGGAGCCCCCAAATACATGAGTATTACATCTATTTTCTTTGGGGAGATACCTGGAATTATGGCCATATTTCTAAAATTTGTGGTGTAATCTTATACACTTTAGCCCTACTTCATCCTAAAGTAGTGCCACTAGATCCACAAGTATTATACATACCTAATAGGGTAAATTTGTGAATTTATGAGGTTTTAAGGTCCTCCCACTTAGTCACTGGAGGATCTCCCTACAACCTCAAAGTTTTCATTTATATTTCCCACAAAGGGCTTATCCCTCTAGTTTCAACTACGTAAATGAAATATTATGTTATTCCTATATATGATGAAAATTAAAATAAACTTCTAATTGTTACAAATAGTGATTTAGCTTCAAAGTGTAAATCTCACCTTGGTACAAATTGATATCAACTTTCACTTCCTTTTTTAATAGGGATTATGAATGGTTCATGGAACTCGAACTAGGTTTATATTTTATGAGTCCTTTCTTCAGCTCATTCTCAATTTCTTCCTAATATTTTGATCTCCCCTATGATCTCCCCTATGCATTAGAAACCCCATATTCTTTGAATAACCCGAGCTTATTGGTTAAGGACACCATGAGGAGATTCACATTATAGTGTATATGTGCAACTTGTGCTTCCAGCCATGAAAACCTCTCCTTTGTAGGATCACGAGGGTTATTCACAGATTCACCAACCATGACTAGGGTTTTATGGATTTTGGATTAGCTGGTCTAAATCCCCTACAAATCTCCACAATATACCCAAAGAAGCATGCTTTACTACCAATATGATATGTAAATTGTCGTGAATATTCCATTGGACAATTACTCACAATAGATATGATAAATTATACTTTAAAATATGAGATCTACACTATGAGCATTTATTTATCTTTATATTTACATATCTTTATAGTATTGTTCATTTTATATGCATGCAAATTATAATTATGTAGAACATAGAGAACAAAGAAATAAAAAACACAAACCATGATTTGACACAAGATATAATTGTGCTATGAAATTGTACTTTTTGCTATGAAGCCAACTTGCTTGATATTTGATCAAACTACCACTTTTTCTAGCTTAAATTACCGTAAAACGATGCTAATACATTCTGGGTAGCTTAAGGTATGAATTTCTTATTAACTAATTATCTTACTATTGTTTTTAGACTATAACAAAAAATATTTTAAGATTCATTTTAATATAGGTTAGGTCCCTACAATACTAGTGTATCCCCTTATTGTTATTGTTAGTGTAGCCCCCTTATTGTTATTGTTGTTCCCATGTAGTTCCCATATTGTTTTTATTTTTCCCCATAGAATCCCACTATTATTATTGTTGTGCCCTTACACTATCATTATCATGTCAACTCTACTTATATTGTGACCCCTTAGACTCCTATATATAGAAAGGAGGTTTTTTCATTTGAATCATCCAAGAATTGTTCATTGATGTAATTTAAAGGAGGTTTCACCCTCAAAGAGTATAATTTTTAAGTTTTTGATGTATCTTTTCTTCTATTTTTTTAGCTAGTTGCATAACATTTGGTATCATAGCTTTGGATTTTAGGGTTTCGCTTCTTCAAACAGGTCATCTTGGAATTTTCGCTATAAAGTTTTTTATACTAAGCTTTAGAATATGAAATTAAAACAACGTGGATTATAAATATGGGTGAACCTCATGTATGAATTTCAAATCTTGGTTCACTATGTTTTTAAAGATATTATCTGAGTAAGTTTAGGGTTTTTGCGGGCTCTAGAATTTCATCTCAAACATGTGACCGAGTGAAAATTGTAATAACTTTCATTTCAGCCATCAGATTTTAATTATGTAAAAAGTGGCTGAAATTAAATGGAATGTAGGTTTTCTTGTATTAATTTAAGAGTCTAATGTTTAAACAATGAAACGTGGCATCCCTTACAACTTCACTCTACTAAACCAGTCCATAATCAAGTCGTAGTGGGATATTTGATATAAATTTGTATTGAAGAATCAAAATTTGGTATCACTTGTGGAATTTAAAATAGGAATCAAAGAGCTACCACACGACCAAATTTCAGATCTTGGAGATCCAAAATCACAGAGATACAACAGTTTCAATTTAGATCTCCTAAAAATAAAGAAAAAAGGTGTATTGTTTTTTTAAATTGCATAATTTTTGTTTGAAAAATCAATTTGAAGTGATTCCAAGGGAATATTGAATCATATATATCGTATTGGGTTCTAAAATTCCTCCAAAAAAAAAAATTTCCACACCCATAAATCCCTCAGAAATATCTACTATGACCCATGAAGAGGAAGAATTGCAACATAGTATATAAAAATTACTGGACCAAATGCAACAAATTTCTCTCTCACAAAGAGCAACCAAAGATGGACTAAAAGGTGACATGGATGGTTTAAAAGTATACATATAAGCTAATATGGATGGTTTGAAGGATGGAATGGAAGCTAATATGGATGGTTTGGAAGAATACATGGAAGGTTTGAAGGAAGGTTTGACAAAGTTGTTGCAAGAAAGGCTTCCTGGTGGTGACAAGGTAATCCATGAAAATCATGATGAGGAAAAAAGGAATATGAATTGTGATTTTAGAAACTCCAATGTTGTTTTTAGGAACCACCACATTCTAAAGATCGATATGAGGAAGTTTTATGGCAAGGATCTGGTAACATGGATACTACAAATGGAGAAATATTTTGATCTCCATGATGTGCAACACTCACAAAAGACACACGTTGAAACTTTATATTTAGGACCAAATCATTTTTTATGGTTCTTGTAAAACACTTATCACTTGGTCAATTTTTACGGAGTAAATGATAACACATTATGAGGATACAAAGAGAAACACCTTCTTTAGCCAATTGATAAATCTCAAACAAAAGGGTTCAATGGCAGAGCACATTGAGGAATTCCAAAAATTGAATATAACGGTAACAGGTATTCCATAGGAGCATAAGCTTGATGTATTCATAGGTAATTTAAAGGATAACATCCAACATGAGGTTCTCCTTTGAGAACCTGATTCATTGCAGAAGGCATTCACGGTGGCAAGAAAATTTGAAAGAAAAATTATGGCAACAAGGAAGTCTACCACTCACAACTAAAAATATGGAAGTGTTTTTTCTCCTACCCTTCCACAACCTACAAGGTCGACAACACACCAATTGGAGGAAAAAAGAGAAAAAAGGTATTTTCTATAGTTGTGATAGAAAATACTCTAAAGATCATAAGTCCTTTGAGAAGAAATTATTTTACATAGATTGTGAAGATGAGGAATAAAAAAAATAAGAAATATCAAAAGAGGAGGATATACACCAGGAAGCAACCCTAGAGAAAGAAGAAAGGAGTTTGACCATACCTTGTAATGCATTGGTAGGAATTACCACTCCTCAAACTCTCAATATAGAAGTATATATCAAGAAGAAAACGGTAATAGTGTTGATTTATTTAGGTAGTACCCATAATTTTATTCATTGTAAGATAGCTAAGGAATTGAATTGCTTCCTATATCCAACACCAAAGGGTCAAGTGATGGTTGCAAATGGAGGAGGCATTAAATTCTTTGAAAATTTTCATAATATCAAGCTAACCATGGGGGAATATGTATTGAATAGTCTAGTTCTTTCCATTCCAATGGGTGGTGTTGATGTTGTACTAGGAGTCCAATGGTTACAATATTTGGGGATGATAGCTTTTTATTTTCAAGAAATTTTCTTGAATTTTTTTTGGGAAGGAAAGGAAGTTGAATTACAAGGTATCACAGGGAAACCATGAAATATAATCATCTCTAATGTCATGAAAAATATTCTGGTGAAAGAAAAGCGGGGCATAATTGCACAATTATTCTCACTAGAGTTTCAAACATCGAAATCATTTATTTCTCCAGATCTCCAAAAATCCTTGGATAATCATTCAAAGGTGTTTGAGACTCCCAAATTCCTCCCACAGATTTGTGATCATGATCATGCTATTCATTTGATTCTAGGAAGTGTTCCTCCAAAAATCAGGCCTTACAGATATCCTTATGTCCAAAAGAGTGATATTGAACGTATGGTTGTAGAAATGCTAGAGGCTGGTATAATTCAACCTACTCAAAGTTCTTTATCTACTCCATTTAGGTCCCTATAATACTAGTGTAGCCCCTTATCATTATCACTGTAGCCCCATTATTTTTATTGTTGTGCCCATGTAATCCCCATATTTTTATTATTGTTCCCCATATGTTTAGCCCCATTATTGTTATTATTGTGCCCATGTGGTCCCCATATTGTTATATTGTGACCCCTTAGACTCCTATATATAGAAGGTAGGTTTTTTCATTTATATCATCCAAGAATTGTTCATTTCTATAATGTAAAGGAGGTTTCCCCCTTGAAGAGGCTTATTTATATGTCATTAATTTATCTTTTATTATTTTTTGTGAGCTGGTTTCATAACATTTGGTATCAGAGCTTTGGATTCTAGGGCTTTTTTGTTGCAAACAATCCATCTTGGATTTTTATCTATAACATTTTTTCTACAAAATTTCAGAAGCTAAAAAAAAAACCCATTTGAGCTGAAATCCTAAGGAATGTTGTGTAAATATTTTAGAACTTAGTTTGATATAGTTTCGGAGATATGATCTGAGGAAGTTAGGGTATTTGTAGGTTCCATAATTTCATCTCAAATTGGTGGCCGAGGGAAAATCGTAATAACTTTTATTTCAGACATCAGATTGGAATTATGTAAAAAGTGGACCAAATTTCACAGATTGTAGTTTCTTATATATCAATTTGAGAGCCTAAGGTCAAAAAAATGACACGTGGCATGCTGTACAAGTTCTCTTTGCTGAACCAACCCATAATTAGGTCATTATGGGAGATTGGGAATGAATTTATCTTGAAGAATCCAAACTAGGTATGACCTATGGCATTGGAAAGAAGACTTAGAGGGATACCATAGGACTGAAGGGTAGATCTCGGAGATCCAAAATTAAAAAGTCACAACCTTTTCAATATTGAGATCCTAAAAGAAAGAAAGAGGTGTGTGTTTGTTTAAAAAAAAATTGCATGACATTTGTTTGAAAATTAGTTTGAAGTGATTCCAAGGGCATATTGAAGAATATGTATTTGTATTGGATTATAAAATTCCTCCAAAAAATAATTTTACACCCATTAAGCCCACATAAAACTCTACTATGACACATGAAGAGGAATAATTGTAGCACGATATGTCAAAATTACAGGACCAAGTGCAAAAAAAATTTCTCTCACAAAGAGCACCCAAAGATGGACTAAAAGATGACATGGATGGTTTAAAAGTATACATGGAAGCTAATATGGATGGCATGGAAGCTAAGATCGATGGTATAAAAGAAAAACTTGAAGGTTTGAAGGAAGGTTTGACAAAGTTGCTACAAGAAAATCTTCCAAATGGTGAAAAGGTAGTAGAGGAAACTCATGAAGGGAACAAAAGAAATGTTAATCACTATTTCAAAGAATCTAACGTTGGATCAAAAACCCACCATATTACAAAGATCAATATGAGGAATTTTGATGGCAAGGATCTGATAACATGGATACTACAAATGGAACATGGAAGAACTTACCCATTGAATATTCCACATGGGAGGATGATAATTTTATACAGAAGCATCCAGAACTACTCAAGCATTGAGGAAAACACTTTTTCGAATAAGAGGGGAATGTTAGGCCCCTATAATACTAGTGGATCTCCTTATTGTTATTGTTGTGCCCATGTAGTCCCCAATTTTTTATTATTGTGCCCCATAGAAGCCCACTATTGTTATTGTTGTTCCCTTAAATTATTATTGTTATGTCGAGTTTCATTATATTGTGACCCCTTAGACTCTTATATATATAAAGGAGGTTTTTTCATTTGAATCATCCAAGAATTTTTCATTTATGTAATGTAAATGAGGTTTCTCCCTCGAAGAGGATAATTTTTAAGTCATTGGTCTATCTTTTCTTCTATTTTGTGAGATGTTGCATAAAAATATATTATGTATGTATGAAATAGTATGGGTTCTAACTCAAATGATTGTATAAGTAAAATAATTTTTTACCAAGTGTCATGTGATCAAAAAAATGGTGGAAGCTTAAGGAAATAACAAGTGGAATTTAGAGAATTTAGACGCATGCCATATAAGGAGAAACAAGGTCAAATTTAACATATGCAAGGAACACGATACATGTGGTCGTAGCCACTTGCACATTGTGGTGAGAATGTTATGTACAACTATATTTCTAGTTGGTTTGATATGGTTATTCGGTATGAGTCTGAGGAAGGTGCTACATGGTTTGATAAATTATTTCTCCACCAACTAAAGCATGTCAAATATGTTTCAACCCGTAACAGTCGTTACATCGTCAAGAGCATAATAGTTACTTCTATTAAGAATCTATTTTTTATGCCTTCCCTTTATTTATATTCGTGATTTTTCACATGAAAAACTATATTAATTGTTTTAATCTAGCTTCCCCATATTGTGAACGGTCTCTCGAACTGTTTTCAAGACTGATATTCCCTTTTTCTACTACAAATATGTACCCTAAAAATATTATAAAAGAAATAGATAGAATGTGGACTTAATTTATAATTTTGTTTTCTCTTAATATAAATCTCCCTCCAGTGGATGTTTTGGATTACTTTTTAAAGTTTTTTTGTTGAATTTATAAGTCTTCAAGCATATCCCGAACCTTGAGTTGGGCCCACTCAAGGTAAATCCTTACGTTGTGCTCATTTTTTGTTCTTTAAATATAGTATAGTTCATATTTCGTTTAATTTCAAGGTATATATAAACACTTGTATTCAATTATGCAGGTGTGTGTGTGTTAATTCAAATTCTTATTCAATTATGTAGGCGTGTGTTAATTTAATTTCTTATGTTGTGTTGAATTTTAATTTGAACAGTTTATTTAATTTCCTTTTATGCATTTATTTGGGACATGTTCTGATTTTGAGTGTGTAAGGCAATGATTTCATAGTTGTGCTGCGAAATCTAGATGCTAAAAAATTAGTGGGAGTTGTTATGAAATTGTAACCATACAAAATTGCTTAACCTTAGTATGAATAATGACACTGAACTAAATATTGAACTATGATCTCAATACATGAGGCACCACATAGTTTAACCAAAGTATTGATTTAGGCCCTGACAGGATGTAGGTTATATATCTCCAATAGGTTTTCCTTAAGTCCAATTTTTTGAAAATAGAAGGGGCTAAAACCTCACTTCTTGTGCATACAACACTAAGAGTCTCACAAGTTAGTACACCCTATGTTAAAAAAATAAATTATAATGGAATTCCAATATTTCCTTATATAGGAATCAAACATTCACATCATTATTTTTACACCATTGCCACAGAGACACTGAGTATTAGGTTCCTTAATTTAGGTCAAATAGGAATGATGCTAGGAGTTGAAGCAACCAAAGTGAAATTTTCAACCATTCCCTTTCAGTGGCCTACATTTGAATATGTTACATTT
The DNA here is from genome assembly GCA_034641835.2 of Pinus albicaulis. NCBI lineage: Eukaryota > Viridiplantae > Streptophyta > Pinopsida > Pinales > Pinaceae > Pinus > Pinus albicaulis. The sequence continues at coordinate 1,143,645,315 of CM076572.1, forward strand.
AGAGCATGATAGTTTCAGTAGAACACCATAGGTAGAAAGAAGAAAATTTTCGCTAAGACCCCAACATGTGGTGTGGTAGGATCCACCGAAAGTAACATTTGGAAAGTGAAAATGGGAATAATTTAAAGGTAAATTTTGTTAAAAATGGTATAGTTGGGAAACCACAAAAGGGAGAAACACCAAGGAGGTAAGAAATTACATTTGAAGAGGAACTATAAAGTTTTGAAGGGTTTAATAAAATTCAGAACCCTGAAACTCCAAGAGAAAAAAATATGGGGGATGAAGAAGTAAATGGACCTAGACAACAACAACCTGTTACTTTTGAATTACCCATGCAATATCCTAATGTAGTGGTTAAAATGAGGAAAATTCCTCTCTCTTTGTTACACAACATTTTTTCATCATCCCTGCAATCTTCGTCCCACACATTGGAGGACCATTTTTGTGACTTATATGAAGTGTCATGCCTTGGAAAGAGTATCAATGCATCCCATGCCATGAGGATAACATTTCATCTGTTGAATTTTCCATGAGTAGACCATCAAAAACACATGCTTTTGGGTTGGCGCTGGTAGACTGTTATGGCCTCGCACCGATAAAGGAAATTAACAATGGGCCCCATGCCCATTAGCACTTTGTCCCGGTGAGCTGCCCATGCCAATCTATTTTTGGAATTTTTTTTAAATATAGAGGTGAATTTTCCATACTAATTACTTCGTGAGCGAGTCAGCTTGGGTTTTTCGACTGCATAACCATGAACACCTTCCTTTGGCCTCTTGTTTCCACCTTTTGGGGGAACCTCCCAAAGGATAAGGCCTCCCTTACACCATTTGAGGGATCCTAAACTCCTCCCCTCCCTCTATAAATAAACCTATCTCACATAGATGCAACTAGTTGAATAGGTGAAGAGGAATTGCTAAACATTTGCCGAAACAGTCTTATAACTGGTGAGATAGAGAAGAGAGAGAGACCCTTGTCGAGAGAGAGCTTAGTATTTTGCCTCGCCATGTAAAAATACCCCGACGAATGCTCAAGACGCACTTTGACTAAACCCACTGAAGGAGGCTGTGACGTCAAGGCTCCAGTTGTAATCTCTTTCTTTCTCTTAATATATGCATGACTGATGTTTTGGTTCCCATCTTGTGTTAATGTGATTTATTTTATGCAATACGTTTAATCTTCCTTGACTGATTAGCTAGTTATGAATGCAATTATTTTTATGCATGCTACTTTTGTCCTTTTATCTTTGTGCAGACATCCGAATACCATTGTTGAAGGATCGCGACGTGTCAGGACAAGGATCAGGAGACCTTTGTTGTAGCTGCAACAACCGCGTTGGATTATAGGTAGGAAAATATATCCCAACTCATTTCATTTGCTAACTAGGAACTGATACATTAGCATGTCCTCTTGCTGCTAAACCCACCCTAGGGCTAGAGGGATTACCACTGTCTGCAGAGGGAATTTACCTACACAACAATTTGGCGACTTTGCTGGCGATCAGTTTGTGTTTGTCGTCTCGTTGTTTGTTGAGATTTTTCCTTGTCGATTCGACTTCAGTCGTTTGATTGCTTCTCTGCATTACTTGGCTTGCTTGATTATTTTGAATCCTTCTATTCATCTCCAGAGTGTCAAGATTGACCACTGCTTAGTGGTTTTCTCCTTTTCCCATATTTTTCAGGCTTGGGGAGTTTTTTATTTGAACAATCGTGCCAATTCGCACCCATTGCATTTGTTACAGGTGCGCCAACCCCTGTTAGGCATGGATTACAACCTGACAATCGCGTTGAATCCTGTAGGATTTGGTTTGACCTTCTTTGTGAGATTTTTTCAATAGTTCTTGGCTCTAGGTTGTTTCTTTGCCTTGCAATTGGTCTTTTGGGAATGTTTTGACTCTCTAGTCTTAGTTTTTCTCAACTGTTTGTCTATTATCTCATCAGTGAATTTTTGTAGCCCTAAGGTCTCTAGGTCTTGTGCTTTTTGTTCGACCTTCTCCTCACTAAGCCTTCTAAGCTGAATCCGAGTCATTTTTATCTTTGTCATTTAAACTTGCTAGTATTTCTCGATTCTTCATGTCTTTGGTTTATTGGATGATCACTTTTGTTTTCGTTTAACTCTCCATTTCGTCACTTTGAGCATAGATCACATTGCTCGTTTGGATCGTTTTGAAATTATTTTGTTTGCTTGAAAGAGTGCATCATTGTTTTGAGTGCGTTTTTATGTTTGTATTGCTTTTGAGTTATTCATCTTAGATCTTTACATTCGTAGTGCTCAAAACTAGTGTTTGATTTGATTTTTAGTGTAATAGTGCGTTGTGTGCTTCATTCATCTAAAAAAACAAAAATTGCATTCTTTCATTTGAATGGAAAATGAAAATTTCTTTTGCATGACTGGCTCTTACCAGACTAGGAAAGAATTTTCACTTTTCATTTGGTTGTATTAGATGCATTAGTAAAACTTCTTCCTGTGTTTTAATTGATTGCTACTTTGTTAAAATATTTCTATCCTTCTCTTAGTTAGCATTCATCGAATGGAAATGGTGTTCTTTTGCATGTAGTGTACATTTAGGAATTTGAGATCACATTCGGTAGGGCCCTGAAATTGAAACATTAATTCAAAATAAACCTTAACATTAATTCAGTCAATCTAAGGAAGCATTGGAACCTAACATATATATTTTTAGAGTTCTAGGCTAGTGACATATTCCGGCATCATTAAACCGAGTAGTTGTTGTTTGCCATCTGGCATTAGACATCACTAGTACGAACTTGTGCTCCCCATACCATCATGTATATAAAGGGGGGCCCTCATAGGTTGCAATCCTTTATCCATAGGAAGCCGAGTCTACCGCTCTGTAACCGTGATACACTGAACATAGCATTCGGGGAGACTACCTACACATACGTCATGTCCTTGGTCATTTCTCTTTCATTTGATCTCCAAGGTGTATATGGCAGTTCACGAAAACTTGGTACACCCTCTTGCTTAGATTACCTGAGTAGTCATTTAGATATTTTCGTGACTCCCTAAAAAATAAAATATCATCGAGCTCTTATCCTTTCATGCTGGTTTCAACCTGAAAATGATAGAGTCACCTTTTGCCTGTTTCTTGACTCTTAAAATATGAAACGACAGATTTTTTTTCGCTGTCTTAAAATATTAATTGCCCACGAAATATTCCTGGTTAAATTTATCTTCCTTAGTATTTTGTTTTAGGGTTGTTTCTAATGGCAACTTTTTCAAAGTTTACCAACCAAGGGATCCCCTTTGAAGGGAATCCTAGTCCTTTTCCTGCTTTTGGGAATGTTGGTGCTCCTTATATGGAAACATTGTCCCTTCTTGGGTTAACTGTTGGTTTGCATATCTGGTTATTCTCAACCTATATGGTCTTGAGTATTCTGCCCTTTATACAACCATCTCCTCCACCTGGACAACATCATGTTGATTCTAAGGTGGACCTCTCCCCTTCTTCGCCTATTTCTTCATCCTCCTCTTCTACTTTTCCTAGTGAAAGTCTAGATCCTAGTAACCAGGTGGCTAAGAAGAAGAAGAAGAAGACAAACAAGAAGAAGTCAGATAAGAGAGAGGCAAACTCTGCGGCTATCGTGCCTCAGGAACCTTCCATTGATAAACCATCCAACCTTCCACAGAAGGTCAAATTCCCTTGCATGTTATGTAAAGGTGACCACCTTCTTTGAGACTGCCCTAGCATTCCCAAGGTACTTGAAGCATGGTCTGACGACCTTCTGCCATTGCCTTTGACTTCTGGAATTTATATTGGTGGCACATCTTCGACTAGCAATGATAAGGCTCACAAGAAACAGGGTAAGATTACCAATCCCTGTAAGTTGTGTGAAGGGCATCATCCCATTCACCTTTTTCCATACATGAATGAAGCCACGAGAGTGTTAGACAACCTTAGTTTTTCTACACCCTGCCTTCCAGTCGGTTACCAAAGCTTTCTTCAATTCCTCCGCTAGTTGATTCAGTGATTGGTCAAGAGTCATCCTTGGGCGATCATGTTCCCTCAGAAATTAAAATTCATGAATCTGTTCCCAACCAACCATTGGTCAAGGAATCGGTCGATCTGATCCCGCCTATGGTTCATCAGGTCTTTTCCGTCGAGAGTGGAACTCATTCCCCTCACGTTCTTCTTATTTCTTCAGACTTGGAGAAAGATCCTCCCATCCCTATGACTCAAGAATCTTCTCTTCCTGCTCCCATGTATGAGGTCTAGGAGGAGGATCCTCTTGCTCCGATAACACCAGGAGATGACCATCTCATTTCTATGGTACCCCCTCTAAGTAGTTTGATCACTTCCTTCGAATGGAGTTGATTTGTGGGATATCGCCTTCCTTCTTATGTGCCTTTTGAGATCACGGTACAAGCCTTCGATATGGTTGTACCTAGCATGATTATAGACAAAGGCATGTCTGTTAGTGTTCTGTCTTCAACTACTTGCAAGATTTTGGTTCTCCACTGCTTGTTCCTATTACCGAGAATCTGTTGGCCTTTAACAAAGGAACCAGTCAACCGTTAGGGATCCTTCCGAATTTTCCTATTAATTTGGGAGGGAAACCCATCTATATAGATGTGATGGTTGTTCCATGACCCTTGGATTTAAATTTAATCTTGGGGCACGACTATGCTTATGCCATGGGTGCACTTGTCTCTTTCCTCTTTCGTGTGATTTATTTTCCACACAAAGTTTGGATCGTGACTTTTGATTAGCTTTCATTCTTTGGTCTGGAGGTGGCAGCTGGCCCACCATCATCCTTTCTCAGTCTTTATCCACTGATTGTATCTTCCCCGCCACAGGTTAATTATGTGGCCACTTGTTCGTTTCACTCTTTTAGTGATAGTGCTATCAAATACCATCTATTGGGAATCATGATTTCCAAGATATTATTCTCCCATCAAATGCAAACCTCTTTGAAGCCATGACTTCTTATTCATCATGATGAAAGTTCAGGGGAGCAGATTTCATTTTATTGTGTCAGACTCCTTAAAAAATGAAACAAGGTGTCATGAGGATGGTTCGTCTTCTATGTCAACCTCGTTAAAAAATGAATTAGGTCATGAGGAGAGTTCTTTTAATGTTTCAACCTCATTAAAATAATGAAACACATTCCTATTCAATTCAAGTCTTTGATAAGATCTCGTAAGATCCTAGTCGAGTCTTTCCCTGATCTCGTAATTTGAACATTCACTCCATCTGCTTTTCATTAATTACAGTTGGACTGAATCTTGGGGGGCATGTACCTCAAATTGATTTACCATGCTGGGGCATGCCCACTTTTTAAGCATAGTTGACTTTTGTTTTCAAGCTTGCGTAAAAATGAACACTTTTTGGCTTGGTGTGCTTTGTGAGTGTTTTCCTACCTTTTGAGTCGTTTCTTATTATGCAAACTATTTAACTAATACAGTAGCTAACATTGTATTAGATAGACATTTGCATAATTTGTAAAAATCATCGTCACATGACAAGATCCATACAGGAAAATAGATGTGTATGTATATATATATATATATATATATATATATATATATATTGAATGTTTGCATCGGTGTGTATCATAAGTTCAAAAATATGTATGTTTCGGTTACATCCTGAGACAACATATCTCTAAAAAATATGCGGAAATAAAACCTAGGAGTCTACTCGGCATGATGCTCATGATAACAAGTCACGACTCGTACAAGCCGCCTCAACAAGCGGTGGACACGGTTTGACACCCCTGCAGTGTGTCTCTGGTATGCACGAGGAACATCATCGAATCACGCATAGTTCGGGATCCCATGGGAGATTCCCTCCAAGTTGCATATGATTTATTCCTCTTAGCCTCTCTCACCATGAGGAGCTATATCAAAGTTTCAAGGAATCCACCTCGCTATCAGGGACATACCTGCAAGTCTCTCTGGGCCAACATCTGCAATTACATGGATTAATGTCAGAACATGCATAGCAAAAAAAAACATAATACTCATGAAAACAAAAATTGAGTCTTACCAAGTACTTCATCCCAATACTCTCCTTCTGGGAGTGAGAGATCTGCATCTCTGGTGAAATCTGTGCCAGATTAGGGCCAATCCTCCACCACAATTAGCTGTCGGTGAAGCCACTCAAAGAACTCCGGTCTCCAAGACATCTGTTGACAGCCCCTTGACCTTGGCATCAGAGCTGCCCAATGGGCCATCCGTGGCTTCTGTGCTGGTGGTGTCGGAACTATTACCTCCTGTCGCTGAAATATTGGTAGTCATTCCAAGATGAACGATACCAGAATGGACCCATAACTGAACTGCTTCATCTTGGTTTTCTTGCACTTTATGAGTTGATGCTTCATGTTGATTGTCACTGCCTCTGCCCAGTTTTAGAGGGTTGGTGCCATGCAATATACAACAAGAATTAACTATGTCTTTATGGCCTCGTGTAGTGCCTGCGATCCTGCAGCTCGTATGATGGTGTGCATCACTACCTTTAGTGCCAAATTTGGAATCATTTGGATGTCCACTTTTCCACTTCCTGATCCTTTCCTTGCCCCTGGGCACACCCTGTCAATTACCATAATTATGTTCTCCATCGAGGGCCAGGTGCAGTTCAGGATTGGTATTGCCACCCTCCTTGACAGTCCGGTTATGAAATAAATGTCTGAAACTTCAATCTCGAGTTCTTGGTCATGAATAGTGAACTTTTACTGATCAATGTCCCAGACACTGATCAAGTACTGCAACAGGTCCGGTTGAGCTCTGAGACATGGTGTCATAAATAATTTCTTGAGCCCATAATCTCTTAGAGCTTCTATGCATCTTTCATTTTCCATGGCAAGTTCATCTTCTTCACTGTGTTCTCGTACTTTCCATTCAATCACCATTTTTCCGCTTCACAACTACAAACACATTCAAATGACTGTCATTAACCAAATTTTAAGCTTTTGAAACATTAATTTGGGCCTCCTTGTCTACATTTACAAGATAAAATTAACTTTTGTGGTTGGTGCAACTATTTTGGAAACAGTTGCACCAACTGACGTGCCCTAGTTCATATTTTAGGACAATTGTCGCGGGTCCGTGCCCGATACCCGCGCCAATCGTCGTGCCCTAGTTTTTTTAAATTCCCCCATAGATTTACAAATTTGGGATTGCAGGTAATGAAACTACAATCAAAATGAAGGGGAGGATGTTACGAGATTGGTCTGCCAGATTGTCCGCTATCGTTGCCGCAAAATTGCAGTGAAAAAGGGTAACAATTGCTCACAAGAGGTAAAAGTGCAAAGTAATTTATTTTTTACCATTTTTGGAATATTAATACTTTTCATAACCCTAATTAGGTTTTAAAGCATTTTTTTTTATTATTTCGCCATGTTATTTCAAGAAATGGGTTTTACATGCGTCTCTTGTGCAGCGACAGGTTGTCAACATAATGAAGATGAAGTAACGAGTTTTATTTTATACTTTTTAGGACTCGATAAAAACACGAAAAAGTCACTGTTGGAGTCATCTTTCAGCTCTTTTCTGACTTTCTAAACATGAAAATATTGCTGAGAATATTATTCTTTTGAACTCGTTAAATGGCTACGAAATGATATCTACCCAGTATACATTTACCCCTTTTTCGAGCTCGGATAGATCATTTATGAAAAAGGAATACCTTAGCCTATCGCGACTAAGAGGTTCTCTCAGACACAGTTTTCTACCTTTTCGGATATGTGAGGCTATCTACGAAAAGGGACTGCTAGAGTTTTCTTTTCTGCTTCTTTTCAAACTCTCTAAACATGAAAATATGTCCAGTTCTTCCTTTTTCAGACTCGTTAAACCCTAAATGACATCGGAAATCGTCACCATGACGTAACCAAGTTCCTCCTTTCTAGGGCTCGTAAAATGCAATAGGATGGATTTTTACGAAGGGAAAACTTACATGACAAGCATATGCTATCCCCTTCAAGCTTTTTTTCTAAAAATAATTGGGGTACTTGCCAGCAATGGTGGGGGAAAATGGAACCAGTTCCCAATTGTGTCGACAGTATGTTTCTATTGAACATGACACTCATCTGCATTCATGTCGGGTTGGGGATATCTCATTTCATCATTTTTACCTCCATGGGTTTGGGTAATATTTTTTGACCTCTCATCTACTCTTTGCCACAACATCATGAACTCATATCCCTTGATGTCAAATACTGCCAAATCCAGAGTCGTGTCGCCGATATGTTCAAGAGAAGTTTCCGATTGCATTTTTCAACCTCCCTTTGATCCTATGTTTTGTCTTGATTCACTATCATCATATTCCTCTATCTCGTGTCGATGATGTGGGAAAAATTATGGCCCTCCTTCGACCGGGTCACTTCTTGTCAACTTCAGCTCATTATCCAAGGAGTTGACCTAGAGATTCCCTCCCGGTACCTTGGATCTTGCATTCCTCAATGGCAAGTTCTTCACATTCGACGACAGGTCCACATCATTGGACTTCGATCGAGTGATTTTGTTGGTGTTCAACGCTAGATCATTGTTCACATTCCATGGATTGTACCTATTTTACCTTGACAACCATTTTCATTATTGGTGGTTTCTCTTGCATTTGTTAATAGCTTTCATTATTGGCTGGTAATTAGGTGACTTTCTTGCATGTTAGAATTCAGATCACATATTTTCATGCTTGAATTTTTACTTGTTCAGGTCAAGATAGAACATAAGACCCTCGATTTTGTCTGATAAGATCCAGACTGCGGGATATTTTGTTTTATCATGATTGTATGCATGACTCTCTTGATTGGATGGCTGCGACCATACCTGAGTCTATTTATTGATCCTTTTTGCTAGATGGCTGCGTCCATACCTCATATCTCAGTTTTTATGTACTCTATTATGGATGGTTTCACCCATGCCACATGTTCATGTGTCATAGATATCAGTTGTATTTGTACTTGCAGGTCTTCCAACAGTGGTGTTTGGTTCGAACACATTCTTGTAAAGAATTTCATTCCTCCCTCTCTCTCGGACCTCATGCTTTAGGGGGAATCTGTTACACAAAATTTTGTCACCGTCCCTGCAATCCCCGTCCCACACATTGGAGGACCATTTCTGTGACTTATATGAAGTTTCATGCCTTGCGAAGAGTGTCATTGCATCCCCTGCCATGAGGAGAACATTTCCTCTATTGAATTTTCCATGAGAAGACCATCAAAAACACATGATTTTGGGTTGGTACTGGTAGACTGTTATGGACTCGCGCCGATAAAGGAGATTAACACTAGGCCCCACACCCATTGGTGCTCTCTCCCAGTGAGCTACCCACACCAAGCTGTTTTTGGAATGTTTTTTAAATATAGAGGCAAATTTTCCATGCTAACTACTTCATGAGCAAGTCAGCTTGGGTTGTTCAACTACATAACCATGAAAACATTCCTTTGGCCTATTATTTCCACCTTTTGGGGGAAACTCTCAAAGGATAAGGCCTCCATTCCACCATTTTATGGATCCCAACCTCCTCCTCTCCCTCTATAAATAAACCTATCTCACATAGGTGCAGCTAGTTGAATAGCTGAAGAGGAATTACTGAACATTTTTCTGAAACAGTATTATAACTGGTGAGATAGAGCAGAGAGAGAGACCTTTGTTGAGAAAGAGCTTAGTCTTTTGCCTCACCACGTCCAAATTCCCCGACGAATGCTGAAGATGCACTTCGACTGGACCCACTGAAGGAGGTTGTGACGTCAAGGCTCCAGTTGTAATCTATTTATTTCTCTAAATATATGTATGACTAATGTTTTGGTTCCTGTCTTGCATTAATGTGATTTATTTTACGAAATACGTTTAATATTCCTTGACTGATTAGCTAGTTATGAATGCAATTATTGTTATGTATGCTGTTTTTTTCCTTTTATCTTTGTGTAGACATCCGAATACCATTGCTAAAGGATCATGACATGTCAAGACAAGGATTAGGAGACCTTTTCAACCACGTTGGATTACAGGTAGGACAATCTATCCCAACTCGTTTCATTTGTTAACTAGGAACCGATACGTTAGCATGTCCTCTTTCTTCTAGACCCACCCTAGGGCTAGAGGGATCACCTCTGTCTGCAGAGGGGATTTACCTACATAACACTATTCCCTCCCAAATTTTCATGGCTTATCTAAGAAGGACACAAACAATTTGATGTTTGAGTTTGATTTCCTTTATTGTAGCTATGATTATTCTACAAATGCTAAAAAATACAAGCTATTTCTTGAAACTTTGAAGGATGAAAACTTCCATGGGTTTATGGGCATTGGGGGAAACTCCATACGAACTTGGGATGATATGAAGAATTATCAGAAGTATTGTAATATCTACGATATTAATGAAGAAATATTTAAAATGTCCCAACTGGATGATATTAAAGGCACGACAAATTATTTGGATAGGTTCTAGTATAATCTACAAAGAACAAAACAAAATACTCTAGACCTAGAAAACTTGGGTATCCTTTTTATTAAAGGTATTAGAGAGGGCTACCTCAAAACAATAAACATTATGGGGGCGGGATATTTTTCTATGTTGTCATATGAGGATAATATGACCTATGTAAGAAATATTGTAGAGGGATCTTGAAATATGGAAAGAGCTATTGGGATGTGGTCTCTAGGATTAATAGGTCAAGTGAGGCAAGGGTGACTAAAGATTTGCTAGGGAACCTATTAGATAAATTCAAAATTGATGTCCTCAGCACACTTAGCTCCCAATCAGACACCTTGCATGATAAAATGAAGGAGGAGGAAGTTGATTTAGCATTGGCTATTTCTTAGGGGTAAAATGCACAGGTGGTAGCTCGAGTAAGATCCCGCTCAGGCCTTCCCAGGACCCAAGGCAGATAGTCATATTAGTTGCAACATTCAAAAAGACAACGTATGCATGTTTATAAATGTATTTGATTGATAAAGAAAAATAGATAAGGATTACCTCAATGCCTTGTGTTGATCTGTTGGAAAGCTCAAGGTAGTGTGGTGGGAGCACGACTCACCAACTCCAAGTCTGAATCCTCCAAGAAAAAAATAAGACTAGTAATCTTCATAGTGTTATCACAAATAAACAATCAAATAAAAAAATATATTCAAACATGAACTAACATTAATCTAGGCCACTTATAACATATATCTCAAACAAATAACTCAATAAATGTAATCACGAGACATCAAGTGGAAAAAATAGAAGGAGTTATATTATATCGAATGAAGGAGGGTTACAACCATCAGTTTGGTCAAGCCTCCCTCAGTTCTATAACTCCAAGCTCTCTCTCCTCAATATCCTAGTGTGACAATTATTAGGCAAATAGTTCTCAATGAACCATGCCAACCATGAAACCTCACACTAACAAAAGTTCATTCCTTGCACAATAAACCTTTCGACCTTTCATAATGAGGCCTTCCCTCCAATTTATAAGAGTTTGGGAGGATGAACCTTTCCATTATTCTCCATTAGTCTGATTAGGGAAAAATATATGATGTTTTCTTAATTTTATAGCATTTTCCCTCTAGAAATGTCCAATCAGAGGCATGCACCACACGTTGCCATCTTTTTTGGACTGAATCCTTGAGAAAAAGCTGAAAATGTTAGTCAGTTGACTCGAAATTTTCCCCTCATTCTTCATGGAACATGTGTAACACAACCCTTTAGGAAAAATAGTGTGTTAACCTAGGCACTAACGCTCTCTACATGAAGCAGAGAAGCATTATAACTCAACCTAGTAGTTTTTGGGGTGTGTCAATTCCTTCCATCCATGTGTCCTTCTCCTCTAAGATGATGAGGAGGTCATTTTCAGTATAACAGAATCCCCCCAAAGTGTGAGGTCAGAGATGAAGATGATGGCCAAAATAATTTATATATGTGTAGTAGAGCGAGAGAGGAGTTGGAGGTCTATGGGAAACTTGAAACAAGCAACATATATAAAAAAATATATGAATTTGTCCTGAGTTGGGAATTCCCATGCTCAGTATCTGTATCAAAGTGATTTCTCCAGGAAGAGATATGACTATCATGTCGATCGATAAGTATAATTTGGAAGCTTGTGTCATGATAGGATCAACCTGATAAGCTCTCTGAAAATATTATACGTAGCTTGGGAGAGGAAAAAAAGTTGAGTGATGTAAGCCTCTACCCAAGGCATTAGCTACCACTTCTCTAAACTACATATTTCTACATGTGCGAATAAAGGAGTTGTATTCGAACATGTGAGAAATCTTCTTATTACAATTCAATGATGAAAACTATTAACAGACGTGAGGATGGCCACCGATAAGGATGATGGTCTCCAAGATGCCCAGTACAATCTAGCGAGTGTGAAAAAATGGTGTTTATGTCAAACACTCGTAGAATTATTCGACCGGGAGCCAATGTTTAAAAACCCCAATAAAACACAAGGTAACCTAACACTAAGGTCTGCAAGTTCCAGGGTACTCATGTGTTTTTGGATCGCCTTCCTAGAGAAGATGTTGAATTCAATAGGAAGAGATCTGTCAAAAGGCAGGAAATAAGGTTTCCTACATCAGTTGACACGAAACGAGACAAAGATGATTTTTCTTTGAAGATAGTATAGAGCAATGGTTTTGAAGATTTTCTTAATGGTGCAAATAGACGACATGCAAATGATTTTTGGCATATGATGACTTGGTTGATACAAGAAGTAGTAGATAGCCTGATCTCTTGAACAATAGAAGGCACAACATACAGGGTACCAAGAAGCTTAGACTCAAGAACACCAAAGAATGTTATGATTCAAATATGTAGTAACATTAGAATATGAAGGATAAACTCATAGAATAGTAGGGTTTTGTGAGAATTTGGTGAAAGGAATTTTTCGGAAGAGTGCCATGTTCAAGGTGTTTCTTCCAAATCATCCTTCAAAGTATAAAGAGTGAGTCTCTACTTTGTCCAATTTTTCTCCCCATCTGATTAGGTTTAACAAGTCTAGAAGGGTAAACTCAATGATATTTTCATTTTTAGGGAGTCTGAAAGAGATCGTAAAAGACAACTCCAAGGGGGTACATTTGTCATGGTTGGTGACCGAGTGCGGAAAATGGGTAATAGTATGCCCGACACAATTCCTTTTTTGTAAGTTAGTCAACTGAGTTTGGATAAAGTGATAAACCTAATGTTCAATGGATGTCTACCTCATTTTGTTATGAGTAGGAGGAGATGAAGTAAAATCAATATTATTCATGAAGTTTTAATGAGTCAGACGAAGAGAAACTCAATGCTCTTCATGAAAATTTAACGAGTCCAACGAAGAAAAACTTGGTGTCTTTTTCGGTTTTTTAAAGAGATAGAAAAATATGGAAAAGAACGGCTCATAAATTTCTTCGTAGAAGTTTAATGAGCCCAAAGAGGTTAACTTGGGGTTTTTTTCAGTTTTACGAGCTAGAAAAAGTCTCTAAAAAGAAGGCTTGGTGTCTATCAATGGAAGTGGGACTACATGTTACTAATTCTATTCCCCATTTGGCGAAAGGACTAGAGGAGATAATCGGATGCAGAGGGGTAGGATGGGCACACATTTTCTTAGTAAAGGTTTGACACGGATGGCACTTCTGGACCATAGTAATGCAATCTTTAAACAAATTAGGGTAGTATTATCCCACACACAATATTTTCTAGGCAATAGCTATGCCTGAAATATGACCGCCACACGCCCCGGCGTGGTAGTCATTTAAAATGTGTTTTGCCTCAGTAAGGGTGAGACAACGTCGAAGAACTAAATCGACACCATGATGATATAGAGTTTTGTTAAGCACTAGATAGTTTCTAGCTTGATGACGAATGTGATGTCGGTCATATGATGTTACATTTGGGCAGAACCATTGATTTTTGAGGTAGAAAAGAATGTCTCCATACCAAGGATTAGGAGAGTCAACCAGATAGACCGATTCATCAGGGAATGGATCGTGAGCTACTTTTTCTGGGTCAAATCTGGGAAGATCTGACAGTAATTCAGCAAATATTAGATATTTCTTGGCTTTGGAAGTAGCGAAAACCAAGTCAAATTATTGGAGGATTATAATCCATTTGGAATATTTTCCTCCAATTATGTGGCAAACAAGACGTGTCTCATCAAATTCTCTAAAGAAATGACAGTATTTTGTTGCAGCAGTATGTAATTTTGGAGGCGAATAAAAACAAAGACAACAACTAAAATAGCTTATCCACATGTGAATATCATAATTCAGGCTCAACAAGGCCTTTTGATAAATAATTGACCACATTATCACTATCGTCATCATGCACTTGAACCAAAACCATTCCCAGGGAGGATGGTGAGGCTTCCAGGTAGAGGAGAAATTCGCACGAATAGTTGGGGGCACTAAGAAGTGGGGCAGAAACGAGTGCATGTTTCAAGGCATCAAATGACTGTTGGGCTTGATCATCCCACAAATACAATACCCCTTTATTAAGAAAGTGCATAAATCCTTTCGGTAAATCAACATATTTTACGATGAAGAAACGTAAAAAGTTTGCCTTCCCTTGAAAATGTTGGAGTTGTAAGATGGATTGTGGTGCGAGTAATTAAATAATTTCCCTTACCTTATCGGGATCAACCTTAATACTGTGCTTGGAGACATTGAAACCAAGAAGTTGTCCAGACTCGAAAAAAAATATGCATTTATGTGGATTCAGAAGGATGTTGTAGAACCTTCACCTATCGAAGATTGCTCAAAGATGAGAAAGGTGTTGAGCTCGTTTCTTGGAATGAACGGTTAGATCATCCAAGTAAGCTTGAAAAATGTGTTTGATACCATGAAATTCATAGTCCATAGCCCTTTGAAATGTCACTCCAACATTCTTGAGACCGAATGGGATTTTTTTCTATACGCAAAGGTGCCCTAAGGAAAAATGAAGGCGGTTTTATGCTAGTTATCCTTTTTAATAGTGATCTAGTTATACCCCAAGAATCCATCCATAAAGGAGAAAGATTCACATCTGGAAAAATCATCGATAATCAAATTTATAAACGGAATTGGATAATTTTATTTTGTACATGCGATAATTGACACGTACCTAGATGTTTCCTTGTTTCTTATCTACGGGAACCATATTGGACATCCATTCCATTAAAGGAATGGGATAGATGAAACCAACGTGTAAGAGTTTTTCGACTTTCGTCTTGATGGTTGTTGTTTTGTGAGGGTGGACAAGTCAGAGCCTTTGCTGAACATGCTTGGTATTTTCATAAATATTGATCTCACGCTTGAATATAAAAGAATATATGTCAGGTATCTACTCGTAATACCAAGTGAAAACATCGCAGAACTCATTAAAAATGGATGTGAAGAGTGAAATTTCCTCAGGACTACAATTTTCTTCAATCTGTATATTTTCCACGATACCTATTTTGACCGAGATGTCTATGAGCATAGTCTCAGAAATATTTCCCAAGTTACCTTTTGCATCGATAGTTTAAACAATTGTGTACATGGATGGAATGATCTCGGGTGGGTCAAAAGGTAGCATTTACATAATGGCTGCATCTGAATCATACATTGAAGCTTGGTGGTGAAGATCAACCCAAGGTCTCTCTTCTAAAGACATGATCTCTCGAATAGCTTCGTCTGAAGGTAGGAATTCATCGAGGAGACCTTTATAACGAGCTGTAATGGGTGAGAGGGTGGTACGATTGGTCAAAACCAAAGCAATGGAGGGTTCATATGCAAAATGGATGGCTTGATAAGCCAACTTAGTTGGTGAAAGTGACATCTATTCTCCGTAGGAATCAATTTTTGAAGGGGCCGGTAGGATCTAGGGGTCAATAGAGCCATCCGAGATAGTGGATATCATTGAGACTATTTGTGGAACCTCAGGTGGAGGGAGAGGAAAGCAACCCATAAGTGTAGATGCCTTCATAATACTATTACCTATATGGACATAAGAGTGAGGGATTCCTCCTACGAGAGGTACGGTGCTTCTATATAACATGGAATAATCCAAGGTACAGAAGGATAGCTGGTCCACTATAAGTATCTTCCCTTCCAGAGGAAAGAGGTTGAGTCAAAAAACTGAAGAGATAATGGCGGTCATGGCATAAGAACAACTACGACCCAAAAGGATATTATAGTCGAGATGATGATCTACAACTCCAATGTCTACTGTTACCATTTTCCCACTAAGAATAACAGTAGCAAGGTAGCCTTTTGGGAGGAAGGTGTGGTCGTCAAATGATTTGAGGTAATTCGACGGTGGAGACAGAGTAGGAGAACCCAAGGTGAGCCAGCACACAACTGACATTACACATGTTGAAGCACCTTCGTCGATGACAGTGCAATGGATGGGCCTGCCTTTCGACACAACTTGAACTTGAAAGGAAATTCGATGAGAAAGGTGAGGTTTGAATTTTTTCAAGTCAAAGATAGCTAACATAGAATCCTGAGGGAAAATTCCACCAATGGCCGAAAGAAGATCTTTCCTTTGCATTGGGTAGTTTTGCAACACTTCGAAAAAAGACATAGTTGGCGGTGCATGCACCAATTCTTCTACAATGTTGTAGTTCTGGGTAGCACATGCAAAGGTGTTATGAGTCGTGCGATGAAGGGTCCCTTTGGGGGGGATGAATGACAGAGTCAGTAGTAGGCCTTTAGATATGAATATTTTTGGGCAACAGTGGATTTGAACTCTAAGAAACTTCTTAAGCATCAGTGGTTGGATTTCCATAGGTTTTGGCTCGAGTTTGGAGTTCAACTATATCCATACCATAAATGGTAGATGGTACTTCAATAGAAGCATGAGAAATACCATTTCCCTCTTGAGGGGGTTATGGTGGGTTTGCAACAATATTTTTCTGTTATTGTTTATTAGGGAAAGGGTTATGTAGGACAACAGGGGTCCTCCTAGTATCCTTTATGTAATACAATATGTGCATTCCTGAAGGCAAGGAAATTTGTATGTCAAGTGGTCCTCAACACAATTTTTGCAAGGGAATCTGGTAGTTTTATCCTTCCCTTTGTTATTTTTAGCAACATTTCTCTGATTTGGATTATTCTCAGTATTCGGCTGCTCCTCAAAAGAAGCGGTATTTTTCTCGTTCTTCTTGTTCTTACCGTTGGGTTTTTGTGTAGACTGCACATAGTTTACCTCGGTAGTTGGAAGAGGATCCAATTGGGTAGCAGTGGTGGCATCCAAAGATGGCTAGGAATCATGCCTGCTAAGATGTTTTATGGAAACCCTGGAGGTTGTGCCAATGAGACCATCGACATGTGCTTCAGGTTGCTAAGTAGCGAGAGCATTGGAGTTTCTAGAGGCATGGGGGAGTAAATTATACAGCGTGCTAGATTTTCAATAGATTAGATCTAGATTTTTTTCATGACGGATGTTTTGGTCTTTCATGACTACATCCGCTAAGGAAAAGTCCTTAGCAATGGGAGGAAGGATTGACTTGTAGAACCAATCCAATAATATATGATCTAGAATTGGGGCTTTGAAAGGCCTATGCCTACATCTCCATTCATGGATGTAATCGGAGATGTGGGTGGCAGTGTCTTGGCACAACGTGTTATAAGTTTCTTTCCGATTTCATAGAAGATAGGGAGCTGAAAGTGTTTGAGAAATTCCATTGCTAAGGCACCAGATGTGTTAACTGCAACTCATGGTAACTCAATGTACCACTTGGAAGCATTTCCTTTGAGGGTGCAGGGAAAGAGCCTTAGCCAGATACTATCATCGACCATGGAATTAGAAATAGAACATAGATGATAGGTGGTGACATGTGTGTCTGGGTCATCCCCTTGTTTCCCTTCGAACTTAGGGATGTCTGAAGGAATATTATGTGGTATAAGAGGCCAAATCAGGTTGTGATTGCTGGGATCATTGGTCAATTTATACAGATGAGGGATGTCTAAAGTTTCCAAAAGTGGAAATTGCATTTTTTCCCCCAAGTCTGACCAAGGAGGTGTTGGTTGACCATTCAGACCATAGGGTCCTCCTATCAAAGTGTTCCCTGCAACGGTATATGCAACACCTGTCGGATAATAGTTTCTAGGTAGTGGCGGTGTAGGGATGTAAGGTGGTTGTCTATAATGTTTATTACACTACAAGGCAAAGGTTGGCTTCCCCCAGGGTAATAATTCCCCCTTTGCACCAATTGAGTTTGGGGAAGGGCTTCCGAGATAGACGCGACATTGTTTTCTTGTGGCATACTGCTAGCCACATAATTTATATTTGACATAGACCCTACACCAAAAGGTTGACCACTAAGAGGAATTGGATTAACAATGGATGGACCTTCCTGTCCCATGGATTGGAGGGGCACTGAAGTTCTCGTCGACACATATGTGTTGGTAACACTACCCCCTAGTATAGAGGCCAAGGGGTTCAAACTCAAAATGGGATTCCTACCAAAAGGGTTGCTGAAAGGAACTGTGGTAGCCACGCCAGTAGAAGTGGTAGCCAGAAATCTGAGAGCAGACATGAAGGAGTGGAACTGGAAGGTTCAAAATTCCACTCATAAATGTTATGACCAAGTTACTGGGACCAGGCATATTCTGGCTATTAGGGTTTCCAATCAGCTGTGAATAACTGAAAACTGGTGGGGGAAGTGGTGGTGGAACCAAGTTGGCCACCTATGCCAATGAATCACTGGTCGCCAGTTGTGCATTGGATGTGTGTGTAGCCGAAGACATCGTGGGTACTGTTGAGCTCCAAAGATGTTCTTTCTTCCACCACATTCCACTCCATTTCCTTTGTCCATTATTAATCACAGGCTCAAATGATCAGTAGAATTAGTTAAAATTGCTTTAAGAATATATATGATGACTAACTTCCGTTATGTTTTCATGATTTTGTCAGTTGTGTACCTTTTGAACTTGAGATTCAGCTACAGCACGATGTTCCAGAGCTAGTTGCTGTATTCGTACCGTTCATGTCTACGCAGGTTCTAGGTGTCATCTCATAGGAAAACACATATGGTCGTATTCCACATCATTCCCTCATCATTTGTTGCTCTCCATGAAGTTTGAACGGAATTCTGTAGGTGGTTATGCACGTGGGAACTCAAACTAGGAGAGAGACTCCTAATAGGACAAGGACAGTCCAGATGTCCTTAATTATATTACGTGACCACCAGAAGAGTCCTAGTTTGGTTTTTATTTGGAAAGACAATTATCCCTATGTTATCTCCAAGATAGTTATGTAATTTTGTTATAAATATAGCTCGGGAAACCGAGAGAAAAGGTTAGATTTTGTGGTTGATTGCTAGATTTTAGAAGTCCGAAAACACTCTGTTTTTGAAGTAATTTCTCTTTAATGAAAGAAGCATCACTTCCTTGAAAGCGTTGAGTAAATATTGAAGTAGATTTCATGCTACTCCGGTGGTAGAGGGCCCTTTCTACCTGAGCAGCCTTGTTTATACAGTTTAGATAAGTATTTTAGTCTCGTTTTCATTTCTAGCTTAGGCAAGTTTCTAAAGTTTATGTTCATACTTGTTTACATTAATTATCACATCTAGACTTACTCTTATAAACTCTTCCAAAATATCATCACGATGAATAAGGCATAGCTGTGGTATTGTAGGTTTTCGTTGCATTTCCTTTCGAATTTTATGATTTATGCTTGTTTACACTAAGTGTCACAGCCGGTTTTACTCTTACAAACTCTTCCAAAACATCATTAACAATGAATAAGAAATAGTTGTGGTGTCTTATATTCTAGTTGTCTTTGCTTTCAATCTTATGTTTATGTTCAATTGCATTGAATAATATAGCCAGACTTGTTTTACAAACTCTTCCAAAATATCATTCCTATTGAACGAGATGGGCTGTAGAATTCCATAGACTAGTTGCATGTTAATTTAGTTATAGCACTCCGGAGGTTGATTGCATTTAGTTCAGTTCTGTCACTACATTTCCAGTTTGATAATGGCATTTTAGTTTAACTCTGTTCACTGTACTTCAAGTAGATTAGAAGCACTCTAGTTCAGTCTCAGTTCATTTTTTTTCAAGAAAAGATTAATGGCATTCTAGAATAAGTTGTAGTCACTGTCTTTTAAGATTGATAGACCGCTTTCTAGCCTAGGTTATCCATTATATTTCAAGTAGTATTAGTTGTCAAAATTAGTCTTTCGGCCTTCATTATTTACAAACTTACTTTTGTTCTGAATTTATATTGATACATCATCACATGAACAGGGGTCAGTAATATCAGTTTAAGGCTTTGATCACTCTGAAAATATTTTACAAACTCACCTATAGCCTTTTTCCCAAGCATTATTTTAGAAAATATCAAACTTATGAATAAGGCCTAGAAGTGATAAGTCAAGTTGCATAATAGGGTAACTTTAGCATCATAGGTTAATCTAGAATAGAAACCTTACTGTGTTACAAATAATCATTTTGTAATATTGTGAGTTGATTTTTTATCTAGGAGAACTTCATTTACACTTAACTTGTCCATTTCTCAAGCTCTTCCAACACACCTTTAATGAATGAATTGGATAAGTTCAAGCTCATGTTGTGATTTATTTTCTTGCAATGAAGTCATTATCAAGCTTTTCATTTGTTGTTTGTCATCCATATTTTAGGCTTTTTTCTGTTTTAAATAACCAATAGCTTCTTTTCACCAGCACTTAGTTCTTTCCCTTTTCAAACATAAAACCATAAAACCAAAAACATCATAAAACACTAAACACAACGTAGTGAGAAACAAATACCTAGGCACATATAGTGCACCACACTTCAGCAGTTTACCAACCCTGGTTGAAAATTAATGAACTCAATTTAGGAACACTAGGTTGAGCACAAACAGGTACTAATGCTACCCGAATCACCAAAGGCCCAAATGGGTCAGTGCGAGGAGTATTATAAGGAGGTACAACTCCTTCCATGAAAGGATCCTCAGGTAACGCAATATCTTGGGAAACAATGTGTGAAACAGGGTTCAACATTGGATATTGTTCTTCCAAAGAAAACTCTAGGTCAACGAGACTCGAAAACTCCTCTAGGTTCAATGGAGGAATGCCTCTTCGTCATCTAGATAGATGACAAGGGTTGAAGTACACCACTATAACCATTAAATTTTATCAATATTTTAATTTGATATATTATTAAGTCTAGGTGATAATCAAACCAACACCTAAAAAATAAAATAACTCTAAAATTAAATCAACAAGCAGCCAAAGGGGAAAGACCCTGTCTGAGAACTACCATTCACTTGAGATGAAACCTAGTATCACAATAGAAAATAGAGAGAGATGGTCATATGTACAGTTACTATTACTCTTGCGCTTCACCTGAACCTCAGATAATGGGGCCAAATATTCTTGTGAGGATGAGCACCCTCCCAAAAATCGAAGACAGAGTAGGTTCGTCTCTGTTAGGTACTAGGGCAGCTCGCCCCAGTCACCTTGTGTTCATCCCTAAAGTATGGAAACTATGGATACCTCAAATCGCAGACACTACGAGGAGGGTCACAGTCATAGACAACACGTTGTATGGGCAGAACGCCTGGATCCCCAATCCAGTGTCGACATCCCCAAGGGGAACCCCAATACACAAAATGGTCACTGGATATGTGATCGAAGGTAGGCTACCTTCTCACACACAACAATGTTGTCTCACGCGTAACTCCTTTGTGAGGGGAACGATCCTGATAGTATGAGTGCAACAATATTTTCACTCTTTAATGACATTAGTCTCAAGTTTTGCGATCTTGGCCAATTTTCTCACTCTGCCTATCCCAAGATCCTAGCTGAACTAATCTTTGTGTAATATCATAAAATATTTGTTAATGGAGTTTATTAAGAACTTGATTTTAGTGTACTTGCATTTAAGTCTCCAGAGGGGGATTGGACGTATGAAATTTATGTGAATCTAACACAAACCATGCAGAAAATGATTTTTAATTTAGTTCGATGAAAGAGTTACTTCTATAAGGAGAAATTCTTCATACATTCATGAAACAATACATATCTAATAATGTTGTTCAACCTATGAAAGATACAGATACCAATGGTCTCTAACAACTATTTAAACCAATATTTTACAAGATGCAATCATCTATATCAAAAAATATATAAAAAAACAACTTTTTCCCTTTTTTATTTCAGAAAGAAAATGAAACTAGGCTAAATTTTCAAAAGAAAAAACCAATATGCCAACAAGCAACCAAGCACAAAGATTCAGTTGCAGGAACTAGTCTGACAACCAACAACTCAATAGCCAAGGAAATCACAGCAGGGGTGAGATAGCTAGGTTTTGGCTGAGTATCGCTGCCTAGCAAAGAGCACTGTGTGTTAATAGCTAGAATAACACATTGTTAAAATGCAGAGATTGCATTATAACGCTCTGGAGTGCATATTAGGGGCACGTTACAGAGGATAAATTGAAAAATATGGTAAAGTAAGGCATGTTCTGAAAATTGTCAGCAGATGAGATGGTTGCAGAGCACACCAAATGGTCAAAAAGTGATGTGAGCAGAATGGGATGTGATAGAGGGAAAGAACCAAGAGTTTTAAATGAAAAACCGGGAACTAATAATTTTATCCCCAGTGGAGTCGCCAATTTTTCTTAGGGGTAAAACGCATAGGTGGTATCCGTAGTAAGATCCCTCTCGGGCCTTCCCGAGAACCGAGGCAGGTAGTCAGATTAGTTGCAACATTCACAAAGACAATATATGCATGTTTATAAATGTATTTGATTGATAATTAAAAATAAATAAGGATTACCTCGATGCCTTGTGCCAATCGTTGGAGATCTCGAGGTGGTGTGGCAAGAGCCCTTCTAACCAGCTCCAAGTCAGAATCCTAAAATCTAACAACAAGACTAGTAATATTCACAGTGTTATCACAAATAAGCAAGCAAAGGCAAGAATATATTCAAACGTGAACTAACATAATTGTAGTCCACTTATAATAGATATCTCAAACAAATAACTCAATAAATGTAATCACGAGACATCAAGTGGACAAAATAGAAGCAATTCCATTATATCAAATGAAGGAGGGTTTCAACCATCGATTTGGTCAAGCTCCCCTCAGTCCTCTGACTCCAAGCTCTCTCTCCTCAATATCCTAGTTTTAAAATTCTTAGGAAAATAGTTCTCAATGAACCATGCCAACCATGAAACCTCACACAAACAAAAGTTCGCTCTTTGCACAATCAACCTTTCAACCTTTGAAAATGAGTCCTTGCCTCAAATTTATAAGAGTTTGGGAGAACAAACCTTGCCATTCTTCTCCATTTTTCTAATTAGGGAAAAATCTATGACATTTCCTTTATTTTCTAGCTTTTTCCCTCTTTGGATTCTTAGTTAGGTTTAGAAATGTCCAATTAGAGGCCTGCACCACAGGTTTCCAGCTTTTTGGACTAAATCCTTGAGAAAAGTCAGAAATTTCAGTCAGTTGAATCAGAATTTTCCCCTCATTCTTTGTGGAACATGGGCAACGTGGCCCTTTAGGCAAAAAACTACATTAACCTAGGCACTAATTCTCCATACATGAAGCATAGAAGCATTATAACTTGGCCTGGTAATTTATGGGGTGTGTTACCCTAGAATAATAGGTCTTTGTCTAGGTCAATTCTTTCCATCCATGTGTCCTTCTCCACTAAGATGATGAAGAGGTAATTTGCAGTATAACAACTATATTTTGCTCCAATTTTCAAAATAAATGTCCTCTTCAATAATTTCCTTTGAACAATTTTGAGGCATGTAATATTTGTGAGAAAAACCATTCTACTCAGGATTGTCCTTCTCTACCATGGATTAAGCAAATGTTTTAAGAATCTAATGAGGAACCTTAACAGATTTTCTTTGTGGATCAAAAGAAACAAAGGTCCCCTCGATCATTTGAACCTACATCCTCTGATCCTTCCCAATATTTTATTCCAAATTTTGGATGGTACCCTCCTATGCCATGGCCACATTTTCCCCATCATATGCAAAATAAAGGTTTGGCCCAAAGTTGTAAAGGGACCTCGCCCTTTGCAAATATGGAACCACAAGCTCCACCTTAAACGCATCTAAAAAAACTTAAATTTCCCTCAAATAAACCTTCACAACTCAGTCGAGACCTCAATTTCCTAACCAACCTATACCTAACCTGAACAATAAAGTAGTCCATCTTGCCTACAATGTTGAACTTCCTCGTTTTCCTACTTATACCCTTTCATCAATGGGCTGCAAAGATATCCATTTTTTTTTTTGGTAGGATATTTAGAATCAAACCTCTCCTATCATCCAAGAGAAATATGATGAGGATACTTCTCCAGAATTATAACTTATTTCCTAAATATCTCAGGATACTCTGAAAAAAAAACCTCATAAGGATGAGATATAATTTTCTCCTTATCAAGAAAGGTTGGGTCTTGAAACCCCCCCCCCCCCCCCAAGTGCAACTTGAGTTTGAATTTTGGGAGAATTAAGAAATGTGTGTGTAAATATTATTGTATTTAAAGGAATTAAGGATGTATCTATTTATGCAAAAGTAGTATGAGATATTTATTTGAAAAAATCGAGAAGGAAAAAGAAGGGACCCAATAGGAAGTGGTTGCTCGGGTTGATTTTGGCCTGAAGAGGAAGTTGAAACATGACCCAGAAGAGGAGAGGAGTAATAAATTGAAAGCTGGTCCACATACCAAGGGTGAAAGTGAAAAATAAAATAAAAGAAAGGGATGGGAAGAAGTGTAGGTTTTAACCCTGTACAAAAATTATCTGTAAACGGATTCTTAAAGAAAGAAAATAAACAATAGCGAGTGCATAAAACATAAAACATATATATATATATATATATATATATATATATATATAGAGAGAGAGAGAGAGAGAGAGAGAGAGAGATTTTCCCCTGGATCCAAAATCGGGACTACCAGCTTAATTTTTCATTATATTCCTTTTAGTGTCACAACATATATATATACATGTTGAAGCAATCATAAACCCCAATCCATTAACCCTAGATTAAAACATAACCATAGTTCCCTTGACCGGATCTACAAAATACCAGGGGTCGAAAACCATCATTTTCCAAAACCATGTGAAAACCCATGCACAAAACCATAGGCGGGTCTGCCCACTGAAAAATAAGGAAAAAAAATGCTCGGGGTGCTGCCCTGGACCCCGCGCAGGGGGCTACCCACCCCCTACGAACCCTAGACAGGGGGGTTGCCACCTCCCCTCTGACCCCCCAACTGCACCTGGGGCAATGAACAGGGGTGGCTATAAACCTGGCCCCGTACGTGGGACTAATTATGGAAATAGTATAACACATACCCAACATTCTCCCACTTGTTTCTTTCTTTCTATAGGGGGCCACAAGTGAGCTTAGTCATTAGTCCAGTCCCGCAACACCCATTTTTTCTCTACACCAAGAGAACTTTTGAGTGCTCACAGACTTCATCAATACATCTTAAAAAAATTTCAAATTTTCCACCTTCACCAACAATACCTTTTTATCCTCAACCATATATCTCACAAAGTGATATTGAACATCAATGTGCTTTGTCTTTGAATGATAAATAGGGTTCTTAGCCAAGAAATTTTCACTTTGGCTATCACAGTCTATCCTTATATCTCATTTCACCAACCTCATGCTTGAACACAATCTCTACAACCAAAATTCTTCCTTGCTTGCATGAGTGGCTGCCATGCATTTTGCCTCTGTAGTTGAAAGAGCCACTACAGACTATCTTTTACTCATCCAACTGGCTACACCTCCAAATAGGCTAAACACATACCCACTTGTAGATATTCTTTGGTCCAAATATCTGGCCCAGTATAATTCAACAAAACCATGGATTTCCAAAACTTTTTCCAATCCTGGTCTTCCCTGGTAGCACAAACCATAATCACTATTGCCACGCAAATATCTGAAAACCCGCTTCACTGTTGTCCAATGCTCCTTCCCTGGTTTTGACATAAACCTGCTCAATTCTCACATTTCATGATAAATTTTTGGTCTAGTACATACCATTGCATACATCAAGCTACCCTCTGCACTTGCATATGGAAAATGAGACACATCATTCTCTTCTTCTTGTGTCTTAGGACATTGTTCAGTAGATAGCTTTACACCTACAAGAATATGAACCTTCACTAGTTTACCATCCTGCATATTAAAACTTTGCAATATTGTCTCGACATACTTCCTCTGATTTAATCAGAGCTTTCTCTTTTCCCGATCTCTCCTAATTTCCATGCCCAAAATATAGTTTGCTTCACCAAGATCCTTCATGTTGAATTTGGAGAACAATTGTGTCTTCAAATCCTGGAAAATTTCTTTGTCATTTCCAACCAACAACATATCATCCACATACAAGACAAAATAAATAACATGGTCACCAATTAATTTAAAATACACATAGTGATCCTCTTTGCTTCTGGTGAAGCCAAGTCCCTGTATATAGGTATCAAATTTCTGATACCACATCCTTCGTGACTGTTTTAACCCATCCACGGACTTTTTTAACCTGCATACTAGTTCTTTCTTACCTTTCACCATAAATCCTTCATGTTGCTTCATGTATATCTCCTCTTCTAGATATCCATGAATAAATCTTGTCTTCACATCCATCTATTATATCTCAAAATAAAATGCAGCAACAACAGATAAAAGTAATCTAATAGAAGTAACCTTGGCAACACGAGAAAAAATATCACCAAAATCAATTCCCGGCACTTGGGAATAACCTTTTGCTACCAATTAAGCATTATATTTATCCACCTTTCCTTCTACATTCATCTTATTCTTAAACACCCATTTTCTCTCGATGGGCTTCCTTCTAGTCGGCAACTCCACTAGATCCCATGCCTCATTTTTGTGCAAGGATGCCATTTCATCAACCATGGCCTCCTTCCAGAGTTTTACATCCTCTGAATCCACTACCTCCTTGATAGTTATAGGATCATGATTAGTGATAATTAAAGAAAAATTTGAACACAAATCAAACGGGCTATACCTTTCTGGTTGCCTTCTTTCCCAAACTGATCTTCTCACAGTTGTAGTTTGTGGTTCTTCCTCTTCTGAGTCTTGTTCTATTGTAGACTCTAATTCATCCTCCTTTAGCTAAAACTCTATCTTCTCATATTTCTTTGGTAGGAATTCATGTTTAACAACATATTTCACCTCTCTAAACACCACATCTCGACTATACATAAACTTCCTTGTTTATGGGTTCCAAAGCTTGCAACCTTTTAAACCATCCTTATACCCAATAAAGATGCACCTTTCATATTTGTTATCCAAATTGGTCCTTTTCTCCTTTAGAACATGTACATATGCATCACATCCAAATACCCTCAGATGTGAAAGAGAGGGTTCGTTACTAGTCCATACCTCATGTGGAATCTTATCCTCCAACAATGATGAAGGTGATATGTTAACCATGTAACATGAAGTCTCCACTTCCTCTGCCCAGACTTCCTATCCTAACCCATTACCACTGAGCATGCTTCTTGCCTTTTCCATCAACATTTTTTTCATTCTTTCTACAACTTTGTTTTGCTAAGGTGTGTATGGAGTAGTCTTCTTCTGTGCTATACCACACTTCCTACATAACTCTTCAAATTACTTCTTTCAAAACTATCCACCATTATCTGTCCTCAGCACCTTTATCTTCTCTCTATCTGTTTTTCCACAAGAGCTTTAAATTCTTTAAAGCTCTCTCTCCATGTATTCCTTGATAAGTCATCTATGAATGAAACATAGTACACAAAATTTCCCAGTGATTTAACCGACATGGGTTCAAACACGTCACTGTGCACAAGCTCTAATATCTTGTTGTCCCTCTTAGCACCAGAAGGAAAAATCACCCGATTCTGCTTCCCATATACACAATGTTCACACAAATCAAAATCCAAAGAGAAATTAGACATACCTTATATCATACCATTACCATGAAGTATCTGAAGGCCCTTCTCTCCAATATTTCCAAGCCTTTGATTCCATAGCATGGTATTTTCTCTAGAGACCACTAGGATTTCCGCTCCACTTTCAGGAACCAAATAATTGTTGCACCCATCAATAACAGTGCTTCCAATCAAAACTCATCGGATTAATACTAGTGCTCCTCGAAAAATCTTGCAGGTATCTTTCTTGAACACTGTTTTTACACCTGCATCATCAATCTTGCTTATATAAATCAGATTTCTGGCAAATGCAGGAATATGAAAAACATCGAGAAGCTTTCCAATCCTTATACCTTGCAACTTCAACTTGAATTTTCCACGTCCAAGGATTCTGGTCTTCCTATCATCCCCTAAGAAGACATCGCCACCATCATACTTCTCATACTCGCAGAAACACTCCCTATGGGGAGTGAAGTGAAAGGATGCACCTGATTCAATCAATCATGCCTCATGATCTACATGTGTATTTGAAGAAGAAGCCAAATACACATACCCACCTTCATCTAAGGTGGTTTTTGCTTCTGCAGAAGGGGCATCATTAGATCCCTTTCCTTTCTTAGGAGCTTTAGATATACAGTCCTGTTTGTAGTGCCCTTCCTTTTCGCATTTCCAGCACATCTTTCTATGCTTTACCGAAGATTTAGATCTCCCACTCAAAAAATTATTTTTGTTTCTGTTCTGGGACCTTCTTCGTACATATAAGGCATCTCCATTCTATCCCTCTATATTTATCCATCTCATTTCTTCTGACAACAAGGCTAAAACTATTCATCAAAATTCAAGGTAGCTATATTGCTACCTATAACTAGACTGTCCCATGAATCTGGTAGAGAACACAACAAAATGATGCAATTATCTTCATCTGATATTTTAATATCAACAGATGACAACTGACTTACCCCAGTATTGAAGGAATTCATTTGCTCTGTGACCGAGTCTCCATCCTTCATCCTCAGATTATACAAATTTTTCCATAGGAAAAAAAAATTCACCAGAGAATTAGATTGGTACAAAGTCCCTAACTTGACCCACAAAGTCTTCATGGTAGCTTCCCCAGATACATTCAACAATACTGGATCTGAGACACACAACTGCATTGTTCTCTTTTCCTTCCGATCCAACTTTTCCCAGTATTCATATGACATTTTCGTTGGTTTAGTACCTGAATCTACCAAAATCCAATGATCTTTATCCACCATAAGATCCTCCACCTTGAGCTTCCACAATTCAAAACTCTGACCATTAAATTTCTCGATCTCTGTCTTTCGACTACTCGCCATATTCTTTCACACAAGAATCGATCCAACAGATCTCCCACTGAATAGGGTCTACCACAGGACTGAGAAAAAAAACCTCAGCAGCAAAGGCATCTCCTTGAAGCCGAAACAAATCTGATACCAAATGTAGGTTTTAACCCTGTACAAAAATTATCTACAAACAAATTCTTAAAGAAAAAAAATAAACAATAATGAGTGCATAAAACATAAAATAGATACACATAGAGATTTTCCCCTAGATCCCAAATTGGGACTACGAACTTGTTTTTGCATTATATTCCCTTTAGTGTTACAACACATATATATACATGCCAAAGCATTCATAAACCATAATCCATTAACCCTGGATTAGATCATAACCGTAGTTCCCTTTACCAGATCTACGAAATACCAGTGGCCGAAAACTAGCATGTCCCAAAACCATATGCAAACCCATGCACAAGACCATAGGCGAGTCAGCCCACTGAAAAATAAGGAAAAAAAAAA
The DNA here is from genome assembly GCA_034641835.2 of Pinus albicaulis. Lineage (NCBI taxonomy): Eukaryota > Viridiplantae > Streptophyta > Pinopsida > Pinales > Pinaceae > Pinus > Pinus albicaulis. The sequence continues at coordinate 1,143,674,928 of CM076572.1, forward strand.
ATCCCAAGGTGTTGCCCCGAACCACGCACAGGGGGCTACCCACCCCCTCTGAACCCCTATACAGGAGGGGTTGTTGCCCCCCCTGTGACCCCCCCGTTGCACCTGGTGCAATGAACAAGTAAATAATATAACATATACGCAAAGAAGTAAGGAAAAAGTAGGAGGAAGAAGAGTGCAAGAAGGAGGAGGAATGTAAATACAAAGAAGAACAAGAAAAGAAGAAATGAGAAGGCATGCATAAGAAGAAGGAAGAACTGAAGAAGATAAAAGAAGCATAAGTGAAGGGAAGTAGAGGAACGACATAATCTATTAGCATATGAAGAAAATTGGAGGAAGAGTTTGCAAGAAAATTGGAGGATGACTTTCAAGCCCACAATATAGATGAAGAACAAGAGGAGGATGACCAGGTGATGTATATCGAGTCGATCATAGAAAAACCAAGCATTTGGCCCACACCTCCTCTGACTAGTGGCCATCTCTTTTTTAATGAAATGGGGATTCTTCCTCCACCTGATAACAGGGTCATAGATATTTCCAACTTCACCTTCGATGAGATGAAGAATGAGATTTTACAGGAAATATGAATATACTTCCTGAATGATATTTACCATACTATTTCCATAAACACAAAAAATATGATTGTGTCGAACACTAGGAAAAATCCTAGAGTAGTCGCTTCAGCTAAAGTAATATTCCCAAATGGGTAAAGCAAGAATATAGTGAAAAATGCTGGAAAAAATGTGTAAATCATCATTTAAAATCAATATTCCAATATGGAGACCTTTCATATGTTATAACAACAACAAAATATACATAAGAAATGGGCCATAAGATGCACAACAAGAAAGTACAAGCCTCTAATGGACAAAATCCCTCAATATGAGGTGCCGCAACTATATAGAAAAGCTGGAAGACCCTTACAACATTATTTTATCAGATTTTCTACATAAAATGATTATACATCAGATCTATGGCTGATATGTGCCTCAAAAGATAGATCTATTGCAGATCTGAGCATTATACAAGCTCCTTTGAAGAACCCCTTAAGGGTTTTCAACAAAACACCATATACAAGATGTAGATCTAAGCCCCAAGAATACATATCTACTACAAAATATAGATCTGGAAAGTGTGTTTGATCTTATATGATCAATAGAATATCCTCCTCCAATATATCCTCTTAGTGAAAGGCAAATCCCCTTCACTAGAAAATCAACTCTCCAAATGGTGTGCCAAACCACCCTGCAACTCCTCCTACAAAAATAACACAAATCTGGAATAAAAATGTGCTGTAGGGATGAATAACCAGTTGGACTAATGCCAAGGTCTGAAAATATGCTCAATGGCCTTCAATAATGTCCTCCCAATGGAAAGAAAGCCTCCTCCACTGAAAATGAGCAATTAAATGGCCTAGATCTAGAGATCTAGTCTCCACTTGTTGCAACCTGCAAAACAAGCAAACCCTCAACAAGATCTATGTTTTAAATGAAAGATGAAGCTTGGCCTTAAGCCTAATAGTGGAAAATTTAGTACAAGGCTCCTCCAAGAACTTCTCAATGGAAGAGGTGGGATTCCCGACCAGGAACACCTTGTGCTAAACAACACTCTATCTCAGCTAAACAACAAGAGAAAGATATATGTCTAAACAAACCATATATTTAGAAATATAATAAACCCATACATAATCAACAATGGCTGCCATCATCTTCCTTAAATAAGATATTAGCTTGCAAACCCTAAGCCCCGTCCAAAAATATCACTACATTCACACAAAGCATCTCCATCTAAAAATGTGTTATCCCTCATTGATGACCACTCCTCCATGTCAAAGTGATCCAACCCCTTTTCACACCGAGGGTGCTTAATTAAGCTGCCAAGATTTATCTATTTCACATTTGGCATTGATTTATTCATTATTAAGGAGAATTATCGACCTCCTTTGTCCTCTTATTATTTTAAACAAATCAATAAAAAAATAAATTGAATATTCCAACTAGCTCATGGCTATTTGGGAATATTACAGTCCTCCCTTCCCAAATGTTGCTTGTCCCCAAGCAACTAACAAGGTGAGTGTTGCAACCCTCCATCATTGGTGACACCAACATGTGATAAGCTTCCCTCATAATCTAAGTGTCTACCAATCCAATCCTCCATGAATTTCACCTCCAAATTTCTCATGAGATGCAAATAATCCATCCCCGAAGGAGACAATAGTCAAATGAAACAAACATGGTTTTCCCAATGTTCTCCCTGAAACATGTAGCATAATGAACATGGAGAATCTCTCTCCCATAGGGCACATACATACCTCCCATCCTCCCTCCAAAAATTCCCATAAAAAGTATAATTATATCATCAATGTATGGGATCAAAACTAAGTACATACAAATACAAATTTTCATAAATGGAGGTAGGTTATAGTCCCACATATGGAACCGGTGCAGTAGGTCTCCTGACTGCATCAGATCATGATGTGGTAAGTGGTTTCCCCACCACTTACTTTTTTTCACAAGACATCTCACCATGGCTAAAAGTGTGAGATATATTTTGTTCTTTTGGAATGCACCCACAATGATACAATATCTCCCTCTGTCCTCCAAGGGAGTGGCCATGTTCATAAATTTTTGTGGCCCAAAGTTGGCCATGAATTTTATATGGAATGATGTTCCTTCTTGGAGCTATGGCCTGGATATACATGGTGAAAGAATGCAATTTATAATCAACTAAAACATTAGGCACATAAGCATGTTCTTCACCAAAATATCATCTCATACAAATGGAGTGGTGCATAGATGTATCCCCTCTCATTCCAAATGAGAAAAGAGTTGGCTGAAATAACTCTTTCATAGAGTATTTTCTTTCTTCCAACTCCACATGGTTCATGAATATTTGAAAATGTTGATATAATTCTCTTTCAAATCCTTACCAAATGTAGCTTCCCATGATAGTGTTGTAGGCCTTCATGGAATAAGTATGGCTGAAAAAGAACTCTTCATAAGCTCTTTGTAGAAACTTCTCCTTGAGCTTGGAGGCTCTAGATAAGAAGATCCTACCATGATAATAGATGACTCCTTCTTGGACTAAATATCCCTCGTCATGTAGCTGGTCATCAAGTATCATGCATGTGAAAAGATCCTTGGAATAATCCACAAACAATTGGGATTTCCAATATGGATCAATCTCCCATAGTGACAGCGCTAATGATCTATCATAAAGGATGTATGTCATATGGATGTTCTACTCCTTGACATCTCCCATTACAAAGGTATATGTTGGAAGGTTTGTATCCCCTCCTTGCTTCCCTTCTTGCATATGCACAAACTCAAGTGAAGATTGAAGCTTTTGGAAGTTAGTCTCCCATGGAGGCTATCATCTATCCAATACTTCCTGGGTTTAGTCAAAGCGTGCATGTGTGGCCACCATCTTCTATCATGTATGAAGATTTCTATCCAAGTGAGATTATCTTCTGAGTCTCCATATCGAAGGAATGGTCTCCTTGTCCTATGGTGGTGGCATCCTCCAATCCTGCAACATTTCCTCTCAGTGCAATATGAGATGAGAGAGAGGGTAATAGTGATAGTGGAAGAATATATCCTTCCTCCTTGAGCCTACCCAAGACTCTCAACGCTGTATTTTGGTCTTCTAATGCTCCCATACTTCCTGGATCTATGAATGGAGCATCAAGATGTGAGACATCTTTCACCAAATCTATATTAGGTGCTCTCCTATGTGGTTTACCACAAGATAGTGATGTCTCATGGACCATTCTCATGTGCATGATAGATGTGATCATCATATCCCTGCTTCCACTGCACAAATCCAACTCTATTTCTTGTGTGGAAGTTTTATGACAATGGGGTACCACTCTTAATGATGCAAGAGTGCCTCTAATTGGAGCAATTGCTCCATCCTCACCTCCAAGTGGTGGTGGATCATCTCCTGTTATTTTGGCGCTGTGACCTTATCCTTATTCCTCCTCATCATCTGAAAAGACCTCTATATAATGTGCTTTTCCAGTTGCACATCTATGTCTAGGTGCCCAAGCTTCTTGGCAGGTGAAGCAAACATTCCTCCTCCTCAAATCTCTTCAGACATCATCATCAAGAGGTTTTTTATATTGACTCTCCTTTGAAGGAGGAGCCTTCTCTTCTTTTCCCTTTAATGGAAAAGAGGGCTTATGCTAAAAATTTTCCTTTACTTTTGGCAAGGCATCTTGAAGGTCTCTAGCCCTTTCAATGAAATCTTGTAGGGTAGTGGGCTTGGTAGACTTAACCAACCAATGAAGAGGTTCATATAACCCATCAATGAACATATACACCCTTCTTGCTACAGTTGAAATGGGAACCATAACAGAAAGTCTTAAAAATTCAGAGATGTACATTTCTACATTACATTTTTGTTTTAGCTTTGCAAGCCCCATGAATGGTGCTTCAGGATATCTTCTATCAAACCTTTCCACCAGCCTTCTAATGAAAATTGCAGATGCAGTTACATTGGCATGACCCAATGTAGAAATGCCATGGAACCACCAATCATGTGCTTCACCCTCCACGTGCAGTGCTGCAATCTTAATGGCCTCCATTTCTGGAACCTTGTTCAACTGAAAGTAGATGTCAACTTTCTCTACCCATGATTTTGCAGTGCACTTGGATGACCCATCAAAGTTGGGTAAAAAGGATCTGCCCATAGTGTGGTGTCGATCATGATTCTGAATGAATCCACCACCTCTATTGTGATGCCTTGGTCTTTTGTTGCCCTTGATTTGAAAAAACTCTTGAAAACTCAAGTGGTCCTTGAATCTCTGATTTTGAGACTCATACTCCATAAAATAGTCTTCATGGGATTCTTTCTCTTGAAACCCTTCGTTTCCCACAACTAAGAATGTAGGCATAGTAGAGTGTTGGGAAACTTATGGTTGCTGCACTGGTTGATCATTCTAGTGATGAGACATGCCAGAGCCTTCACCATGTTGAAATCCTTTAGGGGATTCCTTGAATCTATCTATTATCATCTCTTTGATCTCTCTATAAATGTCTTGCATGGCTCTAAGAAGGATCTTAAGGAACTCCTTCTCTTCATCTTCTCCTCTAGATAAAGGGGTTTTACCCTTGTCTTCTTGGTAATTTGTATAATAAAATTTCTGATGTCTTATTCTTTGATACCTCATCTCTTTATCAGTAAGAGGCTCTCCTTCTTCAGATGACATATTGGCTTTTCAAGATGCACAGGCTGTGCCAAGATTATGCTATGATACCACTCTAATATTCCCAAATGGGAAAATCAGGAATATAATGCAAAATGTTGGAACAAATGTGTAAATCATCATTTAAAAGAAATAGGGAAATATGGAGACCATCCATATGTTATAACATCAGTAAAATATACATAATAAATGGGCCATAAGATGCACAACAAGAAAGTACAAGCCTCTAATAGACAAAATCCCTCAATATGAGGTGTTGCAACTATATAGAAAAGTTGGAAGACCCTTACAACATTATTTTATTAGCTCTGCTATATAAAATGATTATACATCAGATCTAGGGCTGATATGTGCTTCAAAAGATAGATCTATTGCAGATCTGAGCACTATACAAGCTCCTTTGAAGAACCCCTTAAGGGTTTTCAGCAAAATACCATATACAAGATGTAGATCTAAGCCCCAAGACTGCAAATCTACTGCAAAATACAGATCTGGTAAGTGTGGATGATATTATATTATCAGGATAATAGCCTCCTCCAATAGATCCTCTTAGTGAAAGGCAGATCCCCTTCAATGGAAAATCAGCTCTCCAAATGGTGTGCCAAACCACCATGTAACTCCTCCTACATAAATAACGCAGATCTAGAAGAAAACTATGTTGTAGGGATGAATAACTAGTTGGAATGATGCCAAGGTCTGAAAATATGCTCAATGGCCTTCAATACTATCCTCCCAATGGAAAGAAAGCCTCATCCACTAAAAATGAGCAATGAAATGGCCTAGATATAGAGATCTAGTCTCCACTTGCTGCAACCTGCAAAACAACCAACCCTCAGTAGGATCTGCGTTGTAAATGAAAGATGAAGTTTGTCCTTAAGCCTGATAGTTGAAAATGTAGTACAAGACTCTTCCAAGAGCTTCTCAATGGAAGAGGTGGGATTCCTGACCAGGAACACCATGTGCTAAACAACACTCTATCTCAACTAAACAGCAAGAGAAAGATATATGTCCAAACAGACCATATATTCAGAAATATAATAAACCCATACATAATCAACAATAGCTGCCATCCTCTTCCTTAAATAAGATATGAGCTTGCAAACCCTAAGCCCCATTGAAAAATATCACTACATTCACACAAATAATCTCCATCTAAAACTGCGCCTTCCCTCATTGATGACCACTCCTCCATGACAGCGCTATTGATTTGGTCAAGTTTGACCCAGTCAAAGTGATCTAACCCATTTTCACACCAAGGGTGCTTAATTAAGCTACCAAGATTTATCTCTTTCACATTTGGCATTGATTTATTCATTATTAAGGAGAATTATGGACCTCCTTTGTCCTCTTATTCTTTTAAATAAAGCAATAAAACAAAATTGAATATACCAACTAGCTCATGGCTATTTGGGAATATTACAGCTAATGAAAATTTCACAATGGCCACACAAAAGAATACACATTTCCTGTTCAAAAGGAATGAACAGTTAGAGAAGGAATTGAATACTACAAAGAAACAAATTGATCATCTCATTTCCAAGAATTAGAGAATGTCTTCCACCAATGCTAGAAGAGAGGGATTACAAGAATCCATACTTGAAGAACTCAAGTCGCTGGAAGACACGATGATGCAATTGTTTGAGGAAATGATCACTCTACATAAGGAAGTGGTTCCCTTGCATGAAGTACAAAAAGGATCACAGGATAATGTGAAAGTCTTGAAGACAACCTATGCATATATAGATGTGATCCAGGAGTGAGGGGCCAGTATTTGAATGTACCTGCAATTTTGGTTAGAAAAGGAAGCTAGGATGCTAAAATGGAGAGAGAAAATATAAGGATGTTTATAAAATTATATGAGTATTTTTTGTCAAGATAAATCCCCTCTGTGGACAAAGGCGATCTCTCTAGCCCTCGAGTGGGTCTGACAACTTTAGTTACTTTCTAATGCAAAGCTTTCTTAGCTAATATTCAAAATATGACAAGAAAATAGATAGATGTACCTTTTTCCTGATGTTTTGTTCGAACCCGTTGGTGATGACCTTGATCCATGATCCTTTTAGGCTCGCGCCTTGCTACTGGTGGCACACGAATACCTATGGATGATAAAGAGGCAAAAACAAACGTAATCTAATACATAATAATCATAAACATAGCTATCTAGCAGATCAAGGGGTACCATAATATTTTCATAAAATATTAGAAAAATATAGAAATCAAACATCATATGTTTTATTGATAAATATGAAAGGAAGAGATTACAAACCAGGCCTTGATGTTGGAGGCCTCCCTTGGTGAAAATTTGATTCCTTTACTAAATCTCTAAAGCATTCCTTCTCCCAAACAACTTAGGAGTTATCACAGTGCAATAATGTAAAGGGAACGAGAGTTCATACTAGCCCCAAAAATGACCAACCAGTAGTGAAAGGATGGGGACAAATTTATAGGAAGGGAGAAGAGGTTGGGAGCCCATGAAAGGATGAGGAAGGTCCACTTTCTAAGGGATAAACCCCCATGGATGTGATCAAAGCTCTAAAATCAAAGAGCTCGAATTTATCACCACCATTTAACAACTAAATCACCACCCTGGAACTTCTAGAGGTCGAAGGTTCTCCTCCGTTTGAGGAAACACTGCCAGAAAGGGATCAACATGATTTTCCAATAAATAAGGGCACTAGAGGCATTAAGCCGGAACTGTCAATATGACATCAGCGCAAGCATTAAACTAGGAAACACGTTGACCCGGAAAACTAAGGTTTTGACCAAATTCCTTCAGTAATCTTCCAAGGAAGTTTTCTTTGAGTCTTCAGGGGATGTCTGTACATATTTCTTCATGGTGGAAACATTCCATAGGGTCTGCCACGGGGCACTTTGGGATCAGGGACGGGAACTAAGCATGGTGATAAATTACTTTTTAACAGTAGAACAGTAATTTTGTGACTATCACTATGTCAGTCTATGTGTGAATGTTCCATGGAATGTATGCCTTGGTGAGAATACATAAAATACCTTATTTTTGTGCACTTGTGGAAGTGAAAATAAGGAACGTTATAAGGAATGAGGTAGAATAGTTCTTAAACAATATCAGATAGGCGACCACTCATGATGAGTTTAAGGTGAAATAGGACTATGTTTTGCAATGTAACTAAGCCAACCAAGCTACATATGAAGTTAGTCATGTTATGGAATATCATTTAGATATGATCCAAGACTATATATCTATATTCAATGGAGGGAAATATCATACATAATCCTAATATACTGAAAAAGGTTGGGTACATAGCAGGATAATATAAATATTGATACCAACATCTTACAACAGATCTACATGTCGTAGTCTCTGAGTTGCAGTTTCCTTAAGCTTGAATTTAATGTGTTTATTTTACGTATGGATATGGCCACATTTTATCAAATGTAATTTTTTATTTTTTAAAATAATATAAAATGTAAAATGTGTGAGTGGAATTCTAAGATTCACATGAGGAATATGAATATTCATTACGTAATACAAATGTCATAGATAATTTCAAGAGTAATATGGGAGCACAAGAATCATATGGGGAGGTTAGGGGTCACTGCACTTGTTATAAATAAACCCTCATGCCTCAAGAAAAGGGCTTGGAATTTTAGATTCTTAACCTTGGCTTCTCTAGTTTATCATAGGAGAGAAGATCATTCTTTGGAGTAGAAAGTGGTGGCTTCATGTTTCGCTATTGGGGATAGTGTTATGTCATTGTAATTTTGTATCTTGGAACTTTCACTTAACGTATTGAAGCTCTTAGAGCTTAAACACTTTCATGCATGTATCATGAATGTTGTAAGATTTTTCTTTTAATGTTTATGATGTATATTTGTATTCAAATGTTCTAAATATAATGAAATATTTCATTGGCTTTGGTACACATCTATTTGAATATGTACTCTTACTTGCTTTCATAAGCATTGTTACTTTGTGAACTATTTTACAGGTTAATTAATGATTATTTATATGCATGTGTGTGTCTTTATTAGGATATCAATGTTACTTTTATTTTTAAGGATCACTCTTTATTTTCCCATCCGTGAAAGTAAATTATATACATTTCAATTGGTATTTCACAAAGTTAAATTTTTTTTGTATCTCAAAGTTGTGTACATGCTCTCTTTTGTTGTTGATTGCAACCAAGGATAATATTTAAGAACATTCTAATGGTAGTCATGTTGAATTCCTGAATGGGGCTCCTATCCAAAATGGAGTGAGGTATATTTGGGAATTCATATATGGGAGATCCCCTATATGTTGGTTGCTTCTAGCATCATCAACATTTTGGCGCTAGAAGGAGGGCTAGATGACAAGCCGATCCCATGAAGTCTAGTTTCAATTTTTCATATTTAATGATTTCTTCCCAAACCATAATCCCAAGGTGTGTTTCTAAAAGTGGGAATATTACCATCCCCATGGAAATAATTCATAACTTGTCTCAATTGAAGTTCAATGTCAAACGTGTAACATCCATTCATGAGCATACACTTCATTTCTTAAATATTGTGATTTTTATGAAGTGAATTGTGAAGAATTTGTTTGCATATTATTCACCCTTTCACTTGGAGGTCATGTTAAGAAATGGTGTCACACCTTACCTATTGATTCTATTCATTCGTTCAAACTAATTTTCAAGGATTTTCATCAAGCCTTTGACAGGTACAATTATAAAAATGTGTATAAATGGATTAATCAACTTAGAATGAAATCTGATGAATCACTATAGGATTTAGTTGAAGTATTTATTTATCTTTGTTATGAGTTTTCTGAAGAAGATATTGTTAGTTCCCTATATTACTAGTGTAGCCCCCTTATTGTTATTTTTGTACCCCTATAGCCCACATAATGTTATTATTGTGCCCAATAAAATACATTGTTGTTATTGTTGTGCCCTTACATTATTATTGTTAGGATGGATAGGATTATATTATGACCCCATGAACTGCTATATATAGAAATGAGGTTTTTTCATTCGTATCATCCAAGAAATTTTCATTTAGGTAAGGTAAAGGAGGTTTCCCCCTCAAAGAGGCTTATTTTTAATTCGTTGATCTCTCTTTTATTCTATTTTGTGAGCTGGTTTCATAACATTTGATATTAGAGCGTTGGATTCTAAGGTTTCGCTGCTTCAAACAGGTCATTGTGGCAGTTTCGTTATAACATTTTTTCTGCAAAGGTTCGGAAGCTAAAAAATAAAACCTATTTTCAAAGAAATCTTGAGGAACTTCGTGTAAAAAATTCATACCTTAGTTCACAATATTTTCGGAGATATGATCTGTGGAAGTTAGGGTTTTTTCAGGATCCCAAGTTCCATCTCAAAGAGGTGACCTTGGGAAAATCTTCATAACTCTCTCTCTGAGCATGGGATTGGAATTATATAAAAAGTGGCCAAAATTAAATATATATTAGTTTCATGTATATCATTTTCAGAGCCGAAGGAGGAAACAATGAGATGTGACACATCGTACAAGTTCGTTCTACTGAACTAGTCCATAATTAGGTCATTGTGGGAGATTGGGCATAACTTTGTCTTTAAGAATCCAAATTAGGTCAGACCTGTGGCATTGGAAAGAAGATTCAGAGGGATACTAAAGGACTGAAGATAAAATATTGAGGATCCCAAATTACAGAGATACATTAGTTTCAATATCGAGCTCCTCAAAATAAAGAAAAAGTGTGTATTTTTTTCAAATTGCATAAGTTTTGCTTGAAAAATCAGTTTGAAGTGATTCCAAGGGTATATTGAAGCATAGATATCAGTTTTGGGTTCTAAAATGCCCCATAAAAATAATTCAACACCAATTAAGCTCTTAGAAGGCTCTACTATGACTCATGAAGAGGAAGAAGTACAACATGATATATCAAAATTACAAGAGAAAGTGCAACAAATTTCTCTCTCACAAAGAGCAACAAAAAATGACATGGAAGTTTTGAAGAAAGTCATTGAAGACAAGTTGGTTGGTTTGAAGAAAGGTGTGGAAGCTAATATGGATGGTTTGAAGAATGGCATGGAAGCTAAGATGGATGAAATGGAAGAAAAAATTAAAGAGAACATGGAAGGCATGAAGAATGATCTAAAAGCAGACATGGAAGGTTTGAAGGAAGGTTTGACAAAGTTGATACAAGAAATGATTCCTAGTGGCTAAAATATAGTAGAGGAAACTCATGATGAGAACAAAATAAATGTTGATTGTAGTTTCATAAACTCTAAATTTGTATTGAAGACCCACCATATTCCAAAGATCGATATGAGGAATTTTGATGGCAAGGATCTCGTAACATGGATACTACAGATGGAGCAATATTTTGATCTCAATAATGTGAAAAACACACAAAAGGTACGTATTGAAACTTTATATTTAGAACAAAATACATTTGTATGGTATCGATGGCTTTACTCCCGTAAAAAAATTCACTTGGTCAATTTTTACAGAGGAAATGATAGCACATTATGAGGATACAAAGAGCAACACCTTCTTTATCCAATTGTTAAATCTCAAACAAATGTGTTCAGTGGTGGAGCACATTAAGGACTTCCAAAAATTGAATATAATGGTAACTGATATTCCATAGGAACACAGGATTGATGTCTTCCTAAGGACTTTAAAGGATAACATCAAGCATGAGGTTCACCTTTGGGAACCTCATTCATTGGAGAACGCATTGAGGTTGGAAAGAAAAATTTGAATGTAAAATTATGGTGACAAGGAAACCTACCAATCACATCTATAAAGATGGAAGTGTTGTTACTCCTAGACTTCCATAACCTACAAGGTTGACACCACAACAATTGGAAGAAAAAAAGAGAAAAATGGATTTTCTACAATTGTGATAGCAAATACACTAAAGGTCATAAGTGTGTTGAGAAGAAATTATTTTACATAGATTGTGAAGAGGAGGAACAAAATGAACAAGAAACTTCAAAATAAGAGTATATACACTAGGACACAACCATAAAGAAAGAAGAAATGAGTCTGACCATATTCTGTAATGCATTGGCAGGAATTACCACTCCTAAAACTCTCAAGATAGAAGGACATATCAAGAAAAAAAAGGTAATAGTATTGATTCATTCGGGTAGTGCCCATAATTTTATTCATTGTAGGGTAGCCAAGGAATTGAATTGCTTCCTATACCCAGCACCAGAGTGTCAAGTGATGGTTTTAAATGGAGGAACTATAAATTGCTCTGGAAAATACCATAATATTAAGCTAACCATGGGGGAATATGTATTGAATATTCCAATGCTTTCCATTCCAATGGGAGGTGCTGATGTTGTACTAGGAGTACAATGGTTACAATCTTTGGGGATGGTAGCTTTTAATTTTCAAGAACTTTTCTTGAAATTATTTTTGGAAGGAAAGGAAGTTGAATTATAGGGTATCGCAAGGAAATATAATAAGCTTTAATGTCATGAAAAATATTCTAAATAAATAGAAATGAGTCATAATTGCACAATTATGCGCACTAGAAGTTCCAACATCAAAATCATATATTTCTCCAAATCTCCAAAAAGTCTTGGAAAATCATTCCAAAGTGTTTGAAACTCCCAAAGGACTCCCAAATATTAATGATCATGATCATGCTATTCATTTGATTCCAGGAAGTGCTAGTGCTCCTCCAAACATCAGGCCTTATATATATCTGTATGTCCAAAAGAGAGAAATTGAATGTATGATTGCAGAAATGTTAGAGGTTGGTATAATTAAACCTAGTCAATTTTTTTGGACGGAATTATTTTCTTGTTTGGATACACAACTAGCTCATAGCTCATCTTATCATCCTCAATATGATGGGAAAACTGAGATAGTGAACAAATGTTTGGTAGGATATATTCATTATTTTGTATCTGATAAATAAACCCAATGGGTCAAGTGGTTACCTCTGCCTAAATGGTGGTATAACACTTCCTTCCATACCGCAGAAAAAATGACCCCATCTATGGCACTTTATGGATATCATCTATCGTCCATCACATCATCTTTAAGAGAAAATTCTAAGGTTCAAGCAGTGGAAGATCACATCTAGCATCAACAACAAGTTCTCCAACTCTTAAAGGATAACCAAAATTTGACACAAAATAGAATGAAACAATAGGAAAATCAACATCGCAGTGAGAGAAGTTTTGATGCAGGAGACCGGGTATTTTTACGACTACAACCATAAAAACAATTGTCCCTCAAGAAATATAATAAGGATAATAAATTATTGCCAAAGTACTATTTTCCTTACAAGGTGTTGCAAAAGATTGGTATTATGGCATACAAATTGGAGCTTCTTACTTCTTCTCGAGTGCACCCAGTTTTCCATGTTTCATGCTGAAAGAAGGTTATAGGTGACAAACTTCCATTTCAAACAATATTTCCAAAACTTGATGAGGGAGGAAAAATCATATTGGAACCTGAAGCAATCATGGAAACAAGAACTCCACAGCTATGAAAAAGATCAATTTCAAAGTATCTCATCAAGTGGAATAACTTAGCCACTAAAGATTCAACATGGGAGGATGAGAATTTTATACAGAAGCATCCAGAGCTACTCAAGAATTAAGCACAATAATGTTTTTGAAGGAGAGGGGCATGTTAGGTCCCTATATTACTAGTGTAGCCCCCTTATTGTTATTTTTGTACCCCTATAGCCCCCATATTGTTATTATTGTGCCCCATAAAAGCCACTATTGTTATTGTTGTGCCCTTACATTATTATTGTTAGGTCATCTAGGATTATATTGTGACCCCATGGACTCCTATATATAGAAAGGAGGCTTTGTAATTTTTATCATCCTAGAATTGTTTATTTATGTAATGTAAAGGAGGTTTCCCCCTTGAAGAGGCTGATTTCTAAGTCGTTGATCTCTCTTTTCTTCTATTTTGTGAGCTAGTTTCATGACAGAAGTGGATTGGGATTTCATGAATGAAAAATTTCAGTTTTTTGTTATGATTTTGATGGCAGTGTGGGTGCAGGCGTTAAGGAGAGCCTCTCAAATTTTCTTACAATTGTTTCCAACTCCGGAGGAGTTTGATCTTCTTCCTTATGATTTGTTTCATTCATCAAATTTGTAAAATTTTATTAATGAAATATATGATGAATTAATAGTTCTTCAATAAAATATTAACCTTTGCAACAACATTACAAAGCCTCTTGAACTATTCAAATTAACCTTAAGCGAGGATTGAATTCACCTTTGGAATCATATCACTACCTTTCAGTCAAGGTTTACACCTTCAAAATATGATAGCATAATACTCATTTTAAACAGTTCAATGTCCTTGGAATCGATATCCAAATCTGAAGCTTTATACAACATTTAAAAAAATGTAATGTTTGCAAGTTGTGTTTTAAATAATATTTAAAACCCCGCCAGTCCCACATATCCAATCATCAATAAACACTTACCAATGAAAAGAACGTTGGCTCATATCTTGCGTTAAAAAACCCGCAACTTCAAATGCGAATGCCCCTGGATCTTCCACAAGTCTAATCCAATGGAAATCACATTATTTTTCCACAAAACTTTAACACGCAAAGGCAATGCAATATCAGTGGTTTTGTGAACATGACGTGTTCAAAATTTATTGGATCGCATTTCTAAAGGTAAAACCCATCTTCAGGCCAAACGCCACACGATACTGGTGGTATTCTTCTTCAAAACCGCTCAATTACAAATGAATTTAGAATGTGTTCAACTCAGAATTTCCACAGTAGTTTAATTCGTTTCTTTCAAAACCATCTTTCTCCACTTTAATTTTGTGAATCGACCTCACTGATATCGATTCAAACAAACAGAGTTCCGATACAAAATACGCTCAATTGCAAATCTGGGATTTGACTGTGTTTAACCAAATTCTGTTGCTTCCATTTCTTCCCATGCGTTTCTGTGTAACACTTTTCATTATTTGTCTTCAATATTATCATAAAACTCAACAATTTCCTGTATTGTGGTTTTAACGCAAGAATCAATATCGATTTATGCAAATCGAATCCAATAATTTCTTAGAAAAATTCATAACAATATCAGAATGGATTTATGATACGATTAGAACCTCTTCACACAGAATTAATATACAATTCATACACAGAAATCATATATTCAAATGCATTCAGGAAACCTAACCCCTTCACAGAGACTGGTGCTTTATGTGCAATCGATTTCTAGACACAGAAATAATAATTCAATTGAAACTACGAAAGTATAAACCTCTGGGGATTGCCAACATAATAACAATTTATGAAACACTGTAATTTTATTGAAACAAAGGTAAAACCTCTCAATCCCAGTCTTCTACGGCCAACTCCCAATTCCTTACTCACAAGAGTTACAATTTATAGTTTTTATTACATAACAGAGACCTCCTCAATTAGGATCAAATTTCCTAAATTGAGACAGAATCCTATTTTCCAAATATCCTCCTAAAATCTATCAACTGAAGCTAGATATGCTCAACAATATCACACCTATTCAAACAACTTATCTCTAAATCTATTTAAATATATTCTCCTAATTTATTATAGAAATAAATAATAATAATTTGTTTGAGGGACTCAACCCTCTCAGTAAAATTTGACTTTCACCCATTAGTGAATGAATTTTAAACTCATTTAGCCACAACATGTGAACAATCTTTCACATTGCTGGCTAGACTCTAATGCCCCTGCATCAGACTCCTGAGAACAAAATTATTCATTAGGGGAATTTTGAGGTCTAAAATGGGCCTCCTAAGGAAATTATAAAATAATAGTGGAAAAAATCTAATAATATTTGATGACATCATCAAATTTTAGAGGGAAAAATGAAAAAACTACTTTTTCAATTCATATTTTCAACTTATCTCCCAAAGTTTTTACTCAAATTTCGAACGGGAGTACTCGTTGGATGCGGAATTTAATACCCCATCCAAGGAGTACCCATGTTGCATACTTTCGATGGATCCTACTACACGAAAAATGAGAAATACATAAAAAAATGTGATTACAATCACATTTTTTATGTATTTCTCATTTTTCGTGTAGAAGAGTTCATCGAAAGTATGCAACATGGGTACTCCTTGGATGAGGAATTAAATTCCGCATCCAACGAGTACTCCCGCTCGAAATTTGAGTAAAAATTTTGAGAGATAAGTTTAAAATACGAGTTGAAAAAGTAGTTTTATTATTTTATTATTTTTTAATATTTTTACTTTTTTACTCCAAAAATGGTGAATCATCCATTATGGATGACATCATCATCTTGAATCCTATTGGTTGTTATAAAGTTTATTTTTGTTCTACATTTTTCTTATGAGGCCCATTTTAGACCTCAAAATTCCCCTAATGCATGGGCTCTTGTCCATGAGCTCCTCTACAGAACTGCCCTGTTTCTGCAACATAGCTTCTGTCATCGAAGCGACATCTTCAATTGGCTGATCTTTCCAATTGATCAAGTATTGGAAATAATCTTGTCCTCTGGTTTTCTTGAACACTTTCTTGTCTAAGATCATCTCTGGCTGTAATGGCTGCGCTGTAGGTAACTTTTTTACCCAATCAATCTGCTCTTTCATCTGTGCCACCATCTCTATACCTGTACAAATCTGCAACATTGAATATTGGAGATATTCCAATGTCAGATGGTAATTCAATTTCATAGGCATTAGCAGAAATTTTTCTCAATATCCTGCATGGTCCTATCTTTTTAAAATTCAGTTTATTATACTGTCTCTTTGGAAATATTTCTTTCCTCAAGTGTGCCGAAACTAAATCACCAACTTCAAAATTAACTTTTCTTTTGCTCAAATATGCTCTGCTTTTGTACTTGATACTGCTATCTTGTAGCTGCTGCTTTACCTGTTCATGTATTGCTTGAATCTCTAAAGCAAACTTCTCTCCTTTAGCACTTCTCATTTCTGCTTTTCCCAAGTTCCTCAATTTAGATAATCCTCTTGGGTGCATCCCATAAACAATATGGAATGGACTCTGTCCTGTACTTCTATTAGATGAATCATTGTATGCATATTCTGCCTATGGAAAAATATGATCCCACTGCTTAGGATGTTCTCCTGCAAGACTTCTCAAAATATTACCTAAACTTCTGTTCACTACTTCAGTCTGCCCATCAGTCTGAGAATGATAAGATGAGCTGAAACTCAATTTAGTACCAAGCTTCTTCCACAATGTCCTCCAAAAATGACCAATAAACCTGGTATCTCTATCATAAACAATAATTTTAGGCAACCCATGTAATCTAACAATTTCCTTGAAAAACAAATTAGCAGCATGAGTAGCATCACTGGTTTTATAACATGGAATAAAATGTGCCATTTTTGAAAATATGTCAACAACAACAAAAATTGTATCATTCCCTCTCTCTGTCTTAGGCAATCCTAAAACAAAATCCATACTTACCATATCCCAAGTTCTGTCTGGAATAGGTAATGGAATGTACAAACTTGCATTCTGGCTTCTTCCCTTTACATACTGAAAATTTTTACAATTGTTCACAAATTTTTCCACTTCAGATCTCATCTTTGGCCAATAATAAAAATGACTCAGCTGCTCATAAGTTTTATCAATACCAAAATGTCCAGCAAGTCCAACACTATGCTTATCTCTGATTAAATTCTCTCTCATGGATTACAACAAACCCTCTTGCAAGAAAAAATACAACCATTGACTTCTATCTATCAAAACAGGATTACAGCATGATTCAAATGCTTCCTTGAAATCCAAATCTGTTTTATAGTGTTCTTTAAGAAAATCAAAACCTACCACTCCAATTTGACTTTCTTGAACAAGAATGTTCTTTCTACTCAAAGCATCAACTACCTTATTTGCTTGGCCACTTATGTGCTTCAAAACAAATTTAAAACTTTGAAGATATTTAACCCATTTAGCATGTTTTTTATTCAATTTAGGCTGTTGCATAATATACTGTAAAGCATGGTTATCTGAATATAGTAACAATTCTTTAGACATTAAATAATGTCTCCACTTTTTCAATGATTGTACTATTGCATAAAACTCGTTTTCATAAGAAGAGTACTTTCTTCTTGTCTCATTCAGCTTCTCACTAAATAATGCTACAGGCCTATCTTCTTGACTCAAGACAGCTCCAATAGCTTCTCCACTAGCATCACACTTCACTTGAAATGGTTTATTAAAATCAGGCAAGACTAAAACAAGTTTCTCAGTTATTTTCTGTTTTAAAAACTGAAAATTCCTTTCAGCTTCAACAGTCCACTTGAATGGTTGTTTTTCCTTCTTTATGGTTTCAATGATAGGTGCATTAATATTGCTAAAATTCCTTATGAATTTTCTATAAACTAGCAAGTCCATGGAAACTTCTTACCTCAAAAACACTTTTTGGTGAAGGCCACTCCACAATTGCCCTTACCTTTTCTGGATCCATCTTTAACCCTTCAGCAGAAACAACAAAACCCAGATATACCAATTCTTCCTTCATGAATGAACATTTCTTCAAATTTATCAGCAACTTCTCTTGATGTAATTTATTCAAGACATAATTAAGATGCCTTAAATGTTCTTCCTTTGTTTTGTTGTAAATTAATATATCATCCAGATATACTATTGCAAATTTACCAATAAATTCCTTTAATACTTCATTCATGAGCCTCATAAAAGTACTAGGTACATTTTATAAACTAAAGGGCATTACCATCCACTCATACAATCCCTCATTTGTTTTAAAGGTTGTTTTCCATTCATCACCTTCCCTTATCCTAATCTGATGATACCCACTTTTCAAATCTAGTTTAGAAAAATATCTTGCTCCACTCAAACAGTCCATTAAATCTTCAATTCTAGGCAAAGGAAATCTATACCTGATTGTTATCTTGTTGATTGCTCTTGAATCAATTCACATTCTCCAACCTCCATCTTTCTTCGGACTCAATACTGTAGGTACTGCACAAGGACTCAAACTTTCTTCGACCAAACCTTTGTCAACCAGTTCCTACACTTGCTTTCTGATTTCTTCATTTTCTGTAGGAGTCATTCTTTAAGCTGCTTTGTTTGGCAGATTTGATCCTAGAATAAAATCTATCTAATGGCTTATTTTTCTTACAGGTGGTAACTCATCAGGAAAATCATCCACAATAATATCACAATAATTGTCCAAAATTTCTTGAATTTCAATTGGAAAATCAGAAATTTTAGTAGAATTAAATACTACCTTAGGTTTTCAAACTAAAGCAAAATTTACCTCTTCATCTTCAATCTGCTGCAATTATTCTTTCCCACTCAACAATAAAGCCTTTGGATCAGACTTTTTGTTTGATGCATCTCCTTCTTCCATAGGTAACAATGTTTGATACATACCATCCTTGAAAAACTTGTAGGTGTTCCTCTTACCATCATGCACTACTTCTATGTCATACTGCCAAGGTCTACCTAGCAGTATGTGACACACATCCATAGGCATCACATCACACATTACTTTATCTTTGTAGCTGCCCATTTGCAACTCTATTTCACACTATTCTTTTACAATCAGCTGATGACCCTTCTGAAGCCATGACACTTTTTAGGGTGTTGGATGTTCCCTTGTCTTCAATTTCAATTTCTCTATCACCTTTGTAGAGACAAAATTGTCTGTGCTGTCACTATCAATGACTAATTGACAAAATTTTCCCTGAACTTTGCATACACTTCTAAACAAATTTTTCCTCTGTGCTGGCTCAACAACTTCTTTTGTTTTTTTCAACAGAACTTTTTTAACAACCAAAGATTCCCCCATCTCTGGCACAATTTCTTTCTCTGCTTCAGGAAACTTTGCTACTTCTTCAGTCTAAGAAACAATTGCATTTCTCTGACTTGTACCCACATTCTCTTTCTCTGGGCACTCATAGGCTCTATGTTCCAATTTGTTACATCGGTAACATCTCACTTCCCTTCCTCTACTTCTGCCTCTTCTTCCTCTGTAGGAATTTCGTCTGCCTCTTGCATCACCTTCTGTGTGTGCATGCTGAGGTGAGTTGCTTCTAGCTCCATCTCTTGGTGCTATAGATCTCCCTCTACCACCTTGACTTCCCTTTACTTGGAAAGTACCTCTTCCTTTGGCAGACTACTTTCTCAGCAGTTTTTCTTCAGCTTTCAAGGCCATTTGATAAGCCTCTACTACTATCTTAGGAAACAATATACTTATTTAATCTTGAATTTCAAATCCGAGACCATTCACATACTTGGCAATCTTCTCCGCTGTGTCCTGGATCTGTCCAGCTCTTAGGCTCACTCTGTAGAATTCTTCTATGTATTCTTTCACTGTCATTAATCTCTGTCTAAGATTCTGCATTTTTCTAAATAATGTAAGCTGATAATCACTAGGCAAGAACTTACCTCTCAGCTTTTCCACCATTCTGCTCCAATTCTTGATTGGTTGTTTACCAACTCTACCTCTCTTTGCTTGCACTCCATCCCACAAAAGTGCTGCATGTCCCTTAAACCTTGTGATTTCAAATTTAACTCTCTTGTCTTCACCCATATCTTCATAATCAAAGCATTTATTCATCTCATTGATCCAGCCTATCAATTCCTCTGGATTCAATCCTCCTGCAAAAGTTGATACTTAAAGTCTAGGCTTGGATGTAGAACCTAAAACTGTTTTAAAGAATCTCATCTTAGGAGTAAGCTCAACATTTCCTCCTCCCTCTTCTTCAGCTTCAGGTTCACTGACATCTTCAGGATCCCTCAATTGTCCTACTTCAATTTCTTCCAATCTGGATTGGATCCGCTGCATAGTCTCCAGTACTTATGCATTAGCAACTAGCCTACCTCTTCTTCTACCAGCAACACCTCTACCAATTCGGACAGCCATGCTGGATTTCTTCTTCTGACTCTTGGAAGTCAGTTCAATCTCTGGTAAATGCACTGAAGTCTGCTCTGATACTACAAATGATGGAAGTGTGGGTGCAGACATTAAGGAGAGCCTCTCAAATTTTCTTACAATTGTTTCCAACTCCGGAGGAGTTTGATCTTGTTCCTTATGATTTGTTTCATTCATAAAATTTGTAAAATTTGATTAATGAAATGTATGATGAATTAATAGTTCTTCAATAAAGTATTAACCTTTGCAACAACATTACAAAGCCTCTTGAACTATTCAAATTAACCTTAAGCGAGGATTGAATTCGCATTTGGAATCATATCACTACCTTTCGGTCAAGGTTTACACCTTCAAAATATGATAGCATAATACTCATTTTAAACAGTTCAAAGTCCTTGGAATCGATATCCAAATCCTAAGCTTTATAAAACATTTAAAAAAATGTAATGTTTGCAAGTTTTGTTTTAAATAATATTTAAAACCCCGCTGGTCCCACATATCCAATGATCAATAAACACTTACCAATGAAAAGAACGCTGGCTCATATCTTGCATTAACAAACCTGCAACTTCAAATGCAAACGCCCTTGGATCTTCCACAAGTCTAATCCAATGGAAATCGCATTATTTTTCCACAGAACTTTAACATGCAAAGGCAATGCGATATTAGTGGTTTTGTGAACATGACGTGTTCAAAATTTATTGGATCGCATTGCTAAAGGTAAAACCCATCTTTAGGCCAAACGCCACGCGATACTGGTGGTATTCTTCTTCAAAACTGCTCAATTTCAAATGAATTTAGAATGCGTTCAACTCTGAATTTCCACAGTAGTTTAATTTATTTCTTTCAAAACTATCTTTCTCCACTTTAATGTTATGAATCGACCTCACTAATATTGATTCAAACAACCAAAGTTCCAATACAAAATATGCTCAATTGCAAATCTGGGATTTGACTGTGTTTAACCAAATTTCGTTGCTTCCGTTTCTTCCAATGCGTTTCTGTGTAACGCTGTTCATTATTTTTTTTCAATATTATCATAGAACTCAATGATTTCCTGTATTGTGGTTTTAACACAAGAATCAATATCGATTTATGCAAATCAAATCCAATAATTTCTTACACAAATTCATAACAATATTAGAATGGATTTCTGATACGATTAGAACCTCTTCACACAGAATTAATATACAATTCATACACAGAAAGCATAGATTCAAATGCATTCGGGAAACATAACCCCTTCACAGAGACTGGTGCTTTTATGTGCAATCGATTTCTAGACACAGAAATAATAATTCAATTGAAACTACGAAAGTATAAACCTCCGGGGATTGCCAACATAACAACAATTTATGAAACACTGTAATTTTATTAAAACAGAGGTAAAACCTCTCAATCCCAGTCTTCTACGGCCAACTCCCAATTCCTCACTCACAGGAGTTACAATTTATAGTTTCTATCACATAACAGAGACCTCCTCAATTAGGATCAAATTTCCTAAATTGAGACAGAATCCTATTTGCCAAATATCCTCCTAAAATCTATCAACTGCAGCTAGATATGCTCAACAATCTCACACCTATTCAAACAACTTATCTCTAAATCTAAAATTTATTATAGAAATAAATAATAATAATTTTTTTTAGGGACTCAACCCTCTCAGTAAAATTTGACTTTCACCCATCAGTGAATGAATTTTAAACTCATTTAGCCACAACATGTGAACAATATTTCACATTGTTGGCTAGACTCTAATGCCCCTACATCAGATTTACCTAAAATAATTAGAATCTGATCCATATTCAAATCTCATCCCAAATAATGTTTCCCAAAATCATCTTAGTCATGAAGCATGTCAAATCTCGAAGGAGGAATATATCCCTTTTGTTAATTCATCACCTCCTTTTTCTTTATAGAATAGAGTGGTCTTGTGTATTGATGTTGAATTTAGGAAACCTAAAAATGAAATTCTTGATTCACCTATTCCATGTTCATATCCTTCTCATGATCAAGATAATAATGATCAAGTTAAATCTTGAATCTAATTTGATTGATGATAATTTTGTTGCAAGGGGTACCTTTTATCCTCTATCGTTTAAATATTATGACCCTTTGTGTCTTCATTCGCTTTATCAATTTTCTTCACTAGAAATTGTCTCAAATTATCTTGATTCTCAATTTACTGATTCTAATGGAGGTCAAGTGTAGGATGGTTACATTCCATAGATAGAGGAGAAAAACGGTGAAGATATTTTCTAAGATGATGCATTATTTTTTCAAAGTGATATCATTGTGCATCATTTTGATTTTCAACTAGAATCAATTGCAAATGATGACTCCCCATCTGATTATATCACTTTTTATCCACCCTTAAGACATTATTCATTATACCATGATGTGTTTGATGAATATATTATACCATATATTTCTATAAATCCTTTAGATATTTATTCGGTTGGTATTGATCATATTCAGGTATGCGATGGTGTTATTTCTGAATTAGAAGATGAGAAGGTGGAATCTATTGTTCACGATTTGTTTCATTGTTCATCCTCAATAGTTGAGGAGGACAGAGTTGTGACTTTGAATGTTCAAGAAATTCCTCAGTTTGATTCATCCATATCTTTTATTCATGAAGAGTCCCATGAGATAAATGTTGGATCTGATCAAGTTAGTGGTGTTGATAATGTATTCATTAATACATCTGATGATCATTGTGCATATCTACCTGACAATTTTTCTAAGCCACCCATATTCACTGATTCATAAATTGAGGGTTTAGAAAATTCTCAAGTAGTAGGGACATTTTAGCCTTTGTTGATGGTTATGTTAGGTTCCCATGATCTTGACAATGTTTTTGAATGAGATTAGATCAAATTTCCCTTACAAGAAATTCTCTTTATAATTCAATGGAACTAATCGAAAATTATTTTCCTTTAGAATTTCGAGATTTTTCAATTGACTATAATGATCCAATTGTTGAACAGCTTGAAGAATCCTACTTGGCAAGCCTCATTTCTAGTTATAAGTTTCAAAATTTCTTGATGTTTTCCAAGATTGAAAAATTGAAAAAATTTACACTCACGAATAGCTTTCAAGGGTTATATGATTAGCAACAAGGTAGGATTTCAGACTAGTTAAAGGAGAATTTCTCTCACATTTTTCTTCCCAAATGTAGGACCTTCAATTTTATGTGTAGAATGTTTAGGTGAACCTTTTCGTTCCTGCACATTCTCTCATAGTGGTATTAATTGATTCTACCCTCGTGCTTATGAGTTAGGATCAAATTTTGTGCTTGCACTAGAAATATGACTTTACATATTCCTAACCTTCTATCTGTTAGTTTAGTTGTAGCTTTAGTTTTGTTTTCTTTTTGTTTTAGTTGTATTTTCTTGCACTATTTTAGTCTTGCGTTTTCTTTTATTTTCAATTGAGCTTTCCTTTTGCACTCTCTTTTCTAGTTTTTACATAAATAAATTTTGTGTGAAATTCATATCATTTGACTCTGAATTAATGTGGAAAAATATTTAAGATAGCACTGTGACAACTAAAAACGCTCGATTTACTTTTAATCCCCTTCTTTGTTAGAGCTTAAATATATTTAAGAATCCATGATCCTTAGATCGAAAATACAAATCATCTTGAACAAAAGCCTTAGAAAATATACGATTCTCATATCCATAATGGGATCTTCTTTCCTTGAATCCAACTTTTATATTGATTAGTTTTTAACGTGTCAAATCAATCAAGTAGAGAATGTAAAGGAGGAAACTTAAGCGAGCAAACCAATTTCAAAGGTATATATATATAAGTCTTTGAAACACAAGGAAAAACTCTATTTCTTGAAAATAAGTTAGCATCCCTCTTCTACCCGTGACGATATAATCATTGATATAATGTCAATGAAGCATAAATTAATAAAATACATAAAAGGTAAAATAAGAGAAAGGAATCCTACGCGAAAAGGTGAGGAAAGAAACTTCATTAGGGTACTGAAAAAGCATATTGGAAGTGGAGTAACACTATATATGACACCTAAAACTTTGAACATCTTAAAATCACATAATTCACACACTCCTACTCCCTGATCAAAACCATTGAGGTCTGACTAGTTTGATGAAGGAGTTAAGCCGACAAGAGGAATATAAGATATTGTATCTATAACTGGGCTAAGTAAGGAAGTTACGGTAATCTATGGGACGGGATAATACTTCCTGAAAGCTATATCCTGTGTGCAAAGTTAAACTTGAATAGAGAAGTTGGGGTTCTTCTAGTTGTTATCACTCAGATTTTCCTTGAAGTTGTTGGAAGAGGAAAGGAGTCCGAGGTAACCACAAACCAATCTTTTAGGTACAGAATCTAGCCAATCTGTACCTAGAGAGGGCTCTCTTTGTATAATTTAGCTTTGTTTTTAGAAGATATTAGGCTAGTTATAAAGTTCAGGGGTTTTGTTTGAATTTAGGTGGTGGAATTCGATAGCTGAGGGCAAGATTGAGTAGTTCAGGTCATTGGGATATGGAGTCAAAAAATGGCTTCACTGGATTAAGTTTCTAGACAAAAGATGGTTTTACAGGGCAAGATAATCAAACAGAGAACAATTTTAGATTTAAAGTGAATGGAATGGATTTAAAATGGATGAAAGGCAATTAAGAATCTTTCAGCACATTCATAAGAGGGAAAATTGAGTGATTATTAACAAAGAGCAATTAAGAATTCTTTATTAAATAACCAAAATGTTTAAACTAGAAGAACAGGAGAAATTAAGAATTCACTGTTTAAAACTAGTTTAGAAGAAAACATTTAGAATAACAATGATTGAAATCATATTACACTTAAGTACCTTCTGATTTATTCTTTTTCATTAGTCATTCAGAAATGAAACACAATGATATAATAAACAAGTATAAAGACTTTAAAACACAAGGGAAAGATGACTTATTGATCCGTAGTCTGACACATGAATCCTGTAAAAAGTCTTTCGCTTCAATTCATCATCCAGCTTAGCCACAAAAAAATTTCTCCAATAGCAATTTATTCCAAATAGTCAATGTTACAGCAAAGTCTAAAAAATCCACCCTCAATACTCCGATTGAGGGAGTATTTATACAAAAAGTTACAAAAAATATCTCATAAAAACTTGAGATATTATCTAGGATGACTCATAAGTAAATTACAATAACATAGAGACAGATGGTCTCGTAGATAAGAAAGAATGAAAACTGATGTTGTGCTGTTTCCTTCTTTTGAGAATGTGCTGGAGGCAGGCCCTATGCTTTGGCTCCTTGCTGTCCTTTTCAGTAATTCTGTGCTGGCTGGTCCGTTAACTGATACTCTTTGACTTACTCTGATACACTTTGACCTTTATTCATCTTTTTATCCTTTTTTATCCTGACTAACTGTAGTATATGACCAAAAATTTAGGTAAGGATAATTTTTACAAAAGTTCTAACAGCTCTTCCCACCATTTATCTTCCGGAATCCTGGTTCTTTGCAGCTTTCTGAGAGTTTCATCAGTCTCTGTATACCTAAAGAAAGTAGGTTGAACAGGGAACAAATGCTTTACTTCATGCTCAAGATAAAACAAATTTTCTAGTTTGGCATGAAGATCTTTTCCTATAGGTAATGCTGCTGTTGATGAACTAGTTGAGGCATTGGCCTGAGTGTCAGCATACTTGTCCAATTTTGGAACATAACTTTCCAATTCCATCAATTTATCCTTTGAAATGAAAGGACTAGGCAATCCTTTATTCAATAAAATGTAAAATCTTGTTCTGAAGCCTCAGTGATTTCTTCTTGCATGTCTAAGCATCTTCGTTCTAAATTCTGCATTAGAGTTCTTTTGGTAAAAACTATTTTTATTTCCAAAATTGTGCCTGTTCTGTCTCGAATTCCAAATTCTTCAAGTTGCTGCTTATTCTGAGTATTTAGAAAATGAATGAGTTCATTGGCTTCATCAAGCCTATTTCCCAATTCCTCCCTTGCTGCTAGGACTTCTTCTATAGCCAATTTGACCAAATCATTTTGTTCCTGCATTATTTTAATTGAGGGCCAGATATCCTTTATTGATTGGATGATGTTGTCCCAAAGAATTTCGTTTATTTTTTTTAAAGGCTTCTCCAATGTGAGATCCTTTTCCAATGCTTTGACTATTTTTTCTAATTTGTTCACTTCTCTTGTTTTATCAACAACACTCATTTTTGAAATATCATATTTGTGTTCTAGAGTGGCCAATTATTCCTTTGTTTTGTGGAGCTCTATGACCTGAAGTTTCATTTCTACCATTGACTTTGTTATTTCAGCAGTGTTTAAATTTTCAGTGTTGCCCTGTGAAAATTCTGCTGGCTGACCTGTTGTTGTTGTACTTGTCACTACTCCTGCTGTAGATACTGGAATATTTGTCTGCTTGTCTTTCAATGCATTCTCGAGCTCTTTTTTAGTTGCATTAAGTTGCTCATTCAATTTTAAGAGAAAATCCATTAGTTCTTCCTCAGAATTTTGCTTGATGATTTCTGCAGTCTGTGGATGTCTTGAGGCTAGTAACTTCAGTTTTTTTCTCAGAGCTGCAATATCATCATCTTTTCTCTTGATCAAAGCTTCAATACCTTTCACATCTTTAGGATTATGACCCAAACCAATGATTATTTCCTCCAAAGTCTTGATTCTATTATCCTTAGCCTGGGAGGAGGCTTTTTCAAGCTGTAACTGTGTATTAGTGTTATCCAAAGAATCCTACAACTTATGAACCATCATTGATTTATCCGTCAGAGTAGAATAAATCATCTCACCTGTTTGCTTGTGTAGCTCAATTTGGTCTAAAGGATGGATATCCTTTGCTAAGACTTCAAAATTAGTCCTAATGTAATTTGCAGCTGTCTGAGGCTGCTGCATCTTGGGATTGAAGTGGCTCATTAACATTTTACCCTGTTGGATGTCATAGGCTGACATCAATCTTTCTTGATTTTTTAGAGCCATCTTCAAATATTGGTTGTACACTTGAAGTCTAAGTGGATCGTTCCTGGTCTTTATATTGATGAATGTTCTTTTGATGTCCCAGGCATCTTTTACTGGAGGTTTGAAAGAATATATCTCTGCACTTTGTTTCCTCTGTAGTTCCTTTCTTTGAAAATTAGTAGATGTCCCACTACATGTACCTGTTTGCTGACTGTCTTCTCCTCCCTGGCTATCAGGGATTTCCTGAACTGATTCAACTTCTGGAAGAGGAGTTAATTTTTTTCTTTTAACACCTTGTTGTTCAGAGGAGCCACCAATAGGAGTAGCTGATTCAACCTCTCTCTTTTTTCCTTTTTCTACATTCAGAGGAGTTTGTAAAATTGAAATTTCTGGCTCATTGATCTAAGTAGGAGGAATCTGTACTTTCTCCTGTCCTTTAGAAGTCTAAAGTTGTTCTGTCATTGTGAATTTTTCAATTACTTTTATATCAGGCTCCTTTTCTTTCCCTTTAGATTCTATTGCCACTGTACTAATCTCCTGCAAATTTTGTTGTGAAGTCCCGGCAGAAGGAGGGCCAATACCTGGTATCTGCACCTATCCGAAAGAGTCTAGGTCAAGTATCTTTTCAAGATTTTTCATCACATTTTCAGCATTGACCTGCTCACTATCTTTTTCAATCAATGTCCCTTCCACCCATTCATCCGTATTGGCATATTGTTCTATTTCTGGGATTCTTTGATGGATGTATGTTGATAGTATATTTTTCATTCTTCTATCACATATAAAGTTGTTTGGATCATAAGGCACCCAATAGAAACTCTTTTGTAGTCTAAGATAGTCTTCTAAAATTCTTTCGGCTTCCTTTCCAGCTTCCCTAGAGTTACAAATAAAGGGACCTAATTGGCTTTTGATCCTGAGTTGAGCCTTTTTCTTTGCATTGAAGAAATGCACTATATCTGAATTAATCATCTGCCTAAAATACTCTAATGCAAACTGTCTCATTGGGACATATTTTGGCAATTTGAATGGGCATAACTCACATCCATATATTCTAATCTCTGTGTGGTTTTGATATAGGTACCAATCACCTATCTTGTACTGCTTTGAGAGCTGAAGGATTTTCTTGATGTCATTATTTACCCTAGGAGGAGAGACTCCTGTCAACAAGGTGGTTGCAGGATGTACAAAAAGGTCAACAAACTCATTATAAGAATAAGGAGAATCAGGGGAATTGTGAGTAATGGCAGACCAAACGATGACTGACCTAGGATTCCCTTTGGCATCAAGCTTCTTAACATAAAAAGGGAAGTTCTCTGATTGAAAGTAAATCATGAGGTGATATATGACTGAGCAGTTATTGGGAAAAGGACATTTTGACTTGGGGATAAAATTGCTCGTTGGTCGGGATCATAGTTTGTATGGCAGTAATGGATTAACTCAGGAAAAATGTGGACCGAGGGGAGAAGGTACATGGGAAGATTGGATTCCCGAAGTCCAAAGATGTCAGAACCATTCAAATAATTGTCTCTACAGCGGCAAAATATTCGAAGAGGATTCTCACTGAGAAGTAGGTCTTTAATTTGAAAATCCATATCGGCTAAAGGCAAATAATCCAAGTCCTTGTGAGGAGCATTGAGGGGTACGACATTCAAAGCTACAGGAGCTTCCATTTCTGGTTCTTGTGGATTCAGAAATGGAAATTCAAGGTTTTTGTGGAAAAGGGGTACAATTACAGGTTTTGGGGATGCAATTGCAGTTCTGGGAATTAAAACAAATCAAATTGAAGTTCTTTTCAAACCTTAGTGTGAAATTAAAACCAGAATCATGACTTTTTTCAGAGTTTAACGGGAAATTAGAGTAAATACCTATTTACGGGAAATGAATAGTGATTAAACAGGTACACGCTATAGAGACTGAACTCTGAATTACTTGTCAGCAATTGTTTTCAACAAGGTAACGGTTGGCAGCTTCGACAGTCGATTTTTGAAATTTGTTGCATGGGAGACTGGTTAGCACATAGGATAATGAAAATGACACAGACTCGTTTGTTTTATTCGCAAAGTCAAAAGGTTGGCGGGCTTTGATTGATGACGTCAGA
Source organism: Pinus albicaulis (assembly GCA_034641835.2). Lineage (NCBI taxonomy): Eukaryota > Viridiplantae > Streptophyta > Pinopsida > Pinales > Pinaceae > Pinus > Pinus albicaulis. The sequence goes on from CM076572.1 coordinate 1,143,705,019, forward strand.
ATGTACGGTGGATGAGTCACGGGGGGAAGGCGGTAAATGGTTTCTATCGCATCGCTTTTGGGAAAGAGTGGTTTTTGGCGGTATGGCAGCGATTCCATACGATGAACGATGCGTGGCTCTGTACGGTTTGGAAAAATGCTTGGCCATCGCGCGTTATCGTTCGGACGCAGATGGCTAGCGATATGGATAATAGCCGTAGATCTTGAATCAGTGCATCGGACGGTCATCATGACATGGAAATGACAGGAATTTAACAGGCGGGCCCGACACAATTATTTGTTAATTAATCTCATCGGGGGTGTTTTTATTGGCAGAGTTAGGCTATTAATTAATCATGAGGATTAATTAATTCCTTTTTAACATGCGGACAAATGATCGGGAATGATTTCCAAAGGATTTTTACCAGAGTTAATAATTGGGGTTTAAGATATATGTCGGGATTTTAACTCAGGTAAGGGTTTTAACCTTAGGTTAGCGAGTCAGGCAATGGGAAAATATACGAAAAGATGGGTTATTTTGAAGTTTGGTTTAAACTAAACTTCGGTTTATTTTTCGTTTTAAACACATATAAAATATGTTTAAAGGTTTTTTCATATATTTTTATTATATGGTAATTAAATCAGATTAATCCAATTACCATAGGGGGCGGGATTAATATTAAAGATATATTTTAGTCAAAGGGAATAAAATGGGGGTGTTTTATTTAAACATGTGGGATTAAATACTTTGACTAAAATTATAATAAGTGGGTTTTTTGGGTATTTTATAAAGAAGGAGTTATATATAATAGGAGAAGGTTATTTTCATATGGATTTAAATAATAAATTAGAAATTAATATGGAAATAAACTAAAGCGCTAAGTATAAAACATTAGAATAATGTATTTAACTTATGCTTGCATGAAAAGGTTTTTATGGAATATTGCATGAGTTTCCTAAGTAAAATGGGATTTTACTTAGGATTTTTTTTTTTAGAAATGAATGAGTGTGATAATGAATGTTTTTAAGTACTTAGGTTTTTCCAATCATTGGGCCGAGGGTCCGGTCCCTCCAAAAGTCAAGGAAATGCCTTGAGCCCCTTTAATTGTCAAATACCTTAATACTTAAGGGAAATTAGTGAAATGTTTAGGGACAAATGAGAAGGGAAGTTAAAAATTTTACTTTGCCTTGCTTGCAACGCTTCCAATGTATTGTCTACCTTTGCACTTGTGATGAAAGTTAAAATTTTAACCATCTAAAGCCACCATTCATCACATGTAATTCAGCAACATCATTTACCTACCCTACCTATTTTACCCTACCATTTTTTCTTCTTTATTAGGGTGCACTTAGACTGGCAAACCCTCATCAAACTTTTTCTTTTACATATGAAAATCTATCTAGTTCTAACCGTATTACATCCAAGGGCTCAGATTAAACTGTTGAGCTCCTTTTATTTACTCTACCTATCTACTTATCTGCCAAGATTAAACAGTTTGGTCAGATTTTATTCTCTATGTCTAAAACATGAAATTGAAATATGAACTAACCAAGCTTAAACTATTTGACTATTCATGAATTGTGGCATAAAAATACAAGTTGCACACAATTTTATTATATCAGAGCAAAAAATAGTGTCATTTATACTCGCACACTTTCCTTGGCCTTTCTTTTAATGGGGTTCATTTTCTTTCACTTTTTTGGCCATTTTATTCTTTTCACCCTTTGATTTTTCTTTTAGGGTATACCCTCTTTACATTTTTTAAATTTTTTGATTTTTTTGATTTTTGAGAATATGGAAAACCTTTGCAACAAGAAAAGGTTATGAACATATTGCATAGTTCATCAAGTCAATCATGAAATATGACACCTATTGGTATAGGAGTCTAACACTAGTGAAACGCTAAGTGTTGTAGCTATTACAACACCCTCCAAAATTTTTCCTATATCTAAATTTTGGAGCCCCATAATGTCATGTAAATTTTATTTATAATTTGTTGATGTCATCCATGGTATTATTTTTATAAGTGTTCAAGTCTTATTCTAGAAATCCTAAGTGTCATAACTAATGATTTCACATGCCTAACTCTCCTGATAAATGAACCTCTTCCGAGTAGTATTTGTGCACTTCATTCCACTAAGTAGAGCACACTCCATGTTGATAGCTAATGCATACTCTTGGAACAAAAGCAAGCACACCTATTGCTGATAGTTATTGTTGTTAGAAAATGGGTGGTTTTGTTAGTGTTGGCATTGATGTCAACAAGATTCAATGATAATCCATTGATATCTACAAGCTTCTAGTAGAGAACCATCATAGTAGCAAGCTTATTGAGAAGCCATAAAATGATGACTATGTTGGTTAGGCACCCAACATTCCAAGCACATAAGTCAAGAATAAAAGTGTGGCAGAGATTTTGGAGTCACCTCAGAGGAAGTAAATGCACTGCAAGCCTACATCAGACCCTACCCAGTAGAAAGTGCTCCGGAAGAGCTTTCCAATAATTTGTGGAAGTTCAAAAATGGGCTTCTGGATCAAAATATATGGTCTATTGAAGTTCAAGGATTTGAAGCCTTGAGAAGGATGAGATATCGGAGTAGGAGGCATATCATATATCAGAATATCATGTAGGTTTTAACCCTGATAGAAATTATCTGCAAACAAACTCTTAAAAAAAAAATAGCGAGAGCATGCAACATTAAAAAATATACATAGATATTTTCCCCTGGATCCAAAAATTGGGGCTACCAGCTTGATTTTTCATTATATTCCTTTCATTTTTACAATACATATATATACATGCTAAAGCATTCATAAACCGCAATCCATTAACCCTAGATTAGAACATAATCGTAGTTCCCTTGACCAGATCTACAAAATACCATGGAAAGAAAACCATCACGCCCAAAACCATGTGCTAAAGCCATGCACAAAACCATAGGTAGGTATTCCCTCCTAATATAGGGTCCAAAAAAAAAATCTCGAGTCACTGCCTTGAACCCCATGCAGGGGGGATACCGCCCCCTACAAACCCCCCAACAAGGGGGGTTGTGCCCCCCTGCTGTGCTCAACACAAGCGAAGGGAGTGCGACTTCCCCCCCTCTTACCCCCTACTTCATGTGTGAGGATAGTCGTGGAACGAATATAACACACAACAAACATTATCCAACTTGTTAGTTTCTTTCCGTAGGGGGGCACATAAGAGTTTAGTCATTGGTCCAACCCTACAATGTCTATTGTCTCTCTACACAAAGAGAACTTCTCAGTTCTCACATACTTCACCGATGCAACTCCAACATTCTTCACAATGTCATTAGGGGAAATTTTAGGTCTAAAATGGGCCACCTAAGGAAATTATGAAATAATATTGGAAAGATTAAAATAATATTATATTACGTCATCACATTTTAGAGGGAAAAAAGAAAAAAATTACTTTTCAATTCGTATTTTCAACTTATCACCTTATGGGTTTACTCAAATTTCAAGCAGGAACACTCATTGGATGCATAATTTGATTCCTCGTCCAAGGAGTACCCATGCTAAATACTTTTGATGGACCCTGCTACACGAAAAAGGAGAAATACATGAAAAACGTGATTGCAATCACGTGTTTTCATGTATTTCTCATTTTTTTGTGTAGTAAGGTCCATCCAAAGTATGCAACATGGGTACTCCTTGGATGGGGAATTAAATTTTGCATCCAATGAGTACTCCTGCTCACAATTTTAGTAAAAACTTAGGGAGTTAAGTTGAAAATACAAGTTAAAAAAAAGTAGTTTTAATATTTTATTATTTTTTAATATTTTTACTTTTTTACCCCAAAAATGGTGAACCATCCCCCATGGTTGACATCATCATCTTGAATAATATTGTTTCTTATAAAGTTTATTTTGGTTGTACATTTTTCTTAAGAGGCCCATTTTAGACCTCAAAAGTTCTCTAATGCCACCTTTTCCAGCAACACCTTTTTATCCTCAACCATATCTCTCACAAAGTGATACTGAACATCAATTTGCTTTGTCTTTGAATGATAGGCAGGGTTCTTAGCCAAGAGAATTTCACTATGGATATCACAATATATCCTTATAGCTCACTGCACCAACTCGATACTTGAACACAATCTCTCCAACCAAACTACTTCCTTGCTTGCATGAGTGGCTACCATGTATTCTTCCTCTGTAGTTGAAAGAGACACTACATACTGTATTTTACTCATCCAACCAATTTCATCTCCAAATAGGCTAAACAAATACCTACTTGTAGATGTTCTTTGATCCAGATCTTTATCCCAATCTGCATCAACAAAACCATAGATTCCAAAAACTCTGTCCAATCCTAGTCTTCCTGGGTAGCACAAACCATAATCACTAGTGCTACGCAAATATATAAAAACTCGTTTCATTGTTGTCCAATTATCCTTCTCTGGTTTTGACATAAACCTTGTTAATACTCCCACTGCATGTGCAATGTTTGGCCTAGTACAGATCATTGCATACATCAGGCTACCCACTGCACTTACATATGGAACATGAGACATCATATTCTTCTTCTTGTGCATTGGGACATTGTTCAATAGATAAATTTACACCTATAGGAATAGGAAACTTCACCGATTTACTATGTCACATATTGAACCTCTAAAATATTGTATCGACATACTTCCTTTGGTTCAACCAGAGCTTCCTCTTTGCCTAATCTCATGTAATTTCCATGCCCAAAATATATTTTGCAGCACCAATATCCTTCATGTCGAATTTGGAGAACAATTGGGACTTCAAATCCTATATAATTTCTTTGTCATTTCCAACCATCAACATATCATCCACATAAAACACCAAATAAATAACACAGTCACCAATTAATTTAAAATACACACAATGATCTTTTTTTCTTCTGGTGAAGCCAAGTCCTTGTATATATGTATCAAATTTCAGATACCACATCCTTGGTGAATTTTTTAACCCACACAAAGAATTTTTTAACCTGCATACCAGTTCTTTCTTATCCTTCACCACAAATAATCTGAGTTGCTTCATGTGTATCTCCTCTTCTAGATCCTCATGAAGAAATTATGTCTTCACATCCATCTATTCTACCTCAAAATAAAATGTAGCAAAAATAGATAAAAGTAATCTAATAGATGTTACCTTGGAAACAGGACAAAAAAAATATCACCAAAATCAATTCGTGACACCTGGGAATAACCTTTTGATACCAATCGATATTTTTATTTCTCCACTTTTCCTTTTGCATTCATCTTCTTCTTAAATTCCCATTTTCTCCCTATGGGCTTCCTTACAGCCGGCAACTCCACTAGATCCCATACCTCATTTTTGTGTAAGGATGCCATTTCATCAACCATAGCCTCCTTCCAGGGTTTTCTATCCTCTGAATCCACTACCTCCTTGATAGTTATGGGATCATCATCAGTGATAGAAAAAGAAAAAATTTAATAAAAATCAGATGGACTATACCTTTCTGGCTGCCTTCTTTCTTTAATTGATCTTCTCACTACTGGAGTTTGTGGCTCCTCCTCTTCTGAATCTTGTTATGATGTAGAGTCTGATTATTACTCCTTTATCTCAAACTATATCTTCCCATGTTCCTTTGGTAGGAATTCATGTTTAACAACATCTTTCACCTCTCTAAAAACCACATCTCGAATGTACACAACCTTCCTTGTTTCTGGGTTCCAAAGCTTATAACCTTTTAAACCATTCCTATACCCAATAAAGATGCACCTTTCAGATTTATTATCCAACTTGGTTTTTTTCTCCTTTGGAACATGTACATATGCATCACAACAAAATAACCTCGGATGTGAAAGAGAGGGTTTCTTACAAGTCCATGCCTCATGTGGAGTCTTATCCTCCAACACTGATGAAGGTGATCTATTAACCAGGTAACATGTAGTCTCCACTACCACTGCCCAGAATTCCTGTCCTAACCTAGTAACACTGAACATGCTTCTTGTCTTTTCCATCAATTTATTGTTCATGCTTTTTACAACTCCATTTTCCTGAGGTGCGTATGGAGTAGTCTTATGTCATTATATACCACACTTCTTACAAAACTCTTCAAATTCCTTCTTGCAGAACTCTCTACCATTATATGTCCTCAACACCTTTATCTTCTTCTCTGTCTAGTTTTCTACTAGAGCCTTAAATTATTTAAATATGTCAAAGGCTTCATATTTATTCCTCGGGAAATATATCCAAGTATTCCTTGATGATTCATCTATAAATGACACATAGTACACGGACTTGCCCAGTGATGGAACCGACACAAGTACAAACACTTCACTGTGCACAACTTTAATATCTTGTTCGCCCTCTTAGCACCAAAAGGGAAACTCACCTGATTCTTCTTACCATATACAAAATGTTCATAGAAATAGAAATCCAAAGAGAAATTAGACACACCTTCTACCATACCATTACCATGAAGCATTCGAAGGCCCTTCTCTCCAATATGTCTAAGCATTTGATGCCATAGCATGGCATTTTCTCCAGAGACCACTAGGATTTTTGCTCTGCTTTAGGAACGACAGAACTGTTGCACCCATCAATAACATTGCTACCCAAAATCTTGTACAGAGTTCCAATCTGAACTCTCCGCATCAATACCAGTGTTCCACGAACCATATTGCAAGTGTCTTTCTCAAACACTATTTTTACACATGCATCAATTATATTTTTTACAGAAATCACATTTATTTCTAATGCAAGAATATACAGAACACCATGAAGTGTTATAATCCTTCCACCTTGCAACCTCAACTTTAATTTTTCGCGTCTAGCAATTTTGGCCTTATTTTCATCACCTAAGAAGACATCACCACCATCATACCTATCATACTCGTAGAACTACTCCCTATGGGGAGTGAAGTGAAAATATGCACCTAAGTCAATCAACCATGCCTCTTGATCTAAATGTGTACTTGAAGAAGAATCCAAGTACACATCCCCACCTTCATCTGAGGTGGTTTTCACCTCTGAAGAAGGAGCATAATAAAATCCATTTCATTTCTCAGGAGCTTTATATCTACATTCCTTTTTGAAGTGCCCTTCCTTTCTGCATTTCTAGCACACCTTTATAGGCTTTCCTAGATATTTAACTCTCCCTCTAGATTTAGATCTCCCACTCGAGAAATTTTTTTTTTTTTCTATTCTAGGACCATCCTAATACATACAATAAATCTCCATTTTGGCCCTCCATATTTTCTGTCTCATTTCCTCCAACAACAAGGATGAAACAATTTCATCAAACTTCAAGCTAGTTGTATTGCTACCTATTGCAACAACTAGACGATCCCACAAATCTGGTAGAGAACACAGAAAATTGATGCACTTATCTTCATTTGAGGTTTTAAGATCAACAAATAACAATTGAATTACCAAAGTAATGAAGGAGTTCATATTCTCTGTAACTGAGTCTCCATACTTCATCCTCAGGTTATACAACTTTTCCATAGGAACAATTTGTTCACCAGAGACTTAGATTGGTACAAAGTCTCTAACTTGTCCCACAATGCCTTCATCGTAGCTTCCCCAAATACATTCAACAATACCGAATCTGAGACACACAACTGTATTGTGCTCTTTACTTTCTGATCCAACTTCACCCATTCTTCATCTGAAATTGTCATTAGTTTAGTACCTAGATCTACCATGATCCATTGATCATTATCAACCGGAGATCCTCCATCTTGAGCTTCCACAACCCAAAAATATAACCATTAAATTTATCTATCTCTATCTTTCCACTTCTCACCATCTTCTTTCACCACAAGAATCTATCCCGCAGATCTCCCACTGAACAAGGTATACCACAGGCCCGAGAAAAAAACCCCTCAGTAGCAAAGGCGTCCCCTTGAAGTCGAAAACACTCTAATACCAAATGTAGGTTTTAAACCTGTACAGAAATTATCTACAAATGAACTCCTAAAAAAGAAAATAAATAATAGCAATAGCATAAAACATAAAACAAATATACATAGATATTTTCCCTTGGATCCCAAAACCAGGACTACCAGCTTGATTTTTCATTATATTCCTTTCAATGTTACAATACATATATGTACATGTCGAAGCATTCATAAACCACAATCCATTAACCCTGGATTAGAACATAACCATAGTTCCCTTGACCGGATTTACAAAATACCATGGACAGAAAACCTTTGTGCCCAAAACCATGTGCTAAACCCATGCACAAAACCATAGGTAGGTCCGCCCACCTAATTTAGGGTTCAAAAAAAAAATTCTTGGGCCGCTGCCCCGGACCCCATACAAGGGGGATATTTCCCCCCTACTACACCCCACGCAATCAAAGGGGGTGTGGCTGCCCCCACTTAGCACATGAGGCTAGTCATGGAAATAATATAACACACACCCAACATATCGGAACATCAGAGCATGAGGATATCAGATATCAAAACATCGAACATTAGGGGAATTTTGAGGTCTAAAATGGGCCTCCAAAGGAAATTATAAAATAATAGAGGATATAATAAAATAATATTATATTACATCATCAAATTTTAGAGGGGGAAATAGAAAAAACTACTTTTTCAACTCGTATTTCAAACTTATATCCCTATGGGTTCACTCAAATTTCGAGCAAGAACACTCATTAGATGCATAATTTGATTCATTATCCAAGGATTACCCATGTTTCATATTTTCGATGGACCCTGCTACACAAAAAATGATAAATACATGAAAAAATTGATTTCATTCACGTTTTTTCATGTATTTATCATTTTTCATGTAGCAGGGTCCATTGAAAGTATAAAACATGGGCACTGCTCGGATGAGGAATTAAATTTTGCATCCAATGAGTACCCCCACTTGAAATTTGAGTAAAATATTAGGGAGATAAGTTGAAAATACAAGTTAAAAATGTATTTTTATTATTTTATAGTGTTAAAAGTGTTGATAACTGCCAAAAAGCAATTAACAGAGGGTTCTGCTGCAAAACCAAGGTCTAGAAATTCCTCTTATCCCTCCTCCGGAATCATCACCATGACAACATGAGATTGGTTCTGAGACACTGCAGTGGAAATTGACGGAATCATGACATGGTAGTACGACATGATACGTGGCAGTAGATCCAATGTTATTAGGTGGCCTAGTGGGCCAAATCTGGGTGACATGTGTCACCACTAAGGAGTTTCCACATGGTGGTAAATGGCATCATATCGTAGGATGAGAATGTCATAACTTCTGTGCAAATGGTTTTTGGAATGTTACGATAAAAGGGGCTTCTGATTTCTTATTGGCACATGATCGTGAGAGGTCGAAGAACCATGGGCATAGAGTAGTTAACAAAGGGAGCCAAGGATATCGAGGAATAAATGTCGCATGTTACAATATAACATGTATCCAATGGTGCAGTACAATGAATTGAATAATAAATGATGGGTCGGCAGTTGAGGATTGAATCCATTATCTTAGAGTTGGTATTTGCATAAAATAACCCCTTCAATAATGCACCAAGGAAACTAGCTCACTTAATAGAGCATTATCATCACATGCACGCCTTTGTGAATTAAGTAAAAGAGGGAAGCAGAGCTTCCATTAACGTATACTTTCTAGCTCTGATGAGAAATAAACAAGCATGGTAAGTCCATGTATTGTGATGATAAATACTACGAATTAAAAACTCGGCATGGAAGTGTACACGGTTAGTCTGTAAAGATTCCATAATCCCATTCATCTGATTAACTCTATGACAAAAGTCAAATACTGGGTAGATGCAAAGGAATCATAGTAAGTCATGTTAATATGCATTTGGGTGATGTTTTTACTGATGGCAGAAAGAGTATTGTGTAGTACGCATTAGTGGAAAAAAACCACCGAAAGAGTAGAGAAAAAGAGTATTATTGAATTGTCTGAGTGTTGTGGTAGTGTTGGGTGAGAGAGCATAGAGTCTTAGTTGAGGGATAAGCAATGGAGGATGAGTTAAGAGGTAGTAGAGTGGTGATCAGGAGCACATAGTCTAAGTTTTTGGAGAAGTAACGAAGGATGAGTTGTGAGGCAGCAGAGTGGTGATCAGGAGCACCGAGTCTAAGTTGTGGGAGAAGAAACAAAGGATAAGTTGCAAGACAGTAGAGTGTTGATCAAATGTTATGTTTAGCATAGTACGTAAGGTGTGGTTGTGCAATACTGGAGGAGACGATGTTTCAGCAGAGGATCAAGATCAGAATGCAATTCTATGAAACAATGTGCTGGTACTTATATTATTTGTAAATTCCTCTGTTTTCAATTTGAAAATTGTATGAAATAGTAGAATAGTGGCAACAACAGGTGGTGGCCTACATTCAAAGAGATTGGTGCCTCTTCGAAAGTTGGTGCTTTATCTCCTAAGGGGGTCGGTGCCTCCAGTGAGTGGGTTCTCACAAAAAATTGTTGTAATTAAGTGGGTTCTTAATTTACATCTTAAAACAACAAAAAAATTGGTGGTTTTTACCCTTTGTGTTTCCACATGAAAAATACTTGTGTCAATGTGTGTGTATGCTAATCTTGAGAAATTTTGTTGAACATATGAATGCTCATATATTAATGCATATTTATTTATGAATGAGTTCTCTCAATAAATAAAAAACGGTAGAGGGATGAAGTAAGAATATATTTAAAATAAAAATTGAAAGCAATCATACAATTACTGATTCACCTTCCCTATTAGTAATTTCTTATTCCAAAAATTGTGTATTTCCTAGAGATAATTATTGTGTAGTTCCCATAGAGAATGATTATGCACTCGTTGTTGATAGTGACTACATACTCCTTTTTTCTAGTCAATGTGCACCTCTTGTTGACAATGAAAGTGTGCTTTCCCAATTCAACGTTGCCATAAGTGGCAGTTAACTCACCCTTATCTCCCAGTTTCTCACCATGTGTTAAGCACACTCACAAACCCTTACTCTAATTGCATATGTGATCTTCTTATATAAGGTGTTCATCCTAGATATCATTCTCACATTCATCTTTTCCTTTGGAGATTTGGGCATAGTTTGAGCACTAGGAGCATTATTGGTTGTAAGTGTGTCACTTTATGGGTAATTTTCTCAATTGTCACTTTTGTTTGCTTTCGCACGTGTCACTTTTTCTTTTACATGTGTCGTTTTTTCTTGATTTTTCCATTGCAAGTTTCACTTTTGCTTATTTTAGCTTTTGCATGTGTCGCTTTGCTTTTGAATGTGTCATTTCTTGTTGTGTAAACAGCTCCAAAAATAGAAGAAAAGAGATATCAACGCCTTAGAGATGAGCCACTTCGAGGGGGCAACCTCCAATACATTACATAAATGAACAATTCTTGGATGATACAATTTACAAAACCTCCTTTATATATATAGGAGTCCATGGGGCCATAATGTAATCCTAGCTGACCTAACAATAATAATTTAAGGGCACAATAATAACAAAATGTGGTTACAAGGGTACAATAATAACAATAAGGGGGTTACACTAACAACAATAAGGGACTATACTAGTAATATAGGGACCTAACATGCCCCTCTCCTTCAAAAAAGTGTTGTCCTCAACGCTTGAGTAGCTCTGGGTGCTTCTGTATAAAATTCTCATCCTCCCATGTAGAATCTTTAGTGGGTAATTTCCTCCACTTAATGAGATACTCTGAAATTGATCGATTCCATAGTTGTCGAGTTCTTGTTTCCGTGACCACTTCAGGTTCCAATATGATTTTTCCTTCATCATCAAGTTCTGGCAATATTGTTTGAACTGGAATATTTCCACCTATAACCTTCTTTAAGCATGAAACATGGAAAACTGGATGTACTCGCGAAGAAGCAGGAAGCTCCAATTTGTATGCCATAGTACCAATCTTTTGCAACACCTTGTAAGGACCATAGTACTTTGGCGATAATTTATTATCCTTCTTTGCTTGCTTGAGGGACATTTGTTTGTATGGTTGTAGCCGTAAAAATACCCACTCTCCTACATCAAAACTTCTCTCGCTACGATGTTGATCTGCCTGTTGTTTCATTCGATTTTGTGCCAAATTCAGGTTATCCTTTAAGAGTTGGAGAACTTCTTTCTGATGCTCGATGTGATCTTCCACTGCTTGAACCTTCGAATTTTCCCTTAAAGATGATGTGATTGATGGTGGATGATATCCATAAAGTGCCATAAATGGGGTCATTTTTGCTGCAGTATGGAAGGAAGTGTTATACCACCATTCGGCGAGAGGTAACCACTTGACCCATTGTGTTTGTTTATCAGATACAAAACAACGAAGATATCCTTCCAAACATTTATTTACTATCTCGGTTTGACCATCAGATTGAGGATGATAAGATGAGCTATGAGCTAATTGAGTACCCAAACAAGAAAATAACTCCGTCCAAAAATTTCCAGTAAAAATGGGATCTCTGTCGCTCACAATGACCCTTGGGCTTCCATGTAGATTTTGAATTTTGTCCATAAATGTAGTAGCAACTGTACTTGCTTTAAATGGATGAGATAATGCACAAAAGTGTGCATACTTGGTAAGTCTATCAACTACCACCATGATGACACTCTTTCCTTCGGACTTAGGTAAACCTGTGATAAAATCCATTGAAATCTCCTCCCAACGTTGACTTGGAATGGATAAAGGTTGTAGAGGTCCCGGGGTCTTAATTGTCTCCACTTTATTCTGCTGGCAAACCAAACATTCCGCCACAAAATTTTGAATATCAGATTTAAGGCCATCCCAAAAAAATTCTTTCTTCACCCTGTAGTAAGTTTTTAAAAATCCTGAGTGTCCTCCTAAAGGAGAAGTGTACAATTCCAGAAGAATCTTTTGTTTTAGTTGGGAATTATTACAAAGATATAAGCGATCTTTGTACCATAAGGAATCATTTTTCCAACTAAATGTATCAGATGTACTAGGATCTTGCTGCAACTTTTGAATGAGTGTCCATACATCTTTGTCCTTCTTCCATTCATCTCTTGCTTCGGTTATCAAATCTGGTTGGATAATAGAAATGGCACAAAGCAATGCTTCCACCTCTTCATTCTTTCTTGAGAGTGCATCTGCAACAACATTAAGCTTTCCTTTTTTGTAAATTATTTCAAAGTCATAACCCAACATCTTTGTGACCCATTTTTGCTGCTCTTCTGAAGATAGTCTTTGTTCCAAAAAGTGTTGAAGACTATCATGATCATTTTTTACCTTGAAGTGTCTTCCCATTAGGTAAGTTCACCATTTCTTTAGTGCATGCAATATTGCTAACATTTCCTTCTCATAAATAGGTTTCTGTAAATACTTTCCTTTGATTGGGCGACTTTCAAAAGCAATGGGTCTTCCTTCCTGCATTAAAACTGCACCAATTCCATTTCCTGAGGCATCAAATTCCACAATAATTTTTTTTGTGAAGTCTGGCGTAGCTAAGACCAGTGCTAGGCACATTGCCTCTTTAAGATGTTCAAAGGCCTTAGTTGCTTCAAGAGTCCATGAAATTGCATCTTTCTTCAATAATTTTGTTAGAGGTGCTACTATTCTCCCATAATTCTTAACAAACTTGCGATAATACTCTGTTAACCCGAGAAATCCTCGCAACTGCTTTATGGTCGTGGGGACTTTCCATTCCTTAATGGCTTTAATTTTGTTAGGGTCTACTTTAACACCCTCGTGAGATATAATATGACCCAGATATTCCACCTCTTGTACTCCAAAAAAACATTTGGATGTTTTTGCATATAATTGTTTCTCCTGCAATAGTTTGAGTACCCTATCAACATGTTCAGCATGATCCTTCCAAGACCTATTGTAGATTAGTATATCATCAAAAAATACTAGCACAAATTTTCTAAGGAAGGGTTTGAAAATGGAATTCATCAACCCTTGAAATGTAGAAGGTGCATTGGTAAGGCCAAAAGGCATGACCAAAAATTCATAATGACCCTCATGAGTTCGAAATGTTGTTTTGGAATATCTTCAGTCTTCATTCTAATTTGATGATATCCTGAACGAAGATCCAACTTGGTAAAATAAATTGCTCCATGTAATTCATCCAATAATTCATAAATCATAGGAATGGGAAATTTGTCTTTAATGGTGAGCTTATTGAGCTCCCTATAATCCAAACACATTCGCCATGATCCATCCTTCTTGTGTACCAATACTACAGGAGCAGAGAAAGAACTTTGACTAGGTTGAATTATACCTGCCTCTAACATTTCTGCAATCATACGTTCAATTTCGCTCTTTTGGAATTAAGGATATCTATAAGGCCTGATGTTTGGAGGAACACTTCCTGGAATCAAATGAATAGCATGATCATGATCACGAATAGGTGGGAGTCCTTTGGGAGTTTCAAACACCTTGGAATGATTGTCAAAGACTTGTTGGAGATCTGCAGAAATAGATGATTTTGATGTCGGAACTTCTAGAGAGCATAATTGTGAAATTACGCCTCGTTGTTCTTTCTTTAGAAGCTTTGTCATGACATTAGAGCTTATTATCCTTCCTGGCTTCCCTTCAATACCCCGTAATTCGACTTCCTTTCCTTCTGAAAAAAATTTCAAGAAAAGTTCTTGAAAATTAAAGCTACCGTCCCCAAAGATTGTAACCATTGTACTCCTAGTACAACATCAGCACCTCCCATAGGAATGGAAAGCATTGGACTAGTCAATACATATTCCCCCATGGTTAGCTTGATATTATGGCATTTTCCAGAGAAATTTATTGTTCCTCCATTTGCAACCATCACTTGACATTCTGGTGCTGGGTATAGGAAACAATTTAATTCCTTGGCTACCTTACAATGAATAAAATTATGGGTGCTACCCGAATCAATCAACACTATTACCTTTTTCTTCTTGATTTGTCCTTGTATCTTGAGAGTTTGAGGAGTGGTAATTCCTGCCAGTGCATTACACGATATGGTCGGATTCATTTCTTCCTCTTCTAGGGTTGGTTCCTGGTGTATATCCTCTTGTTCATTTTCTTCTTCCTCTTCACAATCTATGTAAAATAATTTCTTCTCAACACACTTATGACCTTTAGTGTATTTGCTATCACAACTGTAGCAAAGCCCTTTTGCTCTTTTTTCTTCCAATTGTTGTGGTGTCAACCTTGTAGGTTGTGGAAATCCAGGCGCAGCAACACTTCCTTCTTTATAGAATTGAGTGGTAGGCTTCCTTGTCGCCATAATTTTACATTCAACTTTTCTTGCCAACCTGAATGCCTTCTCCAATGAATCAGGTTCCAAACGCGAACTTCATGTTGGATGTTATCCTTTAAAGTGCCTAGGAAGAGATCAATCCTGTGTTCCTCTGTAAGATCAGTTACCCTTATATTCAATTTTTGGAAGTCCTCAATGTGCTGCCCACTAAACCCTTTTGTTTGAGATTTATCAATTGGGTAAAGAAGGTGTTGCTCTTTGTATCCTCATAATGTGCTATCATTTCCTCCGTAAAAATTGACCAAGTGACAATTTTTTTACGGGAGCAAAGCCATCGATACCATATAAATGTATTTTGTTCTAAATGTAAAGTTGCAATGCGTACCTTTTGTGTGTTTTGCACATTATGGAGATCAAAATATTGCTCCATATGTAGTATCCATGTTACAGGATCCTTTCCATCAAACTTCCTCATATCCATTTTTGGAATATGGTGGTTCTTCCCGCCAAAATTAGAGTTTATCAAATCACGATTAACATTGATTTTGTTCTCATCATGAGGTTCTTCTACTATCTTTTCACCATTAGGAAACATTTCTTGTATCAACTTTGTCAAACTTTCAATGTCTGTTTTTAGATCATTCTTCATGTTTTCCATCTTAGCTTCCATGCCATCTTCCATGCCATCCATCTTAGCTTCCATGCCATCCATCTTATCTTGCACGCCATCCATCTTAACTTCCACGCCTTTCTTCAAAACTTCCATTTCATTTTTTGTTGCTCTTTGCGAGAGTGAAATTTGTTGCACTTGCTCTTGTAATTTTGTAGATCATGTTGCAATTCTTCATCTTCATGAGTCATAGTAGAGCCTTCTGAAGGCTTAATGGGTGTTGAATTATTTTTACGGGGCATATTTTAGAACCCAATACTGATATCTATTCTATAATATGCCCTTGGAATCAATTCAAATTGATTCTTCTAACAAGACTTATGCAATTCTGAAAAAAAATACATACCTTTTTCTTGCTTTTGAGGAGCTCGATATTGAAATTGGATTATATTTGTGATTGAAGAACTTCAATATTTGATTTTTGGTACCAACGTATCCCTCTGAATTATCTTTCGAATGCCACAGGTCTGACCTAATTTGGATTCTCCAAGACAAAGTTGTGTCCAATCTCCCACAATGACCTAATTATGGACTGGTTCAGTAGAGCGAACTTGTACGACTTTCCACGTGTCACTTTTTCATCCTCCATCTCTAAAATTGATAGCCAAGAAACTACAGTCCATGTAATTGTGACCAATTTTTACGGCACTCCAATCTGATGCCCAGAGAGAGAGTTATTGAACTTTTCCCACGATCACCTCTTTGAGATGAAATTCAGGAGCTTGAAAAAGAACTACCTTCCACAGATCATATCTCCAAAAATATTGCGAACCAAGCTCTCAAATTTTTTGACGAATTTCTTCAAGATTTCAACTTCGTACCATAGGAATTTTAGATTCTGAACCTTCGTATAAAAAACGTTATAGCGCAAATGCCACGATGACCTATTTAGGAGCCTGAAAAAAGACCTAACTTCCACAGATCATATCTCCGACAATATTGCGAACCAAGCTCTGAAATTTTTAGAAACTCTTCCTCAAGATTTCAGCTTCGCACCCTAAAAATTTCAGTTTCTGAAACGTCGTAGAAAAAAATTTATAGCGAAAATGCCACGATGACCTGTTTGGAGCAGCGAAACCCTAGAATCCAAAGCTCTGATACCAAATGTTGTGTAACCATCTCCAAAAAGAGAAGAAAAGAGATATCAACGCCTTAGAAATGAGCCACTTCAAGGGGTAAACCTCCAATACATTACATAAATGAACAATTCTTGGATGATACAATTTACAAAACCTCCTTTCTATATATAGGAGTCCATGGGGCCATAATGTAATCCTAGTGGGCCACAATGTAATCCTAGCCGACCTAACAATAATAATTTAAGGGCATAATAATAACAAAATGGGGTTACAAGGGTACAATAATAACAATAAGGGGGTTACACTAACAACAATAAGGGACTATACTAGTAATATAGGGACCTAACAGTGAGTGGGTTCTCACAAAAAACTGTTGTAATTAAGTGGGTTCTTAATTTACATCTTAAAACAACAAAAAATTGGTGGTTTTTACCCTTTGTGTTTCCACATGAAAAATACTTGTGTCAATGTGTGTGTATGCTAATCTTGAGAACTTTTGTTGAACATATGAATGCTCATATCTTAATGCATATTTATTTATGAATGAGTTCTCTCAATAAATAAAAAACGGTAGAGGGATGAAGTAAGAATATATTCGAAATAAAAATTGAAAGCAATCATACAATTACTGATTCACCTTCCCTATTAGTAATTTCTTATTCCAAAAATTGTGTATTTCCTAGAGATAATTATTGTGTAGTTCCCATAGAGAATGATTATGCACTCGTTGTTGATAGTGACTACGTACTCCTTGTTTCTAGTCAATGTGCACCTCTTGTTGACAGTGAAAGCGTGCTTTCCCAATTCAACATTGCCATAAGTGGCAGTTAAATCACCCTTATCTCCTATTTTCTCACCATGTGTTAAGCACACTCACAAACCCTTACTCTAATTGCATATGTGATCTTCTTATATAAGGTGTTCATCCTAGATATCATTCTCACATTCATCATTTGCTTTGGAGATTTGAGCATACTTTGAGCACTAGGAGCATTATTGGTTGTAAGTGTGTCACTTTATGGGTAATTTTCTCAATTGTCACTTTTGTTTGCTTTCGCACGTGTCACTTTTTCTTTCACATGTGTCGTTTTTTCTTGATTTTTCCATTGGAAGTTTCACTTTTGCTTATTTTAGCTTTTTCATGTGTCGCTTTGCTTTTGAATGTGTCAATTCTAGTGTCTCTTTTAATTCCATGAAATTTCACATTCCAATTATGATCATTATTTTATATATGATTTCATGCATGGTTTTGTTTACCCATTCTTTTTTAACACTTAGTCATTTTCATGTTGATATTTGCCTCCATCCCTTCACTAGCGCATTGCTCTCCTCCAAGTAGAAAGGTTTCAAACCCTACCTATTATTGATGCAACATCCACACATCAAAGGACCCATATCTCTTCAATTGCGCATTGCACACTCCTAATCAATAGTATTTATCTCCTTTCTCGCTATCCTTTCTCACTACGCCAAACTATATTTATATTGCACCTTAGGAACTTCCAGTCAGCAGCATGCAACCTACTTCTAACTGGTAATGAAACATTTGAAAAGGAGAAGCCTCTCTCCCAACACTTGTGCATTGCGTAGCCTATAGACTTTAAACTATAACCTTTATCTCTTGTTGATCTGACATGCACTCAAACTCGGTCTATCTTCATTTCCATCACATTGAGTGCACTTCCACTAGCCAGTAACATCACCTTGCTTCAATATTTCATGCTTGCGGTTAGAATTAACACAATATTCCCTATTAATAACTGCCTTTTGCATTGATAGAAAAAATGGTTTTTTGTGGAACTAATTCTTCTCTTTCCATGAGTTAATTTTCAATTCTAGGTGCTACAAATCCAAAGATTATTAGTTTTTTCATCTTCCACTGACATGATGCCTCAAGTAACACATGAAGGACCAATAAGGGAGGCCACTGAAAGAAGTTTCGAATGTGTCGTGAAGAGTTCTAGACCAAAAATACCTATTATGTCAAATACAAAGTGCTTCATTTACAATTCCACCATCGTCACATGGAAAATCATAAAAAAAAATATTTTATTGGGAAAGAGTTCCCCATAATATTTGGAGGGTAAAGAAGAATACATCAATATCAAGAGGTCCACGTTCCCTAGGGTTGCTAGTGGATATCTGGTTTTACTATGTGAAAAAGTTATACGATGGATATTGTGGCATTTAGACTCCAAGAATATGATTCTTAGGCAAGAGTTCACGACATTTTATCCCCATGATATTCACTCTTATTACAAATTTTTGATTCCAAAGGAGTAATTGAACTCAAGTTTCTACGCAACTTGGTATCATTTAAGTACAAAGGATATTCTTAATACATGGTGGCAAGAACTAGGAAAATTTTGTCAGAATCCTAAGGGAATCTACAGGAAAAAATAACCAAGTAAAACATATCAATACCTCACGGATATGTGTTATATATTGTATGGGCGTGAGAGCATTGAATTATTTAAAGAAGGATGGTTTTATATGCTCAATGCGATTGTTTCATAAGATAAGATATTTAACTGGTCAGATATACTATCTCAACAACTATAGATAAATGTATCAAAGGCGAAAAGGGTTACACAAAGTAGCAACCTAAGTTCTATATGTTTGTATACTTGTTTGATGGGATATGCACTCGACATCACTTTCCAGGTCTAAAGTGGAAATGGACCAAATAGAAACCCTATGTCTCAAGCTAATGTCAAAACTCATTTATAGAGGAGTATATCACAAGATAGTCGAGTACTTCATTCAGACGTGCTTTATCCATTAGAGAAATTTTGAGGTCTAAAATGGACCTCCTAAGAAAAATGTACAACAAAAATAATTTTTTTAAGAAGCAATACGATTCAAGATGATGATGTCAACCATGGGGATGATTTACCATTTTTGGGGTAAAAAGGTAAAAAGATTAAAAAATAATAAAATAATAAAATAATAAAACTACTTTTTCAACTTGTATTTTCAACTTATCTCCCTATGGTTGTACTCAAATTTTGAACGGGAGTACTTCTTGGCTCTAGGGATCTTGACCCAGGTTCATATTTTATGGATAAACCAATAAACCCTCCAACTACTGGCCCTTTCGGTAGAGATCTGATTACACAGACCAAAGTCTCACCCGAAGCAGTATGGTGGGGTGTTGGAACCAGGTTTCCTCACCCTGAAGGAGAAATTAATGAGTGGTCCTCGGCGAAAACCTGAAGCAAACTTATACAGAGGCACACATAGAGAATGCACAAACATTAACAGAATACCACAAAATCATTATCACTTTGGCACAGAAAAATAGAATAGAATTCGATCCAAGTCACGACGCAACAAAGACTTAAATAGATATATTATTTATTAGCATTTAATCATAATTTATCTAGGTATCTTGCGCAATAGATAATAAGCAGCTTAGAACTGTGTGGTATCAACTAAGCATAACAATAACCAGCATAGATGAATAACACAAGAGTTTTTCCAAAACAATTCCTTATATTATCTCCAGATATATCACAGTACATCAATCTTATTTACACAACAACCCTTACAAAACCCTTCCGTGCACACATCCAGCGGAGCCCTCACACAACCAGGACTAGGTCTCCATGCACACAGCCTGCAGGAGCCTTTTACCCAACCCTAACCCGACGAGACTCTTACAGAATATTTGTGAGAAAAAGCATAAAATATCTTTCATAATCATGGACTACTTAGCTTAGACTTCTTCTATCTATTTATATGTGCCTAGTGTGCATATACTATGGTCTCAAACAATGCTTTGAGGCCCACAATTTACATTTAAGTCCATTTACACAAAAATATGGGACTTTTACCACCCCAAATCCCTTTGACTCCCTTTGCGCAATGCGCACATATAATATTACCCAAAATAGAGATTTGAAACTTATGCCTTGGGGGAACCCGCTCCAACAGGCCCCCAACACAAACATGTGATTTGTCTCGAGTCACTGAGGTGTGGGCACAAGGTTGTCCTTGTACGGCTTCAGGTAACTTCCATTAACATATCCATGGAGGAATTGATCATTCAAGGTGGCCATGTGCACAACACCAGCATCAATGATTTCCTTCACAACATAAGGGCCAAGCCAATGAATTCACAATTTTCTGGGGTGGTGCGCAAACTTACTGTCATATAATAAGACCAAATCCCCGACTTGGAATACCTTATTTCTAATGTGTCGATCATGCCATGCTTTTTTGCGTGCCTTCTGGACTTGCTGGTGATAATTTTCAATAAACCAATCTTCTTCTAGAGCAACCAGTTGTGCCAACCGTTCTTCTAAAGCATGTTATTCCACCATATTTTTAAATGCTACAATGTGTATACTGGGGACGATGAATTCCATTGGCAACACAACCTCTTGCCCATACACCAGTATGAAAGGTGTCCATCTCGTCAACTTCTTCCAAGTCATCCTATATGCCTAGAGAACCACAAGTAGTTGTTCATCCCAATCATTTATATTAGCATTACATACCTTAGTGAGATTTTCCTCCAATATTTTTTTGAATGCTTCAACCACGCCATTTTCCTGTGGGTGGTATGGGATACTCTTCTGATGTCACATCTTGAACTATTCTATGAGTCCTTCAGTGGTTTCATTGAAAAAATGTGTGCCCTGGTCACTGATCAAAATCTTGGGGCAACCAAACCGTGTCACAATGTTTTCAAATATGAATCGTGCAGTGATATCGATAGTGCAATCCCTTACAGGTTTGTCTTCAACCCATCTGGTGACATAATTCGTTGTTATGATGATGTAGTGCGTGCCACTGCGCTTTCCAAGGGGATTGATAGGGACGACAAAATAAATATCCCATTTTTCAAAAGCCTAAAGGGCCATTTGGGGATGCAGGGTCATTTCATCTCGGCGTGAGGGCTTTCCTGTCCTTTGGCAAACATCACATGCACAGTAGTGTGCAGCAATGTCACTATGAAATGTGGGCCACCAGAAGCCAGCTCGTAAAATATTTTCTGTCGTCTCCTTACCATTGTAGTGACCCCCAGTGATTCCTCCATGGGCTTCATCCAGAATTGTGTGTCTCTCATACTCAAGGACATACTTGCGCAACACTTCATTTTCACCCAGTTTGTATAATTGGATGACAATGATGGTGAAGTTAGTAGCATGTGATACGAGTTCTTTATTTTGCTAGACTGTATATTCGTCAGGTTCCTGTCCAGTAGTCAAGAACTGAATGATGTCCAAGAAATTCTCATCAAACACATTTATTGAAAATAGTTGCGCATTCGGCAAGCCATCCTCCAGGTTGTTTGGTTCTTCACCAGTTTCAATGCATGACATGTGATTTGGCCCGACATTTAGGCGTCCAAGATTTACCACAATCTAAAAATCATATTTTTGAAACAATAACAACCATCGGTAGATCTTCCCCCAAACACAGGATTTTTGACCAGTTATTTCAAAGAAGAATGGTCAGTGAACATCTTAAAGTGGCCTCCTAACATGTAGTGGCATTACTTCTGCAACACATACACCATAGCTAGCCCTTCTCTTTCAATGGTTGAATACTTTTTCTCTGCGCTTGAGAGTTTTCGACTGGCATAGGAAAGGGGGTGATCTATTTATCATGCGCCTGGTTGTTCTAACACGGATCTGAGCGTAATGCACGATGCATCTACATGTACATGAAATTATTTCGACCAGTCTAGAAAGGCCAGGATGGGTGCAGTAACCATCTTTTCTTTTAGCAACTCAAATCTGTTCTGACACTTGTCATTCCAGCAGAATGTCACGTCCTTTTTTAGTATCTTTTCCATAGGCACAGTGATCATTGCATAGCCCTCAATAAATTTCTGGTAATACCTTGTGTGCCCCAACATTGAGCGCAACTACTTCACTCTCGCGGGCACCTTCAGATTAACTATTGTTGTGATCTTGGTAGGGCTAACCATAAACCCTTGTTGACATGCAATATGTCCCACCAGTATCCAAAATGGTACACAGAAGATATAATTTTTCAAGTTCAGGGATATTTGGTATTTTCTACAAGTGTCCAACATGAGGCACAAGTTTGAGACAGGGTTCTTTAGGAGATCAAATACAGTCTAGTCATCAAAATATAATTCTAAGAACTTGTCGATAAATTATTTAAGGGAAACTACAACCACACATGAGAAAATAATAGGAGCATTCTACAATCCAAATGGAATTATTGCATATTGGAAAGGCCCCCATTCCGTAGCAAAGGTAGTTTTATTTTGATCTTCAGATGCAATTCGGATTTGATGATACCTAGAAAACCCATCGGTAGAGAAATAATCCTCTTGGCCACCAACATTATCCAAGATTTCATCAGAGAAGTGGGTAGGGAATGGATCATGCACACAAGCATCATTTATTTTGCGCAGATCGACAAAGATCTAGATTTCTCCCTTAGTATTTTTGTCTTGAACTGCCATATGGCTGACCCATTTAGATTCTTCTACTGGCTCAATGATGCATGCCGCAACCATTTTGTCCAATTCTTCTTTCACCTTCTTCTTATACTAGGGATTCAAATTTTATGGGAGTTGTTTGAACAGTCACACATCCGGCTTCAAGGTGATATTCATAACCCCAAATTCGCCGATTATTCCCTTCAATTTGGAAAAATTCATAGGGAAAAAATCTTGGTATTATGTCAGCAACTCAACAAATTTACCTACATTATCATCATCCCAGTAGTCTCAAATATTCACCAGTTTAGTTTGTTCTTTGGAGCCAATATTCACCTGTCTAATCTTTAATGCCTTTTTTACGTCAGGCACGGTGAGTGAGGGGTTGACCACTGCGTGCTAGCCCTCAAATTCAGGGATCAAGATATTCCTAGGGTTCTCATCATGTTCTTCAATGGTCAGATTCCAGCAGTTTACAATGTTCTATAGGTGCACATCCCATGCTAGTGTAGGACATTCTACCCATGGCCGAGAGTCATCAAAGACAATTGCCTCAATATCTTACAAGGCTTCGTTTAGTCCATCTGATCCACTGGCCAAGCTAAAGGTTAACATAAAGCTTTCTATCATTGTAACCCAATTGATATTTCCTTGACACAACTCCGTATTCAAATGCCAAGCAGTAGGGATCGGTCCCAACGTATGAATAAACATGTGAACCCATTTGTACCCTTGCTTCTTATCCTAGACCTCCATCAACGTAGCCAGGAATTTACGCAGATCACCCTAGCCACAAAAAACCTCAGTTGTTTGGGAAACGGGTTGCTCAAAGTGCAATCGCATCATTATGCTGCATTCATCCCATGTGCGTAGGTTGTTCTTATGGGTATCCCACCAACGAGTGGGAGTAGCGCACAACCCCAGATTCAAAACATGAAATCTCTGTATTTGGGGCACAATCACCTCCACTATCATGATAAACATTTTTACATCAGATGAACCATCATAGTGTGGTATATTATGTACCTCAGATGTTATATAGTGCATGTATCTAGTCACACAATTACATCGGAACATAGACACCTCATGCAATCAGTTCTGCCAATTCTCGATCTCCTCATCAGAGCCTAAAAAATAAGAGATTTCCTTCTCCCACTTAAGACTTTTATATGTTATTGGGTTAAGCCAATCCTCTTCACAGAAGCTCAGCTTATAGATTTGGGCAATGTCGTCCTCAACATGCACGGGCTCTGTACATCTATGTCCTTTGGCAGGGTCTAGAGGGATCATAACTCGGACTCCATTATTCTCAAACTCCATCCTTATTTTCTTAAAATCTATGCCACCATCCATCTCAATAGCCCAATCCAATCCTAGCAATGCATGATAGGGATCCCTATCATCCACAATCTTTATCACTTCAAAGTCGGCTTTCACATTAACGCCCTTAATACTGACTATGACTTGAGGAAACCGCCCAAGAGGAATGATCCTCTACTAATTGGCCATGTGCAGTTGGATCGTGGACCATTCTAGCTTGGGTTCACCCATCCGCTGCCATGTCTGTTTTGGTAGAACATTAACATCTAACCCCAAATCAAGAATTACCTGGTCCATCTCATAAGCTCCTATCTGTGCAGTCAGGCGCATCTCTCTACCCATTCTTCTCTTGTTTTTGTAGATTTTATTGACTATGCATTGTTCTACCATTGGTGGTCCCTTCTCTACCCAATTATCTATCAAAGCCTGCATATTTTCCACTTCCTTCTTGTTACATAGTAATTTCATACATGCCTGTAGGAAGGGTTTAATATCTTCATCTCCTCCAGTGCCTTGCAATGGTCCACTTGATGTTGATACACCACCCTCGGTGAATTATTTATGTCTATCAATAAAGGTTTATTTTGCACATTGAAGATCAACTCGTCCTTTATGCTCTTGCTCCTTACGGATCTACACAACCATAGCGGATTTCTTTCCCTTATCTTCATTGGTAGCTATTCTGCTCCTTGTTACCACATTCAAACTTGGAACCTCACCACAGGATTCAACGTGCACCATCTATAGATTTTTTGTTGGGGTCTGCGTCTTTCTTTTATGCATCTTAGCAATTAAGATAGGGAAATCTTCAAGTACATGATCAAGTTGCCTACAATACCTGCAAGACTGGCATGTAGGATTCATACAATCACGCGCATAATGGCCAACATCTCTGAAATTATAACAAATGAATTGCACTCTTACTCGACCAGCTGATCCACCTCCTCGACCTATTCCTCTGCTCGGTGATCCTCCACGCCCAGAAGGGGATGATGGTGAGAAGGATTCAACCTACGTCCTGTATATTTCATATTTATCCATCATCATCTTATAGGTGTGATAGTGTTTCTCATCATGCCCTAATGACGAACAAAACCTGCAAAATAACTGCTTTAGGTCAGGTTGATACTTCCCAATCCTTGGACAAGATCCTATGTAACGCAATCCAACAACCTGACAGATTATACACTAGACAAGGCTCTTTAAGGGGTTGGGACCTCTAGCATTCAAATAATTAGTAAAATCAGGACACTAATCCTTATGGTACCTGGAAGCTTTGTATTTTATACACCAGATCTTTGTGCATGCTTCCTTTCCCTTATCATTTTGCAGGCTTTGAATTTCCAAGTGCATGGCTTCCAGCTAATTCTGTATTTTTTGAGTCCCAAGCTCAATAGGTGTTGGTGTAGCTTATAATTTCATTACAAATTCTACAGCCTCAACTAATGTGGAAATATTTTGTTGTCCTAATGGCTAGCGCAGATGGGGGAGCAACTTAGCAATGAACCATTCTTTATGCTAAGCATCATCAATGATGAACCCTCCATCCCTGATGATGCACTTCAACGGTTGTTCTGCTTCCCATATAGACTCATTAACCTTCTGGTAGATATCTTTCATCTCAATTAACAGTTGTGAGTATGATTTACTCTTTTTTAACTGCCCTTTTACAGTTGTATTTATCTGTTGAAAGGTAGCATCAGGGTTATCCTGAACATGCCTCATAAACCAGTCCAATGCTCTATCCTGGAAGGCAGTAGCAATCTGTGCTTTCTTGATATCATTACTATGGACCTGTTGCACCTGCCACACAGCCTCAATCACAAATTGTAAGTGTTTGGTGTCCTCATTCCTGATACCCTTGAAATTAGGTAGCTTCATTGACGCAGCCATTGCTACTTCTGGGAGAGGAGGAGGAGATGAACTGCGTGGTGGAGTAGGTGGTCTCTGGTGTGATGAAAAAAGTGGAGTGGATGGGGTAGGAAACAGACTTAAAGGTCTCTGCTGGAAAAATATTTCTTCGTCAGAATCACTTGAGCTAGCAATTTTTGGTTTAGGCTTACTATCAGATCTAAGATTTAGAGGGCTAAATGAGACTTCCTCGAACTCTTCCCAGTAAATGTTGCCACTGCGCATGGCTGAACCTTTCTGATGCACTCAAGCAACGTGTTTGCACAGAAAACCCTTTCAATACAATAGCATCTTCAACGACAATTTCAATGAGTGCAAGAACTTACCTCTAGGGCCTTTGAAAATTATTTTCTCTGCTTCAAAGTAGGAGGCAAACTGATAAATGGAGGCAAACTAATAAATGGAAAATTTAGTCACAAAGCCACCCAAGCCAGTCGATCCAATTATCTACCATGCGAGTGATCTTATTATCAAATTTATCTACTTTTAAGATCAATTCAGAGGTCCACTCAGTGATTGGGTCGTCTCTTATACATCGATGGAATTCAGCTAAGCGCGGCAACCACTCCTGAAGCTCGTATGCAAAGGAACTAAAGAAAATTTCATAAAATTCTATATAAATATATTTTTCGACCCACTGCTCAACAGATATCTTATTTATCTTATTCTCTTGAAGCGCAAATTTCAGGATCTTTGTATCCATCCAATCTAGTAATGTGTTTCGCGAGGGCTGCCACAACATCAATCTCCCTCAAAATGATGATCCTAGTCCCGACAATGGAACCATTTGTTGGCTTGAGGGGCCTTGACCCAGGTTCAAATTTTATGGATAAACCAGTTATGTCCACTGTAAAATTTAATTCCTCATCCAATGAGTACCCATGTTGCATACTTTCGATGGACTCTACTACACAAAAAATGAGAAACACATTAAAACAAGTGATTGCAATCACATTTTTCATGTATTTGTCATTTTTCATGTAGTTGGGTCCATAGAAATTATGCAACATGGGTAATCCTTGGATGAGGAATCAAATTCTACATCCAACAATTGTTCCCATTCGAAATTTGAGCAAACCCATAGGTAGATAAGTTGAAAATATGAGTTGAAAAAGTAGTTTTTTTCTTTTTTCCCTCTAAAATTTGATGATTTAATATAATCGTATTTTATTATTTCCACTATTATTTTATTATTTCCACTATTTTTTTATAATTTCCTTAGGAGGCACATTTTAGACCTAAAAATTCCCCTAATGAGAATATATTTGAGGTTAAGGCACCATGCATGACTAAAAATGCCAAAAAAGTTGCTACCGAAGTTGCATATTAGTTTGATTCTTCTCAAGGCACATATATCAGAATCTTCTAATCCTATAAGCCTCCACAACTTATGTAGAAGTATGTGATAGGAAAAGTATTCATGTAGGAGATTAGTTACAAATATGCTCAAGATTTTCATAGTTGTTGCAAACTAACAAGCCACCTTGGTATCTTTTCCCTCTAAAAGTAGGGTCATATGAACTAAAGAACTTGAAGGCAATAGAAACAGATATTTTCGAACTCAGCCAACACAGATTTGAAGAGATGAGATTTCATCGATATGACCCTATGGGTGTATGTAAGGGACACTGTGCAAAGTTTCATTTCATGTTACCATATGTTTTTGACTCTTGGGAAGATGAGGAGAAGATTAAGAATTGGTATACATATTCCAGAGTAGTAAACTAAAATTTTATCCACATACCAAGGGCACAATTGCAGAAGAATATAAAAGGAAGGAATCAGAAGAAGCACAAAAAATCAGCAAGAAGAAGAGTGCAAGCAGGAGGAGGAACGTAAGAAAAAAGAAGAAGATGGAACACATGTATAAGAAGAAGTAATAAGAAGTGAAATATTAAAATAATCTTTGAAGAAGAAAAGGGAAGAAGAGGAATTACAGAAGCTATTAGCATAGGAAGAAAATAGGAAGAAATAGTGGGAAGAGTTTGCAAGAAAATTGGAGGAAGAATTGTAGGCCCATAATATAGATGAAGACTGAGAGGATTATTACTAGGAGGTATATATTGAGTTTATCACAAAATAACCAAGCATCCAAACCACACCTCATATGACTGATGGGAATCACCCATTTAGTGAAATGGGGATTCTTCCTCTACGTGATGATAGGGTCATGGATATTTCCAACTTCACCTTTGATGAGCTAAAGAATAATATTTTACAAGAAATATTAAGGTACTTCCTGAATGAGCCTAACCATCATGTTTCCATCAACATAGAAAAGGTGATTGCATTGAACACCAGGAAAAATCCTAGAGCAGTCGCTTTAGCGAATACAACTTTTGCAATGGCCACACAAAATAATACAAATTTTATGATGAAAATAATGAATAATTAGAGAAGGAATTCGCTAATGAAAAGCAACATATTTATCATATAATTTTCAAAAATTAGAGAATGTCTTCCACCAGTTCTAGTAGACATAGATTACAAGAAACCATACTAGAAGAACTCAAGGTGCTGGAAGACACAATGAAGAAATTGTATGAGGAGATGATCACTCTATATAAGGCAGTGGTTCCCTTACATAAAGTACAGAAAAGACCATAGGAGTGGGGGGAAAATATTTGAATGTACATGTAGTGTTAAAAAGAAAAGGAAGGTAGCATCCTAAAATGGACAGAGAAGAGATAAGGATGTTTATACAAGGCTATGAGAAACTCAGTAATTTTGTGGCCGACACTATGTCAGAGTATGCGTGAATATACCATGGATTGGATGCCTTGGTGAGAATGCACAAAATATCTTATATTCATGTGGTTAGGGAAGTGAAAAGAAGGAATTTCATAAGGAAGGAAGCAGAATATTTCTTGAACAATATCAAATAGGCGACTTCTCATGATGAGTTAGAGGTGACAAAGGAATATGTTTTTCTATATGTACTTGAGCAATACAAACTACATATGAATTTAGTCATGTTTTGGAACAAAATTCAGACAAGCTCCAAGACTATATATCAAGGTGCATTGGATAGAAAACTAATATATAGTCTTGATATATTGCAAAAGGTTGGATGCATATGGGAGCTCAAGAGTCATGATGAAGCTCAAGAGTTATATGTGGAGGTGAAGGGTCATCTTACGTTTTATAAATAAGCCCTCATGCCTCAAGCAAAGGGCTTGGAATTTTAAATTCTTAGCCTTGGATTTTTTAGCTTAGCATAATAGAGTAGATCATTCTTTCAAGGAGAAAGTGGTAGCTTCATGTTCCACTATTGAGGATAGTTTTATTTAATATATTTGTGTATATTGGAACTATTACTTAATATGTGTTATGCAAACAGCTCACAAAATAGAAGAAAAGATAGATCAACGACGTAAAAATTAGCCTATTTGGGGGGTGTTATAACCTTATCTTCCACTCCATTATAGTGATATAAACCCATCATTCTATTCTGAAGAATAGAATGAGCCTATATAATCTCACCAATAGGAAATGGGGTTACATCTAGTATCCACACTATAATTGTACCATTTGATCCATGATTAATAGAAATCTATGTTCCTTCCCTGTATTTACATTCTTGCAGTAGTTACATATATTGATTCTATAATGTTTTGAGTTGACGATATTCCGAGTGTTGGGAAAAATACTGAGAGGGGGGGGTGAATCAGTATTTAGGACTTACTCCAAACTTTTCACTTTTTCATTCACTAAAACCCATATGCTACTTTGCTGAGGCCAACTAGTGTATATACGCGGATATCCTTCATAAAACTCGCGTATGAACAGAGATCTAATTATGCAGATAATTCTTAGCTTATTTCTTTGCAACATTCATTGATCTAATTTTTAGTTAACAGTAAGCATGTTCAGTAATAACAGAATAAACCATCACACATAAGCATCACACATGAACACCAGGATTTTAGGTGGAAACCCAAGTCGGGAGAAAACCACCGTTTCCATTGTCTCAGCCTTCAATATTTTATTATAAAGAAAACATCTTACAACTATGTGCTGGCGCAGACTCATACCAGCATGCAGGCACCCACCTGCGCTCGTTTACCAGCCTCTCCTGGAAGGGAGCTACAACCCCCTGCTCTCGTTTACCAGCCTCTCCTGGAAGGGAGCTACGACCCCTTTGCTCGTTCAGACATAGGGACACCTGGAAGGGAGAGCTACAACTTTCTTTATTTGAAGGCTACAACCTATTTACCATGGACCACACGTTCATCAATTTTCACAGCTTCGGATCCAAAGCTTTCTTTAGAGCACAACTTGCAGGCCACTTTTCATCATATTTTCATACTGGACCCACTCCACACATTTAAGCTCAATCATACATCAAATTGATACTTATCACTTCAGACAACCCAGATCTGTAGAATACATCATTAACAGATAGCAATAACACAGCAGAACAGATCAGACATTTCATACTTCATACTTCAGCAAACCCTAGTTTTCATACACTCTTTCCTTTCACTGATACCGCGTATATATGCGCTTCCATTCATATCAACCCGCGTATACATCTGCACATTACAGAACAACCCATATGCGCTTTATCTTCATCAAACCCGCGTATATAGGCGCTTCCGCTGCGACGAACTAGCGTATAGATCTTCAGACATTATAGAGCAGCATACTTCTTCAGATCAGATATTCATTTCAGATTTAACCCTTCACTTCAGACAGATGTTCGCCTCTTCTCAGATCTAAACATACCATAAACAAATCTAGAAGATACAAATACATTTCATATCTAGATTCCCTTCTTCATCATTTTCTTCATAGGTGCATCACAGATTCAAATCTATCATCAAACTGTTACACTTTCCATACAGACATACTTCAGAGTGAAGTATACATTCAAACCTATACTTATGCACACCTTTGCACAATGATTTTCTTCTCCTTATATAGGTTTACCCTTTTTCAATACCATGAGCCAAAATCCATTCCTTTCGATAATTTTCCCCGGATTTGGTCAGAACACCTTAGCGCTCAATACAATGGTCAATACCATGGTAGTAACCCCTTGTTTATACTATAGAGCGCACTGAGCATACGTTGCATTTAAATGTATTTCCCTGCGTATACGCTACTTCTCTTAGACAAACCCGCCGACTAGTTTTGAGACACACACTTTTCATCATTGTTCTAGCACATACTGGAATTCCTTTCATCATGACATCTGAGTTGCTCTGTAGACACATCATATCACATCATATTTACATCATTACCAAGTCCATCAAGTCAAGAGTAACTTCATCAAGTAGGTTGTCATTATCTTCATCAAGTGGGTTGCCATCAAGGACAACACTCTGCATCATATTACCAACAATCTCCCCTTTTATTCTGATGGAAACCAAAGCATGGTGTTTGATCACAACATGTAAATACTGGCACACAAAGATATTCTTCACTAAACACCATGTCACTCTCCCCCTTTGACATCAAGGGCAAAGGGCAGATCAAAACCAACACAAGGTTTTTCTCCTCATGTCGAAAGAAGAGCGTTGTAGATCTGATGTGCATTGAAGTTACCATGCTCCCCCTGAGTTCATGCTGAATGTTCAAACATATTTTTCAATGAAGTACATGATTCTTTGACCTTCCTGTCACCAAGGACTCATACTTACATCAAAGATCCAACCAAGTGGATTTACATATGAAACTCAAGTACCCAACCAAGAGGGTTTACACATTTTGATTCAAGTACCCAACCAAGTGGGTTTACATATGACACTCAAGTACCCAACCAAGTGGGTTTACAAATTTGAACAAGTCCTTACATGACTGAATATTACAATTTTTACATCATAGGTCTCAACATGACCTTTTCATCAAATTACAAATATGACTTTTCATGACCAATACCAGAAGGACCTCAAGAGAGATCATATTTTAGAATCATCATAATGCCAACAATGCATTATACTCAGCAAGGCTAATGCTCCCCCTGAAAATGTGCATCCAAGCATCCTTTCCATATGACCAAGGCTCCTCCTTAGTTTGTGCAACCTGAATAATTTCAACAGCAAGTTATCAGCAACAATATCTGCATGATCTGTCCTTATCTCTGAATCATAAGACTTCCATCTCATCCATGTGTGAAAGAAAAGAATACTCTTGAGCAAAAAGCAAACAGGGCTCATCCATAATCACAAGAAACCATGTAACGTGTCATCATAATTTAGAACTGAGAAATAAATAGATACAGTGCCAATAATACAATCATTAATAGTCAGACTGATGCTCCCCCTGAACCTGTGCTCCTGATCTTCAGCTGTCATACAAATTTCCTTATCATTAGTGCATACGCGACTGTCTCCACTATAATTCGCGTGTATACGCGGATTTAGTTCACTGAACTCGCGTATGGAAAGTTACACATTGAAAATTTCACATTCCTTCATCTCCCCCTGAAGTTGTACCACCTGTACCTGTCTTCTTTACATCAGATGCTTTGTCAGAAATAAACATAACCAGAATAACCAAACTAACCATGAGAATCATCATACATTGCTCCCCCTGTGATGATACATTACTAATCCCTATAATGTATCTAACATCACTCCTACAGTCATTAAGAGAATTAAGCTTCTGAAGCGGATGACTGCTTTAGGGTCAATATTCCCTACGTTTCTGACCGATCTTCCTTCCTTTTCTAGCTTTGCTTGAAGTTTCTTATTGTGTATTGGAAATTGTTCAAATTCTCAGATCTGTTCATCCTGCATTCTTTTTCCTCATGCCCATACTTGTTACAATCATAACATATTATATGACCAGAGAAGTAAGCATAAGGATCATAGTGTGTTTCTCCGTTCTTCCTTCTATTGAAATCAGCTGCTTTATGACCATACTTGTTGCATGAAAAATAATATCCCTTGAAGCAACCAGAGTACCTTTCTGAATAGAATCTGTTTGATTGTGACTGAAATGATCTGCTTTTGCAATTTGCTGCAACATGCCCATAATTATGACATTTAAAGCATTCAATGTTAGTGAATGATTTCCTTTGAGTGTTCATGTTTTTTGGTTGACCTTTTGTCTCTTTCACCACTTCTGGTTTTGCTTTGTCATCCTTTGAATTCTTAGCACTTCCTTGTAAACTAGATTCTCCTTTGACCGTTTCATGAAAACCAAGACCAAGTTTAATAGCTGGAGACCTTTGATTACTAAGAATATTGTCCAGAATCTTAGTACTATCTTGAAACCTCGAGTTTATCCTTTTCTTCTAATTTACCTTTAAGAATGTTTACCTCAACCTCCAATTTTTGGCATTGCTTCTTCATGCTTTCTTCGACCCTTTTTCCTTCTTCTACTTGATCATTCAATTTTAACATTTCTTCCTTCAACCAATTTTCTTGTTCTTCACATGTTTGTAGTAGCTCTTCATTCTTCTTATTTGATTTTTCCAGATCTTATTTTAGAGAGATGATTTCTGCTTCAAGTCCTTCCTTTTCAACTGATAGGGGTTCTTCATTCTTCTTATTTGATTTTTCCAGATCTTCTTTGAGAGAGATGATTTCTGCTTCAAGTCTTTCACTTCGATTGGTTGCAACAACATACAACTTTTGATACTTGTCTATCTGTCCATTCAGTATTTCTTTCTGTTCATTCATTCTAGAGATCATATCTTTGTAGACAGATTCTCTCTTATGAAATTTATTCCAATCATTGCTTTCATCATTGATCTTGAGTTTTGCTTCTAGACTTATACTGTTACGTTCACTATCTTCACCATTGCTTGCACAAGAAAGTGAATCACAAGAACAACAATCAGTACATGTTTTATCTTCTTCATTTTCTGCCGCACAAGTCTTCTGAGATGTCTTCTTTTGAGTAGCCTTCTTCTTTTTCTTCTTTGCCATAAGCACTTGTAGATCTTGGTCAGAATCTTCTTCTTCCTCTTCAGATACTTCATTTGTATAATAACTCTTTCTCTTTTCAAATTGTTTCCCTTTACCATGATTATCTTCATAAGTACATTTAGCAGCATAATGACCAACTTTTCCACAAGAAAAACACTTGAAGGGAAGCTTACCTTTGAATCTTCCTATTCCTAGATGGAGTTTTCTCACAAAATTTGCTTCTTCTTCTTCTGATATATAATTTTATTCCTGACATCTTCCTTTTCTTTTCCTTTTGCACACACCTTAAAAGCAGCTTCTTTGATTTGAGAGGGACCTCCTTGTCTCATTTCATAAGCAGTCAGAATACCATGTAGTTAAACAATAGTAAGAGTTTGCAGATCTTGCCTTTCTTCAATAGCTGATACTTTTGACTCAAATTTTGAAGCCAGAGATCTTAAGACTTTTTCCACCAGAGTAGTATCGGTTATGGTTTCACCCAAACTTCTCATACGATTTACAATATCATCTAGACGTAAAAAGAAACTGGCAATACTCTCATCACTATGCATCCTTAAATTTTCATATTCAATTCTGAGAGTTTGGAGTTTTGCACTTTTTACCTTTGTATCTCCTTCATAGCTCAGAATGATTTTGTCCCATATTTCTTTTGCTGAATTTAGCTGCATCACTTTAGCAAATTCTGGTTTAGACATGCTTCCTAACAAAACATTGACTGCTTTGGCATTGACTTCATATTTCTTCCTTTCTGCTGCATCAGTGGGAATACTTGCCGGATACTGATAACCTTCTTCCATGATTGCCCATACTTTTGCACCAAGACTTTGCAGATATTCTTTTGTTCGTATCTTCCAGAATAACAGATTATTTCCATTGAATAGAGGTGGCCGTATAGACATTATCCCTTCATGACTTCCCATGGCAACAAATCTCCTTCAAGCGATCAAGCTTCTGTAGAAGGACCTGCTCTGAAACCAATTGTTGGGAAAAATACTGAGAGGGGGCGGTGAATCAGTATTTAGGACTTACTCCAAACTTTTCACTTTTTCATTCACTAAAACCCATATGCTACTTTGCTGAAGCCAACTAGCGTATATACGCAGATATCCTTCATAAAACTCGCGTATGAACAGAGATCTAATTATGCAGATAATTCTTAGCTTAGTTCTTTGCAACATTCATTCATCTGATGTTTAGTTAACAGTAAGCATGTGCAGTAATAACAGAATAAACCATCACACATAAGCATCACACATGAACACCAGGATTTAAGGTGGAAACCCAAGTCGGGAGAAAACCACCGTTGCCGTCGTCTCAGTCTTCAATATTTATTATATATAGAAAACATGTTACAACCATGTACTGGCGCAGACTCATACCAGCACGCAGGCACCCACCTGCAGAAGGCTACAACCTTCTCTCGTTTACCAGCCTCTCCTGGAAGGGAGCTACAACCCCCTGCTCTCGTTTACCAGCCTCTCCTGGAAGGGAGCTACGACTCCCTGCTCTCGTTTACCAGCCTCACCTGGAAGGGAGCTACAACCCCCTGACTGAAGGCTACAACCCTCAGCACCACCATGGACCACGTTTCATCAATTTTCACACTGGATCCAAAAGATTTCTTTTTAGAGGACAAATCAGCAGCTACCATCAGTATTGCATCGGGACCCACTCCATACATTTAAGCTCAATCATACATAAAACTGATACTTATCAATTCAGACAACCCAGATCTGTAGAATACATCATTAACAGATAGCAGTAACACAGCAGAACAGAACAGACATTTCATACTTCATACTTCAGCAAACCCTAGTTTTCATACACGCTTTCCTTTCACTGATACCACGTATATGCACGCTTCCATTCATATCAACCCACGTATACATCTGCACATTACAGAATAACCCATGCGCGCTTTATCTTCATCAAACCCGCGTATATACGCGCTTCCGCTGCGACGAACTAGCGTATAGATCTTCAGACATTATAGAGCAGCATACTTCTTCAGATCATATATTCAGTTCAGATTTAACCCTTCACTTCAAACAGATGTTCGCCTCTTCTCAGATCTAAACATACCATAAACAGATCTAGAAGATACAAATACATTTCAGATCTAGATTCCCTTCTTCATCATTTTCTTCATAGGTGCATCACAGATTCAAATCTATCATCAAACTGTTACACTTTCCATACAGACATACTTCAGAGTGAAGTATACATTCAAACCTAGACTTATGCACACCTTTGCACAATGATTTTCTTCTCCTTATATAGGTTTACCCTTTTTCAATACCATGAGCCAAAACCACACCTCTTCCGATGGTATTCCTGGATGGGATCAAATAGACAACCCAGCGCTCAATACAATGGGTCAATACCATGGTAGTAACCTCTGGTTTTACACTTATAAAGCGCAATTGAGCATACGCGACTTGGCACGTACTTTCCTGCATGCATATGCTACTTCTCCTAGAAAAACCCGCGTATGCTTTGAGACACACACTTTTCATCATTGTTCTAGCACATATTGAAATCATTACAACTGAGTTGCTCTATAGACACATCATATCACATCAGATTTACATCATTACCAAGTCCATCAAGTCAAGAATAACTTCATCAAGTAGGTTTCCATCATCTTCATCAAGTGGGTTTCCATCAAGGACAACACATTGTAGTAGTTACATATATTGATTCTATAATGTTTTGAGTTGACGATATTCCGAGGAAGATCAATTATCATCCTTGAGTGTTTGTGGTTGTGTGTAGGTGTTGATATCGAGTGCATATGAAGTAGATCACTTGAGTGGAACATGAGGATTCTGCTGTGAATTCAAAACCTTTCATTGACCTGCGAGGAGGCCAGGTGCACACTCTTTCCTTTATAACATCTAGAATAATTTTCATGTTGCATGTTTGAGAATTGGGTTGGGATTTTATTGTCTATATATTGCCCATTTTTATCTTTTTTTCTGGTCATCATATTCAGGCACAATATCACATGGCGATAGCTCCTTGCATGTAAATGTAATTGCAACAGAATTGGTACTTTCAATTAGATAGACAATAAAATCCTAACCCAATGCTCAAACATGAAACAAGCAAACGGTTCTAGATGATATAAAGGAAAGAGCGTGCAACTGGCCTCCTCACAGTTCGGTGAAGGGTTTTGAATTCGTAGCAGAATCCTCATGCTCCACTCAAGTGATCTGCTTCATCTGCACTTGATCTTAATACCTACACACAACCACAAAAAATCAAGGACGACAATTGATATTACTCGGAAGATCATCAGCTCAAAACATCATAGAATCAATATATGTAACTGTTGGTCGCTTTAATTGTTTTCACAATTCAAGCTCCACATAAATTGTCAACCCGAGGAAGTCTGTTTATTCCAAAGACAATAACGCACTGGATATGCTCAATTTCAAAAGCAAAAACAATGTTGTAGTAGAAAGCCACACAATTACCAATCATACAAATCTAATTATTCACACTCTGTTTAATCAAAGCTGAAGTCACTTAAGTTATAGCAGAAGTAATTCCTATATTGCAGTTTAGAATCCAAATAAAGGGAAATCAATCTGCAGGAAAGGAAACCAATCAACCATAACAGGAACAGGACCCTATTCCTTTGAATAGGAACTTCAGCACCTGCTTCCTGACACTAATCACTCTGTAGAAAAGATAACTTAAGAGAGCAGGACCCTATTCCCATGAACAGGAACCTTCAGCACCTGTCTCCTGTTTCTAATCACACTACAGGAAAAGAAAAGTAATTAATGGAAACAAGACCCTATCCCTTTATACAGGAACCTTCAGCACCTGCCTCCCAGCATTATACATTCAAACAAATAACAGAAACAGATCTCTCGACTTCTTAAGAATGAATGTACTGAACTCATGCAGTGTTAAGGAAACAGAATACTCAATAAACTACAGAACTGTGTAACTGGTGTCTCAGCAACAGAATTAAAGTAAAGTGAAAACGGCATAAAGAAATTAAAAAAACTATAGGGACAGTCGGGTGAATCTTGTGAGGAAGGCGGGCCCTTTCCTTCTCACAAGATTCCCCAGGAAAGGATTAAATTGGAGCGCTCAAAAGGAAATTTTATTCATCTGTCAAAAGAAATGATACATTACAAATGGAGCCTAGCTCCAGTTCTCTCAAACACAATGTTCTCCTGTAGCTTTCAAACTTGAACTCCCTTCTAATTATGATGTCTCCTCTTTTTAAAGAGGAGACATCTCTTACAATTACATGAGAGCAAATCTATGTTTATCCCGAATCTGTTCTTCTTTCTTAAAACATGCTATTCTTTTCTTCCATAAAAAGATATTGTTACAACAGATATAAAAAGAGTGCTATCTTCAGAATAATCCGTGTAACCATGTCTTCATGCTATTGCCATTGTTCCACAAAATGCTCTTCCAGAATCGCAAATTACGAATAGTGGCGGAATTTGCGTGCCTGCTAGCTGTTTCAGCAACGGAGTCGACTGTTTCAGCAATGGAGTCGACTGTTTCAGCAACGAAGTTTGACTGTTTCAGCAACGGCCGATTGTTCCAGCACAACATATAACTTATCTGCAATCTTTTGGACTTATGTTAGCAACAATCTACTTCGATTAATGATAAAATATAAGAGTAATATGGAATTATATGTAAACAGATTAATCATATAATAAAGAAGAGGATTTTATATACCGTGGAATAAAGTAAATGAAACTGATGATGGAATCCTTTTTAAACATGGTTATAAAAGGTAAGGTGGTGTCAAAATATATAGTAAAAATGATACATAGTGAGGTCCTAACATCCCCCCCAGCTGAAAATGTTGCATGTCCTTAGGCAACTCCTAGTCTGAGTCAGAGTCTGAGTACTGACTCTGTGCATGCAAGTTGCTCAAGCAGTAGCTGGAGAAGGTGGCTTCTGTTGGAGCTCGGAATCCTCTATTGTTCTGCAATTGCTACCATGCTACAGCTTCATCTCTGCTAGCCAATTGGTAGTGACACTGATATTTCTCTAAAGGCAGCCATAGAATTGGAAAATGAAAACGGTAGCCAATCCAGTTTTCTCCACAATGTCGAATGCATCTGATGTAATTAGGTACCCTGGAAAGTGCAGCTTGAAGATTATCAGGGCTAAAAGGGTGATAGTCTTGTCTTTCTTTACATGACTGCTTCCAAAACATAGTGTTGGCCTTCAATGCAACAGCCTCCTTTACTCTGATTTGCTGTTGACACTTCAAAAGTGTTGAAGCCTGTAGTTGTTGCATGTACCTATGCATTCCTGGCTTCTGTAAGAATTGGTGATATTGTGCTATAAACATGGCCGGACTTAAAGGTTTCGGTCTAATCCAAAGGAGCCTATTCTCCTCATTATGACTACTTGCAATAAACGCAGTTTGCCAGGTGAGCTGATTGGCCAAAAATGAAACAAATGCCCTTATTTGTACATCACCTGCAATTGGAGTAAGATTGACTCTTCTATTCTCAGGTATGGCCTCGTTATGGAGATAAAGTTCACACAACAAATGTTGGTCACTTTTAGGGGCCTCAGCAAAAGTCTTAACAAATTGTTCTGAAGTAAGCAATTCATGAGGTCTGCCATCCTTTATTGCCTTCAATTGAAAATAAACCAAACGTTCAGAAAGGAAGAGAGAGTAATTCACAGAGGGTTTTCGGGTAGCCATCAACTTTTGCACTAATGAAAACATCAAAACCATCTTTTCCTTTGAATCCTTGACTTCCTTCTTGGAATCCTTGAGCTGTTGCAATGTCTGTTCCCAACTATCCCAGTTGGCATACATGTGATTCTGCCATGCTAACTTATGCTGCTGTAATATTTTATCTTGCTCTACAGCATATTGTTTCTTCCATTTGTTCATAAGTTCTAATTGATTCCATGGCAGGGTCTGTGTCCCAGCATTAGAAGTAATAGGTTGGGGCATTGTCTGAGTTGCTGAACTGACTAACTCAGGGCTAGATATATGTAGTTGGGGTACTGTCTGAGTGGCTGAGCTGACTAGCATAGGGTGAGATATCTGTAGTTTAGTTTCTTTTTCCAAACTTTTGGAGAACCCTACTGGTTCTTGTGGAGCAGTAGGGCATTCTTATTTAATTGTAGCTGATGTAGATGCCTCAGATACCTGAATTTTGACTACTTTGTACCCTGCCTGCTGGTAAATATTACCACACTCATGGCACATGTATTCTCTGCATGGATCCTTATTTTGTGCTGATGCTGTGTGTGCTAGCATGTAGAGATTCAATTCTCTATCAAAGGCTTCTCGTGCCATGATTAATTCATTCTTATAGGCCTCTAGTTCTGACTTCAAAAAATCATTTTCCTCCAATAAAGATGCCATAGTGTGTGAACCCTGTGTGCTGGTTGATTCTGCTGGGGTTGCCTGCTGATCCGCAGCTGTAGCTGGTTCTTGTGGAGCAGCTATAGCTGCTTTCCCTGTATTATCAAGCTTGGTGTATGATTCTTGTACCACAGTGGCTAGTTCTTGTGTTTCAGCCTCTGGGTAAGTGACTGGTTATTGTGTGGCAGTCACTGTTTGAGCCATAAACGATGTCATGTTATCCCGGGGCACTGGTTCTTGTGTGGCAGTGCCACCAGATGAGATGGGTTGGGGAATTTGGAATGGAGGTGAGGATTGAAGTTTTAACAGGATAGTGGCGGGGTCAGGGGAAATGGGAGTAACTCCTGTTTCAACAGTCATTTTCATTTTCCTTTTTGGTAGGAAAGCAGAGAAGTCACTGTCTTTCCTTTTCTTTGCAGGGGAAGATTCTTTTCTGGGGGAAGGGCTTTCGGAAGAAGTGAAAATTTGGAATTTGGCCCTTGTTCGTCGTTTTGAGACAGAGACTTTTGGGGTTCTTTTCTTCCTTTTATGAGTAGGCGGGGATGGGGGTGTTAGAGAGTCATCGCTAGGGATAGAAATAGTGGGAAGGGTTGACTCTACTAAGTGGGACGAACTTGGGGTTGGGTCAACTGGCTCTGAGGATGGAATTACTGGGGAGTCTGGGATATCGCCCAGTTTCCCTTCATAAGGATTCTCAGGAGTTTCTTGGGAACTTCCGGCTTGTTGGGGGATTTGGGCCTGTTGGGGAATTTCGGCCTGCTGGGGAACAAGGAGTGGATTATTCAGAGGGGGGTTTTGCTGAGAAAAACCCCTCTGAATTAATAATTGGCATAAACGGTGATGGGTAAGGGATAACAATGGGAATTTAGCCCGTCTGCAATAATAGGACATGTTTTTGATACAACCAAGCAGATAATAGGGAATATTAACTAATCGACCATTCCTTAAATGATTCATCAAAACGAAGTCGTGTTGGTAGACTACCTGGTAACGCCCTTTGCATGTCAAGTAATGCTTGATGAATTCTGCTACTGTTGGCCATGGTCGAGGAAGTGAATGCAGACTTACACCGCGGCCTTTAAGTTCAACCGGTTCATCTGGAAGAAGAAAATCTTGCTGTGCATTTAAAATCACTTGCTTCCT
Organism: Pinus albicaulis; assembly: GCA_034641835.2. Classification (NCBI taxonomy): domain Eukaryota; kingdom Viridiplantae; phylum Streptophyta; class Pinopsida; order Pinales; family Pinaceae; genus Pinus; species Pinus albicaulis. Next base: position 1,143,746,937 of record CM076572.1, read on the forward strand.
ACTGAACCAGCGAGTCCCGATAACCGGCAAACCTAAAACTTGAGCTATGTCCTCCTCTGTAACTGAAATGCAGACCCCTTGAACTACTGAATAATTCCCCTGAAGGTTTTTTGCGAACTCTAAAACTTGCTGCTCATCAAATTCTCCTAACCTTTCGAAGTATGTTGTCCATCCTGCTTGTTGAAAAATTTGATAGACCTCTGGGAACATTTGAAGAAGAGTTATCAAACTAGGCTCGTGTCTAATAGCCGACCCTCCCATGGCTACTAGCTTGAGTTACATGCAGAGGCACAGAAGACAGAAACACAAGCTTTGGTCAAGCTAGTTGTTGCAACAGAGGATGCGGAGTCTCAATGTCGGCGGAAATGGAATGAAGAATTACGGAGGATTGGTTGATGTGAAATGATTATTCAGTTTTCGAAATTCCCCCCCCCCTACGTATGGTGCAATGATGTTTGAGCGTGTGGAGATTGCAATCATTATGAGCGAGATCCTCTCTTTAAAATATAATTTAACTGCATTACATTAAAAACCACATACCTTACATTTTTACCTTTGGTTTAATAATTCGAAGTGTAGAGTGCTTCATAATGGCTTGATACTTATGGAAGAATCTGTAGATTTCTCTGAATTTTAGAACAGGAGCATAACAGGATCTGCTCAGTACTGAATAATTTCCACCCAAAGGATCTGAAGAGTAAAAGTGGAGAACTGAAAATCTTGTATAGCAGGAAAGAAATGATGTTTTAATGATGAAAAGATGAATGACAGGTTGCTGAAACTGGTGTTTCAGCAATGGAAAAATGAATGACGCGTACCAGTTTCAGCAACGGGAAAAATCAAGAAAATGGGATATAATGACTTGGGTTTAGGACAAGTGGGGGAAGTTTTTGATAAAGGATAATTTCAGCAGTAAGGGATAGGAAATACTAGCTGAAGGATGATATTTCAGGAATGGTAGAAGTGGGAAAAATGGAAAAAGGAAAATAATGTAGGAATGGGATGAAGGGATATTACTAGGAAATGGGATAAAATGAAGGGAACAAGCTTCTGTGATTGAAGCTTCAGATCTTCTTATGATGGATCTGTCCTCCTTAATGAGCTTTTCTAGAATCTGCAAAATTCAATTGTAATATGCCAACCCTTGACAAGGATTATTAGTTTTAAATCTAATCTAATCTAATACTAAAAAAACAGTGCAGAAAATTAAATGTTGTGAGGAGCAGAAGACTCCCCTAGAAAAAGATAATGAATATCAGTCATGCAAGCAGTCTTGAAATCCTCTTTAGAAACAGGGCGCTGGTATAAACGAAGCCTATGACCATTGACTAGTAGAGGTGTTTTGGAATCATCAATTGTTAAAAGTCTTACCGTTCCATTAGAAAAAACATCATCTACCTCATATGGTCCAAGCCAATGTGTACGTAGCTTACCCTGAAAATTTTCAAACCGAGAGTCATACAATAAGGCCCAATTACCTTTTTGGAACTGCTTGTGTTTGATAATTTTATCATGCCACTTCATTCTTTGTTGTTGAATCATGGTTGTTTGGTGAATGGCATCTAATCTCTTTTCATCCAACTCAAGAAGCTGCTGCAACCTAGCTGTCTGCACATCAGTCAAATCAAGATTAACAGCTAAAGCAGTTCTTAGAGTTTTGATTTCAAATTCCACAGGAAAAACATCATTTTTACCATAAACCAATTCATAGGGAGAAAAACCTGTAGTGTTTCTCCAAGTAGTTCTGTAAGCCCATAATGCTTCAGGCAGCCTTTGAGACCAATCCTTCCGGTTGTCCTTCACTGTTTAGTTAGAATGGCTTCTAATACTTTATTTGTGCTTTCCACCTGCCCATTGGCCTGGGGGTGGTATGGTGTAGTCATTCTATGATGAATATGATATTTCTGAAGGGTAGACTTAAAACCATGAGAATTGAATGGAGGTCCTCCATCTGTAACTAGCTCTCTAGGAATTCCAAATCTAGTGAAGATTTCTTCAAATGAGAAAGCTAGGAAAACCTCTTCATTGGCTCTAATAAGTGCTTTGGCCTCCACCCATTTAGTCATATAGTCTGTACAGACTAATATATAAGTTCTTTGATTGGATGGAGGATTAATGGGTCCTATGAAATCCAAGGCCCATCTTTCAAATGGTTCAGAAACTACCTAGGGGTTTAATGGAATTTGATCTCTATGATTGGGTTGACCCATTCTCTGGCAGCTGTCACAAGCCCTCACATATTTCTTTGCATCCTTACATAATGAGGGCCAATAGTAACCCATCCTCATAATTTTGTGTGATGTTCTCTTATCAGCAAAATGCCCTCCACAAGGGCCATCATGGCAAGCTTTTAGTATGTCATACACTTCATCTTCCCTAATGCATCTTTGGATTTCTTGATCAAGCCCTGTGTAGAAAAGACACCCACTTATCCAGCTATACCTGGCACTTTGTTGAAAAATTCTTCTCTTTTCTCTGTATGACAGGTGTGATGGTAATTTTCCTGCAACCAAATAATTGGCAATATCTGCATACCATGGAGAGTGAGCAGAAACTGCAAACAAATACTCATCGGGAAAAGAATCATCTACTGGAATATTATTATCAGTTTTTAACCGTGAAAGGAAATCAGCCACCACATTTTCTTTACCAGGCCGATCTACAATTGTGATATCAAATTCCTGCAGTAATAATAGCCATCTGGTAACTCTAGCATTTGTAACATATTTTTTCATTAAATACTTGATAGCTGAGTGGTCAGTGTGCACAAAAGTAGAATAACCAGTGATATAGTGTCGAAATTTATTAATGGCATAAATTACTACAAGAAACTCCTTTTCGGTAACTGTATAATTAAGCTCAGCAGGGGTCATATTCTTACTGATAAAGTAGATAGCATAAGGAAGATGATTTTCCTCTTGTCCCAAGATAGCTCCAATTGCAGTGTCTGAAGCATCGGAAGATATATGAAAAGGGAGGGCCCAATCAGGCCCCCTCAAAATAGGAGCAATAGACAAATGATGCTTGAGTTCTTCAAAAGCTTCCTGACAAGAATTAGTCCACTTAAATTCAGCATTTTTCATAAGCAACACAAATAATGGAGAAGATATCTTAGAAAAATCTTTAATAAATCTTCTGTAGTATCCAGCATGTCCTAGAAAACTTCTCACATCAGTTTGTGTTTTAGGAACAGAAAGATTCTGAATGACTAATATTTTAGATGGATCTACCTGAATACCTTGAGATGAAATAAAATGTCCAAGCACTACTCCTTCACTCATCATCATATGACATTTTTCAGTACTTAGGGAGAGGTGAGCTTGTATACATCGTTTAAGTACCTTCTCAAGATTTTTTAATGCATCTTCGAAAGACACACCATAAGGAGTAAAATCATCCATAAATATTTCCATAGAGTCATTCAACATATCAGAAAAAATTCCTATAACAGCCCTCTGAAAAGTTGCTGGTGCATTACATAGCCCAAATGGAAGAACTCTATAAGCAAAAGTTCCCCAAGGGCTAGTGAAAGTGGTCTTGTCTTGGTCTTGGGGTGCAATTCTAATCTGATTATACCCACTAAATCCATCTAGAAAAGAAAAAAATTTCTTCCCTGCCAGACTATCCAACACCTGATCAATGAAAGGTAAAGGAAAGTGATCCTTTTGAGTAGCTTTATTCAAGGCTCTGTAGTCAACACATACTCTCCATTTCCCATTTTTCTTAGGGACAATTACCAATGGGGAAACCCATTCACTGTCAGATATGGGGTATATAAATCTTGCATTAAGCAATTTCTGAATTTCTTCTTTAACAATTTCTCATAAATTAGGGTTCATTCGTCTTTGGGGTTGACAGACTGGTCGGCATCCCTCCTTAATGTAAATTCAGTGAGTACATAATTCAGAAGAGATCCCTTTCATATCTGTGTAATCCCATGCAAATGCTTCCTTATATTCATGCAATAACTTCATTAACTGTTGTGTTTCAGCAACTGTTAGATCAGGATTTATGTTTAATGTCTTGCCAGGTTCAATTTCAACTGTTATTGTTTTAGATGAGATGGTGGTTAATGTCTGAGATGAGTCTTCAGATTCAATCTTTTCTTGGGTATCTATTTCAAAAATTGCAGTCAATTGATTGTGTGTTTCAGCAATTACAGAGGAAGGTTCACAAATAAAATTATTAATTATTTCATCCTCTGTATTGTCTTTAAGAGTTAAAGCTTTCCCAATAGTTAGAATAGCCTGAACAACATTATCATCATAATCCATCCACATAGAATCTTCATTATTAATTATGGGTGTAGCATGAGGATAAAGAGTAAGCTGTTTGGTTTCATAACCATTAGAAATTGTCATTGAACCCTATCTACAACTGATAAAGGCATCAGCTGTGGCCAGCCATGGCCTCCCTAGAATTAAGGGGTGTCCCCCCAGCTTTGTTTTAGTCTGCAATACAACAAAGTCAGCTGGGTAATTCCAGGATTCAACTGAGATAAGTAGATCTTCAACAACTCCTTCAGGTTTAATTGTAGAACGGTCAGCCAACTCTAGAATGGTGGGTGTATCTCTTATTGTGTTATTCAGCTGTAACATTTGTGAAGTTTCAAGAGTCATTATGTTTATTGCAGCACCTAAATCTACCAGAACTTGAGGAATCATTGTTTTACCAATCTGAACTGTCACGGTAGGATGGCCGGGATCACCATATTTCACAGGAGGGGTTTTTCCGGACATTAATGCAGATAAGTCACCCATCACATGTACTGTAAGGGGATCTTTAGTTTTCCTACCAGGTTTCTTAACACAAATATCTCTAATTGTTCTGGCATAAATTGGTACATCTCTTAATGCTTGTAAAAGTGGAATTTTAACATACAAATTTTGCAATTCCCATAAAAGATTAAAACCAGGTGTTTCAGGCGTTCTAGTTAAAACCAAACGCTCAGGGAATGGTGGTTCTGTTATTTCAATACTCTTGTTAGAAGGTGGTTGTGTTTTCTTATGTTTCTCATTTTCATCTTTATCAGAATCAGAAGAAGTTATGTCATCAATAATAGGCTCTACTATTTTTCCCGATCTTAAATGAATATCATTACATTGCATAGTAGGAAATATAGACTGATTCTGAATATCAATGACTTGCACAACTTTATTATTGGGGTTAGGATTTGGTTGCACAGGTAGCTGAGGTCTCATTTGGTTATTTGGCGGAGCATTTGATGGCAAAGGAAGTGGTTGTTGGAATTGAGGCAATTGATTTGGATACGGGAGTTGTTGGCTTCTCCAATTTGAATTCCAAGGGTTAAAAGAAGATGGCTGCTGTGGGGGCCAAGGAGTCCACATTGAAGGATCAACAAAGGGAGGGTTTGATTGCTGCATGGGTGGGAAATTCATTTGATTGAAGGGTGGGTATTGCATTTGATTAAAGGGAGGGTAATTTGTTTGACAGAAAGCAGAATAATTGTTCCAACGATTAAATGGCATACTAGAGTTCATACCTTGTCCTTTTGGTTGCCATTGTCTTCTTTGAGTTAGCAGGTAAACTGCTTCTGCTTCTTCTTCCGTTGGCTGTAATGCTGCCTTTATTCTTGGTAGAGATGGACATTGTTTTGTTTCATGATCTTTCTCACAAAGGGTACAGATTGGTATTTTTTCCATTGGGCACTCCCTTAGTGGATGTTTGTCTCTACACTTCGGGCAAAAGACAGCCAGAGTTGCTTCTGCTTCAGCCTGCTTCTTCTTAACCTGCAAAGTGTCAATTTGTGAAGCAAAAGAACTTAACATCTCAGTTTTAAATTCTTCAAGTAAATTACCTATTTCAGCTCTTGTTTCTCCCCCACTGGCTGATTTCTGCACTCTTAAATAGGTGGGATCTCTATTACTTACTCTGTTCCTTGCAGCTCCCCTTGAACACCTCTTAGAAAGTTCAACAATCTCATCATAGTAGTCCTTAGATATATCTCCCTTGCCAAGCATGTTTAACATATCTAAAAAATCATCCCTTAAACCTCTAAGTAATATTGTTTTGCGAATTTCCTTACTTATATTCGGATGATCAGATCTCTGTATGTTGTACTGCAGCCTTTCTACATAGTCCTCCAAATTCTCGTCCGGCTTTTGTGCCATATTGAATAGTTCATCCTTCTTTTCTCTCGTCCGGCAGTAGTCTTGATATTTAAGCAGAAATTTCTATTTCATCTGCTCCCAATTTGTGATTACCTGACTCCCAAGGCTCATGAACCATCTTAAAGCATTTCCTTTTAAGGTTCCTGGAAACAGTTTCAACTTTTGAGCATTAGTAACATAATCATAACTTTTGCATAATATATCAAATTCAAAAATAAATTCATCCGGATCTTCAGAGGATAAACCATGAAAGTTAGGTAAAGCAGACAATGGAATGTTTTTCATAGGAGTTGTTCCTGCAGGGAGATCACTGATAGGAAATCCCAAGGTGGAGAGAGAATTTTCATCCTTTCCTTCTCCTTCAGGATCTACACATCCTCCACCAAAGAAATCTTCATTGTTTCCTTCCATTGTCTGTTCTCCTACTGCACTTGCTCGATCATCAAGATCTTCTACTGGCTCTTCAATGTTCTCCACTGGTCGTCCAACACTCTCTATTATTTCCTCAATGTGCTCTGCTGAATTGCTAGCACTTTCTTCTGACTCTCCAGCACTGACTGCTGGTTCTTTAATCACTGGCTCCTCTATATTTTCAGGACCCACAACTTCCTCTGTTTTGTAATCTGATTGAGGGGAGTGCTGAAGTTTTGGTCTTCGAGAACTTAATCTCTGTGACGATTCAGCCTTTGATACAATCTCGTCAATGAAAGTCTTTCTTCCTCCCCTTCCTTTGCCTTTGCCACCTGTGGGGTTATTTTTCTTCTGGTTTCCGTGTCCTCTCATACAATCTGCACATCTAGAAAGAAAATATTAATGCTTATGAAATCTATAATTTCCTTCCCCGGCAACGGCGCCAAAATGTTGGTCGCTTTAATTGTTTTCACAATTCAAGCTCCACATAAATTGTCAACCCGAGGAAGTCTGTTTATTCCAAAGACAATAACGCACTGGATATGCTCAATTTCAAAAGAAAAAACAATGTTGTAGTAAAAAGCCACACAATTATCAATCATACAAATCTAATTATTCACACTCTGTTTAATCAAAGCTGAAGTCACTTAAGTTATAGCAGAAGTAATTCCTATATTGCAGTTTAGAATCCAAATAAAGGGAAATCAATCTGCAGGAAAGGAAACCAATCAACCATAACAGGAACAGGACCCTATTCCTTTGAATAGGAACTTCAGCACATGCTGCCTGACACTAATCACTCTGTAGAAAAGATAACTTAAGAGAGCAGGACCCTATTCCCATGAACAGGAACCTTCAGCACCTGTCTCCTGTTTCTAATCACACTGCAGGAAAAGAAAAGTAATTAATGGAAACAGGACCCTATCCCTTTATACAGGAACCTTCAGCACCTGCCTCCCAGCATTATACATTCAAACAAATAACAGAAACAGATCTCTCGACTTCTTAAGAATGAATGTACTGAACTCATGCAGTGTTAAGGAAACAGAATACTCAATAAACTACAGAACTGTGTAACTGGTGTCTCAGCAACAGAATTAAAGTAAAGTGAAAACAGCATAAAGAAATTAAACAAACTACAGGGACAGTCGGGTGAATCTTGTGAGGAAGGTGGGCCCTTTCCTTCTCACAAGATTCCCCAGGAAAGGATTAAATTGGAGCGCTCAAAAGGAAATTTTATTCATCTGTCAAAAGAAATGATACATTACAAATGGAGCCTAGCTCCAGTTCTCTCAAACACAATGTTCTCCTGTAGCTTTCAAACTCGAACTCTAATCCCCCTCTAATGATGATGTCTCCTCTTTTTAAAGAGGAGACATCTCTTACAATTACATGAGAGCAAATCTACATTTATCCCGAATCTGTTCTTCTTTCTTAAAACAGGCTATTATGTTCTTCCATAAAAAGATATTGTTACAACAGATACCAAAAAGAGTACTATCTTCAGAATAATCCGTGTAACCACGTCTTCATGTTGTTTCCATTTTTCCAAAAAATGCTCTTCCAGAATCGCAAATTATGAATAGTGGCGGAATTTGCGTGCCTGCTGGTTGTTTCAGCAACGGAGTCGACTGTTTCAGCAACGGAGTCGACTGTTTCAGCAACGAAGTTTGACTGTTTCAGCAACGGCTGATTGTTCTAGCACAACATATAACTTATATGCGATCTTTTAGACTTATGTTAGCAACAATCTACTTCGATTAATGATAAAATATAAGAGTAATATGGAATTATATGTAAACAGATTAAACATATAATAAAGAAGAGGATTTTATATACCTTGGGATAAAGTAAATGAAACTGATGATGGAATCCTTTTTAAACATGGTTATAAAAGGTAAGGTGGTGTCAAAATATATAGTAAAAATGATACATAGTGAGGTCCTAACAGTAACTACTGCAAGAATGTAAATATAGGGAAGGAGCATAGATTTCTATTCATCATGAATCAAATGGTACAATTATAACTTCAACAAACAAAATCATCTCCTCAACTTACCTCAATTGTTTGTCTAAAATGCATCCCTTTTCACATTTTCGTTTACTTATGTGAGATATATCCCATGATAAAAGGGTGTAATTACATGATTGAGTTATTTATCATAATTTTCCAAAATATTATAATTATGAGATAATAATTATTTCATAATTGAGAAAATTAAGAAAATTCTCATAATTATGATAAAGGTTTCTATATTTTCCATTACCGAGGAGATCAACTTGACCCACTTGTGTATGAGTTGGCTAGAGATCTGTTATTGTAGAAATTTTCTAACTTCTCAGTCCCTTAGGTGTCTAGATACATTCTCTCGAAGAATATAATGAGCTTATATAATCTCACCAAGAGGAAAGGGAGTTAGATCTAGTATTCACACTATAGCACGAGAGCTCTATTGTATTGGGAGAAGAGAGCATGCTATAATCTTGAGGAGAGGATATTATTTGTTGAAGGTATAATTGTACCATTTTATTCGTGATTAATAGAAATATATGTTCCTTCCCTGTATTTACATTCTGGCAGCAGTTACATATATTGATTTTATGATTTTTTAAGTTGACGATCTTTTGAGGAAGAGAACTTTTATTCCTTGAGTGTTTGTGGTTGTGTGTAGGTGTTAATATCGAGTGCATATGAAGAGGATTTCTTGAGTGGAGTGTTAAGATTATTCTACAAATTGAAAACCATTCATCACCCTGGGAGGAGGCTAGGCGCATGCTCTTTCCTTTATAGCATCTAGAATAGTTTGCTTGTTGCATGTTTGAGCATTATTTGATTTGATTTGATTGGGTTGGGATTTTCTTGACCTTTGTATAAAAGTGGCGTTTTTTGAGACATTGTGCTATAGCCCTAGCTTGTTGAAATTACCTTCCTCTTTCACTTTTGGATTTATTTTGATTGCTTGAGTGTATTGGTTTCTTTGGCTTTGTTTTCCTAGATTTAACACTTTTGAAGTGCTTGTGTTCTATCTTGGGGACTTTTCTTTGGCCTCTTTTTGGTCACTTTATTTTTTTTGTTTTTTATTGGGTCAAGATATTTATATATTTGGGGTTTTTTTCATTTAATAACCTAGTGAGAGGTGCATTATCATAGGAATTAGTGTTTTTTGAAAGAACTCTTACCCTCCTATAGTTAGAATTCATCGAAGTGAAAAAGAGAATTTTCATATAGCTAAATCAAGGTTACTAACAAGAGTCACTCACACCATCTAAGTTTCAGACTGCATCCCAATTATGTAAACAAAATCCACTTAAAATTAACATGATAATAAAGCCAGCTAGATTCATCCGTTTCTTTTTACTAGTACTAGACCAACATTAGCTTAGGTTAGGGTCTTGAAGATAGGTGCGTGAATCAACTGCTCCAAGACTACAAAACAAACTTAACATCTTGTGGTAGGGAGACAAATACACTTGCATTAGTGTGGTATGGGAAGTCCTTCTAACAAGAGGGTCAAGCACGAGGTCACACTTGGGCTAAGTGAGGTGACATGATCCATTTCACTTAGTTTCAGGTGGCACAATATAGCGGAATTTGCACGTATTACAAATGGTGTTATTAGCATTTTGTTGTAGCACTTGGGGGCTACTTGGGAGGAAAATATTAAGGGGTTTTTGGTCTTAGATCTCTGAGATAAGTTTCCTTCCCTTGCGTATGAATTTTGCATGTGATTGTCCCACCAAGATGTGTTATTGTCGGTGGTAACCAAAGTGGCCAATATTTTTAGAGCTCATACACAAGTGCAGGGTTAGGGTCGTCTTCTTTGTACTTGGGACAAGTATTATTCATAATATCTCAGTCCTCTTGGAGGGTGCCCCATGGTTAATAATGTCACCTGCACTGAGTTCGCAGCTAAAAGGGTTGGGAAGCAGGTCGTTAATATAATTGTCCCATCGCCAACTTATTTCTATTTGGTTTTCTTATGTAAATACCTATCTGAGGAATTTTATAGTGTGTTTTGTTTGGTATGAGTCAATAGTCTTTTCCTTAGGGTGTTTGCACTAACATAATTGTGTTAAATTATAAATTTCCACCCTGGATGAATATAGTAATCTTCACAGTTTGCCTCCTAAACAAGGTGGAATTGTCACTCTTTCATGGAGAGTGCATGTTGGTGCTCAACACTTAGATCAAAACATATTCTTGGAATCTATACCTGGTCCTTTTGGTAGTGATCAAGTTTTCATCGAAATTTTGGCAGATGATTTTGTTGCTCCTACCAATCCACCTTTGACCGATCCACTAGGACCTGAGTTGTTGTGGATGAATCCTGACGATTCTACACTTTCTTATACCTTTTTACCATTGTTATTTATATATACTATGGTGGAGTTGGAGACATATTTACCTTATGCGTCAGCAGTGTTAACTTCCATGTCATCATTGCCACCTCTTAGTGTGTCCATTCCTACTCCTCGTTTGTCTACACCTCTCACATATTCCCACCATTTTCCTCTATCTCTCCTAAAAATTTCTCATTTGTTTCCATGCTAACTTTGTTATCTACATCAACCATGGTTATTAATATGAGTCATTTGGTACACTCAAGAGTATTTTAACCTAGTGTTTCTCAATGAACGATTATTGTTCCTCAGTTAGGTGTGGTTAATATTGTAAATGTGTGTGTGGGTGGGGGGGGGGGTCATTAATTGCTCCTAGTTAGCCTGGGGGGAATGTTGATTCTAGCATTCCATAGACTTGGTATAGTTCATTGTGTGAAGGGATTCCACCTACCAATACTTTTCTTATAGGGACTAGTTTACCTAGGGGAAACCTTGTTGCCAGTGCCATCGTTAATACAGGATATTATCCTTATGTTGGTGCTAATGTACATTTCAGTTTGTCTTATCCTCATATGTACAACCCCATGAGTAGTCATGCTCTTCCTTTAATCTCTAGGGGCGCATTCCCTAGGGAGAAGAATCATTTTCATGATTCATCCTTGCTCGTAGCAATCATATGTTGTGGAAAACCCGTACATTAACCAAAAAACCATGAATCATAATCTTTATATGGGGGGATAACGAATCTAGTCAAGGGCTTCTCCTTCCAATGATCCATTTAGTCAACTTCATAACACATTTTATATTATCTTGATTTACTGGATTTAGCTAATTTGACTAACGTCCCCATTATACACGACCCTTGGTGGCCATCTATGCCTGCAAAATTACCTACCGACATACCCAAATTTGAAGGAAATCTTGGAGAAAACCCATCCAATCATATTACCATGTATCACTTATGGTGTTCATCCAAATCTCTTATGGACGACTCTATAAAGCTTCTCTTGTCCCAACGTAATTTAACTGTACATGTTGTAAAATGGTACATTGAATTAGATACCACATCCTACTGTAATTTTTCATCTCTAGCTCATACATTCTATTAGCCATCAATAAATTTTGTCAGAGCAAATGATGGCTAAAAATAAGTCTTGAGCCTTCAACAGATTTTTTTTACGCAAGACTGCTCATTCTTGAAGTCTTCTTGTGCTGCTTGAACTCAGCAAGTAATCTTCACTGTTGTTTCATTAGAATAAATCCACCAAGTTAAACCTGTTGTTCCCTTCAAAATTGTTCCCTAAACAACCCCTTTTCATCATTTCATTCACTCATTCGGGCCCTTTTCATCCTCCATTTTCTCTGAAAAATTCCCTTGTCTTCTATTTTTCCCCTCATTCTCCTCATAAACACTTTAAAAAATCCCTTTGAACCATGAAATCCCATTTTTATGGTTTATAACCCTTCCTTTTCTTTTATCGAAACTCAGAAAAACCTTCAAAAAACTTAACAAATGCAACAAAAAAACCCTTAAAAATATTTTCCGCTCCAAATAAAAACCTTAAGCCCCCAAGCACTTAGGTTTTCCGCTCTTTTCTTCATATACCCAAGCCCTGTGACCTGATACTAAGCACTTATCGCATCGCAAAATTTATATCGCATTGGCGCTATTTTCATTCATATTACCTCGCTCCCCGCCGATGCGATAAGCCCCTCCTTCCCTTGGCCCCTGGTCACATACTAACCATATGACCATACCCAAACACCTTTACTAAGCCCTCATCGAATCAGTGCTGCTACAAATTCATATGCCCCAGACTTTGCCCGTCGATATGCCGATATGCGATAAGCCCCCTTGCCTTTAGCCCTTGGTCACATACTTCTCCATAGAACCATGCCTCAGCCCCCATCGCATAGGCAAAACCCATTATCTCTCCATTACACTTCTCCTTTTTCCTGTTGATGTTCTGATCGCCTGACAATAACTGTCCATTCATCCCCACAATCAAGCCATCTCATCCGACGGCTCATTTACCCTAACCTCACTCGTCACTAATCGACCATTCCGCCACCAAACAAAAGAGCTGAAGTAATACCCACGTCATCACTACGGTCCCACATCCCACTACTCAACCGCCCCTCCAACCGTTGCATGACACCTGTCCTCCACTTCAAACTCCCGTCGTGCAACTTGTTCATCGCGCTTGACCCACGCCATCAAATATCCTCCCCCTCATCCGACGGTGTGCATTCCTTATCGCACTTTTTCTCTATCCAAGGTTTAACACTCAAATGACACGCAATACCGGCAGTATTAAAAAAATCCACATGGCACAATATCACTGGATCGCATTCGATTCGGCTAAAACCACTTACCACCCAAATCAACGCGATAACCGCTCGCGGTATTTCCAAACCGCCTTTGCCCTTTTTCACTCCAAAATTCAAATTTAAACCTGTTTTTGCAGGTTCTTCCCGCAGAAACCCTTTTCTTGCATATTCACCCCCTCAGCTCCGCCAGCCTCTTAAGTAGTTTTTCCAAAACTCGCAGCTTTTTATAACGTAACTTATGGTTTTTGCAGGTTTTTGGTGGTGGTTTTTAAGGCAGCAGCCCTCACAAAGTTCACAAAGAAACATGGCTAGGAATTGCCTCATCCGAAGCCCAGACAACACAGAAAAGGGGTCGCAAGGTTTCATTTTACAGTTAATCAGTACTATATGAGCATTGTTTGTACTATTAAACCCTCAGTGCACCCAAAGGAGACCCTGCACACTACAAGACAAAGAAATTCAGTAAATTAAACCAAAGGAATAGAGAGTTAAAGGATTAAATTTTTAATCTAACAGCTTGAAATATTATACATAGTGTCTGGGATTAAATATTAAAAAGCCGAAGATTAAGGTTTTTAAACCTACTGTTAAGTAAACCAGGAAAGGGTAAAAGGCAGATCACAAAGCCCAAAACAGTCAACATGGTCAGCAAAAATGAAATTGAAGACCGAAGTAGGATGAAAAGGCATAATCAACCTTAAAAGCAGAATCAAAGTCCTAAGCAGTGTTTAAAGCCACCAGATCAGAAAAATAAACAAAGAGCCTCTGAAAGCCACATCATTGAGGTTATTAAAAGAAAAAACTGCAACCTACAGGTTTATTTCCACAAAATAAGGCACCATGAATGCACATTCAGGGATATTTTAAAAAAAAGACAACTCAACGTTAACTGCCAACCTACCAAAAACCCTCAAAGTCAACAAAAGTAACTAAGGTTGATGAAATTTAATGTAAAATCAATTAATAAGGGTTAATACATGTCATCTCTTCTCCATTGAGCTTCTCAAGGGCCGAGAAGCACTTAATTTTTGTTAAATTAGTAAATGAACCCTCCTTACACTCCACCTCCTCTTTCTTCTATAAATACTTTTGTAGAAAACAATTTAGCGTGGGTCTCTGGATATCTGTTGCATGTAAATAGCTTTTGAAGCTGATGTAGCTCTGTTTTGTAATTGAAGACACATAAGTTGATATGAGAAGTTTGAAGTTGTAAAGACCCACTGGACTTGAAGATTGTAACTAGTTTTAACATCAAATACAAATAGTTGATTTATGGGATCCTAGTCTATGTCAATGGTGATGTGTTTCTCACTGTAATTGTCATTTTTCTTTATGTTTTCATTTTGTCCACTATTCTCTGATAAAAAGCAAAAAATATAGATTAGGATTTACTTCTGAAGTACCCTAAATCTCACTGATAAATCTTTATCCTTTATGTTTTCTTCTAAATGTGTTTTGAAGGTAATTCAATAAAGTATAACCAGTGAAGTGTTGGTAAGCCCATGTTCCCTGAGTACAACTTGAGATATTGTTTTTGAATGTTCTTGAAAAGTCTACTAATTAAAGATTGAGCTAGAGAAGTCTATGGTTAGCCCTGTCCTCTAGTTTCTTCTCCAACAGTTGCTTTGAAAAGTTCCCTTAAGAGTATGTTGAAAGCAGGGTATTTTAAAAGTACTTACCTGATCTTAGACTACTTTTTATGTTTATCATGAATGTTTTCCCTTTGAATATGCTGAAAGCAGGCTAAGTTAAAAGTCTTTACTTGATCTTAAGCTATTCTATGTTTTTAAATGTTTTTTCTTGAAAGTGCATCAAAAGCAGGCTAGTTTCAAAGTACTTACCTGATCTTAGGTTACTTTTGTGTTTTTCCCTTAAGTGCATGTCAAAAGCAAGATAGTTTCAAAGTACTTACCTGATCTTAAATTGTTCTTTGTTTCATCATGTGTTTTACTTCTTCCACTTCATTTCCTACTATTTCATTCCATAAAATCAACTTAAAGAGATCCTTTGACATAGATGACTTTCCCCATGGACTACTCTTGAACCTTTCTAATTCAATTAAACCCTCGTATGACTCCATAGCCAATGGATTGATGTTGTTCCTTGCTTGTCTTATCAGCTGAACCATTCTTTCACTTACTCACACCTTCACCCTTCATACAAACTTCCTTCATCTTCATGATTATCCTGCCCAACCAAACAAAACAAACAACCTTGTTCTTCATAACTAGCCTAAAATCACAATTCAAGCCTTAAATATCATATCTTTAAACACATATATAGAGAGATCACTCTCTGAATCTAGGATGGCTAGGTCCTCGAATTCCAAAGTGGTTTTGATGTAGGCTCTGCAGCGTTTGTACTTGCCAATCTTGCAAACTACGGATTCCCAACATACTAGTGACCATACTGGGGAACTCTGAGTAAAATCCTTAAAAAAAACACTCAGTATTCAGTGCAGTATAATTAAATTTCTTCAATCACTACCAAGCATGTTGGTAATCATGATAGGACTTGTCTGAATCAGTGGCAATCTAAGTTCTTCTTAGGATTCTAACAGACCCTTATCAAACCTTCAAGAAAGAAGCTAGCTAAGCCATAAGAGTAAAATCTATTTGTCTCATCACCATAGCTAAGTGTTGAAACATACATAGGACACTCTCATAACCTACAGGACTATAAAAACTTGGAAAACCCAAAAACATTTCAGATTGGTATTCAAACCTATAAGTGCTGGTGGACCATAAAACATTTTACCTTCTAAAGCTAAAAATTTCCACCTGGTGACTCCACAATCCTGAATAGACCTAAAGACTCCCCTGGGAAACCCATTTCTATAATAACATCATACAAACTCAGTTAAGGAAACTTTTAGGATTAAGTTTTCCTGTTAAAAGATCATTCAGCCTATAAAAGATTGTCATATTCGGTTAAACTTTTCTTATCATTTGGATCTGAAAAAATAGCATAGTGGCTTCTAGAAGAATTAATACTAGATCCTATCCTGACCCAAATCCTCCTGAGATAGCTGATAATCTAGAAAGTATACTTAGGAAGTCTCCTAAGCTTAAAACTTCAAGTGTTGTCAGACCAGTCCATAGAGCTAATTTTGTTCCCAAAAACCTTAAATATCTACAAGATTCATAAGTTGACTTAAGAAACCCATTTAGAAATAGGTCACTTGATGATATAGATCTGATATAATTTGAGCCTTCACACTCACCCCAACATAGTGGTGAAAACACTGTTAGCAGAGAAACTACCCCACCTGATTTGCATTTCCTTCATAATTTTGGTTTCTCTCATCCAAGATCTGCTCAACAGTCTCTTGCTGTTCTGTCCACTTCTGTTATCCATACACCCGTTGTTCAAACCACCCCATTCCATTAACCCCCTCCCATCGTACATCCTCCACCTATAAACCCCCCATTTTTTCCACAACCTCCTATCATGGAAACATGTTATGCTCCTCTAGTCCTTCCTTTACCTTTAGTCAATCTGCCACAAGACTATCAGTCCAAGATACCATTATATGATTCCAGTGGAGCTACTACTGCTTCACAACATGTGGACAAAATGAATGACTATTTTGATAGAATTGAGATAGATGATGAAACTGTCAAACTCGGATTGTTTGCTCAAATTTTAGGGGGAGAAGCAAGAAAATGGTTCAAAAGCTTAACCCCTAATAGTATTAATGACCTCCAAGCTCTCCATCATTCATTCATAAACAAATGGGAAGTCAGAAAAAACCCTCTCCAAATTCTTTCAGATTACAACAACCTCAAGAGAAACACTGGGGAAAGTGTTCAAAATTATTGCACTAAGTTTAATAGTGTTTATAATGCACTGCCCCCAGACTTGAAACCTCCTTAAGGCTCAGCCTTGGCCAAATTTCCTAAAGGATTTGATCCTGAAATGGCCTATCAGCTAAGAGAAAGAGACCCCTTGACTTTAGAAGACATGTTGAAAAAAGCTCTTGCAGTAGAAGTAAATCTGATTGAAAAAAGAGCTAGGATGAGGAATGAAAAGAAAGTATCATTTAGGGAGGAAACTGTAACCTCCACATCTAGTTAAAAAATGGAGAGAATGATGGAAGAAATGATGAAGAAAATGAGCTTACTTGAGAGGGCACAATCCAGAGAAAATCAATCAGCTCCCCAAAACAGAAATCTATCTCAAAATCAAAATCAAAACTTTAGGAGAAATCAACCTCAAAACAGAAAAAGAGAGGATGATCAACAAATCAAACCTCATTTCCAAGAAAATTATATTAATGAGGATGAAGAGATAAAAGAACAAATAGAGGATGACAACATGAACATACTAGGAGTAAGCAACGAGGATTCTGATTTCCTTCGTGAAAGAAATCAAGGTCTATATACACCTTATGATGACAGAAGAACACAAAATGATTATTATGAACAAGAATCTGAAAAATCCATCATAAGATCACCCAAACAATATGATATAAGAAGTAAAAAGAATAGAGAAACTCCCATGAACAAAACCTCTGATAAATTTTCCAAAAACAGCCCTGAAAATGTTTCCAAAAAGGCAGCAAAAATTCATAAAACAGTGGTTGTAAATTTTGATTTAAACAAAGAGAAAAACACTCAAACCAATGAAAAACAGAGTGTTAACCCTAGTATAACTAGCACTTCAGCTAATGCTCCTGAAAAAACTATTCTAAATGTTGTAAATAATAAAAATCAGCAAGCTGATTTTGCTGAATGAGTGACTAACAGGGTAGAATTAAACATTTTAAAAAACCAGATTCCCTTCAGCTTAGAGAATGAAATATCTAAAATCAAAATCTTTGTCCCTCTCACTGAATTAGTCACTCAAAATGTTTATAGAGATCGTATTTTGAAAGCTTTGAACATAGAAGATGTTCATGACACAATTAATTTAAATGATGATACCCTAGAACTCATTTTTGGACCAAAAATTGAAGGAAAATTTCAAGAAGGAACCACCCCTCCATTCTACATCAACTTAAACATCCATGATAACATTTGGCACAATGCCATGCTTGATTCAGGAGCATCACACAACCTCATGCCCAAGGTGATTATGGAAAGATTAGGCTTAGAGGTAACTAGACCCTACAAAGATTTATATTCCTTTGATTCAAGCAGAGTGAAATGCCTAGGCCTAATAAAGGATATGTGTCTTAACTTAGCCCAAATACCAGCCAAGAGTTTATTAATGGACATTTCAGTGGCTGATATACTCCCCAAATATGGCATGCTTCTTTCAAGGTCATGGGGTGCTAAGTTACAAGGCACAATGCAGATGGATATGACTTATGCCACCATTCCTGTCTTCAGTCAACCTAGAAGACTCTATAGGGAAACACACATGAAATATATGGTGAGTAACCAACAAAGACCAAAAAATTCTCCTCTCTCTTCCATCCACACTGATCTTGACTCTTTCATTCTTTTTAATGATGATATTCCTAAAGATCAAGAGCTAATCAATGAAAAAACATCAAATGTTGTGATCACTTCACTTTCAAACATAGCTACAGCCATGGATAAAGAGGAGAATGAAGAGGAAATTAAAAATCAATTTGCTAATTCATAAATTTACAGCAAACAGAGTAAAGGTCTTGAGGTCCAGAATAGTCATAAGCATGATGCAGATCATGAGAATCAAGCAATAAAACCTGAAAACATTGAAAGCTTTGAGGAACTAAACACAGAAAAACATAGTGCAAACCCTTGAATAGAACATAAAAATGAAGAAAACAGAGAGGACAGCAATGAAATAAATCACAAATCTGATAACAGTCCTCTTTGGAGCATGAATTTTGATGGGTCTCGCACTAAAAATGATGCAGGAGCAGGCATATGGATACACAACACTGAAAACAATCATGCTGAGGGGCATTCCTATAGATTAAATTTTCAATGTACAAACAAAATAGCTGAGTATGAAGCTCTCCTTTTAGGCCTGAATTTATTGAATAAATTAGGGGCCAAAAGGATAAAATTTCATGGGGATTCAAAGTTGATTATTAGGCAAGTAAATGGGGAATATAGTGTCAAACATCCTAGACTTAGAGCCTATAGAGATGATGCCATGGAATTGTTAAAAACATTTGATGAATTCCAACTTATCTTTGTTCCAAGAAACCAAAATGTCCTTACTAATTGTTTAGCCTTTGCTGCTAGAACTTGTCTTACACCTTATGAAACCAAGCAATGCATCACCCAAGTCAAATTTAGATCAGCTATCCCAGATAATGAAAAATATTAGCAAGTTTTTGATGGAGATAAACAAATAGAAGACTTATTACAATCCAAAAATGAATTTGAAACATCAAGCTCAGATTCAGATCTTGATAAAGACTGTACTAATGAAGAAAACCCACTTACTAAAAAAGAAATCCTTCCTGAGATTGCAGAAATAAATCTATTAACAAATAAATTTCAACATATGACCAAAAGTAGCATAGATTTGGAAAATGAAAACCTAGAAGCGCTGCAATCCAAAAACCAAAGCGTGCCAAAAGGGCTGGTCCCCTTAGAAGAACTATTTGACTTGAATGATGTGGCAAAAAAGCCAAAATTGGAACCCATAGAAACTGAAGTGGAAGAATGCAACATAGGCATCAAGGAAAAGCCCAAATTAATCAAACTGTCTAAAACTTTTCCAGCTCTTATTAAGCTGAAATACATTGAGCTATTTAAAGAATTTTCTGATGTGTTTGCATGGAGTTATGAAGATCTGAAGTCATATGATACAAAAATAATTCAGCATAAGATACCTCTCAAGGAAAACCAGAAACCTTTAAAAAAAAAATTGTGCAAAATCAACCCTATTCAATTACCTCTGGTAGAGAAAGAAATTAGAAAAATGTATGATGCTGGAATTATAGTCCCTGTTAGATACTCAGAGTGGGTGTCTAATATTGTATTAGATAGAAAGAAAATAGGAGAGATAAGGCTTTGCATTGATTTTAGAAACTTAAGAAAAGCCTCACTTAAGGACAACTATCCTTTTCCTAAAATGGATCATATTTTACAAAGGGTAGTTGGTTCTAGAAGAATTTCTTTGCTAGATGGCTTCTCATCTTACAATCAAATTTTGGTACATCTTGATGATCAACTTAAAACAGCATTTACTACACCTTGGGGTACTTTCATGTATTTGAAAATGCCTTTTGGTTTGATGAATGCTGGTGCCACATTTCAGAGAGCCATGGAAATTTCATTTTCAGAAGAAATAGGTTACTTCATTGTCATTTACCTTGATGACATAACTGTTTATTCTAAAACAGATGAAGAACACCCAATACACTAAAGAAAATTCTTTGAAAAGTGCAGAAAATTTTGACTGTCCTTAAATCCAAAGAAAACCCTGTTTGGTCTCTAGGAAGGAAAAATTATTGGGCATATCATATCAGAAGAAGGAATAAGGATATATCCAAAAATGATTGATGGTATATTGCAAATCAACCATCCCAGGAACATAAAGGAACTTCAATCTTTCATTGGAAATATTAATTTCTTGAGAAGGTTCATACCCAATCTAGCCGAACTCCTTAGAAACATAAAAAACATGCTCAAGAAGCAAGAGGGAGTCAAATGGACCTTAGAAACAAAGAAGTCATTTGAACTAGTAAAACAAGCACTCACCAAAACACCAAGTCTTATCAGTCCTAATTTTTCCAAAGATTTCTTCATTTTTTCATTTGCATCAGAACACACAGTAGTTGTTGTCCTATTACAAAAGAATTTGAATGGACAAGAGCAGCCCATTGCATTTTTCAGCAAGGCATTAGGAGATGCACCTCTGAAGTACAACATAATGGAAAAACAAGCCTTTGCCCTGGTCAAAGCCTTAAAATACTTCAGAGTTTACATTTTACATTCCCACATCATAGCATTTGTGCCTCATTCAGTTGTGAAAGACATATTGGCCCAAGATCTGGATGGAAAAGAGGAAAGTGGATTGCTGTGATTTTAGAATATGACTTAGAAATCAAACCCACTAAGCTCATAAAAGGTCAAGGACTAGCAAAACTTATGGTTGAATCCAACTTTCAAGCTCTTGATATAAACATGTTTAATGCATTAGATGAACATGAAGAGTTTTTAACTCCAATTATTGAAGATCATTTTCTGAATTCATCTTGGTATGCTGACATTTTGTATGTTTTGCTCAATCTTAATGTTCCTCCTAGTTTGTCTAAAACAAAGGAAAGATTTTTAAAGTTAAAAGTTGTAAATTACTGCATTTTATATAAATTTTTATATTGGAAAAATGCTAGTGGATTATTTCTTAAATTTTTGCCTGAGAATGATGCAGATAAGATCAAGCATGAGTTTCATGAAGGAGAATGTGGAGGCCATCTCTACTAGAAGTCAACTGCAAATAAAATCCTTAGAGATAGTTACTACTGGCCCACTTTCTTTCAATATGTCCACAAAATGATTATTGTCTGTCACAAATGCCAAATCTTTGAAGGCAAAAGAAAACTGCTTCTCTTACCTCTGCAACCAATCACTATTGAAGCTCTTTTTCAGCAGTGGGGTCTAGACTTCATTGGAGAAATCCATCCTCCCTCATCTGCCCAGCATAGATGGATCCTCACAGCAACTAACTATTTTACCAAGTGGATAGAAGTCATCCCCTCTAGGAATTCCACAGACTCAGTGATCATCTCATTCCTTGAAAACCATATACTTTCCAGATTTGGCTGTCCTAGAAAAATCATAACTGACAATGCTGCTACATTTGGATCTAAGAAGATGGTAGAAATTTTTCATAAATATCAGATCATATTGGGTCATTCCATAGCTTATTACCCTCAAGGTAATGGGCTGGCAAACTCCTCAAATAAAATTCTGGTAAACATAATCAAAAATTTGTTGGAAGATAACAAGAAGTCGTGCCACAATAAGCTAGTACATGCTTTATGGGAAGACATATTGACAATTAAAAAATCCATTGGAATGTCTCCCTACTAGCTAGTTTATGGAATTGATTTAATATTTCCAACCAGTTTGGGAGTACCAGTCCTGAAGCTAATCCAGGAATTACTGTCTGAAGATAATGATATTGTAAGGTTCCCATTTTAGCACATGTCTAAATGGAACATTAAAATTTTTCTTTTATCATATTGCAGCTAGATAAATGGGTAAGGAGGCCCATGGTTATGAAAAACATCAATAAAATCCCTCACATTATGAAAGAGGAGCATCATTGGAGCTTGTTTGCACACCCCATGTGTGAAAAGGGTTAATTACAAAGAGGGCTAGGTCATGTTGACCAAGTCAAACTACGCAATAGATGGAGGTGTGGCTTGCTTAGGAAGCCTACGAAATTGCATGAGGAGGAGGAAACCCTAATTTGTGGGGTCCATGGCTAAGGAGCCTTCATTTGCATAAAAGGAGGGGAAAGCAACCATTTTGAGCTAGCTTGGATATTTCGAATTGCTTGCTTTCTACAGTTGCACAACTATGATAGTTGTGTTGTTCAGCACAAGGGATTTCTTGTTCAAGGATTCCCTCCCTTCTTGAGAAGCTCTTGAAGGTGTTATCTTCATCTTCTCCACATCTTGGCTCAAGGCCAAAGCTATTCCTTTCAGTGCAGTGATTCTTGCAGCAAGAGCCAATGTGTTGTTGGGGTTGCAGTGCAGGTTCTCACATCATCATTCCGGAGCTCAAATTTCAGAGGAGAAAGCTTTTATGCATCCGGGAGATCAATAGGGAAGTTATCAGCTCCATTTCTCATATTTTAGCAGGAGACCAATCTCTTCCCATCACCTGCAACGCAGTTCCTCTCCTTGACTGCGCAGTTCTTGAGTGCAATTGCAATGAGGGGTTGCATCGGCATTTTGGAGGGTGAATCTGTGGTGAAAGGATAATCCTTTCACTCTAGATTTCCATTGGAGGAGGTATATGCATTTTATGCAACATTATTCATCCATCTCCTTCATGTTCTGATTTTAGAGTTGCAACTGCTCCAGCAACTCCGACATTTCTGTAGATTTTCCATTTTGTATGTATTGTAACCAATCCCTTTAGGGATTGTTTATTATAGTTTCTAGGGGTTGAGATTCATCTCCCCCTTCTTTATTTGAGCTTCATACTGCCAAATATTCATTGTATTATTATTTTGCAGCAGTCCTCCTTCATAGACTGCGCAGTCATAGTTGGGCATAATGTATGTAGCAATGTATTTCATGTTCATTGTACTTGTGTCTTTAGTGAAGGATTTTCCTTAGCTTGAGTGATCATTTCCTCAAGATCTTGTACACATTTCTGCTACCATATTATTAATGGGAAGACTATGAGGGTTTATTGCATTTTCTGAAGTTTATGCATTCACTGCTATTTTCCATGCTCAAGTTTATGTATTGTTGTAGCTCATCCTTTTGAGCAAGACCTTCCCGAGGAAGAAATATCTGCATAGCTATAGGCAGAGCCTAAGAAAGGGCCAGATAGACTCTGGTTCTAATCCTCTCTTTAGAGGTGACATAACTGGTAAAATCCCTCTCAGTCCATCTCTGACATAGCTTGGTTCATATTTCTGACAGAGTTATTCAGTGGTGTAAAAGCTGTTGATTTCCATTTCGGAACATTACAGATATGACAAGAAGAATAAATCAGACTATATATTTACAACAACCAGAGAGGAAGTATACATCAGAGCACAACAATTGCAAGAAAACATTAAGAAGTTGTTTGACAGAAGGACCAAGGCAAGTGATTTCAAGATTGGTGATAAAGTTTTGAAGTGGGATTCAAGAAGAGAAGATAAGGGAAATCATGGGAAATTTGATAACTTATGGCAAGGCCCTTATATTATCCAATTCGTTGTTGGAAACAATGCATTTTTTCTGCAAGAGTTGGATGGAACTGAGTACTTTGGAGGTCCTGTTAATGGCAGGGCTCTCAAACATTATTACAGTTAACTGATATTTTACTTTCAAGGCTTTTTATTTTTATTGTACATAACACTGCTTTTCAATTTGAAGAAAGAAAATACAAAAACAATAGAAAAAGAAAAAGAGGGCAGAAAAAAACAAGAAAGGTATAGCCCCATACCAAAAAAGAGAAGAAATCTGAAAGTGTGTAAGCTTTAAATGCCACTCCCAAAAAAGAACACTATTATTTTAGTCATACAGCCTAACCATGACTAGAATAGATTTCAATTTTCTGCTGATAGGTTAGTGAAGAAATATTTTCCAAACTATTCAATCTTGGCTTATCAATATATTAGATTAGGATAGAAAAACAAGGGTTAAAACAAGCTGAAAACCTGAACCTAGAATATTGATGAAGAATTGGCTCTAATCTGCTCAAAATATGAACCAAGAAAAGAGGAAAGAACAACTCAAAAGGATCAAAACCAGAGCTGTAAAAAGAATGAAGGATGTTTAGATTTTCACATCTCAAAACTTCACAGTTTTGTTTCAAAATTCTGCTAATAAGGTCTATATGCAGCTTGTACATACATCCATAGACATCATGGCAAATCAGACAGCCTAATCCTGATTTGACTATGTTTAAATTTTTGTTTTAGAAAATAGAGAATAAAATCTGCCAGACAGTCTAATCCTGGCAGATAGTAGCTTAGGTAGAGAATTTATGAGTTCAATAGTCTAATCTGAACTCATGGAAGAAATAAGAGTAGACTTAGATTAGTTTTTCCTATTTTCAAAAAGAATAAAATGTTGATGTTCAAGGTTTGCAAGTCCAAATGTACATGTTGAAGAAAAAATGCTAGGAAATAGGCTATGTAGGTAGTTGTTGGGAAATAACTTTGTTTGATATAAATGTTGATCATCTTTCAAAGCTGCATGATCAATGAAGAAGAGGTTTTCAATGGATAAGGCACAGATCTACGTCCCAGAGATCAAATTCTGAAGATTATCGACACCTCCAAGAAGCGGCCATCCCCAAGTGGAGCCACTGTTAGCCATCAATAAATTTTGTCAGAGCAAATGATGGCTAAAAATAAGTCTTGAGCCTTCAAGAGATTTTTTTTACGCAAGACTGCTCATTCTTGAAGTCTTCTTGTGTTGCTTGAACTCAGCAAGTAATCTTCACTGCTATTTCATTAGAATAAATCCACCAAGTTAAACCTGTTGTTCCCTTCAAAATTGTTCCCTAAACAACCCCTTTTCATCATTTCATTCACTCATTTTAGCCCTTTTCGTCCTCCATTTTCTCTGAAAAATCCCCTTGTCTCCTTCTATTTTTCCCCTCATTCTCCTCATAAACACTTTAAAAAATCCCTTTGAACCATGAAATCCCATTTTTATGGTTTATAACCCTTCCTTTTCTTTTATTGGAACTCAGAAAAACCTTCAAAAAACTTAACAAATGCATAAAAAAACCCTTAAAAATATTTTCCGCTTCAAATAAAAACCTTAAGCCCCTAAGCGCTTAGATTTTTCGCTCTTTTCTTCATATACCCAAGCCCTGTGACCTGATGTTAAGCGCTTATCGCATCGCAAAAGTTATATCGCATCAACGCTATTTTCGTTCATATTACCTCACTCCCCACCGATGCGATAAGCCCCTCCTTCCCTTGGCCCTTGGTCACATACTAACCATATGACCATACCCCAACACCTGTACTAAGCCCTCATCGCATCGGTGCTGCTACAAATTCATATGCCCCGGACTATGTCCTGCTGATATGTCGATATGCGATAAGCCTCCTTGCCTTTGGCCCCTAGTCACATACTTCTCCATAGAACCATTCCTAAGCCCCCATCGCATCGGCAAAACCCATTATCTCTCTGTTAGACTTCTCCTTTTTCTTGTCGATGTTCCGATCGCCCAAGCATAACTATCCATTCATCCCCACCGTCAAGCCATCTCATACGACGACTTGCATTTACCCTAACCTCACTCGTCACCAATCGACCATTCCGCTACCAAAAAAAAGAGCTGACGTAATACCCACGTCATCACTATGGTCCCACATCCTACTACTCAACCTCCCCTCCAGCCGTTGCATGACACCTGTCCTCGACTTCAAACTCCCGTCGTGCAACTTATTCATCGCGCTTGACCCGCACCATCAGATCTCCTCCCCCTCATCCGATGGTGTGCATTCCATATCACACTTTTTCTCTATCCAGGGTTTAACACTCAAATGTCATGCAATACCGGTGGTATTAAAATAATCCATGCGGTGCAATATCACTGGATTGCGTTTGATTCAGCTAAAACCACTTACCACCCAAATCAACGCGATAACTGCTCATGGTATTTCCAAACCACCTTTGCCCTTTTTCACTCCAAAATTCAAATTTAAAACTGTTTTTGCAAGTTTTTCCCGCAGAAACCCTTTTCCTGCATATTCACCCCCTCCGCTCCGCCAGCCTCTTAAGCAGTTTTTCCCAAACTCGCAGGTTTTTATAACGTATCTTATGGTTTTTGCAGGTTTTTGGTGATGGTTTTTAAGGCAGCAACCCTCACAAAGTTCACAAAGAAACATGGCCGAGAATTGCCTCATCTGAAGCCTAGACAACACAGAAAAGGGGTCGCAAGGTTTCATTTTACAGTTAATCAGTGCTATATGAGCATTGTTTGTACTATTAAACCCTCAGTGCACCCAAAGGAGGCCCTGCACACTACAAGACAAAGAAAGTCAGTAAAGTAAACCAAAGGAATAGAGAGTTAAAGGATTAAAGTTTTAATCTAATAGCTTGAAAGATTATACACAGTCTCTAGGATTAAATATTAAAAAGCCGAATATTAAGGTTTTTAAACCTACTGTTAAGTAAACCAGGAAAGGGTAAAAGGTATATGACAAAGCCCAAAATAGTCAACACAGTCAGCAAAAATGAAATTGAAGACCGAAGTAGGATGAAAACGCATAATCAGCCTTAAAAGAAAAATCAAAGTCCTAAGTAGTGTTTAAAGCCACCAGATCAGACAAATCAACAAAGAGCCTCTGAAATCCACATCATCGAGGTTATTAAAGTCCAAAACTACCACCTACAAGTTTATTTCCACAAAAGAAGGCACCATGAATGCACAGTCATGGATATTTTCAAAAAAAGACAGCTCCACATTAACTACCAACCTACCAAAAACCCTTAAAGTCAACAAAAGTAACTAAGGTTGATGAACTTTAATGTAAAATCAATTAATAAAGGTTAATACATGTCATCTCTTCTCCATTGAGCCTCTCAAGGGTCGAGAAGCACTTACTTTTTGTTAAATGAGTAAATGAACCCTCCTTACACTCCACCTCCTCTTTCTTCTATAAATACTTCTGTAGAAGACAATTTAGTGTGGGTCTCTGGATATCTGTTTCATGTAAATAGCTTTTGAAGCTGATGTAGCTCTATTTTTTAATTGAAGACACATAAGCTAAGATGAGAAGTTTGAAGCTGTAAAGACCCACTGGACTTGAATATTGTAACTGGTTTGAACATCAAATACAAATAGTTGATTTATGGGATCCTGGTCTATGTCAATGGTGATGTGTTTCTCATTGTAATTGTCATTTTTCTTTATGTTTTCATTTTGTCCACTATTCTCTGATAAAGAACAACAAATATAGATTAAGATTTACTTCTGAAGTACCCTAAATCTCACTGATAAATCTTTATCCTTTATGTTTTCTTCTAAATGTGTTTTGATGGTAATTCAATAGAGTATAACCAGTGAAGTTTTGGTAAGCCCATGTTCCCTGAGTACAACTTAAGATATTGTTTTTGAATGTTATTGAAAATTCTACTAATTAAATATTGAGCTATAGAAGTCTATGGTTAGCCCTTTCCTCTAGTTTCTTCTCCAATAGTTTCTTTGAAAAGTTCCCTTAAGAGTATGTTGAAATTAGGCTAGTTTAAAAGTACTTACCTGATCTTAGACTACTTTTTATGTTTATCATGAATGTTTTCCCTTTGAATATGTTGAAATGAGGCTAATTTAAAATTCTTTACTTGATCTTAAGCTATTCTACGTTTTTAAATGGTTTTTCTTGAAAGTACATCAAAAGCAGGCTAGTTTCAAAGTACTTACCTGATCTTAAACTGTTCTTTGTTTCGTCATGTGTTTTACTTCTTCCACTTCATTTCTTACTGTTTAATTCCATAAAATCAACTTAAAGAGATCCTTTGACATAGATGACTTGCCCCATGGACTACTCTTGAACCTTGCTGATTCAATTAAACCCTCTTATGACTCCATAGACCAATGGATTGATGATGTTCCTTGCTTGTATTATCAGCTGAACCATTATTTCACTTACACCTTCACCCGTCATACCAACTTCCTTCATCTTCATGATTAGCCTGCCCAACCAAACAAAACAAACAACCTTGTTCTTCATAACTAGCCTAAAATCACACTTCAAGACTTAAAGATCATATCTTTAAACACATATATAGAGAGATCCCTCTCTGAATCTACGATGGCTAGGTCCTCAGATTCCAAAGTGGTTTTTATTTAGGCTCTGCAGCATTTTTACTTGCCAATATTGCAAACTATGGAGTCCCAACACATTCTTGACGCACTTCCAGCTTCCCACAAGGTATGATATTGATTATGACCTTTTGTAAAATTTTAAATAAGATGATTCCACCTTGTTCTCTTACCATATTCACGAGTGGCGTCATCGCAAGAGGTTTTTTAGGACCAATATTCCTAATGAGATTTTACGCAAATGGTTCATTCAATCTCTAAGACCTTAGATTTCCAAGTATGTCCCTATGTTCTAAGTCGTTACTGAGGAGAAATCCATCTTAGCTTCTCTGCAACTGGATTTGATTTACTCACAGTCAAGTACACCATATGAAGTTCTTCCTAATGCTCCTAGGCCTTCCATTGACCCACCAAAACCTACTCCAATCCCATACATTGATGATGTGATTGGGTTTATTTTTTATTCCATGGGCCAACTTGTTTCTCAACTTGGGCAATTGATTGTTACATCAAAAGCCCTAGTAAGTGCATCTCGATCTACCAAAGCACCTTATTTTTGGTACATGTTCTTTGCACCTTCTTACAAAACCAAGTGTGACAAATTTCACTCTAAACAAGAGCAACCAAAAATGAAATTAAAGGGGAGATGGATGGCTTAAAGTTATAATTAAAAGGAAACATGAATGGTTTAAAAGTAGATTTGGAAGGGTTGAAAAAGTTGTTGCAAGAAAGGATTATGGGTGGTAACAAGGGAATCCATGAAAATCACGATAAGGAAAAAAGGAATATGAATTATGATTTTAGAGACTCCAATGTGCATTTTAAGAACCACCACATTCCAAATATAGATGTGAGGAAGTTTTATGGCAAGGATCCGGTAACATGGATACTACATATGGAACAATATTTTGATCTATAGGATGTGCAAGGGCCTCACAAAAGGTATTTATTGCATGTTTATATTTAGAACCCAATCATTTTTTATGGTATAAATGGATTTTTTCTTGTAAATCACTTTTCATCTGGTCAATTTTTACGCAGAAAATGATAGCACATTATGAAGATACAAAGTGAAACACCTTCTTTATCCAATTAATAAATATCAAACAAAATATTTCAATGGTCGATCACATTGAAGACTTCCAAAAATTGAATAGTAGGGTAACTGATATTCCAAAGGAGCATAGGATTTATTTATTCATATGGACTTTAAAATATAACATCCAACATGAGGTTCACCTTTGGGAACTTTATTCATTAGAGAAGGAATTTGGGGTGGAAAGAAAATTTCAAAGAAAAATTATGGCAACAAGTCTACCACTCACAACTATAAATATGGAAGTGTTGTTGCTCCTAGTATTCCACAACCTACAATCTTGACTCCACAAAAATGGGAGGAAAAAGGAGAAAAATGGCTTTGTTACAGTTGCAATAAAAAATGCACTAAAGGTCATACGTGTAATAAGAAGAAATTATTCTACACAGATTGTGAAAAGGAGGAAGAAAAGGAACAAGAAACTTCAAAAGAGGAGGATATACTCCAGGAACCAACCCCAGAGAAAGAATAAATAAATTCAACAATATCTTATAATGCATTGAAAGGAATTACCACTCCTAAAAATCTCGAGATAGAAGGATATATCAAGAAGAAAAAGGTAATATTATTTATTTATTTGGTTAGTACCCATATTTTTATTTATTGTAAGATACCCAAGGAATTGGATTGCTTCCTATATCCAGCACTAGAGTGTAAAGTGGTGGTTTAAAATGGAGGAACTATAAATTACTCTGGAAAGTTCCATAATATCAAGCTAACCATGTGGGAATATGTATTGAATAGTCCAATGCTTTCCATTCAACTGGGTGGTGTTGATGTTGTATTGATTCCAATGGTCACAATCTTTGGGGAAAATAGCTTTTAACTTTCAAGAAATTTTCTTGAAATTTTTTGGGGAAGGAAAGGAAGTTGAATTAAGGGGTATCCCAGGGAGACCTAGAAATATAATTATATATAATGGAATAAAAAAATATTCTGAAGAAAAAAAAATGGGGCATCATTGCACAATTATGCTCACTATTGGTTCAAACATTGAAATCATCTATTCTCCATACATCCAAAAAGTCTTGGACAATCATTCCAATGTTTTTGAGACTCCCAAGGGCCTCCCACCTATTCATGATCATGATCATTCTATCAATTTTATTCGAATAAGTGTTCCTCCAAACATAATACCATGTAGATATCCATATGCCCAAAAGAGTGAAACTGAACATATGTTGCAGAAATGCTAGACACAGGTATATTAATTCAACCTAGTAAAAGTTATTTCTATGCTCTAGTAGTATTGGTGCACAAAAAGGATGGATCATGGCATATGTGTACAGATTATAGGGATCTCAACAAGATCACTATTAAAAAAAAATCCCATTCATGTCATTGATGAATTTTTGGATCAATTACATGGAGAAATTTACTTCACCAAGTTGGATCTTCATTCTAGATATCATCAAATTAGAATGAATATTGAATACATTCTAAGAAAATAATTCAGAACTCATGAGGGTAATTATGAATATGTGGTCATGCCTTTTGGCCTTAATAATACACCTTCCTTATTTCAAGGTTTGAATAATTCCATTTTCAAACCCTTAGAAAATTTTGTTAGCATTTTTTGATGATATAATAATCTATAGCAAGTCTGGGAAGGATCATGTTTAACATGTTGACAAGGTGCTCAAACTATTAGAGGAGAAAATTTTATATGCAAAAAACTGCAAATATTTCTTTGGAGTACAGGAGGGTGTTAAGGTAGACCCTAAAAAAATTAAATCCATTAAGGAATGGAAAATCCCCACAACCATAAAGCATCTTCAAGGATTTCTCGAGTTGACAGGGTGTTATCACAATTTTTTTAAGAATTATGGGAGAATAGAAGCACCTCTAACAACATTACTGAAGAAAGATGCATTTTCTGGGACTCCATAAGAAACTAAGGCATTTGAACATCTTAAAGAGGCAATGTGCCAAGCACTGGACTTAGCTATACCAGACTTCACAAAAACCTTTATTTTGGAATGTGATGCCTCAGGAAATGGAATTAGTGTTGTTTTAATGCAAGAAGGAAGACCCATTTCTTTTGAAAGTTGTCCAATCAAAGATAATTATTTACACAAAACTATTTATGAGAAGGGAATGTTGGAAATTCTACACGCACTAAAGTAATGGAGACCTTATCTAATGGGAAGACACTTCAAGGTAAAAAAATATCATGATAGTATTAAATACTTTTCAAATATTATCTTCAGAGGAGCAACAAAAATGGGTCACAAATATGTTGGGTTATTAATTTGAAATCATCTACAAAAAAGGGAAGAAAAATGTTGTTCAACATATGCACTCTCAAGAAAGGATGAGGATA
Source organism: Pinus albicaulis (assembly GCA_034641835.2). Classification (NCBI taxonomy): domain Eukaryota; kingdom Viridiplantae; phylum Streptophyta; class Pinopsida; order Pinales; family Pinaceae; genus Pinus; species Pinus albicaulis. The sequence continues at coordinate 1,143,778,980 of CM076572.1, forward strand.
TGGAAGAATTTCTTTGTGCCATTTATATTATCCAACCTGATTGGATAACTGACGCAAGGGATGAATGGAAGAATGATGAAGAGGTGTGGACACTCATTCAAAAGTTGTAGCAAGATCCCAGTACATATGACACATTTAGTTGGAAAATTGATTCATTATGTTACAAATATCGTGTATATCATTATAATAATTCCCAAATCAAGAAAAATATTCTCTTAGAATTTCATGCCTCACCCTTAGGAGGGCACTCAGGATTCTTAGAAACTTACCATGGGGTAAAGAAGGAATTTTTTTGGGATGGCCTTAAATCCGATATTTAGAATTTTGTGGTTTCCAACAAAATAAATTTGAGACAATTAAGACCTTAGGTATATTACAATGATCCAGGTGACTCCATACACCCTCAGGAGATCATGAGGGCTCAGAAATGGTCAAAATTCAAAGTGGTCGGATTTCTCTTGAACTAGGTTCAGATTGAATTACTCGTCGCCTTGATTCCAACGGTGTGAACGGATCTCCAATCCAAGCCAGTATGGAGAATTTAGAGCGAGTCAAATTTTTTGTCAAAGTTAGGCAGTGGGCCAGGTTCAAGTGTCCCACAAATTTATCATCAATCGTCAGGGAACCCAATACCCGAAAATGGGCAAAATTGTGGCCTCTTTGATTTGACCAATAACCCTTATTTTTGTTAAAACAAAAAATAACCATTTCATTTTAAATAACAAAAAAACATTAAAAAATAGGGCAGCGGGTCATGACCCCCACCACCCCCGTCGGACCATACAACAAATATATAAAATATATAAAATATTTTGGGTCGGCAGGCCATGACCCCCACCAAACCCCACGATGTAACAACTGCACTAAAAGGCACGACAACAGTTTATATATGTTAAGGTACAGTTAAAGAGGGTCGGGTCAGGGCCGCGTTGAGTAGACCCCACCCACAATAAATGTGGTATTACCACGGGAGGTAAGGGTTCTAGTGGGTGTCGAACCCGCATGGCTTAACAGTCGGTCGGTTCGCTGGCGGAACCATAACAAACGCAACAAAACCAAAATTTTCAACAACCAAAAATAATACATAACACACCAAAATAGGTGGGGTCAGTCATGGGGTTGGAACCACCGACCTCCTCCTTATCAACTCTACCCATAACCAACGCACCAAGGCACCTCTTGGTAAACTCTTCCCACAAAACCTTATATAAACTCATTTTCACAGTGTACCCAAAGCATAGGAGAGCGTGGAGTTCGAGACAGACATATATTTTTTTATTGTAGGTGGAACCACAAGCCACGGAGGTAGCGGAACCATGCCCCAAGGAATCTTGAGGCAATCAAGAAGATTCCTTGAGTCCCAGAACTTATAGGAGTCCATTTTTAACGCACTTTATGTCAATATTGCACCTCTCTGTGATAAGAATCATATGGCAATGTTCGTTTTAGCAAAAAAGCTTCCCATATTTCATCCATTTTCTATATTGGAGTGACGGTGTCCAATTCTAAAATGTGGGCAATCAATTCTATGCCCCTCAATGCCACAAACTCAATGGTGCAGCCAAATTTAGCAAGTAAGCATCTGCTTCTTCATCCATCTTTAGGGGTTGAGGTATATGTAGTTTGATCATGTGCCTTTTTTTTTTGTGAGATGTATTATGATTCTAGATCCTTGCTTGATGCACATTGCAGGATCTTGTTTTTGCTTCAGGTGAGATTATGTCATGCTGATAGGAGGTCCATTGTGAGTGAGAGTTCCTGTAGAGGAATTTCTCGTGGAGAGACAAGCCACTCATGTTGAGGGCACATCCTTGTATGAACATCATCCATGTACATCTTCCCATTTTCAACACTATATGAAGCGGCCTCCCCCATTTTGACACCGGGCCCATAGAAGTAGCCCGCACTGGGTGAACTCCGTTATCAACGTCTCGTGATTTTATGTTGTTGATGGTTGTTTTGTTTCCTCTTTCTTAAGCATGAATATTTGTTCTTTTATTCTCTTTTAAAATTAAATTCTAACAACATCACATCAGTAAAATATCATGGCTGGTAAATATGATAGCTAATGGACCCGGATCAAGAGGTATCAGAGCAGTCTTCTCACTAATGTGCATTGTGAGCATGAACAACAATTGAACGTGCCACAGTGGAGGATGAAAAATGCATGTACGAGGCCATGCTCAAGATTTCCAAAATGGTGTACATGATGTATGAAGCTTATGAAAGACGGGAGAAAGAAGAAGCGGAAAGAAATGCTTCATCCACATATTCCAGTGAATATTCATCACCTTCATCATCTTCTAATCATTTGAATGAGGAGATCAACCATATCCTTCAAGAAAATGATGCTGAATTGAAAGTGCTTCTACGAGAAGAGAAAGAGGATAAGAAGGGAGTGCAGCTTCATTGCAAGTCGCAGAGGCAACCTTGGAAGAATTGAAGCAAAAGGATGAAAGCCTTCAAGAAAAGGTTGTTGAATTAAGGAGGCTTCTACAAGAAGAGAAAGAGGATAAGAGGAGACTGCAGCTTTAGCTATGAGCCATGGAAGAGGCCTTGGAGGAGTTGAAGTGTAACAAATTATTGAATAAGACCTCATCACCTATGTATGAATCGATGGTTGAGATTAAAAAATGTTGATTTCTCTTTAGTTTCATCTTCACATGCTATTATTTCTGTCGGAAATGTGGAGATACCCATTACAGGAACTGGCATGAGACTCCTCACCAAGATGGGATATAAAGGAGAAGGAATTGGTCTTAATGGCCAGGGCATGATTCAAACATTGGAGGTCATGCAAAGACCTTGATTAGAAGGTTTAGGATACACTGAAGGATAGTGCTCGAAGGTGTCAGAAGCTTCCAATGCATGGTTGAAACCATTGGGAAAGAGAGTGATGGAAACACTTCACCACCATCCTATGGCAACGCCAATTGCAGAGAAAGAGCTGAAGCAACCTCTTATCACCATGATTGCACTAGAGACCAACAAGAAAGGTATAAAAAGTCTCAATATTCTAATGTTTTTTTTCATTACAAACATGTCTCTAACAATGAACATAGATCATGGCATCGAAAAACATGTATTTATATTGGATTACATAACTATTTATTTGCTAAGTGTTGGAAAAGAATGGCAGCGCAAAAGAGGATGATGCGTGAAAGGCCTTCTCCACCGCAAGAAAAGAAGAAGGTAAAGAAGTTCTAGAAGAAGAAGACTCATTTCAATCATTGTGACAGAAGTTGTCATCAAAGATCCATGTGTTGGAGGCTCCATCCAAAGAAGCACCTTAAAGACAAAGCATCAGTGCAGGAACCAGTTGAAAAAATTGTTCGACAAGCAAATGTGCCATAGAGGGATGACCCATTCACTTTGATAAGTGAGAGATGGTTTTTTTCTAGGTTTGGTAGTGTGTTCGGCCTTAGTTTGTAAATCATGTGTTGCAATTTAAAATGTAAAAGTGATTATGTGTTTTCCATCACTTATGAAGAAACAATGATGTTTTGGCCTTGTATATATAGTTGGGGTTTTGATTCCATTTTAATGTGAACTTAACCACCGAGTATGTGTTATAAACTAGTGGAAAGTGTGGGGAATTATTGGGTCATATATTGGTCACTTAATTAAGCATGTAATTTTTAAAATATTGTACTACAGGTTTGCAGAGGATGCAGGTGTCGGCTCATCGCTTATGGCTCTGAAGGACAAAGGTGAAGGAGAATGAAGCGTGACCTTTTGAGGACACTTGTGGTGCAGACAAGGTACAAATCAGCTGCAGATTATATTCATGATTTTGGTGGACCAAAAGCTCCTCAATGGGGAGGATTGATCCAGGTGGCTCTAGACACCCTCAAGAGATCAAGAGGGCGCATAAATGGTCAAAATTAAAAGTGGTCGGATTGATCTCAAACGAGGTTCAGATTGAAGTACTTGTCGCCCTGATTCTAACGGTGTGAACGGATCTCAAATCCAAGCCCTTATGGAGAAGTTAGAGCAAGTCAAATTTTTGGTCAAATTTGGGTAGTGGACGAGGTTTAAGTGTCCCACAAATTTACTGTCAACCGGCAAGAAACTGAGCACTCGAAAATGGGAAAAATTTTGGCCTCTTTAATTTTCCCAATAACCCTTATTTTCGCTAAAACCAAAAATGACCATTTATTTTTAAATAAAATATATCTATATATATATATATATTAAAAAATAGTGTGGCAGGCCATGACCCCTGCCACCCTTGTAGGACCATACAAAAAATATCAAAATATACCAAATATTTTGGGTCGGTGGGCCATGACCCCCGCCAAACACCACAATGTAACCACGGCACTAAAATCCACGACAATAGTTTATATATGTTAAGATACGGTTAAAGAGGGCCAGGTCAGGGCCGCGTGGATCGGACCCCGCCCACCATAAATGTGGTATTACCACCGGAGGTAAGGGTTTCTATAGGTGTTGAACCCGCACAGCTTAACAGCCGCTCAGTCTGCCGGCGGAACCATAAAAAACACAACAAAACCAAAAATCCCAACAACCAAAAATAATACATAACACGTCAAAATAGGTAGGGTCGGTGGGGTTGGAACCCCTGACCTCGGCCTTATCAACTTTGTCCATAACCAACGCATCAAGGTGCCTCTTGGTAAAATATGCCCACCAAACATTATATGAACTCATTTTCACAGTGTGCCAAGAGGAGAGGAGAGTGTGGTGTTCGAGACAAACATATATTTTTTTATTACAAGTGGAACCACGAGCCATGGAGGCATCGGAACCATGCCCCAAGGAATCTTGATGGCATCAAGAATATTTCTTGAGTCCCAAAAGTTGCAGGAGTCCATTTTCGACAAACTTTATGTCGATTTTGCACCTATCAGTGACAAGAATCCGATGGCGATGTATGTTTCAGTAGCAAAGCTTCCCATCTTTTGGCCATTTTCCATATTAGAGTGACGGTGTCTGATTCTGAAGTGTGGACATTTGATTCTATGCCGCTCATTGCCATGAACTCATTGATGCAGCAAGATTCAGTAGCTGAGCATCCGCTTCTTAAGCCAGCTTCAGGGGTTGAGGTATATGTAATTTGATCATGTGCCTCTTTTTTTGCTGTGAGATGTATTATGATTCTAGATCCTTGCTTGATGCATGTTGCGGTATCTTGTTTTTGCTTCAAGTGAGATTATGTCATACTGATAAGAGGTCCATTATGAGTGGAGAGTTCCTGTAGTGGAACGTCTCATGGAGAGACAAGCCACTCATGTTGAGGGCACATACTTGTACGAAAATCATCCATGTACATCTTCCCATTTTCAGCACTATATGAAGCAGCCTCCCCCATTTTGACACCAGGACTGGATACGTAGTCCACACTGGGTGAACTCTGTTATCAATGTCTTGTGTTTTTATGTTGTTGGTGGTTGTCTTGCTTCCTCTTGCTTAAGCATGCGTATGTGTTCTTCTATGCTCTTTTAAAATGCAACTATAACATCATAGAAGTAAAATATCATGGGTAAATCCAGTAGCTGACGGACCTGGATCATACAACCTTTATCCATTCCAAGTCAGCATTGGGAGGAGGTCTCAATGGATTTTATCACAGTTTTACCCAAGTCTGAAGGAAATAATGTCATCATGGTGGTAGTTGATAGACTTACCAAGTATGCACACTTTTGTGCATTATCTCATCCTTTTAAAGCTAGTACAATTTCTATTGCATTTATTGAAACAATTCAAAATCTAAATGGAAACCCAAATATTATTGCAAGTGACAAAGATCCAATTTTCATTGGAAATTTTTGGACGGAATTGTTTTCTTGTCTTGGTACTCAATTAGCTCATATTTAACCTTATCATCCTCAATATAATGGGAAAAATGAAATAGTGAACAAATGTTTGGAAGGATATCTTCGTTTCTTTGTATCTGATAAACAAACACAATGGGTCAAGTGGTTAGCTTTAGTTTAATGGTGGTATTACACTTCCTTCCATATTGTAGCAAAAATGGCCCCATTTATGGAACTTTATGGATATCAACCACCATCTATCAAATCATATTTAAGAGAAAATTATAAGATTAAAGTAGTGGAAGATCACATCAACCATCAGCAACAAGTTATACAACTATTAAAGGATAACCTCACTCTAGCGCAAAATCGAATGAAAAAATAGGCATATCAACATCACAGTGAAATAATTTTTGATGTAGGCGACTGGGTATTTTTACGGGTACAAACATACAAACAAATGTCCCTCAAGCAAGCTAAGAAGGATAATAAATTATCACCCAAGTATTATGATCCTTAAAAGGTGTTGCAAAATATTGGTACTATGGCATACAAATTGTAGTTGCCCTCATCTTCCCAAGTACACCCAATTTTCCATGCTTCATGCTTAAAGAAGGTTATTGGTGACAAGCTCCAAGTTTAAACAGTGTTGCCAAATCTTGATGAAAAATTAAAATTCATATTTCAGCCTGAAGTGTTCATAGAAGCAAGAACCTGACAACTATGGAATCAATTTCAGAGTATCTCATTAAGTGGAGGAACTTACCCCCTGAAGATTCCACATAGGAGGATGATAATTTTATACAAAATCATCCGGAACTACTCAAATTTTGAGGACAACACTTTTTTGAAGGAGAGGAACATGTTAGGTCCCTATAATACTTGTACATTCCCCTTATTTTTATTGTTATTATATCCCCTATTTTTATTGTTGTGCAAATTTATTCTCCATGTTGTTATTGTTGTTCCCTATAGAAGCCCACTATTGTTATTGTTGTGCCCTTACATTATTATTTATATGTAGGATCTGATTATATTGTGACCCGTTATACCACCATATATACTAAGGAGTTATTATCATTTTTATCATCCAATAATTGTTAACTTATGTAATGTAAAGGAGGTTTCCCCCCGAATAGGATAATTTTTAAGTCGTTGATATATCTTTCCTTCTATTTTGTGAGTTAGTTGCATAATATGAGTTGTCTTCTTAGCCATCCTATTTTCCTCATTATGTCATGAGTATTTCCATCACTATCAGAACTAGTTGCTAACCTTTATACCACTCATTCCTATAGGAGGAGTTTCCTTTAAGCTCTTTTCAGACTCCTTAATTTAGAAAATATTTTCGAGTGAACTTGTCTCCTTCATGCTTGTAAAATTAATTGAAGGGTCATCTACCTAATATAAGTTTAACCATTTTCTGGACTAGGATAGATTAGTTACAAAAAAGGAACACCCTAGTCTCTTGTGGCTATGAGTTTCAACCTTGTATGCTTTTATCTCTTTTTTGGGCTTGGCAGACAACTTTACAAAAAATGAACTTATAAAAAGAGAAAGGAGGGAAAATTTACTTCCGTTAGTCATCAAATGGTAGCATCGTTTGTGTTGCCCTTAAACATGGTACTTGTCTATTTCATTGTATCACAATTTGGTTTTAGCTTTCCTAGGATTCATACCATACATATGAGTCTATCTACTCCTTCGGTTGGTTACTATTCCAATCATATGGAGCATGCCTCAATGCCTTTTGTATCATTGAATGATATCGCATGGTGCTCATTAGTCATGTTGCAAACTCACTCTTATGTCATGCTACTATGTGTTCAAGGTAAGTCTCAGCCTGTGTCAACCATATGAAATTTTATATTGACCTTTTTGATTCGACCATCCCTATGTTAGTTGTATTTCATCATTTCATGACTTCATCCATACATCACATCATCCTAGTCTATTTCGTGTCAATTGATGTGGGATATACCAAGGCCCTCCTTTGACATATCTTCTCCTCTCGAATTCAAATCATTATCTAGGAGCTTGATGTAAGAACCAGTAGTACCTTCGAGCTTGTAGATCTCAGTGGCAAGATTCCTTGCAATCGACAGTGGGTTTACATCATTGGCTCTTGATTTATTAAGTTCATTGGTGTTCAATGTCATCTCATTTATTCACACTTGGTCGAATGTACTAGGTACCTTGGGGTCCATTTTCCTCATTGGTGTTCTTACTTACGTCTGTTACTAGTTTTCCTCATTGGCCAGTAATGAGGCAGTTTCCACCACGTTTGACCTCAGCACATATATTTGAATGATGTATATTTGTACCATCGGGTTCATGTCAAAGACCCTGGGTTAGGAACATCTCACTCTTATATGGCATCCTTCCCAGGTTGTGTTGAGTTATGTATCATTCATGTACTTTGAGGACTATCTTGAGACACTTCTTTATCTATCATGTGTCCATAGTGCTACATATGTATATTGTGACATAGTTCCACATTTTATTTTTTGGTGGATATCCTCTATCTGTTGACTCACATGGATCAACTGGGTATGTTTTCGTGGCCATGTTCTATCATTTCATGTCATGGATCTGCAGTGTATTTTATGGTGGTCATGTTCAATATCTTCTTATGACTGAGCATGTGTATGCCTACCTTGGGGAAGTTATCAGTAGATTTGAGACTTCACTATTTGAGTTCCTCCTATCAAGATTTGTAGTATTGACTACTTCCTCCCATTTTGATCTTTGAGTATTATTGTAATGCATTTTGGCCATAAATTTCACTTTTGACTACTGCATTAGGGGGCATATGTTATAACCATATTTTCCACTACATTATAGTGAGAGAAACCCATTGTCAACTTACCTCAATTGTTTGGCTAAAATGCATCCATTTTCACCTTTTTTTTTACTTATGTGAGATTTATCCCATGATAAAAGGGTGGAATTACATGATTGAGTTATTTATCATAATTAATTTTCCAAAATATTATAATTATAAGATAATAATTATTTCATAATTCAAATAATTAAGAAAAAACTCATAATTATGATAAATGTTTCTAGATTTTTCCATCCCCGAGGAGATCAACTTGACCCACTTGTGTATGACTTGGAAAGGGGTCTATTATTGTAGAATTTTCATAACTTCTCAAGCCCCTAGGTGTCTGGATACATTCTCCCAAAGAATAGAACGAGCCTATATAATCTCACCAAGAGGAAAGGAGGTTAGATATAGTATCCACAGTATAGTGCAAGAGCTCTACTATATTGGGAGAGGAGACCATGCTACAAGATTGAATAGAGGATCTTATTAATTGAAGGTAGAATTGTACCATTTCATTCATGATTAGTAGAAATATATGTTCCTTCCCTATATTTACATGCTTATCATAATTACATATATTGATTCTATGATGTTTTGAGTTGATGTCTTCTGAGGAAGATCACTTTTCTTCCTTGAGTGTTTGTGGTTGTGAGTAGGTGTTAATATCGAGTGCATATGAAGATGATTTCTTGTATTTTGTTGTGTGTAGGTGTTGAGATAAAGTGTAGATGAAGAATATCACTTGAGTGGAGAGAAAGGATTGTGCTACGAATTAAAAACCCTTCACCCACCTGTGAGGCCAGGTGCATGCTCTTTCATTTATAGCATCTAGAACTGTTTTCTTGATGCATTTTCAAGCATTGGGTTGGTATTTTATTATCTATATATTGGCCATTTTTCTCTTGTTTTTTGGTGATATTATTTGGGCACAAGATCACGGAGGAATATCTCCTTTCATGTAAATTTCATTGCAATAAGGGGGAAACCTCCTTTACATTATATAAATGAACAATTCTTGGATGATATAAATGATAAGACCTCCTTGGTATATATAGGAGTTTGAGGGGTCACAACATAATCAAAACCTACATAACAATAATAATGTAAGGGGAAAACAAAAAAAATTGTGGGTTTCTATGGGGCACAAAAATAACAACATGGGGGATATATGGGCACAATAATAACAATAGGGGGCTACACTAACAATAACAATAAGTGGAATACATTAGTATTATAGGGACCTAACATGCCCTTCTTCTTTAAAAATGTGTTTCCTCAATGCTTGAGGCTTTCAGATGCTTTTGTATAAAATTATCATCCTCCCAGGTGAAATATTCAATCGGTAAGTTCTTCCACTTAATGAGATACTCTAAAATTAATCGATTCTATAGTTGTCGGTTCCTTTTTTCCGTGACTGCTTAAGGATCAAATATTATTTTTACTACTTTATCAAGTTCTAGAAACATTGTTTGAACTTGGATCTTGTCACCGATAACCTTCTTTAACCATGAAACATGGAAAATTGGGTGTACTTTGGAAGATGATGGAAGCTGCAATTTATATGCCATAGTACCAATATGCTTTCACTTACAATAATCTTGAGATTTGAATGTATCTTTTGAATTGTTTCCATAAATGAAGTAGAAATTACATTGTCTTTAAAATGATGATATAATGCACAAAATTGTGCATACTTGGTCATTCTATCAACTACCACCATGATGACACTCTTTCCATTATACTTGGGTAAACTTGTGATAAAATCCATTGAGACCTCCTCCCAACGCTGACTTGGAATTGCTAAAGGTTGTAATGGACCTGGTGTCTTAATTGTCCTAACTTTATTTTTTTTTAAAACCAAACATTCTTCCAAAAACTTCTGAATATAATATTTAAGGACATCCTAAAAAATTCTTTCTTGACCCAATGGTAAGTTTTTAAAAATCACGAGTGCCCTCCTAAGGGGGCGGTGTGCAATTCCAAAAGAATATTTTGCTTGAGTTGGGAATTTTTGCAAATAAATAAGCGATATTTGTACCATAATGAATCATTTTTCCAACTAAATGTATCATATGTACTGGGATCTTGCTGCAACTTTTGAATGAGTGTCCAGACCTCTTCATCATTCTTTCATTCATGTCTAGCTTCGGTTATCCAATCAAGTTAGATAATATAAATGGCACAAACTGATGCTTCCACATAGGTTCATCCTCCCTTTAGAGTGCTTTTGAAACAACATTTTGCTTCCATTTTTTTGTAGATGATTTCAAGGTCATAACCCAACATATTTGAGACCCATTTTTTTGCTCGTATGAAAATAATATTTTTTCCAAAAATTATTTAAGACTATCATGATCTTTTTTTACATTGAAGTGTCTTCCCATTAGGTAAGTTCTCCATTTCTTTAGTGAATGTAGTATTTCCAACCTTTCATTCTCATAAATATGTCTATGTAAATAGTTTCCTTTGATTGAACAAATTTCAAAAGCAATGGGTCTTCCTTCTTGCATTAAAATAGCATCAATTCCATTTCTTGAGGCATCACATTCCATAATAAAGGTTTTTGTGAATTATGGCATAGTTGAGACTGGTGCTTGGCACATTTCCTCCTTAAGATGTTAAAAGGCCTTAGTTTCTTTTGAAGTCTAATAAAATGTATCTTCCTTCAATAATTTTGTTAGAGGTGTTTCTATTCTCCCATAATTATTAAAAAACTTACGATAATACCATGTCAACCCGAGAAATCCTTGAAGATGCTTAATGGTTGTGGAGATTTTCCATTCCTTAATGGATTTAATTTTTTTAGGGTATACTTGTTTTCACTCTATAATTTGTAATATTGGAAAGAACAAATGGCATAGGACAACATCAAACCACTTTTGGAGTCTAGGACCTAGCCTTCCTAGACTCAGAGAGGGCTCTCTCTGTTTTTATGATTTAGTTTGATAATTATAAATGTTGATATTAGGCTAGTTATAGAGATGAGAGTTGTTTGTTTGATTGATTGGGTGGTTGGACAGACAGAGCTGTAAAACTTAATCCATTGGGATATGGAGTCATAAAAGGTAGAATTGTGCATCAAATTTTCAAGGGCATTCACAGGGCAAGCTAACTATGCAGACTGGATCTTACTAGCAGTGTGAATATGAGATGGGAGAAGGAGATTAAGGTTCAACTTAAATGCAAAGCAGACCATCTTTGAATTCTACATTCAAGTCTCATAGGAAAACATTAAGATAACAAACACAGACAGAATTAAGGTTCTAATTTTTCAAATCTTAATCTAAATTTTCTGTTTTGAAATCAGATAAATTGATGCACAGCATGAAAATACTGAGGAAAACATTAATACAGAGGAAAAACATCACCAATAACATAGCTCAAGAATCCTGTGAATGGTCTCTTATTATTGATGCCCAACTCAAATAGTTACGGAGTTCCAATACTTCTTACAATGCAAGCTTCAGCAAGGTCCAATTTTCCAACCCTTGATTATGTAAATTCAAGCAAAATTTAACTAAAAATTGAGTCGATCGCCCTAATATACTTAGGCCAACTTCATTTATTACAAAAAACTGAAAATTAAACAGGTATGGCCATGAAAGGCCTAAACAAGGAAAATATTTTCCAAAACCTCGCTTATGGAATTAATTTTGGTAACTCTTCAAGAATTCAAAACTCAGGTGGCTCTTCGTAAATTAAAAGTAGGCTTGAAGGTGGCATGTGATGATCCCAAAGAGGAAACGAATGATGGCTCTAACATCTGGCCCTGATTTTCAAAATATCGGCGTTGGGTAATTAATTCTGGTGCAGGGCTAGCCATTTTTCATCGACTAGTGACTGTGATGATGGGTTTTGCTGCCTTTTCCATTTCTACCATCATAATATAACAATTCTGCATGAACGCCCTTTGTCGCCCGACTTAACCTATGGTGTTTATTTTCTACCCGAATCCTTCTTTCTGTGTTTCAACCCTTTTTTCAAACAAAACAACATAAAAACTCATATATCCTCACCTAAAAATGCTTAGATTTTAGTTTCAAAGCCGCATTGCATCCACGCACTTTGCTACATTTATAGTTTAAGTTATGAAGAATGTAATCGGTGATGCGATGTGAAGTGGGAGGTGACGTGGAGGAAATGTGGGACTGGAATGCGGCCCACAAATCGCAACTCTTAAGTTTTAGTTATAAGTGCTGAGGAAAACTCTAAAAGACGCGAAGTGCGAAGTGTGGGGAGAAGGTAAGTGACGTGGTAGGGGAAACGATGAAAGGTAAATGTAAAGGATAAAGCAGAAAGGTGGAAAAAAAGGTAAGTTTTAGTGATTTTTTAAGGTGATTGAAATGGAAAGGAGGTGTGGCGGGTGAAAGGGTGAATGGGTCCCACTTCATTGCAAATTTCATTTCATTGAATTTAACCTTTACCCTTGCACCCATCCTAAAAAAACTTGCGATCCGCGATTGTGACTTAATCTCCGCCATTGAACGTTGCTTAGATCCAATGATCCTTACTCCTCCTTTGTTGTGGTTTTCTGATTTTGTTTCTTTAGTCGTGCCCGTTAGTTTCTTGGTTTGTTCATGGAATACTTTAGCTCATTCACTACTTGACCCACTTTAGTGTTCACCACTGGACCCAAAGTGCACGTCTTGACCCAATCACATTCATGACTCTACCCAACACATTTATGACTCTACCTTTGCTTGTTTTTTCTGCCTTAACTACTTCTTTGTTGCCTTTGTCTTCGCTAATGCTCTAATGCTACTCCTTGCCTCCCTACTGCCTTTGTTTCCATTGATTCTTGCTTTGGAAAAGATTTTGAATACTGAAATCTATGTACAGTATGAAAAATTTGAAAGGAAAAAGTACATAGTCACCTTGTGATACTATAAATTGCAGGGTTATAACACTACCTTAACACCCTAATGAGATACAATATGACCAAAATATTCCACCACCTGTACTCCAAAGAAACATTTGGACGTTTTTGCATATAATTGGTTCTCCTCCAATAGTTTGAGCACCCTGTTAACATGTTGAATGTGGTCCTTCCAAGACTTGTTGTAGATTAGTATATCATCAAAAACACTGACAAAAAATTTCTTAGCAATTGTTTGAAATGGAATTCATCAAACCTTGAAGTGTGGAACATGCATTCGTAAGGCCAAAAGGTGTGACCAAAATTTCATAATGACCCTCATGAGTTCTAAATGTTGTTTTCAGAATGTATCCATTCTTCATTATAATTTGATGATATATTGAAGGAAGTGGTGAGCCCTGGTATTGCACCAAGAGTGTTACAACTCCCAGAGGCCACTCTACTTTACTTTATCAACCCAGGGTTCGTACAAACTTGGAGGTGACAGTGTTATATACATGGCAAATTCATTCCACTTATGCCATCCTCTTCTTATTCCTATGAAGGGGTGTTACTGCTAGGGATAATTCTAGGGGATGAAGTCTTTCACACATCTGAATGAAACCTAAGATTGTAAATGACTCAAGACCATTACTCTATCAACAAGAAATAAACTAGACTAAAGCATAAGGACACACCAAGCTATTGGCAAGAAAGGAAATCCACAATTAGGCTAAAGCAGGAAATAGAGCTAAACTAAGTGGCATTCATAAAGTAAATTACTAAATTAAACTTGCAGAAATGGAAACCGATATAAGCACACATTGTTGGGCCAAATGGCTAATTAACATCTAAATACTTCATGCCTAACTATTATGTTTTAACAATGCATCTATTCATGAGCTACCTAAGCTTGTAAATATTTTTTTTTTGCAGCAAAAGAAAGAGGAAATGAGGTGGCTGATGAAGGTCTTGGACTCATGTATTCATAGTTAAAGGTGTATTGGAGGTTGTTTCAGGTCTGGGTGAGGTGAGAGATGGTTTATGGGTTGAAGAAGTGGCTTACTGGCGCTGCTACAGGATCTACTATAGGGTTTCCTATAGTGCTATAGGATGTCCTGAAATGATACAGGAAACAGGCCGAGGGTATTTTGAGGGCAAAAATGATGAGGAAAGAGGTAGGAAAGGTGGTATGAAGGCGTATGGAGATGGATGGAAGGTGGAAAACCCCTTGGCCAAGCTCATAACTTATTTCAAAGCTCGTATTGCACCTCCAGGGTAGCTCTCAGTATTGTGGTGAGGTTCTCACAAAATAGGGTTGAAGACAATTTTGTTGAAAGTAGGTTGGTGGAAGGTGGAAACTGAATCTAGGGATGCTGGTGGAGTCCTCCTTTACTTCTCTACTAAAAAATGCAAGATAAAAACATGTTCATGCAATTAACATTGAAAATATATGATGAAAATGGTTGAAAATATGAGTTTAATTTAATAAGCAAACCTACCTATGCAATTGAATCGGAAACCTAACTCAACATTCATAACATGTTAATGACAAATACATCAACCTATCTATCCTTTCCAAGAAATCATAAACTAAAATAAATATTGGGTATGTGGTGAAGACCTTCCCTCCTCAAGCTCCAATGAGAGAGGTGATAGAGGGAGGATTTGACACACAGATATGGAGTTTTATATGTTATTACAGGAGCCTAACTACAACAATATGAAATGGAAGCAAACTATTCACATCAAAATTAAATGTAAGCAAACGAACTACAACACATGAAATAAACTGGCTACAATGACATGGAAAGTAAACATAAATACACAAGAGAAATTGAGGCCAATGGATTGGGCCCTAACCAAAAATGTCATCTCTTAGAAACTAATCAGTGAAAGATAAACTGAATACTCATTGTATTGCATAAAAAATATCATTACATAGCCATGAAAGTCACAAAATTCTATTACAAGTGTGGTACTGTATTCGGTGCATGGGCGGACGAAATACACTTTGCATATTAGGGAGGCTGCTTACCTACATGCAATTCACAGGTCAAAGTGGTTTGTCAAATGTTATTGGAATAAGTTCAACATGTAATAAGATAAGTTAAATGTAAACATAGCATGCTACATAAACAATGAAACAAAAACAAAACAACATGCACAAGAAACACGATCAATAGAGAAAACACACTAATAACTCAACAATGGAGATCGTTCTCCCTTTATTAGGTGCTGGTAGTAGTAGAATATAGAATGCTAAATATCTTTTAGTGGATCCTTTGAGCTACAGAGCTCCAATATCCAAGACAAGGGGGTCTCTTCCCCTCAAGTTTTCAGCAATCTTCCCTCTCAAAGGATGGTAGATCAACGAACATGTCGTTAACTCTTCTCTCTTAGATTGAGGTGTCGGATGGAAAACAACTGAATCCTTCCAATCCTATTGTTGTTGGAAAATAGAAGTTGGTTTGCTGATGAGAAATTTTTCCATCATAAAAATTTGTCTCCTATTTCTCTTCTCATGGCTGGATTTTATAGAGCATTTTCAAATTTTCCTCCTTCTCTTGGCGCAAGATGGGTGGTGACACAAGAGTGGAGCTATGATTCCTTTGTGTGTTTCATTTAAGCCTCAAGGTGGCTCAAGGACAATTGTAACCTGTAGTAAAGAGGAATATTCCTAACCAAGTGTGCCAAATGGTCCCAGATGGTGACATTTCGCCATCTACAGGACTGCACGGCAATCAAAGGAATAGTCGTACTGTGTTGTGTGGCTATCAAAGGAATAGCCACACTACGTGTGACTATTGAAGGAATAGCTGCATTTTCCATAAAATTATGCCTGAACCTTAGGAAGAATTAAATTTTTGGCTTTTCCTAATGTATTCCTTCTTTGAAAATATTATTTGTACCTTCTTCTTGACATTTTTAACATATTTTTCCTGTACGATTTTCTAGTGTTAACAGTTACCCCCTAATGTATGAGGACTAGAAAGAACTATATAGCTTAAACACATTATGTTTTTTTTTCTATGTAGTCCTTTTGAGAGAGAGAGAGAGAGAGAGAGTAAATTGCTTTAGAGCTAAGTTGAGAGAAACCCTTCCATGAGTAAAAAAGACACTGTGCTCTGTTGGAAACCTGCAAGAGATATAATGAATAAAATATTTCTAAGGTAGGAATGTCCCATGCTCGTGATGTTTTGACTAGTTAATCTTATCTAACAGATAGTGGTTTTTTTTACGTCACTTTATGGTAGTGACCTGCTATTGGTTGATGATGATGCTTTTTGACACCCTTAGGGGCACTTTTTCTTTGAAAGAAGGTTGAATGTGGTGCCCACATGCATAATCTTGGTATGACATGTTTTTTTAGAACAAGTGCTCATTGTATGCATGGGTCTTTAACTATTGGGGACCTTTCCGTGTAAGCATTGTTGAAAGATATAATTATCAAGTCACGGGTCTTCGATGATTCTGATAGAGTGAAACAGTTATGAAGTAAGATACCATCTTGACATGAAATATTATTTTGAAGTTGAATTTCAAGAGGATTGATGAAATCAATGTGCAATTTTTATTCCCATAGTGCCATCTGGTGATGCCCCTATTGAGGTGAGGAATCATCCAAGTTACTACCTCCTTGGAAAATGTGTGTTTTAGTCAACAAGAAGGAATCATCAACCAACCGAGATGAGTACTAATGCAAGGGAATATGGTTTCTAATGTAGCAAGGGGTGGTGTGATAGGTTAACTTAGGAATGATGACGATAAATGGCTATAACTGATGATGGTAGTTAGGTGGCTCGAGCTCGGAGCTGTAAATTCCAGTGGCGGCAATCATAACAATTTCTAGTGGGGAAATCCCTGGAGTCGGAAGGACATCCAGGGTGGGTGTATGGTTGTTATGAGTGTCATGGTGGGGTGTGGTAAAGAATGCTTAGCTCTGACCAAAGGTGATTATGGATTTCTTTCAGGTGAGAAATGTGAATGGATGGGTGGGATTTTTCTCCTATAAAATATTTGTACACTTTCCAAAAGAATATATAATGGGTTTGGATGTATAATCATGGAGACGGGTGCCCCTATAAACATGAAAATAATCCTTCACCATGGTGCGATAAATGTTTTTTGTTGAGGGCGGGGGCCCCATTGGTTGGTCTCAGTGCAGGGTTGATGAAGCGGATGAAAAGTGTCACAGATGGGCTATGTTGATGGGGGTGTGACAGGCCAAGTGCGAGACGTGGTGGCACATTTTTTATCTACTTATGAGAACTGTAGCCTAGGAAAGAGGTTTTAACATGATATGGGTAAAACTTGACTTGATTTATGATGGATGAATGAACATGAAGTAATTCTCAGGCTTGGATTTTATGACCATGGCTCCAAACCTTTGGTGTATGGTATACATGAGTGATGGATGCCATGGAGGGTAAGGCTCTATCGACCCGCGATAATGTTTATCATGTGCAAGGTGGGGCGATGATAAACATGGTCAAGTGAATGAAACCTGTGGTTGATTTCTTTAGAGAAATGATGTCACGATATGAAATTATTCTCTGTGGGCCTATCATGCTAGGGATAGAATGATACATGCTCCTGTACCTTTGTTGGTTGGGGCATATGGTCATTCGGCATGTTTGTAATACCTACAACCTATATGCCAATTAAGAAGCATATTTTTCGTACAAACATATTTGAAATAACTTGAATTTAAAGCAATAAGAGAGGGCATACCTAAACTGTGTTATGGAGGCTTTCGCCTCGTGGGTGGAATTTCTTGGGGTAGAGCTCGTTGAAGAGATTGGCATACATGTACCATCAGGTTCTAATAGAATTTCCACAATGTTTGTTTTGATTCTAGCCAGGGGAGAGTCATGCTCTCTTGGCAGTGTACTATGGGTACACACATCTTATTTGACTTGAAGATTGTGTTGACTACAAATGTGTCAAAATCCTTGGAACATAGGGCATGTCCCTGTTTCATGGTTATGGCTTGTGCAAATGTTGCATGGAGTAAAGGTGCCTATCGAGTAGATGGTGTGAGAATCAACGCTACTCCCCATTCTCCAAGTGAATGCTTGGAGATGATTGGGCATTGGGGCATGTTTGCGCTTCTACCATCTTTGATTCTTTGGTTTTAGTCAGTCTAGATCCTTTAGGGAGTTCAAACTCAATGCTTCCCTTGCCGCCCATAACCTTGGGAGGTATTCACAATTCATAGTGTGGTGAAATTACGAGAAAAATCTGCAATATCAGTGTGTGATCTTCTCCTTATTATAGATATGGATCTGTGGTATGGTGGTGACCATGTGAAGAATGTCAATGACTTTTTTTAGTTCCTGACATTGATTGACCATGTAGTATTTTCTATAGCATAGAACACATGTCGTTCTTGGCTAGTTCTGGGCCCTGCTAGGACGATGGATCATCTTAGCCTTCCTAGGGTTTTAGTAATGATGGGGGCTAGGTTTCCTTGCGCGAGGTTGCCTTGGTTCTAAACCAGTTACATCTGGGTATTTGGTGACCAATGAGCATATGGTGTCTAACAAAGGTCGAAATTGGGGGATGTAAGAACAATGTCGAGCGTGATGGTTGTCATGACAAATCAGACAAGATTGTTGCTCCTTTGTTCTCCACTCCATTTGGACTGCTGGAGTAATTGGGTACCATTTGAGAAATAATCTTACATCCAAGCATTGAGCGACCAAATGGTTGCGAGCGTCGCACAATGCGCAGGCTAGGTTTATTCATGGAGGGCAGTTGGGGTAACGATATACCCCCTTTTTGGCCATTTTTCTATTGATATGAAGAGAATGTACTTGGTTGCCTCATTTTCTTGAGTTTTTGAACTTTCTATGGATTCCAAATCCGATATGTCTGCTATGGTGAGGCATGTTATGGTCTGGCGTAAAAAATTTAACATTGAATGAAAATGGGATCTGTAGGGACAACAATGAACCAAATTGTTGCATGAACACACTCGACACGAATATTGGGTTGTTCGTAGGCCGTCTTAGTATACTGGGTTGACTGGGTACCATCCTTGGAATAACTCTAGAGCTGCACAGTCAGTGATGAAGTGATCTTGTAAATCACAGAGTGCACAGAGCTGGACTAGAGCTTGAGGGCAATTGCAGGGAGGAGGTGGTCTTTCAGGTGACTGTCTCTCCTCGAACACATACAATATGGTCCTTGTTTCTTTCGTCCCTTCAGTTGTAGTATTGTTTGAGATTTATGTGTCCGAGTCGGCTAAGTTGGGTTTTTCAACAATGAAGCGTCGCATGAAATCCAACATAGACTAGAATCGATGGATATGGGGAAAACTATGCACATGGTGGTTGCTCCGAAAAATCTGACACATATTTTGTCTATGCCAAACCAATTTTCTTTGGGCAACGTGCGGGACTTGATACCAATGGTCAAATGCCCTTAACTCGGGACACTATGCAACTAAGTGGCTAGGCTATTCACACAATGCGCAAACTGGGGCCTCCTGTGTGGCCTTCGTTTTTCATCTCTAGTTTGTTGGGGTGACTGTGTACGAGCAAGATGTAGGCTCCTCTTGTATCTATAGTATGGTTTTAGGTTCTCCCTTGTCCATTCGCATGGGTGGAGCTGAGGGGTCATGTTGGTAATATTTCTCTAGGGCTTGCAAGGCATCCCTATATCGTGGCATCTCTGGGAAATCGTGTGTATAATGCCCATAATGGTCACAAATGGTGCACATATGGTTGGTGCGCAATGTTGCACCATAGTAAAATTTCTTTCACTATAAGAAATAATTTAATAAACCATATTTTATTAAGTTATTTGTGGTTCAAACAGAAAACCCCATGAGGAATAATTAAATAAATCATTATTTATTTGATTTTCCTCTAGGAATAATTAATTAAACCATTGTTTAAATAATATTCTTGGTCATATTTAACCCAATTATGAGAAATAATTAGATAAATCGTTATTTTTCTTATTTTTCTCTAGGAATAATTAATTAAATCATTATTTAGTTATTATTCCTTGTTAAATTTGACTCAATCACCTAGAAATAATTAAACAAATCATTATTTGTTAAATTATTCCTTAACCCTGTTCTTGAAATGATAAATAAATAATTTATTTGTTTATTATTTCCAAATAAAGGGATTTAACCAATTTAAATTCCTTTTCACTCCAACAAAATATAATAAAATGTTCCAAGTAGTTAGATCTAGATCTTGGTTAACAATATTTTATTATTCGCCATTATCGAGGATAACTCAATATTTTGTTATACATAGGTGGATTTTCTATTTATTATTCACTTTGATCACTTTCATTGTCGTGCTCTCATCATTATCAGTGTTGCTACTATTTTCTTGCTTCTTGAGCTCCCATATAGTTCAACACGTCTTGGGTTTTCTACACCATTGAGAGAGAGAAAATTCTTGATCTAAAGTGTTGAGGACAACCAAGAACCCATCCCATTGATGGGTACTGGTAACATAATTCTTTGTTCCCTTCCCAGGTGTTAATGCAAATAATTATTTATATATCTTGTCTTTGTCCATTGGATATTTGGAGAAACTCTTATTTCTTTTTATTCTTTAATTATTGTTTAACTACTTTTACTGCATAGATCTAGGTTTTTGCTAAATTTGTTTCGACCATCTATTGCAGATCTAAGGAAGTTAAGCACTCATATTTTTGTTAGGGTTTTTTGTCACACACAGCTAAATTTATCTCTTTTCGTATACTTGTGTTAATAATTTACGCTAACAATTGGCAACTCCACATGGTTTTTAATTACACATTGTCATCAACAATTGGCGACTCCACTTCATTTTCTTCAGATTCCTGCATGACCAGCTGCTTCAGTAACTAGTGTTTTTATTCAACTATTTTTTGTCTATTGATGTTTTTTTTTTAACCTTTTATCCCCTAAAACAGTAAAAATTTGAAGGTCTGGGTGTTTTCAGGGCTTTTCCACAGGTAACAGGTATCATCCGCGCCAAAGACAGCAAATTTTTCTGCAACCTGCCACCCGAGGATCCTGAATCTAGAACTCACACTTTTTGGCCCAAAACCTGTGATTTCTGCCTTAGCTTGCAGCTATCAGCCCAAAAATAGTGATTTTCCATGTTGACAGGTCAGTACCTGCTAGCTGCAAATTTTTACGAGATTTTTTTGTGACTGTCAAGATTTGTCACAAGTACTGTTTAGCATTGTCTAACCTTTGTTTCAGCCCATATTAGGTTGGATATGCTCAGTTTCTCTCCTTGAAGTAGGACCAATCCCCTTAAGTTTTCATTACACTTCCACCTTTTTAAGAGGGGTTTAGCTGAGTAGGTAGTGTGATATTTTGCAGCGCTTTCAGTCATTGTTAGGGTTCGATCTAACCTTCTTTCAGATCCTTTTAGATCGATTATTATTCCATCAAAAACCCCCTCTTGATTTTTTTTTTCTCTCTCCCTTTAGGTCCCTCTTGTTTCCCTTAGGGTTTTAATGTTTCACCTCCCATTTTGCAGCATTTTTCCCTCTGGTTTCTTGTTGTCTTCTGCACCTTTTCCAGCAGATTTGAGTTATTAGATCCCTGTCCCTTAGACCTTAGATATTTTGGCCGTCTTTTGTGTTTTGACTCAATTTCACCCGCCCCTTATATTATTTTTTTGGGAAGCCTTCCGTTATATTGAATTTATGCATCTTTAGTTGTTTATCTTACTGCCATTTCAGTTTTATTTACAGTTATTCAACATTTTTTCTTTTTTCTTTATACAACCATCTGGGCATAATTAAAATTAACACATGGCTTACACACACACACATAAATCTAAGAGCGCTTGGTTTTCACCGCCAATCCAAGATATAAACATCGTAATTAATTTATCTGCCCCTCTAAGCCTTTTTTTATCACTCTTCAATATTGTTGTGTCATTTGTGTCTTGCCATAATTGTGCATCCAAGGCATTTATCCTAGAAACTCCAAGGCCTTCATCCTTAGTTTCTGTTAGGAATACTTACTGAAAAGCATATAATCTGAGTTCGTCCTCCACCGAGTCCCCATACCAACTCGGATTCTGGTCCATCGATTCCTCCCTCTGATTCCAAACCTGGTTCTCCTCCACCTCATTCAGTCACCATGTCAGGCGCCAATGCAGGTGCTGGTCCTCAAGCTAGTGGCATCCTCGGCCCTAATTCTAGATTTGATACTAATAGAACCACTACTGGAACCATTTCGGCTACTCCTTTTCTACCTTTTATCGTAGGTTTAAGCCTTCCCGATTTCATCTAGTTAATTAACGACCTTATACTCCACAATTCAGGTTGGTCTATTATGCCAACTAAGCTTCCTTCAAAAATCCATAATTTTGAAGAAAAAACTAGAGAGGACCATATTAATCACCTCCTCTCCTTTCACATGTGGTGTTCGTCAAATTATATCACTGATGACTCCATCTGCCTTCGGTTACTCCAATGTACGCTCATCGGAGAAGTTGCAAAGTGGTATGTCGACCAAACCGCTACCTCTCATTCCACTTTTGCTACTCTTACTAAAGCATTTCTATCCTACTTCCAGTTACCTCTCCGATATGATACCAGTACCGAATTTTTGACCACATTCCGTCAAATTTCTTCCAGCTGCCTTTCTGACCATGTCTAATAATTGCGTAGAAGGAGGAGCTTGTGTCGAGCTCCTACATTTGACGACCGTGTCTATATGGATTGGTTTCTCAGAATATTTTTTCCTTCTATTGGTAAATATGTCATGTATCACTTTCCTCAAACCAAGGAAGAAACTCTCCAAGTCGCGTTGAAATATGACTTGATCTACGCCCAATCTGGTTATATTTATACTATTTTACCAAATATTCCTAGACCTGGTGGTTCCAATGCATCGATGTCATGTCACGCCACTGATGGTATCATTGGATCTCTTTCACATCTATATATTCATCCTCCCATGGGTTATGGTTTCCCTCAGGGAGGGGCGAGCTCCTCTAGCACTTATGCCCCTCCTGGCAGCATGTATCTAGGACAAAACATGCCTTATGCATTTGCCCCATTGCATCAACTGATGCCAGGGCCATTAGTTGCTCAACCTATTTACCCCAATGTTGTTCAACCTCATTTCTATCCTTATCCATAGCCCGGTGCTCCAGCCCCTCCGGCATCAACACCCTAGCCTCACGTGCCTTCTCAACCTCTGCCACAGCAGCCACCTCCCCCTTAAGGTCAGGTGTATGTGTAGCAGAGTGCGAGAACTCCTCCTAATTCAAAGAAAAAGAGAAAATGCAACTAAAATCAACCAGTGCAAGGTAATCAAAAGTGCCAAGGTAACCAACCAAATGCACCCCAAGGGAACCATCCTAACACCAACAACCAGCAACAGGGCGATCAGCCCAAACAGAACAAGCCTCTTTGTATGAACAAGCCTTGTTCTTGTTGTGGTGTCCATGGCTATTATACTCATGATCGTCCCATTTTACCCCAGATGCGCCAGTTGTGGGAACCACAAGCAGAATCCAGAGGACATCAAGCCACTCCTTCGGCTCCTCCAAATACTGCACCAGTATAACCGACTGTGTTAACTAATCCTTTCCCTTAGCAAGGATATGTGGCTACCCAACCCCCTCAAAGTCAGGCCGCACCTCAACCTCCACAGTCTAATACCCCTGAATACCAGATTCTCATGATGAATTCTGAAGAGGTCAATACCGTTGATGTCAACCTTCAAACTCGGTTGTGCCACTATGACAAGCCACCTGCTTCATCTACAACCGAGTCCAAGTTTCCACAGAGTCCATTTCAACATCGAATTATCCCTTACATATCCATCATCCACGGGCATAGGTTATTCCCAAGATCCCCAATAGGTCGTTACACCGAAATGCTACGTTTTCCAAAGCCGCCCATAGTTATAACATAGTATATGAATTGGCACAATCTCTTGTTGCCATGTCAATGCTGGAAGTCCTCCAGTCACATGCCATTCACAAAATAAAGCTATATGATCTAATCTGGGCGTTGTGGATCCTTCATATCATCATTTGATCGTCTTTTATGTTGACAAGTTAGAACATCCTCCCTTACCTTCATCTTTCACCCTCCAAATACCATTCAATATTCGTAATTCCAATGTCTCGCAATGTATCATTGACGAGGGCACATCCACCTACGTTATGTATGCCTCTGTTTGGAATAAAATAGGGTCACCCAACTTAGCCCCATCCACCATCACTTTGTGTGCTTGGGACGGCCACCCTTCTGAGCCCCTTGTCATGTACCGCAATTGTCATGTCACTCTTGCAAGAAAGGTTTTTTGTGTTGACATTGAAGTCATTTATGCCCCCTTGGATTACAATATCCTCTAGGGTCGTAGCTATACCTATGTGATGTATTTTTTCGCATCTAAGCTTCACCGTAAGATGTGCTTTCCTCATAATGGAAATATCGTCACCGTCGATCAGTTGAAATGTTATGAATCAAAGTCTCAGACCTCCCCCAATTCTATCATATCTTCGGTGGTCGATAAGCAATCATTCCCACCTCTCACCAATGTTTCACTGGGAGTCTATAAATATTCCACCTTACTTAGTGCTTTCCCTAGTCACCCCCCTCTTATCACTGACCCCAGCTCATCGAATGTTTGCATGATTCAATGGTCTCGGGCTCGCCACAAGAAGTCTGGTTCGACCAACTAGAAACCTACGTCTGTGCAACCTACTGGTGGTCACTCAACGGAGCCTTCAAGTCCTCTTCAAGAACATTTTCCCTCTGTTGGTGTCTCTTCCACCCCTTTTCAACCAAGAACAGTTCCCCATAGCCTTAACCATTTAGGAGTCATTCCGCCAATCCATTACCCTTTTAGTCAAATATCGTTTCTAGCTCCCCCCTTAGGAGTATTTTCGGTGCATGTTATGGCCATGTTGAGCCTTCCCAATTTGACCCTGGTGATCCCAGTTTGGTACATCGATCCCCGAGCCAACTGTAATATTCCTAAATTTGCATGAAACTAATTGGAATATTAATTTTTTCTTTTTTCATTTAGATAGATGAATAATTGGGTAGGGAGACCCATAAATATCGTTAGTAGGAATAAAATCCATCTTAATATGATAATGTATCATCTTAGTAGATGTATAAATCACCCTTATGTGTGAACATGGGCTAATGCATCTAGACAAGGTCAAGTTTGACCAAATCAACATCGCTGGTATGGAGGGAGTGGATCATCAATGAGATATAGTGCAGTGTTAATGGGATAAAGTCTCCATAATAGCAGTGACTTTAATGAGTGGGACCCAAGGTGAGAAGGCTCACATTGTATATAAGGAGGGCAAGGCAAACATAGATGGGAATGTTGTTGATTTTTTATTTTGTGGTCTATATGACTTCTTGCACTCTTCAACTATTTAGCGTAGTCTACTCTTATGTCGAGCACAAGGGTGTTCCTGAGCGGTAATCTCACACTCATCCTCAGGTAACTTCGAGTGCCCAGTCATTCATGAGCCAAATTTCCACATTCCATTATTCTTTCCAAGCTTCAGTCTTCAACTACAATGCAGTCTCTAGTGGAGTAGTGTTGTGTTGCAGGGTAGAGGCAGTGGAGGATTTTGAGGGCCACTTTCAGTGTTTTTTTTTAGTCGAGAGGTAGTCTTTCCATTGGGAGGCCAAAAAGGAATGCCCTGGAGCTTAATTTAATTATTTGGCATCAAGCCCGACTGTTCCCACTTTCTACAGCGCATTTTCCCTCAAGGACTACGTTATTTTAGTGAGTATTTTTAGAGGAGGGTTCAGTGACTCAATTGGAGGGTTAGGTCTTCATTGAGGGGATCAGCCTTTCACTTGGAGGATATATTGGAGGAGTTCTATTCATTTCTACATCAGTTCAGCAACCTCCTTCTAGTTTTCAGTTTGCAGCTGCTATTCATCCCTAGGGCTATATTCTGGCATTTTGTACTTTTGGATATTTCCGGAAACCCTTTCTGGGTTGTCCTGGAAATGTGCCTGGGAGCTTAGATCTCTGTTCCTGAGATTATTTGAGCCTTATATCAGCAGATACTTGTTATAAAATTTTCCATCTTTAGTTATATCCACTAAAACTGCGATGTATTAGTTATTTCGTGTTTTACTAAGTAGCATCATTTCATGTTTTAGCATATGTATTCATGGGAGGCTTGTTTGCCTTGATAACTTGAGTTGTGCCCATTTTTATTGTACTTATTTGCTGCTAATTTACATAATAAAATGGCTCCATGATTTTCATACTTGTTGGTGCAATGTTATTCACTATTATTTCCAGTATTTTGTTCTATATTCATGTCTTTTCCATTTTGGAATATTACAATTGTATCAAAGCATAATCTTGGCTCAGCTTGTGGATCTCAACCATTATTCTATCAGGAGAATAAGAAGAAGGATAAAGAGATCATAATGATGGAAGGAATAAATTTTATCTCATCCTTTTTCAGATCTGCGAGGGACCTCACCAAGGAGGTAAATCAAAGGAGATTGGAGAAAAGCCATGAAACCACAATAGGGTTTCGAGATGAGGAAGGTCCATGCACTTTCTATCAGCAGAAGAAAAATCTGGTATTGCATAAAGTTCCAAAGCAATACACTATGTCTACTTTCTTTGAAAAGGAAGGTGAAATACATGGAGATGGAGGACAGTTAGATCATGATATTCTAAGTGAGTATCTTGCAAATTATAAATTTTAATCAAGATCTTTTAAGGAGAATCTAACTCTCCCATAGTTCTTTCAGCTCAAAGAAGAGAGGAGACCTTGCAGCTATGGAAGGAGGAAGCATAATAGGTTTCTATTGTCTACATTTGATGGGTTATCCACATGCACAGCATGGGCTTGGGGAACGGAGTTGGATGCATTCTTCCTGCTACATCCAGTAGTAGAAAGAGAAGTTGTTGATATTGCAGTGCTGCACCTTGAGGGTGAAGAAAACATTTGGTGGTTCAACCATTTGAGTCATATAAGAGTGACTTCATATGCATATTTTACTCAAAGGCTAATCAAGAATTTTGACAAGAAGAAATCAGGGGAGAAGAAACCTTCACCGCCGCTTGTTGCAGGAGTACTTGCATCAGGAGAAGAAACACTTGCACCGTTGCAGAGTGGTATTGATCTCTTGAAATTTAGAGTCCCATGCATTATTCAGGATATGTATGAGGAGGAGGAGATTTATACTAGTGCAGGTGTAGCCATAGAGGAGTAGCCATCATCACCAATAGTTAGGGAAGTCATCACTCCGGTGGAAGGAACCGTTGTAGCCATGCAAGATTTTCCCAAGGATCAACATAACCAATGTATGCAAATATTTCCACTTCCTATTATGTCAGCACATCATATGGAGAGTTGTGGTCACATGCCATTATGGCAAATGCATGACCAAGGGTCAAAGCACATTACTGATTTGGAGCAGCAGACTATCACTGCATAGAGGACCCTAGACTAGTTCAAGGAAGATATGTATATCCATCCTGGTATCTCATTAATGAGCTACAAAAAACACTTTGGGTTGGAGTTTAGAGTTTTGGAGGATAGGATGAGAATTATATTAATCAATCTAATGTAGAACTGCATGTTCAGCATTGTGTGTGAACATGAGACAGCAAATGCACCATCATGGAGATCAACTGTGATGAGTTGGGGGCCCAACTATTATTGGTACATTCTTATGACTAATACACTTGTGTAACAGTGGATAGGCAAATGGTTGATGGAGGACATCTCCCATTATTTTGATGGATCTTTCTTGATGAGCACTTCACAGCTCAAGGAGAAGTTTTTTTCTACAGCATATTTGGATCCTTATGGGTTCAACTTCGTCATTGATGAGTGGTTCTAATTTGGAGATCTCCAGGAGGTTGTACTTCAACATCCCATGAAGTAAAAAGGTAGTAACTTGATTTGGGAGGATGGTATTCTCCATTGGAGGTATACCAATTTGGAGCATGATAGGAGACACCCACATTTGGATGAATGGGTGTGGATGGTGAACAAGAGGTTGATATGCCATTTGCAGATCTATGATACAGGGCAGTAGGAGGCATGGTTGTGCTAGCTACTCTTGAAAGATTTTGGCCACCATTCAACATATCATATTTTAAAGGGTGTGTTAATGGTTGGGACATGGCATGACACTTGCATCATATGGAAGCAAGGAGTTTGGGTGTATTGGGGTGATGTGATATCTTCCATATCAATCATCATGTTTTTACTCCATGGTCTATATGATGATGTTGTGAGGAGGAAGAAAAGGTTATTTTTGCTTTGGTTACTCTTGGTAGAGTATGGCCTGATTTTCTCCCATACTTGGAATTTTGACTCAAGAGTAGAGGATGGCACAATCATGGTGCAAAGGGGCTACTCCTTAGATTTGGAGGATCAAGACGTACTTCCACTTTGGAAGGAATTTCCCATATATAGCAGCATTATGGTAGATGACTTTGGAATTTGGCATGTCAAATAATGGAGCTATGAGATGACAGGAGCCTTATTACAAAGGCCAACAATGTTGTCACTTGGGAGCTTGGGTTTGTTGATGGAGTGGTGGATGGAGACATCTATTACTATGATATGATCTTCTTGACTTGGATCTCCAAGCATAAGAAGAAGACTTTGCATACAACACATGGTTCATTCCTTTCCATTCACCAAGGTCTTGTGGAGACATATCATGCCACTATGGAGAGATCATCCATGGGTTTGATTATCATCCTACTCTCAGTACATGGTAAGAGTTTTGTTTTTTCACTTATTGATCATCTAACACAATATTTGCATTCTATTGCCATCTATATACAGTGCATTGATCCACAAGAGAGCAAGTTTTGTACTATTCTTTGTATGCTCAGTTGATAAAAAATGCCATTTACTATTTACTAGTAGATGAGATGACATGCACAACTAGAAAATTGTTGGAAGACAACTTGCCATATTATGTTTTGGATCAGCAGTTAGAAAAACTATGTTGTAACCACTTGGGAAACTATTGGTACCATTAAACATTACACAAACCTTCAGTATATTTCTAATTTGGATTCCATATTATGATAATGTCCTATTCACTTTATATGGGATGGTTTGGGCAAGAACCAAAGAGTGGGTCTTTGAGGATCCAAATGTTTTTTTTCTTCATGAACGAAACATTATTGCAGCCCAAATTCAGCAGCAACTCTACACTTATCATAAGTGGATAGAGAGATAGCGTGGGATGGACAATTTGATCCATCATGTTCATCTATGCAGCCCACCTACATTGTAGGAGCCAAAGGTGGGAGATTTTTTCCATGATTTTCCATGTTTGAGGGTGACTCATTTTGTATGGATGATATCTTGGGGTTGGGAGCTTCACATGGGAATGATGGTTCCCAATATATTTCATATTCCATGCCTCAAGAAGGCCTCTAGATAGCATATATTTTCCTCCATGTATATTCTACTTATTCATGATGATAGCTATTTGGGATTGTCACCAAAAGCTAACTTGCACACTTGGGAGGAGCAACTTGGAGACTTATTAATGAGAAAAAATCTTGTTCATTGGAGGAGCATATCATATGAGGATGCTACAGGAGGAGGAGAGGAGGATCTTCATTTCTATCCTTGTATTTTCTTGAGGAAAAGCAACATTTGGGAGGGGAGGACTGTAATATTCCTAAATTAGCATGCAGCTAGTTAGAATATTATTTTTTTCTTTTGTCATTTAGATAGATGAATAAGTGGGTAGGGAGACCCATAAATATCTTTAGTAGGAATAAAATCCATATTAATATGAGAAGGGATCATCTTAGTAGCTGGATAAAACACCCTCATGTGTGAACAGGGGGTAATGCATGTGGACAAGGTTAAGTTTGACCAAATCAACAACGCTAGTATGGAGGGAGTGGATCATCAATGAGATATAGCACAATGTTAATGAGAGAAAGTCTCCATGATAGCAGTGACTTTAATGAGTGGGACCCAAGGTGAGAAGGCTCATATTGTATATAAGGAGGGCAAGGCATCCATAGATGGGCATGTTGTTGATTATTGATTTTGTGGTCTACATGACTTCTTGCACTTTTCAGTTGTTTAGCGAAGTCTGTTGTGCTGTCTAGCACAAGGGTGTTCCCAAGCGGGAATCCCATACTCATCCTAGGGGACTTTAAGTGCCCACTCAGGAGAGATTTTCGAGCCACATTTCTACATTCCAGCATTCTGGCCAAGCTTCAGTCTTCAGCTACAGCGCAGTTTCTGGTGGAGTTGTGTTGTGTTGCAGGGTAGAGGCAATGGAGGATTTTGAGGGCCACTTTCAGTGTTTTTTTTTTTTGCAATGGAGAGGTAGCCTTTCCATTGGGAGGCCAACAAGGAAGGTCCTGGAGCTTAATGTCATTATTTTGCATTAGGCCCAGCTATTCCCACCTCCGACAGCGCAGTTTCCCTCAAGGATTGTGTTATTTTATTGAGTATTTTCAGAGCAGGGTTCAATGATTCATTTGGAGGGTTAGGTATTCAGTGAGGGGATCAACCTTTCAATTGGAGGATCTATTGGAGGAGTTATATTCATTTCTACATCAGTTTAGGCACCTCCTTCTAGTATTTAGTTTGTAGCTGCTATTCAGCCCTAGGGTTATATTTCGAAATTTTGTACTTTGGGTATTTTTGGAAACCCTTTCTGGGTTGTCTTGTAAATGTTCTTGAGAGCTTAGATCTCTATTCCCAGAATTATTTGAGACTTATATCAGCAGATACTTGTTATCACATTTTCTAGCTGTAGTTATATCCACTAAAATTATGTTGTAATAGTTCTTTGGTATTTTGCTAGGTAGCATCATTTCATGTTTTGGCATATGCATTCATGGGAGGATTGTTTGCCTTGATCACTTGAGTTGTGCCCATTTTGATTGTACTTATTTTCTTCTGATTTACATAATAAAATGGCTCCATGGTTGTCATACATGTTGGCGTAATGTTATTCACTGTTATTTCCAGTATTTTGTTCTATATTCCTGTCTTTTCCATTTTGGAATATTACACCAACACTCTGCTTGGTTAGCTCAAACCTTATACTGATTTGAGCCCGGTCCAACCAGTTTCAATGACCTCTCCCTTTGCTTCAGTGCCTCGGCCACCTCAACAGGAATTTATTCCTGTTGCGCAGGCCTCTGGTGAGGGGGGAAAAGCCAAAAAGAAGGAACCTAAGGACAAGGCCCCTCAAACAACTCTTTCCCCTCTTAAGCATCCAAAGCTGTCACCTCCGTACGCTTTGCATGATGTTTTTGGGCATGCTACCCATAATTGTCCCAAGATTCCTCATCTTAAACCTGTGGTCAATGAGACGTTTCCTGAATATGATATCCCAGAGATCCATGTTACCTTACCCGATTCAACTAAGAAACTCAAATCGTTGTGCACAAACCACCCTTGTGCTTTGTGTGATCTTTATGGCCATTATTCTCACCTTTTTCCCCATCTTGACGACTTTTGCGACACCCTTGAAGTTTTTCGCCAAATAGAGGCCACTCGTAGTGGCTCTTGTACTCCTCTACTTGCGAGCTTTTCTTCAGCAGAACTGGAGGACATTTCTGTACCCATTGTGATACCTCCCCCCGATGTCGAGATGACGAAACATTTGGCCATTGTCCTCTATCTTTCATCATCCATGAGATCCATGGTGGAAGACCCCTTCGAGGCATCCCCTTCTGTTTCGACTGAACCTCCTTCGACAATAACCTTGGGTTCAACATCGG
This sequence comes from Pinus albicaulis, assembly GCA_034641835.2. NCBI lineage: Eukaryota > Viridiplantae > Streptophyta > Pinopsida > Pinales > Pinaceae > Pinus > Pinus albicaulis. The sequence continues at coordinate 1,143,811,172 of CM076572.1, forward strand.
TAGATGTTTCATCAACTATCTCTTTGTCTGCCCTCCATAGTGATGTGTACGAGAACCATATCTCTCATGATGATGCGTCAGGTAGCCCCGTCATGTCATGTGGTCTTTCTTCTTCCAGTCCTCCCATCTTCCATTCAGATGAAGACATCATGGAAGCCATGACCACCTCTGATTTTCCCTGGGATGATGTGCACCATCGTGCGTATTTCCTTCTACAACATACCCATGATCAGTATGTTGTGGAGTCCAAATACTTCATCCATAGTAAAGTCAATTGGTTCAATAACCCCTTACTTCAAACCCATGCATTTGAACCACAAACCATTACATTGACACCCAATTTTTGGGTAAGGGGGCACCCGTATTTGAGAGTCCAGGAGAATCAATTCTCCACAACGCTCCTAGTGCATATGGTAGTGTCGACTCTAGTACCATTATTCTTCCCCATTTAGAAGAAACTCTAGAGTCCCATATCACTTCATATCACTCTAGGGATGATCCAATAAGCTATTCCTTCATCTTACATCAACAACCCAATCCCTTAGACAATGTTGTTGACCAACCTCTATGTTTTTTGGGTGAGCACCGGTTCATTATATCCAAAGCCACTCTTTCAGATAGTGACACCATGCATGCGAACCCAAAAATTTAGTCCATTTGCTTCATATATGTAGTGTCAATTGATATTTTTAATCCACCATTTCCTTTCTCTAAATGTATCTATCCATTCTTCCCACAGAAGATAACCATAACATAAAAAAATGGCGGACCACATCATCAAAATTGTATAGATCCCACTATTATAAATACATTTGGCATGTCCATAGCATGCTTGGGGGCACCTATGCCACTATATCTTCTCACCATCCTCTTGAGGATTTAGTTCCTATGATACTGAATTCTTGAATACATTATTTCAACACTTGGAACACCATGGCGGTCCACAAACTCCTCTAGCTAGGGGCATCATTTCCACCTTTGCATACCAGATAATTCCCCTCTATAACATATGTTGGAGGGTACTATCCCATGCTTGGGGGCATGATGGCACCCCTAGCCACCTTCTCACTTGATTTTCATAAGTCTCGTCCTAGACCCCACCGATCTAGGTATGATCGATTATCCTCCCATTCCTTGGATAGTTTTTCCTACCGGCCTCTATGGCGAGCCATATATCGTACATGCATGATACCACCTCTTCAAATATTCTACTTTATGTGATATCATACTTACCACTTTGTCCCCATGTTTGACTTGTTGGGTGGGGATCATTCTATACCTTCTCTAGTTGTTCATTCTTGTATTCCTTTTTTACCTTGATTCTTCATGAGGAACCATCCTTCCATGAAGCATTAAGGCCACCTTTAGACAAGTAAGGCCACCTAACTGAAAGTCGCAGATATCAATTTTAATGGTTAGTTTTTCCACTACGAACACCGCAATATTTAGGGCCTTCTCCTCCTCTCCACGTTCACCACAACTCCACTATCAAATGAACCATATTGGAGGGAAATCACCTTATTAAAAGAAAAACCCTAATTTTTCTTTCTCCCATTGTGACCAAATGGTAGTTTGGTTTGACAAACCATTAGCACCGTTGCAAATCTCTCACCAAGCTCTAAAATGGGTATCCTTTTGTTTTTGGTGATTTGATACTTCACCCAGAAGCCATTTTTCCAAGAAGGCTCACTTCGCTGCCTCTCAAAATCAGATTTCTTCACATGCGCTACTTGTACTTGGGGCACCATTTTTCCTTCATACTTGTCAACACGTGTGTCAATTTTTGTCATAAGTAACCATATTTTTCTCATGTTTTTATGTTCCCCACTGGGCCTATTCTATGTGGCAGCATCATTTAGTCGTGCTTGATTAGAGCATCCAAGTTGAGTCATCATCACACTCATGGAGTCTGTCACGAGTCCCTTTGCCTTTTGTTATAGAATTACATCCATTTTTTTCCTTGTAACTCTCTCGTGTAACCCATTTTGGCCTCCAATCATAATGTCCTCCATCCCCTCAAGAGTTGAGCGAGTCGCTCTCGAGTCATCCATGATTTTTGTGCTCTGACAAGGGAAGTCGTTTGTTTGCTACTCAGTATCTCCCCTTCCATCATAATCCCTGGTGTCAGTCCATTAGTAACTTTACTATGATATCTTGTGCCTGAGTCAAGGTTTCCTCTTTGCCTCACCTATGGCGGACCTCTTTCTTTTGACATCATCATATTCATTCTAGAAGATGGGTCTAGAGGGCGGTGTATCTTGGTTACAGCTTCCATTCTTGTTCAGTGCCTCGGATAGGGAAAATGGACTCCTCATTTCCCTTTGACTTGATTATTTCTCATCCAACTCCTTATTTCATGATCGAGATTTGTATGCTTGATAGTTCAGTGATCCAGCAGATTGTACCAGTGATTCTCAGGTGTGTCTGAGATGTTTCAGACCTCATGAGGGGGTGGCCCTTCAGGTATCCCCCCACATGCTCAGATGACCTCATTTTATGATACAACCTCAAATGGGCTTCTTTGGTTTTTATTATGTCTCATGTACTCAGATATTGATGTATTCAGTCCTGGTTGTTGTCCCAAGCACAGTATGTATGTGAGATCCATTGTATTTTTGTCTGACCCATTTTATGCCAGTATATCATGTAATTTATAACTCAGTCTCATTTTACTGGGCAAACCATTATTCTTTGTATATTTTCATCTTGGCAGGCATAGGTATGCCTCCCCCATGTCACTGAGAATGGGTACCTAAACATTAAAGGAGACTTATATCATTTGTAGGTCTCGCCCCCTCAGGTTATTTTCCTCTCTCGCTTCACTCCATATATGTATCTCTCTCTCTCTCTCTGAATCCCATTTGGTGTCTATTGATTGTGTTCTTACAACATACTCCAGCCATACATTTAGCTCCCAATGCGCACACGTTGGGGGGCAATATTTTAGTCATCTAACCATTTACAATTAGATGGATCGAAGTACACCATGTAAGACCAATTTTACCATAGTAAAATTGCTTCACTATAAGAAATACTTTAATAAACCATATTTTATTAAGTTATTTGTGGTTCAAATAGGAAACCCCATGAGGAATAATTAAATAAATCATTATTTATTTGATTTTCCTCTAGGAATAATTAATTAAACCGTTGTTTAAATAATATTCCTAGTTATATTTAACCCAATTATGAGAAATAATTACATAGATCATTATTTTTCTTATTTTTCTCTAGGAATAATTAATTAAATCATTATTTAGTTATTATTCCTTGTTAAATTTGACGAAATTACCTAGAAATAATTAAACAAATCATTATTTCTTAAATTATTCCTTAAACCCATTCGTGAAATGATAAATAAATCATTTATTTGTTTATTTTTTATAAATAAAGGGATTTAACCAATTTAAATTCCTTTTCCCTCCAACAAAATATAATAAAATATTCCAAGTAGTTAGATCTAGATCTTGGTTAATAATTTTTTATTATTCACCATTATCAAGGATAACTCAATATTTTTTTATAAATAGGAGGGTTTTCCATTCATTATTCACTTTGATCACTTTCATTGTCACGCTCTGATCATTATCATTGTTGCTACTATTTTTTGCTTCTTGAGCTCCCATAGAGTTCAACATGTCTTGGGTTTTATACACCATTGAGAGATAGAAACTTTTGGATCAGAAGATTTGAGGACAACCAAGAACCCATCTCATTAAGAGGGACTGGTAACATCATTCTTTGTTCCCTTCCTAGATGTTAATACATATAATTTTGTATATATCTTGTCTTTTCCATTGGATATTTGGAGAAAATCTTATTTATTTTTACTGTTTAACTACTTTTACTGCATAGATTTGGGTTTTTGCTACATTTTTTTTGACCATATATTGCAAATCTAAGGAATTTAAATAGAAATATTTTTGTTAGGGATGTTTTTCACACACATCTAAAGTGATCTCTTTTCGTACACTTGCATTAAGAATTTACGCTAACATTCATGGCTTGTTCCTTTTTATCGGAACTTGAGATCGCAACATTTATTTCGGTGTGTAGAAGAGATTTTATTTCATCTAACTGCGAGAAAATTTTGGTAGGATGGCCTACGATATCGCATAATGTGTAAGGTTTTAATGCCCTAGGTAACTTGGTGGTTTTGACTTTCTTCCCTTTTTTGTTATTTTTCTTGGTCGCATTAGCTAGCACTACTACTGGTGTGTTGTTAACCGTTGTGGCCTCCTAAGGGGTGATAGGGTTTATTCCTATAGAAGTGATGTTGGGACTTCCTAGCATGGTTGGTGGGACCAAGTGACGACACGGGTATTGTGAAATCCATATTTGGCAATGTTATAGTTTCCAATACTTGTTTTGACACAAAACTAGGTGGGGGGTATAAAAATGGGGTTTGGGAAATGGCGTAGGGTAGGAATGTCGTGCCAAAGGATTTTTTCTCTGTGCGACTAGTTTCGATGTATGGAATAGTTTCGATGTTTGATGAGAGCACCATGCACACAGTTTCCCCCGTGCTTTATAGGACTCCCCTTGGTCTGATAGGGGGATTTCCTAAGAATGATGTTAGGATGGATGATGGTTTGAAATGGCTGGGGGGGGATTTTGTATACCGCGTAAGTGGTTATGTAGTTTTGTGTACGTATGGCAAGACAACATCAAGAGCCGTCATGGGTTTCTTATCATAGTATGTGAGTTGTTCTATGGTGATGATTTGATCGTCCTGGGGGAACATCATTACCCTAAAGACAAAGGACGTGATGGAAATCATGGCATACATATAACCATGCCCAAGGATTATATTGTGTTTGAGCTATGCGTATAAGACTTCAATGTCTATAAGTATTGTCTTTCCAGCAAGGTTTATAGGGAAATTTTGACATAGACCGATGGGGGTGTTAGACCATTTTTTGGTCATCTAACCTATTGTTATTAGATGGACCCAAGTACACCATATAAGACCCATTTTACCCCAAGTGAAATTGCAATCACTATGAAAAATAACTTAGTAAACCACCTTTATTAAGTTGTTTATGGTCTAAACAGGAAACCCCATGAGGAAATGTTAAATAAAGCTACGTTTGTTTGATTTTCCTCAAGGAATAATTAGTTAGACAGTAGTTTAATTAATATTCCTGGTTATATTTAACCCAAAACAAGGGAATTAATTAGATAAATCATTATTTATCTTATTATTTCCTCAGAATAATTATTTAAACCTTATTTAAATAACATTCTTCATTGAATATGACTAAATCACCCATAAATAATTAAATAAATCATTACTCATTTGATTATTACTCAACCACATCCTTAAAATGATAAATAAATCATTTATTTATTTATTATTTACAAATAAAAGTTTATTATGATCAAAATTCGCACCCTCATTAATTATAATAAAATATTTCTAAAGTTTGGTCTTGATTTGGTTAATAAATATTTACAATTCTTCATTCAATCTGAATATACTCGTATTTTTATTATAAATAAAAAAGACACCTTATTCAATTTCTTTTACATACATTGCTAAAGATGCTTTAGACCTATAACTTTTGGTATGACTATTGATCTGCAATCGAAGTCATATTTTACTTTCTAATTTTATTGTAAGTTTTTCACCATCAAGAGAGAATTTTAGATGCAAGTGATGTACGAGACTTACAAAACCCATCTGTATTAAGGAGAAGCTGGTAACTCCTTAGTAATTTCCTCTATATTTTTTAATAAAATTTCATTCAAAATATTTAATATTTATGTCTTGGATCATAGGTTAAATACTGTTTTCTACTACTTAATGTCTTCTAATGCATAGATCTAGATTTTTGCAGCATTTATCTTGATCACCTAATTACAGATCTAAGGATATTGGCAGCCATATTTTCTATTAGGGTTGTTTGTTATGCACAGCTAAAGTGGTCTTTTTCGTACGCTTGGAATGAAGATGCATACTAACAACTGGGGACTCTACACGGGTTTACGATTATGACCGCTATCATTTTTTTTATCCTTGCATATCCAGCTACTTAAAACCCTAGGATTTCTATTCAACCTCTTTTTTATGCTTTTATTGATGTTTTTTTAAACCTATAAAATCCTAAAACGATAAAAATTCTAACTTCCATGTGTTTTCGGACCTATTGCGCAGGTGAAAAACATCAGCCGCAGCTGAGACGACAATTTTTTCTGAAATCTGCCGCCGAGAGTGCCGAAAGTGTAGGTCGCACTTTTTGGCCCAAAAAATGCGACCTAGACCCTTATGATGCACCTTTCAACCCAAAAACTACGACCTCTGCTGAAAACAGGTCAAAAGCTGCGACCTGGATGTTTTGCGGGAATTTTTCTGAAAGTTTTTTGTGTTTGTCTGAGCCTCTGTTCAGGGTTTTCTGACCTCCGTCTCTACCCATTTTGGACCTGTACTTGTTTTTTTTTGCTCAAATAAGTGGGAATATAGCCCCCTAGGGCTTCAGTACCCTCCACTTCTTGTGGAAGAGTTTTTTCTGTTGCAAGTTGTCTGAAATTTCAGAGTCTTCAGCCATTTTTCAGATCTGATACCTCACCTTCAGATCCGCTTTAGATCGGCTTGTTATCCATACAAATTATCTCATTTAGCTTTTTTTGGGTGTTCCTCTAGGGTTCACTCCATTTCCCTCCAAGAGATAGCCTTTCGGCACCTCATTTACAACAATTTTTCCTCTAATTTGTTCTTGTTTTCTACACCATTTTCCAACAGATTTGTCTTTTAGATCCATGTCCCTCCTGACCTTAGATCTATTGGCATTTTTAGTGTGTTTTGATTATTTTTTTACTCACCTACAAACTAGTCGTTGAGAGGCCCACCTCCTTGGGTTTAGATTATTGCATTATTATTTGTTTATTTTCTGTTTTTGCAGGCTTATATACTGTCATTTGCAGGTTTATTTGCAGCTATACAACACACTTATTCTTTTTTCTCTACAAACGTCTGGATTTAAAAATTAAAATTTACACACTTCACACACATACCCCAAGTGAAAAAGGGCTTGGTTAACACCGCTAAGCAAAGACTCTAAAACATTGAAATCAATTGATCCTGCACCTCTCTGCCCTTGTTTCGACATTGTAAACGGTTGATCCTGCACCTCCCTGCCCTTGTCGGTCTCTTTTTCCTTTGTACCGTGTTTGTGTCATCATCATTGCACCACCAAGGCATTTATCCCGGAGACTTCTTGGCCTTCATCCTCAGTTTCCGGTAGGAATACTTACTCCTCTGCGTAGGATTCGAGTTAGTCCTCCACCGAGTCCACACTCCGACTCTTCTTCTGGTCCATTGGGTTATCCTTCTCATTCCGCCTTCGTTTATCCCCTTGTCACCTTCACCATGTCTAGTTCAGGACCTAATGCTAGTGGTAACCCCGACCCTCATGCTAGGAATACCACTAGTGAGATCGAAACGGACACAACCCCAGCTGTGCCCTTGCTCCCCTTCATGGCTGGCCTCAGCCTTCCTGATTTTGACCAGTTGATAAATGACCCTATACACCATGATGCTAGTTGGCCTGCTATGCCGACGAAGCTCCCTTCCGACATCCCAAAGTTTGAAGGCCTTGCTGGAGAAGATCCTACAAATCATGTTCGATCTTTCCACATGTGGTGTTCATCTAACTCCATTACCGATGACTCTGTCCATCTTCGGTTGTTCCAACGTACGCTTATAGGTGAAGCTTCTAAGTTGTATGTTGATCAAGCCCCTTCCTCTCATACCACCTTTGCAACTATGGCCTGGGCTTTTCTGTCTTACTTCTAGCTTCCCCTTCGTTATGACACTGGTATCGAACTTTTGACTTCTTTCCGTCAATCATCTGCGACCTGCCTATCCGATCATGTCCAGGAATGGCGGAGAAGAATGAGCCTATGTCAAGCCCCTACCTTCGAAGACCGTGTATACATGGACTAGTTCCTTATATCTCTCTTGCCTCCTATAGGGAAATATGTCGCATCACATTTTCCTCAAACCAAAGAAGCAGCTCTCCAAATGGCGTTAAATAATGACCTGATCTATGCTCAGTCGGGTTATGTTTATACCGTTCTACCTGATCTTCCCAGACCCAGTGGTGCCAACGCACCAAGGGCACATCATGCCGCCGACGGTATCATTGGAGTTATCTCTAAACCATACACTCAGCCTCCCATGGGCTATGGTTTTCCTGGGGGAGCCAGCACCTCCTGCACTTTTCCCCCTCCCAGTAGCACGTATCTAGGATATGGCATGCTTCCTCTTTTTTCCCAACATCCTATTTACCACATTGTTACCCAACCTCCTTATTATCCATATCCACAGCCTGGTGCTCCAGCTCCTCTAGAATTAGCACCTTCACCTCCCTTTCCTTCTCAACCCCCGCAACAGCAGCCACTGCCCCCTCAGGGGCAAGTGTATGCACAACAGGGCATGAATAATCCTCCTCCCTCCAAAGAGATGAGGAAAGGCACTAAAAATCAATATTCTCCTGATAATCCTGGACCTAATCCTCAAAATAATGCACCTAACACTGCTAACCAAAAACAGGGCACTCAGCCCAAGCAGGACAGGCCTGTTCCCACAAAACAGCCTTGTTCTTGTTGTGGTGTTTATGGTCATTACATGCAAGATTTTCCTCTTTTACAATAGATGAAGAAGATATGGGAGTCTCAAGTAGCATTGCGAGGACAGCAAGCCTTCCCTTCCGTCCCTCCCAGTGATGCACCTAGTTAGCTAGTTGTGCTTACTAATCCTTTCCCTCAACAAGGATTTGTGGCTACCCAACCACCTGAAGGTCAGGCGTTCACTCAACCTCTTCCATCTGGTACCCCGGATTACCAGATCCTCATGATGAACTCTGACCAACCTGTTATCGTTGACCTCAACCTTCATACTCGGTCCCATCAGTACACCAAGCCTCTCACTACGTCTATCCCCAAGCCACCTCCTTCAGTGTCTACAGAGACTCTTTCGACACCTAATGGTTCCTTAAATATCCCTCAGTCTAAGGTGGAGGTCCATACCAAGATCCCTAAGGGACCACTACGCCGAAATGCTACTTTTGGAAAGTTTCCCATTCGTATAGTATAGTAGATGATTTGGCGCAATCCCCTGCTGCCATCTCAATGCTGGAACTCCTCTAATTGTGCCCTTCACAACGAAAATCTCTACTATCTGCCATGGGAATTGTAGACCCTGTCGATGATCGCTTGATCATCTTCAATGTTAACTGGTCAGAACATCCTCCTCCTCCTGCTTTCGTCACCTTCCAAATCCCAGTCAAAATCGGAATGCTCACATTTCCCGATGTATCATTGATGAGGGGGCATCCACCTGTGTGATGTCCGCTTCAGTTTGGAAGCAACTTAGATCACCTAAGTTGGCTCCTTCCATGATCACTCTCTGAGCATGGGATGGCCACACCTCCCATCCCATTGGCTTGTTCCACAATTTTCCTATTACTCTCATGAGCAAGACTGTTTGCATTGATGTAGAAGTCATTTATGCCCCCTTAGATTACAAAATTCTATTGGGTCGTAGCTACACCTATGCGATGTCTGTTGTCCCATCTGCAGTCCACCACAAGATTTCCTTCCCTCATAACATAAAGATAGTCACCATTGACCAGTTGACATATCACGAACCAAAGTCTCAGATCTCCCCTGAGTCCATCATCTCTTTGGTGGCCAATAAGCAAACCATCTATCTTGTGACTAGTATCTCACCTGGAGTCTACAAAGACACTTCTTTGCTTGGTACATTCCCTGTTCCTCCTCCTCTTGTCTCTGATCCCAGCTCATCAAATTTTTGTATGATGCAATCATCTCGGGCTGCTCTCAAGTAGCCCACTTTGGCTAGTCAGGAGCCTCCTCGCCCTCCGCAGCCTGCTCCTAGCCCTTCGATTCAACCTTCTGGACCTCCTCCTCCTGTTCCTTCACCTACAACCGATATTCATGAGCCTCTTTATCCCCCTAGAATGGTTCCTCCAGGCCTTAACCATCTTGTAGCTATCCCACCTAGCCATTACCCCTCTGGTCATATACCGCTCCTAGCTCCCCCTCCCGGAGTGTACACAGTACCTATTATGGCTACCCTCTCTCTTCCTAACCTAACATTGGGGATTCCCGTCTGGTACCTTGATCCCCAAGCTGCTACCCCGCTTGGTCAACCCAAACCTTATATTGCTTTAACCCCAGTTCAACCAGTCCACATGACTTCTCCCACTGCTACAGTGCCTTAGCCACCTCAACAGGAACCCTATCCTATTGCGACAGCTTCGGGTAAGAAGGGAAAATCTCGCAAGAAGGCAACTAAAGACAAGGCTACCCTGACAAACCCTGCCCCTCCTCAGCCGCCAAAGCGTACTATCCAGTGTGCTTTGTGTGATGTTGTCGGTCATGCCACCCATACCTGTCCAGAATTTCCTCACCTGAAGCCCATGGTTAACGAAGCATTTCCGGATTCTAATATCACTATACCTGATTCAGTCTTGAAACTCAAGTCTTTGCACACAAATCACCCATGTGCTTTGTGTGATTTCCATGGCCACTATACTTACCTTTGTCCCCGCCTCGCGTCAGATGGTGTTTCTTCCACCAGTCACCCCATCTTATATTACAATGAGGACATTATGGAAGCAGTCACCACCCCTGACTTTATCTATCCCCCCTTACATCGAACCCATGCATTCGAACCACATACACCTTGTGGCCATTACATTGACATCCAATGTTTGGGTAAGGAGGCACCCATATTTGAGAGACCAGGAGAAGCAATTCTCCACAACTCTCTTAGTGTATCTGTTCATGTCAACTCTAGTACCATTATTCTTCCACATTTAGAAGAACCTCTAGAGTCCCATATCACTTTAGATCACTCTAGGGATGATACCCCTCATCATTCCTTCATCTTACATCAACAACCTAGTCCCTTCGACATGGTTGTTGACCAACCTATGAGTTTTCTAGGAGAGCACCAGTTCATTATCTCCAAATCCTCTCTTTGGGATAGTGACACCATGTATGCCAACCTGGAAACTTAAAGTCCATTTGATTCATATATGCAGTACCAAAAGAGATTGGTAATCCTCCATTCCCTTTCTCAAACTACATAACCATAACAAAAATAAATGGTGCACCACATCATTAAAATGTGTTTAGATTCCCCTTTTTCTAAATACATTTTGGCATGACCACAACATGCTTGGGGGCACCTATACCCCTCAACCATAAAAATTCTAGATCTCAGCCAAAAGCAACACTGAAACCCCCTTTCTTTGATAGGTCGCACTTTTCAGGTCATTTCCTGGGATAGGTCGCAGTTTTCTACCCAGTACCTGCTAGCCAGGTCGCAGAACAGACCCCTAAAAGTGTGACCTGGCCTGTTCATGAGCTCTGGGGACCTAAACTGAACTTTCAATCCACTAAAATGAAATATTAGGGTTAGGCCTCTTACCTTCAACTGACGGATCGCGATTCCAACAGTCAGTTTGTCCACTACGCTCGCCGCAAGATTTAGGGCCTTATCTCCTCTCTACATTCACCACAGCTCCACATGCAAATGAGTGAATTTGGAGGGAAAATTCCTTATTAAAAGAAAACCCCTGATTTTTCTTTCACCTATTGCGGCCAAACCGTAGCTCAGTTTGACGAACCATCTGTACTGTTGGAAAGCTCTCACCGAGCACTCAAACGGATATCTGTTAGTTTTTAGTGATTTGATACTTCACTAGGACACTTTTTATCCAAGAAGAATCACTTCACCCCTCCTCAGAATCGAATTTCTTCACTTGCAACACTCGTACTGGGGGCACCACTTTGCCTCCATACTTGTCCACGCCCGTGTTGATTTTCGTCATGAGTTACCATCTTGTACTCATGTTTCTATGGTTCCCCATTGGACCTTTACTATGTCACAGAACCATCGAGTCACCCTTTTTTAGAGCATTCGAGTTGAGTCATCATCGCATTCATGGAGTCTATCCCAAGTCCCTTTGTATCCCACTATAATCCTTCATCCTTCATTGCTTGGTCCCTCTCTCGTGTCGCACATTATGGCCTCTAGTCCCACTGTCCCCTACCCCTCATGATATTGTGTCAGTCGCTGCCAGGTCATCCATGGCCTTTATGCTCTAACGAGGGAATTCTTTCGTCCGCTACTCAGTACCCCCCCCCCCCATTTCATCATCACCCCTGGTGTCCATCTATCAGTCGCTTTACTATTTTCTCTCGTGCCGTAGTTTAGGAACCCTTATTGCCTCACCTATGGTAGACCTCCTTCTGTCGACATCAAATCATTTATTCCAAAAGACAGTTCTAGAGGGCAGTGTACCTTGGTTCCAGCTTCTACTCTTGTTCGATGCCTCGGAACAAGAAAAGGGACTCCTTATAGCCCTTTGACTTGATTTTTTCTCATCTCTAGCTCCTTTCAGCAAGATCGAGATCTGTATACGCGATGGTTCAGTGATGCAACAGATTGGACCGGTGATTCTCGGGTGTGTGTGAGATGTCTCGGCCCACATGTGGGGGTGGCCCTACAGGTAACCCCCCACATGCCCGAATGAACTCTTCCTTTCAGCCTTCGATTCATCTCCATATATTTGATGATGTCGGCCTCAGCCACTTGTAGCGCCTTTTTTATTGCATTTATCAGTCACATTTTTAGAGCCCTTTCCTATTTACAGGGGAATCTGGGTTGTATTTTGTATCTCATGTACTCAGATATTATTGAACAAGTCCTAGCTGTTATCCCAAGCACAATATGTATGTGAGATTCATTATCATATTCTTTATCTAGCCCATTTTTATGCCAGCATGTATTATATTTTTCAGTCACTTTTTTACTGGACGCCTTATTCTTTTTACTTTGTCTCGGCGAGCATAAGTATGCCTCCCCCGCCGCCTATAGCACAGGTACTCATTCATAAAAAGAGACTTGTCGCACCAGTAAGTCTCGCCTCCTCAGGGTCTAGTCCTCTCAGCACTTTGGTCTACCTTACATTTATCTCTCTTTGACTTCCCCTTCGGTGTCTAGTGATTGAGTTTTTACAACGTATTTCGGTCATACGATTAGCTCCTAACGCTTGCACGCTAGGGGGCAATATGTTACACCATTTTTTGGTCATCTAACATATTGCTATTAGATGGACCCAAGTACACCATGTAAGACCCATTTTACCCTAAGTAAAATTGCATTCACTATGAAAATTAACTTAGTAAACCACCTTTATTAAGTTGTTTATGGTCTAAACAGGCAACCCCATGAGGAAATATTAAATAAATCTACATTTGTTTGATTTTCCTCAAGGAATAATTAGTTAAACAGCAGTTTAATTAATATTCCTGGTTATATGCAACCCAAAATAGGGGAATTAATTAGATAAATCATTATTTATCTTATTATTTCCTAAGAATAATTATTTAAACCATATTTACATAATATTTTTTGTTGAATATGACTAAATCACCCATAAATAATTAAATAAATCATTATTTATTTGATTATTACTCAACCACATCCTTAAAATGATAAATAAATCATTTATTTATTTATTATTTACAAATAAAGGGATTTGACCCCCTTTTCCCTCCAACAAATATAATAAAATATTCCATAAAAGTTGGATCTTGATTTGGTTAATAATATTTTAATTATGCACCAACATCTAGACTAACTCAATATTTTGTTATAAATAGAAGGGTTTTTCCATTCATTCACCGCCTTTTGTTGCCTAAAGATCACTCTGGATCTATACTTTTGGTATGACTATTGATCCACCATCATAGTCATATTTTGCTACCAATTTTGTCTGGGTTTTCTACACCATCAAGAGAGAGGAATTTTAGATCTGAAGTGCTGAGGACTTACAAGAACCCATCCCATTGAGGAGAACTGGTAACACCCTTCTGTGTTTTCCTCCCAGGTGCCATTAATACAAAATTCATTCAAAATATTCTTGTCTTGTCTATTGGATGCATGGAGTAAATCTTGTTTTTTCTACTTCTTAATGTCTTCTAATGCATAGATCTATATTTTTGCAGCATTTATCTTGATCACCTAACTGCAGATCTGAGGATATTGGTAGCCATATTTGTTGTTAGGGTTGTTTGTTACGCACAACTAAAGTGGTATTTTTTCGTACGCTTGGAATTAAGATTCATACTAACAGAGGGTTGAAGGGCACCCGTCATATGCTCTAAGCATGATGTCGGATGGTTTCAATTTAGATGATCCTAAATTTTTCCAAACAGAGTTGGACATGATGCAAGTGGATGCTCCTTCGTCAACGATGCCTCATTGTGTGGTGATGTTATGAACTGAAACCGGTATTTGGAAAGTGACCAAAGAAGGGAGCCTGGGGCTTGCTTTGTGTAGGTCAAAAAAAATTAGGCGTGAATCGGAAGGGTCGATTTCACCTAATGTGGAAATTAAGGCTATACATTGTCTTGGGCACGATTGTAGGACCTCCAAAGCTGACATAGCAGCTGTTGATTGTGCTAAATCATAAACTATGTTTTAGCTATGAGTGGCTTTACAGTGATGTCCTACGCGCCTAGTTGTTCCCTTGACCATTTCCAGAAGGGGCTCTATAGGTACTTTGGATATGGTTAATGGTGCAGTAGGTGCCCTCATGCTCGTACTTGATGGATTGGTGTCCGGGGGGATATCATAGTTCTTATTCCTTCTTTGGAAGAATAATTCTTCTCCAGTCATGTAAATTGTGTGGATGTCACCTCTGGTATCATTTTGGGGTCGTTGTTATTGTTGGGTGTTAACGACTCCTTGGTGGGGGAAAGGCTCCTATATTATAGCGAGCTGTTGAGTAGGTCCCCCATGTCCACGGTTACCCTAAAAAAATTTTCATTTTTGGGAGCTCAAGATAGTGGTGAGTGTAATGGATGTATTCACCACATATGGAACAAGAATGATTTGTCCTTAGACTGTATCTCTTGTTTTTCCCTTGGGAGTTTTTATTTGGCTCTTGGTTTTGATTTCGGTTGGGGTTGCCCCTAGGCTGAGATCGCGGGGAGAATTGTTGATTGTTGCGCCCCTGTATAGAGTCTCCCTTTTGTTTATTCTTAGGCTTCTTTTTTGCAGTGTTTGGAGGGTTATTTCAGTTCTCCTGGTTGTAAGGCTGGTGTTTTTTAGCCTGGGATGGTTGCACTAGGTTCACCCATGCGTTTTTTTGCGGTGTTCAATTTTGTGCGGGGAAAGGGGGATATATGTTCCCCTGTCCCTGATTGGTGTAATATTGCTGGGGGGCTCTCTTCCATTAACATTCCTAGTTGAGTATTGGTTCCCCTGCGATGGAGGGTACGAGCCTTCCTGCTATTGATGGTATGGTATCACCCTATTCATCATATTCTGCAAAGGTGTAGATTGACTTTAGTGGTAGCTAGGTTGTCACATGTTTTGGGTAGAATCATATGATTATCCTGGGTACTAGATACTGCTTACTAGGTTACCTTGAGTCAAGGATTTGATCAAACTATGTAGAGTATTCAACACTCTTGGTAACTCTCTATATGTTTTTAGGCATGGGGCATTTGTTAGGACATTGTAAATATATCCTGACTGTGTGTATATGAGTTCAAGTTGTTGGGATTTTCTAATGGAATCCTCCTCGAAGGTAGGTTTTTGTGTCTCCACGTCTCTTGATATCTATGTTGTGAGAGCTGTCAAAAATAATTGCAGCAATGTTGTATCTTCAAGTTTGGCCTTACAAAAACTACAACTTCGCTACCATTCATGGAGACGGTCTGATATATGGACAGCTAGTGTTTGCCTAAAATTATTCAACAGTTCCATTCCCGAATCATGGTGAATGGGTAGCTGAAAATATGTTAGGAATGCAATAGAGAGGGCGCTAAAGGTTCCATGCAAATCAAAAGGTTCCTCGACATACCATTTCGCTGCAGGCCCTATTAAGGTGTGTTGAAAATGTCTTAGTCGAATAGTATCATCAATGATACTATTGGATGAACACCACATGTGGAAAGTCATAATATGATTTCCGGGGTCTTTCGCTTTCTTCCCTTTGAATTTTGGTATATCCGAAGGGAGCTTCGTGGGATTTGGATGCCAACTAAGGTTATGAGCAATGGATTCATTAGTTAAATTTGTTAGATCTGGAAGATTTAGTGATGTTAAGGATGGTAATTGAGTATTTACTACCATTGTGTACTATGGAAAAACAGGTGTCTAAATGTGATGGTTTATGGGGGGTTCCTGGGGGCTCTTACCATGTGGATTTCCCTGATGAATATTCTACTAACTCCCAGAAGGGGTAGTGCTCCTCTGCCCTTTAGGGGTTGTGGGAGGAGTTGAGTGTGGTGACCCTGTTGGGGTTTCCACTGGTATGGCATTGGGTGACCCTTGGGGGTTTCCAATCACAAATTCCCTGATAAAGGATGAACTAATAATGGTGGTGGTGTGTCATCTCTGACGCCTAAATGGCGAAAGACCTAGCACTCTTCCCTCTAATGGGGGGAGGTCCAAGAAACGCCTAGATCGAGGAGGTCCCGTTGGTTCTGTTATGGTGTCGACTAGCTTAATACTGGTGACACTTTTGGTTTTCTGGAGGAAGGAATATTTTTATCAAATAAAATATGATCACATGCATGAAACAAAGCAAAAAAATAAGAGGTAAGTTTTCCTTTAAATTAACGCTATGTGATCAAGCAAGAAAAAAATATGGTTTTTTTTTGTTTTGCATATGATACTCAAAATCATATATAGACCTATTCGCCCTTACACTCTCAATGTAACTAGGCCTTGTGAAGATGTCTTCTGATGGGTATTGGGGCTACCGTCCTAAAATAATTGGTGACGCCTTCTAGCAGGTGAATAATCGACCAAGGTAATGGTAAGAGGATTAAGTGTTGCCTGCACTGTCACCTATAGGGAAGGATGCCCTATTTTTGGCCACTAAAGTAACGTCGTCCCACATGAAAATTCGAGTCTTGATATTTTTCTTATTTAGCTACCAGTACCAAGAACTAGATGGGTCAGGTGTTAGCCACCTATAACTTTTTTATATCCAATGGTGGTTAATTTGGTTTTTCAAAAATTCAAGAGATAGTTCCCTTTGAAAACTTATCATATTTTAAAGTTTTTATGATGATTATTACTCTTTAAGTTAATCTTTACTGTTGTTTCCCTTTTATCCTAAAAAACCTGTTGTTTGTCAAGAGAAAAACTACTTAAAACCCCTATTTTCTATCATTTTCACTCCTCCTTTCACCCATTTTTCCCCCACAAAATCCCCCAAAAATACCTTCATTTAGCCTCTAAAACCATTCCAAAATCCCTTTAAAACCTTTTATTCCCCCTTATTTGGTTTTAAATCCTCTTATATCCCCTACCGGAACCCTCAGTTTGGCTTAAAAACCCTGTTTTTTGCATAAAAATCACCCTTTTAACACTTAATAGGAATTAAGCCCCTAAGGGCTTTTTTCCTTTAGCCTCTAAAATACCTCAGGACTAAAGAGAAATAATCTTTCTGCAAGAAAAAAAATGAGCAAGAAAGATTATTTCTCTTTAGTCCTGAGGTATTTTAGAGTCTTTAATCTTTCTCTTTAGTCCTCATGCTTGTTTATTTCTCTAATAGTTCAAATAGTTGGTTTCAGCATGATTTATGGTTTTCCCTTCTTGTCTGTTGCCACTTGAAAACTATTTTTGAAGTCTCCCTTTGAAGTACCATTGTTTATAGTTAGCCAAGGAGGTCTATTTTGATCATACCCTTTGTCCATGCTTGAACAATTGTTTTAAAGGTCTTTATAGTTGTGATCATAGATGTGTTAGGTGTTCCTCTTCTATGACTGCAATTATCAGTGAATCTTTTATGTTTTCTAAGTCCTTTGAAATAAAATCTTTGAGGAAATAGGATGTGCTCCTGAATCTTATATTTCATTTTAAAAGTTGTCTTGAAGTCATCATTTTCTTAAAGTGTGGTTTGTAGAATTCATGGTTAGCCCTGTCTATCAAATACCTCTTTATGTTCAAGTTATGTTTTTAAGTTCCCTTTGTTGAGAATTCAAACTCTCTTTCAAAATCATTAATGTCCATCTCATTCACAAAACTAAAGGATCTTGTGGCCAAGTTAGATTTTCCCTTTGATATCCCATATCCATTGATGAGTTTGTCATAAACCTCTTCTTAACTCCATTGCCCAATGAATGTGACACTTATTCTTTCTATATATACTACCTAGACCTTTCATGCTCTACTGTGCCAATTCAACCAAACAAACAAAACAAACACTTGCACTAAATAACTATTCTAAAATCAATACTTAAAAGAAAACAAGACATACCTTTGCAAACAATTTGAGAGATCCCTCTCTGAGAACAGGAGGACTAGATCTTGGAACTCTAAAGATTGGTTCTGATGTTGCCTTGTATTTTGGTTAGCAAATCTATCAAAACAAAGGATACCAACATCAGGTAGCCCCAAAAATTATCGCACGCATTGGGCCTAAGCTTAACCCCCTCTGAAATGGGTCTCTAGTAATGCTCAGGTATTTGTTCCGTGGGCAGATAGATGGATTTGAAGCTCCCTAAAAAGTCAAAATCTACGTTTCAAAATGTAGAATAACCATGGTGGCTTATTGTATGCCTACCCCTGATGGTCCTAACCTGAACTATAATTTATTTTTTGGCCCGTGGGGAGAATATAGTGAGTTCGATTAGTGATTATTTTTAGAGTCTCAATTTTATTAGGGTGTGCCTTGGTGAAGTAACTGTAAGAAAAGGATAAAGGTCCCAACACACTGGGTTCCTTTTGGTCCAATTCTTATCGATGCTTCATGTGTGCTTTGGATTGTACAATCACAAGTGTTATGAGATGTGGATATGCGTTGATCCCTTACAATCCTTTTTCTAATTACCCTCTGTGTGATTGTTCCTTGCAAAAATAAACAAAGTACAGATTATGGGTTGCTTACACCTTGCCTAGTTAGACTAATTTTTCACTACAGGGACATGGAAAATTATCTTAGGAAAGTGTTCATATGCATACCTAGGCTCACCATGAGGTGCAAGGGTGGCAAAGATTACTTTCTTTATTTTTGACAATGTGGTCCTAGTCTCAATTCCTAATGCAAAATTGAACTAATCTAATGCAAAAATTGAAAAAACTTGAAATAGCTAAAGATATGTAGATATATGGGCCACTTAATTTTATGATAATTACACTATGTGTTATGTATCTTTTATGAGAAAATTGTTTGTTCGGACAACATATGTGGATTTAAGTCCACTTACTTTTTCCTACTTAAATTATGTGTGATTTGAAAAAATAAAAACCGAAAATAAAAACTACTTAGTTGTTAAGCTAAATTCTTACAAATAAGAGTCCTAACCAGTCATGCAATATCAGAACATAGTGATGGAAAATTTCTTATGGGCTGCCAACACTTTGCAACTGCAAAAAATGAGAAAAACCAAGTAAAAATGGGCTTGTTGCCTACCATGCGTCTTATCCACCCATAGGTGCGAAGCATGCATCTATCTAAATAGAATGTGTGCGTTTGGGAAGAAGCAAAAAAATTCCTCCTCCTATGGGAAAAATTTCTCACTTGAGGGTGACTGAAGGTGCTAAGAGGATGCAAGAGTAATTTTGCAGCAAGCTGAGTAGGAATAAGGACTTGCATCAACAACCATTAACTCAAAAAAAAGAATCTAGTGGAGTCACCATTCCTGTGGTAGTGTATTCGGCACATGGGCAGATGAAATACACTTTGATTAGTAGGGAGGTTTCTTACCTACATGCAAGTCATAGGTCAAAGTGGTTTTTCAAATGTTAGTGGAACAAGTTCAACATGTAATAATCTAAGTTAAATGGAAGCATAGAATGCTACATAAACAATGAAACAAAAACAAAACAACATTCACAAGAAACACGCTCAATAGAGAAAACACACTAATAACTCATCAATGGAGAGATTTATCCCTTTATTAGGTGCTGGTAGTAGTATAAGATAGAATGCTAATGCCATACCTGTACCTTCTACCCACCTTTATCCCCTTAATCATCTACTGTTACCCTCCCCTCTAACCTACTGCCTTTCTTGTCCTCTTTTAATAAATAACTCTCCTTGAACTACCTTTTCCCCTCCCTCTTTTTCTTTTCTTTTCTTCCCTTACGATTTAACTCTGTAGTTAAAACTCGCTAATTAAACCCCTCTGGTACTGCTAATTAAATAAACCCCCCCCTTAAATATATTTATTAAAATAGACCCTTTTAGTTACCCTTAGTTTTAATATACAACCTTCTTAATCTAAACAAACCTCCCCCTTTTTTGCATTAAATAAATAAACAAATAAATAAAATTTTAATATAATTACTTTAATAAAATCATACAATTCTAATTTTATATTAATAACTTAAATAAACCATAAATTACAAAAATTTCACTACTTGAGAAGGAAATAATTATAAATTAAAAATATAAATTATTAGTAATTAAAAAATCTCTATACCCTTATAATAAGTAAGTATATTTTATTATTCACCTATTATAATAAATATTAGCATTATCCTCAAAAATTTAAATATTAACATACAATTCTAAATATAAATAACTTTAAATTATAAATGCTTTAATTATTACTACATAAAAAAGTAACAAATATAAATAAAATATGAAAGAATACATTAATTAATTTACAATTATTAAGACTGGTTGGCCTTTTCATTTTTCTTTCTCTCCACTATTTATTAACCCTAATCTCCTCTCTTCTTAGCAGATTGTCCTGATGATGAGTCTTGATTTAGACTAGAAACATAGACTAAAAAAAACTACTGTGGATATTCCGAGTTTTACATCTGAAAAATATTAACTTGATGAGAAAGTCAAAAGACAAGAATTATTCCTTTTGAATTTCCCATCGATAGTACTCGAAAGAGAATAAATAGGACTCAATTAGAGTCAATCGCCAACGAGATCTTATCTCATTCACCTCTATTACCTCCACTCATTTCCACAACCTCCACTCCAACAATCAGTGTTACTTTAACTAGTTCCAGTACTTAGACTATTATCCCTTCAACTAGTTCTAGCACTCAGCCTGCCTCTTCTTCAACTCAAACTCAATCCATCACATCCACTCGAGTTCCAATGGCAAGCCACCCATGGAACAATGCTAAATCTCCCCTTTTTCATCTACTGTTACCCTCCCCTCTAACCTACTGCCTTTCTTGTCCTCTTTTAATAAATAACTCTCCTTGACCTACCTTTCCCCCTCCCTCTTTTTCTTTTCTTTTCTTCCCTTACTATTTAACTCTGTAGCTAAAACTCGCTAATTAAACCCCTCTGGTAATTCTAATTAAATAAATCCCCCTCTTAAATATATTTATTAAAATAGACCCTTTTAGTTACCCTTAGTTTTAATATACAACCTTCTTAATCTAAACAAATCTCCCCCTTTTTTGCATTGAATAAATAAACAAATAAATATAATTTTAATATAATTACTTTAATAAAATCATACAATTATAATTTTATATTAATATCTTAAATAAACCATAAATTACAAAAATTTCACTACTTGAGAAGGAAATAATTATAAATTAAAAACATAAATTATTAGTAATTAAAAAATGTCTATACCCTTATAATAAGTAAGTATATTTTATTATTCACCTATCCTCAAAAATTTAAATATTAATATACAATTCTAAATATAAGTAACCTTAAATTATAAATGTTTTAATTATTACTATATAAAAAATTAATAAATATAAATAAAATATGAAAGAATACATTAATTAATTTACAATTATTAAGACTGGTCGGCCTTTTCATTTTTCTTTCTCTCCACTATTTATTAACCCTAATCTCCTCTCTTCTTAGCAGATTGTCCTGATGATGAGTCTTGATTTAGACTCGAAACGTAGACTAAAAATGACTACTATGGATATCCCGAGTTTTACATCTGAAAAACTACACCACTGAAACCTCCAATCTAGCAAGTTAATATTCTTCGAGGTTGTAAAGAAGACAAAATACTAATCTCAGATGTTTGAGAAGGTTCAGGATTTTCAGCAGAAATGGATACTCTCTCTAAATTTTCTATCAAATACTTAACTTCAAGGGAATTTTGATAAAACTTGGGAGACAGTATGGGTTGAGTATCACTAGGAGATGTAGGATAAGGATGATAAACTTCAAATTTTAAAGATGAAGATCTACATAATTTTATGAAAGTTGATGGGGATCTAGAGGGAGAGAGGCTTTTAGATTGACCTTTAGATTGATCGTACCTTCTTTCCATTCACAAGGCCCTCCTTCTAGCGCCAAAATTTTGAGGCCTCAGAATTCGCTGCCACAACATGGGGGAAAACCACCCGGTCCATACCTTAAAGCAGCTCCTTTTCCATTTGGTGTGGTGGCTCTGACTGGGGATAGTGGGACCAGTGTCCCAATAAGGATGATTTTGGGGTGTGTTTTGATTATACAACATGCAATGGAAAATTATTCTAATCTATCACATGCATCTATCTAAAACTATCTATTCTACTATATTCCTGGGGTGTTTCTTCCTTTAAGCGATCTAAAGAGATATCCTTCAACTATTAGTAATGTAGATTATTTAACAGTTGAAAGAGATGAAAATTATATAAGATGATTCTTCTAACAAAATATTTTGATTAGAAGAATTGTGAGAAGTATATCACATTCATATGTGTGATTATATATCTAATAATAAATCACAAACAAATATTAGTACAGAAGTGCATTTAGCATTCATCTATAATGATGTTTCGAATATATAATGCAATAAAAAGATGATTATCAATCTAGAAAGAAAAACTTAATACAAGTGAATAGAAGTACCATATGTACGAAGTTCTACTCACGTAAACTGATAGTCGATATCTTATCTGCTTCACTTTAAAGTAATTTAAAGAGTACAATTGTGCAACATCAGTTAAAAAGCTTCAAATGTCAAAAGATAGTAGATTGTGTTCCATTAATTCATCAAAGAATTCACAAACTTACAAAAGTGCATTCTTTGAGAATGTTTTGGAAAAAATTATGGACCCTTCTCTAAATGCATGAGAGGGGTTTAAATACTAAACTAAATATGTTTAAAAATAGATTATTACATAAAAATAGAGGAGGTTTCAAACAACCATCCTCGTAAGACAAACTTCAGCTACAATCTAGGAAAATAAAGTAACAATATGACTATGAATTCTGATCTTTCATTTGGATTTGATCCTGAAGTTGACAAATATCTAGCATGAGCTTGAGCTGAGCTGGATGCGAAATCCTCGATTTGACCTGTCCCTTGAATACCGCATTTGAGAGTGTTGGTTGTGATCTTCTTGTTGAATATATTAAAGGCTGCAGGGTCTCATACCAATGATAAGGTTTAATCAGAAATTTCCAATAATTTTCTTGGTCAAACTTATTTACTTTTTTAATCATTTAATCCTTCATTTCTGCCTTTTGTTTCCACTATGTTTCCAGTTGTTTGACTTTTGAGATCACTTCAGACGTGCACTCTTTGATAAGTTCTGATTTTAAAATTTGTTCACATACGGATTCAGTAATCTCCTTTGTCAACCTTGATGCTTTCGCTAATGATTTCTCTGCTTGCTTTATCTGTGCCTTCCAATCCTTGAATAAGATATCCTTGTGGAATTTATCTACCTGAGGTAGGTCAGCTTCCTTGCCTGAGTTTGATGCTTGTCATTGAATGTGTTCATTAATTTTCTTCTCAACTTTCTCACATTCAAGTTTCTGGATAGCTACTTTTTGGATCAGTATTTCACTTGAGTCACAATAAGAGCTAGTGATAGAAGCTTGTTGGCAAAATACTTCTTCTTGTTGTTTTAATTTAGCATTTACATCCAATGCTTCCTTTATGAATTTCTCTAGTTATGGCTGGCTTTGTAATATGTTTATTGCTACTTCCAGTTGTGTTTGCTTCTTAGTGAATTGTACTTGATGCTGCAATTTAAGATTTTCAAAATAATTTTGAAATTGGGACATCTTTAATTCCATTTTCTCACTGGAGTTACAATATTTATGTAGGATAAGCCAGAATGATATCTCGATCATGAGTTTCAGGAACTTTTTTTAATGGAGTAATAGTTTCTACTAATTTATGAGAATGTTCTAGTGTCTGAGAACCGATAGCTTGATCAGTATTGGAATTTTTTTGAGGAGTTTTTATTGCTTTAGAAAACTCATCCCATTCACTCTTCAAGTCCTTTGGTTGAGACTTTTCTGACTGATCAAATGTATCTTAACTGTGCTAAACTTCTTGAGAAGATGACTCTGTTCCATTACTTCCTCTTTTTTCCTACATCTCAATCTCTTTGATTACTTGATTGATTAACTTTTCTGGTGATATAGGTAAATTTGGGCACCATTCCCAATGACCTCTTTAAACTGTACATCATCCCTAGAACCAATGAATAGGGTCTATCATTCCCTATCATTTAAGTTGCTACATGCCCTAAGACAAAGAACAAGAACAAATCATCCATGAATTCCATTGAAAGGTTTCCAAGATTTGAAGTACATGTTATATCACCTATGATCTCACCAACTCAGTCTCTCAAGGGGCTAACTGCTTTGCATATGCAGTTTCCTCCATTCAAGGGTGCTCTGCAAATCACTTCCCAACACTCAAGGGTGTTTTGGTCAATTGGGAGAGAGATCCTGATTGTTATCAAATCTCCACATGGCCAGTGCCTTCTAGAAGAGTGCATATGTGTCAAACTTTGAATCCATCTACCCATTCAACACCTCTGAGCTTGGGAACATGTCTTGCCTATTATTAGAAAGTCATTTATTTTGAAACTACCTTCGGCTCATCTATAAATTGAGCACAGATCCTAGTGCTTGAGAAGGAAGAAATTTGGTAGAGAAATGTTGTTGTATTCTCAATTGAGTGTTTGATTTGAGTGATATGTTGTTCGAGAGATGTTCATTGTGATGAGGCTAGGATGATGCTAGAGTTGGTGACATCAAATCAATCTTTGGTTGTAACCTCCCCCTTCTATCCATTAATAAATATTGCTGCTCATTTTCCCACATATGTATATGTATAAGCTTCTATCTTTCATATTATGGATTCTTAGCTGATGTGTATGTTTCATGTTTCATTGATTTAACTGATTAAGATAAATAGTCATTTGTATATTGAAATCTCTTTGTTTTTTAGTGTTTATACTTACAAGAAATAGCCTGGCGATCAAAGTTGGATTGGAAGCTACAACAAGAGCGACAGAAGGAGAATAGGAAGAAATTGGACCCCAAGTAGGTTTCTCCATATTTCTATGTCTATTTACTCTTAGGAAAATTGTTTGCAAAGTTTTTGATCTGTTGTTCTAAATGAGAACCACATTTAGGGAATGTGTTTTATCCGTAATTCATAATTCTGCATAACATCTGGGTTTTCATTTCTATTTTAGGATTCATTTTCAAAATGACTTGAATTTTGAGATTGATGTTATGAATGACCTGAATCATCTTCAAACATGTATTTCACTTCATTATCCAGGATAATACTTGGAGTAGGTATGTTGACATCTTCAATATTCAATAAATCCAGAGGAATCCTTTCCAGACTCTTGCTTTTGTATTCTTGGAAGGCTTCCAATTCATCTTTATTGAGTTGACTGGATGAAAACTTAAGTACATCTAAAAACTTGTCAATACGATGAAAGAAATCATCAAAACTATCTATATCTTTCACAAAAGGATTTACTTTGAGCTTTATGATGTAATTTTTAATCACATCATTGGGGTCATATGGCTGCTTTAGCATTACTACCAAATTCAATAGATTAACATTCGAAACTTCCTTGTAGGCATGAAAAATATCAAAAAGTGAAAAAGTACCGCACTATAAAGGAAAATTAGGCCAAACATCCTTCTTAACATTCTTAAGTTGTTTAGAAATACCATTTACAACGAGCTGGTAGGAAATTTCTCTTGCAAGGAATTTATCAGGAACATAATATGGTAGGACATGAGGAGAAACATAACTACTAAAAACTCTGACATAAGTCACAACTTTCCTCTGCGAACCATCTAGCAACTGGAAAAATGTCTATACTAACCTCTTTGGAAACCCTAGGGGCATTCTCATTGAATATAATCTGGTACATACGAAACATGAATCTATGGCAAGTTTTGTAGAAATGCAGATGGAAGTGTGATTCCCAAAGGGCTCTTTGGTAAATGTGGATTAGAGTAGGGTCTTGGGTCATCCATTTCCATCCCATAGTATGAAAACTAGAAGAAAAGAAAATTGTGTCCATGACATAAGCACTCATGTAAAAGGGGGGTATTTCTCTAGATGAAACACTTCTTTTACTCTTGTACTCCATGATTTTTCTGGCTAAATTACCAGATACGATATTTTCCCAATTCAGAATTAAGGAATTGATGATTACGTCAATTAACGGGACCCAATCTACAAAAAACGTAGTGTTATCAAGTTTTTCATATAATCTACACAACATACTAGCAGCATAATAGTAAGGGGAAGGAATTTGTGCTATTGGGTATGTACCAAGTTTATCTCATTTAAGCTTTCCTTGGTCTTCCTTCCATTCCTTTATGACTTTCATCAGGTCTGGATGTTTTTCTCTAAAGCTTTGAAGAAAATATTTGTCATAGTTCTGCTGTGGGACGGGTAAGTGGTACATTGTCCTAAAATCTTATGCCTTGAACGAATAGATATTCTCGCCCTTTGAATCCTTGAATGTTCTATCTTCCATTTTCAAGTGGTCAATTACCCACTTAACCATGTCTATATAGGGGAGAATATTTGGCCTTGCTGCTACTTTATGGATGAATGAACATGCAACTTCGAAATAGGCCGAGTTTGAAGGAATTGATGTGCTTGATGTAGAAACTCTAACTATTACCCTTGGCTTTTCATCCTCGAAAAACCTGTACATTTCCTCCCATGAAGAACTTATGCATTCCTTGTTGCAGGTTGTGTCTGAGAATAGAGGAGACATATCTGAGTCTTCGGTAGATGATGCTTGGGCAATTTATTTTCCTTTCTTGCTCATTTTTTTTCTTGCTTTGTTAAGTGGTTTCCTGATTTCAAACAAACAGAGCAGATATTAAAAAATATATAGAACAGAGAGGTCGACAGAATTAAAACAAATCCAGCGCTCAATCACTTCAAAACATGCTCGAAGTAGATATGAATCTATCAAAACCTTATTTCTATTAAATGATGTTAATCACTGATAATATTTTTCAATCAAGTCTCTTACACCTTGACGTGAAATTTCTATAGAAGATCAATTTAAGACGTTGGATCTAATATTCATTTTTATTTGATATGAGTCATTTCGCATGCTTGAGTAATTAACTACTAGTTCATCTCCCATCACAACTTATAACTATTTCCATTTGTGATGTTACCCATAATTCTTGCGAAATGCGATCTGTGCAAATCGCACATCGCAATGTTTATGCGGTAATAAGTTTGCTTTTAGTTATGTCCTGCGAAATGTGAAATGTGCTTTTAAGAAATCATTCCACTGTGCTTTATCATACTTTGGAGCTTTATGTTTGTTTCTTTATTGGCTTGTCGGGTATATTTAATCGCAAATTTAACTGAATTTCTTATAAGTTGATCATTTTATTAGGCGCGATGTGATTTTGGTTTATAACGGTGTTTAAATCGTTAGCAATAATATTTTAATATGACTTTGGAAATGATTTAGCACATATCGCAGCCTGCATGACTTAGTGGATTTAATTCATTTAAGTTTGTAAGCTATGCGAATTGCGATGCGCACTAAGGAATGAAAGTGGAAAAGCAAAAGAAACTTTATTTCCTCGAGTTTTTTTATTTAAGCTAAAAAATAAATAAAACAAATTTCCTAAATATTTTTAAAGGGTCCCCATTTAGTAAAAATAAATGGGGTTTGTTGTATAGCACAACACTCCTATGCTTGATTGATTGGAAAATTCAATAAAATGCATGTATTTTTGAAAAGGAAATGATCCATGAGATGCTAGTATCTTAATCTAGAATTGTTGTCACAATTGGTTTAGGTAGATGGCATAGGATTTTGAAGGATATATATGATGGATTGCCTCCATGCACAAATCTTCCATGGTGACAACATGTTTGTCATTTTGTTGGAGTTGGCTTTGTAACCTTCCATTTTTTCCCTCTGTTTCTTGAAGTTGCCCCTTTAACATGGTTTCTCTGAGTTTGACATTAGATAAATCCCTCCCCACTTAATTGACCTTTTCTTCCATGATTCCTATTTCATGCACACCTTTTTTTTTTTCAATTTATATCCAATGATGTGTGTGTGCTATTTATTTCTCTAGCTGATAAAATAGGGGGACTACAATATTTTTAGGAACCATTCTTTCTCCTTGAATAAATGTATAATAGGAGCTCAGATTTGAGGGTGTGAAATTGCTGAAATTTCTTTAGGGACATATTTTTGGGAGGTAGGCTCCTCCTTTTGTTCCTTCTCTTCCTTCCCTTTGGCATCCTGCCCTTTAATATGTGCCTCTTTAACAACATCCTGGGCCAATTTACCTTCCAAGGGTTTCTTATCTTCCTCCTCCAGGGTTTTCTACTTTGTTTGTGGCACTACTAGAGTTTCTTGTAGCAAAAACAGAGTTTCCTGTAACAAACTCTGTTTTGCGTGTAGAAAACCCTCATTTTCTCATTTCTCCTTCTTTTCTACATTTTGATAGCCTGTGGG
The DNA here is from genome assembly GCA_034641835.2 of Pinus albicaulis. Taxonomy (NCBI): domain Eukaryota; kingdom Viridiplantae; phylum Streptophyta; class Pinopsida; order Pinales; family Pinaceae; genus Pinus; species Pinus albicaulis. The sequence goes on from CM076572.1 coordinate 1,143,839,895, forward strand.
GGTTGGTAAATTTTTAAGGGATGTTAGCATTGAATAATGTCTCCTTCTATAGGTCATAGGTGTCCTCTCTGGTGAGGTGACCTCTTGAACTTTTCCTTCTTCTAAGATTATTTCCTCTTTCTTTTTGGGTGACTCCTCAATTTTTATAAGGATTTTTGTTGGAGTATGCGGTTTCCCTTGCTTTACCCTAGCACTCTTTCTAGTTCTAAAGTACATGGGGGTTTGTCTTTTTCTTTGGGCCTTCACTGGTGTGCTTAAATTGGCTAAGGTAGCAGCCACTTGTTTCTCTGATATTTCTAGTGAAATGATTTTCTATTGGGGAGAGGTGCCCAACATAGGGTCTAATGTCTCTTCCTCCCTTGTCTCATCTTCCATATTCTCTTCTGGATCTTCTTCTTTTTCATCTTCCTCTTTTTCTTATTCTTTTCCTTCCTCTGTTTCTAGAGCTTCTAATTTTTCTACTTCAATCCCCATCTCTTCCTCTTATTCATCTTCTCCTTCTGTCTCTTTGGTTTTCGATCCTTCTTCTTCCATTTCCCTCCCTCCAAGACTAGAGGCAGGGGTTTGCTCAGTTTGTGTACCTATGAATGTTTCCCTATCCATATCTATGAAATTGGAACAAGATATAGGGGTGTTCAATCTATTCATAGCATATCCTATTATAAGCTTGATGAGGCCATGGTGAGCTAAGTGTTGGTAATTTCTCCCCCTCGCCTTTTGGTTCATGTCCCTAATTGAATGTAGGAGGAAGTAGGGAATTTTTATTCTTAGTTCTATAGGGAGATCTCCTTGGAACCTAAGCTCATTCAACATTCTGAAGTGGTATCCATAAACCACACTGAATCTTCCCTCACAAGAAATGTATTTCATTATGTGAAATTCTACTTCATCCCAAGGGTATGGAAGGCCTTCTCTTCTCACTCCATTTTTTTCCTCATTTAATTCTTCATTTGGAATAAAGAAGTTGTTTTTGGCTACAATGTCGGAAACCCTATCTTCTCTATTCCACTTGACTCCCAGAGGAAAATTGGTCACTCTATTAATCAATTCGGGTGTATTGGTGATGGCTAGATCTCTGACCACAATGGTGGCCATATCATCTACTTGTGCATGGAGAGCCATTGTGAATTCTCAAGCCACCTCCTCATCAAAGCCCTTGAGGAGCTCGCAGAATCATAGTGACTGATGATTCCTGAAATTTCCAACACCTAAGGTTGCAATCTGATTCTCTTGATATCGATGGATTCCCTTCTGTTAAAACATCCTCCCATTTTATGGTTGTGTTAAGAAGATGGATAAATGGATTTTTCTGATATTATTGGTGATGTGTGGCCTTACAGGTTATAAGTTTACATAAACCCATACTACCAAGATTCTATTTCATCAATCAGCCTCTCAAATTTTGAATTAGTGTTGTGACTGTGTAGAAATTTTCATGGAAAAAATTCACAATTTTGGTGAGGTGACATCCAATTACCTCTGACCTCTGGTGTTTTTTGCGTGGGAGATAGTGGTTTTAAGTGTGAATACCACCTATGAGTGGCTCTCACTACAATTATGGGCACTATTCAACCTTTTGTAAACTTTCATGTAGCATTAGAAGTTTCCTATAGCACGGGGTTGCATGCAGATTTCGGCCTTGGTGCAGAGTTCTTTAATGGTGCATGTCACCATCCTTCTCTAATTTATCTCGAAATTCTCAATGGAATGAGTAGAATGAGCCAAAACTTCCCCTTATGTCAACTTGAACAAATTTGGAGCAGAGCGATGACTTGGACTTTAGCACGGGTTTTCCTCTTTTGGACCATTGGTCCCACTCCACTTAATCATGGCCTTTTGCCTCGGAATTGCCTCCATGTCCTCATGAACTCACCCTTAACTTATTTAAATACCCAGGTGGCATGCACACTTCAATTCTTGTTCATTTTGGCTTCATGAGGGCGGTCAAGTTAACTCGCCACCTTTTTTCCTTTTTAACCTCTAATTCTCGATATTAATTCATTCTGATCAACATGATGCATAGTGAGAGGGTAATGGACAATACCTAATCCTACCCATTACTAAGGAATTGAAGAGATTATTTGATTCAATGTGCTGGAGTTTGGTGATAGCCATGATTTTTTTCCCTTTGTTGTGTTTTCTTTTATGCATTTTTCAGAGTGAGCAGCTTATTTATGAGTGAGTTGCTTAACATTTTTATTTGCTTTTTCTTCTTGTATGTATTGCATGGAGGTCCTCATTTTTTTTTGATGTTGTGGTCATCCTCCTAGAGTCTTATAATGGTCATTGGATCCATCTCCATCAATTTATTCTTACTATTTAGGCTTGATTTTTCATGTAGAGGATTTCTATAGGAAGTGATCAACTTCCTGTAGCAGTCATTAGGGGAATTTTGAGGTCTAAAATGGGCCTCCTAAGGAAATTATAAAATAATAGTGGAAATAATAAAATAATTTTTTATTACATAATCAAATTTTAGAGGGAAAAAAGGAAAAATACTTTTTCAACTCGTATTTTCAACGTATCTCCCAAATTTTTTATTCAAATTTCGAGCGGGAGTACTCATTGGATGAAAAATATAATTCCTCATCCAAGGAGTACTCATGTTGCATACTTTTTATGGATCCTGCTACCCGAAAAATGAGAAATACATGAAAAATGTGATTGCAATCACGTTTTTTAATGTATTTTTCATTTTTTGTGTAGCAAGGTCCATCAAAAGTATGCAACATGGGAACTCCTTGGATGGGGAATTAAATTTTTCATCCAACGAGTACTCCTGCTCAAAATTTGAGTAAAAATTTTGTGAGATAAGTTGAAAAAGTAGTTTTATTATTTTATTACTTTTTAATATTTTAACCATTTTACTTAAAAAATGGTGAATCATCCCCCATGGTTGACATCATCATCTTGAATCCTATTGGTTCTTATAAAGTTTATTTTTATTGCACATTTTTCTTAGGAGGCCCATTTTAGACCTCAAAAATCCCTTGATGTTCCTTTCTACTACTTTGGAGTTCCAGGTTGCTGAAAATGAGGGGAAATAGTTTATGGAGATTAGGTATGGAGATATGGACTGAGTGGAGTGATGGAGAGATGAGCGCATAGGTCCCATGTCAAGATATAGGTGAGCTAGCTCCTAGTGGCGAAAAATAGGGTTTATAGAGTGAGAAATCATGCATGGAGTGCAGTGAGGATTAGGAGTGGTAGGTATAGGCAAAAAACTGGTATTTATGCTTTTGTTGAAGATTATATTCCCTTGAGATATCTTCCTTTCTTGCGGATGACTTTCCTGTAGTAGTACGGGGTTTATTGTAGCACTACAGAAAATCCTGTAGCAACTAGGATATCCTATAGCAATTACAGCGAGGAGAAAAATATGGGATTTTTGCTCACCTAAAGGGAGAAATGGGTGGATGGATGCATGTTGGGGTTGCTTATGGAGTGGGTATGCAGAGGAGAGAGAGAAGAGAGGAAGAAAATTGCTCCTTTTTGTGTAATCAGCAACCTGAAAAACAGAAATCAGTGAGTGCATAGGTGTTGCTTTCATTTTTTTTTCTCTTTTTCTCTTTGTTTTTCTTTTCTTTTCTTTTTTCTCTCTCTTTTTTTTTTTTTTGAAGACAGGTGGGCTGCATCCATAGAGGTTTACAACCCACAAGCCTGCCTTGGGCACCTCAAAGAGGTTTTCACCCAAGGATATTTTATTTATTTTCTTCTCTTCCTTTTTTTTTGCTCCAGGATCGCCTCATAGAGGTTTTCAACCCAGGAGTTGGCCTTGGATGCCTGAGAGAGGTTTTCACCCATGCCTCTTTATTTTATTTTATTTTTTTAGGAAGGGGAGGCACTGGAAACTGTGGAGCTTAAAATGACATACACCTGCTTGTTTATGGAATTAATAAACTAAAACCTAGATAGGGGCTTCTTGTACACATTGAGCCTCTAACCATTGAAAAGTAGGGGGATCCCCTTCTCATCTATGGTTCCGATCTGAACAGTGCCATTGTCATAGAATTTTTCCACTTGGTAAGGTCCCAACCATCCTGTCATTAATTTTCATTTGAATTCCTTGAACTTTTAGTCATATAGAAGTTCCCAATATCATTCTTGAATGTCTTTTCCTTAATGTGTTCTTCATGCCAAACCTTCCTTTGTAACAGAATTACCTTTTTGTAAGGAGTGTATGCATTATGAACTCATAAAAACCACTTAACTGCAGAAACCTTTCTTGTTGGGCCTTTCAGATATCTGTCTAAATTAGTTTCCATTCTCAAGGTGTTCTACTAAAATTCAATGGAAAGTGGAGCTTTCTTCCCATAGACTAAATCATAATGATTAAACCATGTGGTTATCTTCAAGTGGTATTGTAAGCCCAAGTGGCTTCCACCAACCTGTCTGCCTAATATTTTGTGCTGCTACTCAAAACCTTGGTGAGGATATTCTCCAAGGCTCTATTTCTCACTTCTACTTGACCATTTTCTTGAGGATGATAGGCGGTGGAACTCTTGTGCTTTATCTTGTGCCACCTCAGGAGGTTTTCATTGAAATTAGATGTAAATTGGGCCCCCTGATCAGTGACTACCTCTCTAGGGTATCCAGACTTGTATAACACATTTTCTCTTACAAACTTGGCTACATTATCCTCTGTTTCTACCTTTACAGCCCTTGTTTCATCCCACATAGTCAAGTGGTTAGTGTAGACTATGATATACCTCTTATGTTTTGATGGTGGATCAATGGGTCCAAGGAAGTTCATGCCCCATTTGTCAAATGGCTCTAGAGCCACCTGATGGTGCAAAGGAATTTCATCCTTTTGTGTAGGTCTCCCTATTCTTTCACACTGGTCACGCCTACTGGTGTATCTCCTAGCTTCATGGTGTAGGGTAAGTCAATAGTAACCTCCTTGCAAAGCCTTGAAGGTTGTCCCTTTTGCAGAAAAGTGGCCTCCACAAGGACTATCATGACATGCTGAGAGGATATCAAAAACCTCTTCTTCCCTCATATATATTATGAGAATATATTCAAGACCCAACTTGAATATATTTTCACCAATGTAGGTGAAAGGGGTGCTTTTCCTAATAATCTTGCTCTTCTCCTTGGATGAGAGATTTCGAGGGAACTTTTCAGCAACCAAGTAGTTAGCCATGTCAGAAAACCAAGGAGAGTGCTAATATAGAAAATAAGTGTTCATTCAAAAGCTGATCATCCACCATCCCTTCCCCATATATAGGTAGAGTTAGTCTTGACAAGAAATCTACAACAGCATTATCCTTTCCTGGTTTATCAAAAATTCTAAGGTCAAACTGTTGTAATAACAACAAACACCTAATTATTCTAACATTAACATTAGATTTATTCATTAAGTATTTTATGGTTTCATGGTTAGAATGTACAAAGGTCTGATAACCAGTAATATAATGTCTAAATTTGTTGAAGGAATGTACAATGGCTAAAAGCTCATTTTCTGTGACAGTATAGTTGAGTTCATGTTTGGAAAAATTATTGCTAATGAAATAGATGGCATAGGGTAATTTGTCTTATAACTTCCCCAAAGCTACCCCCGTAGCTTTTTCTTATGCATCTATGTGGATGTGGAAAGGCAGAGCCCAATTTGGACCTCAGAGAATAGGGGTAGTAGTTAACTTTTCCTTAATGAGATCAAAAGCTTCTTGACAGAGAAAGAACGAGAAAAACTCAGAATATTTTTCCAATAATTCAGATAATGGAGAAGCCAATTTGCTGAAGTCTTTAATTAACCTTATATGGTAGCCAGCCAAACCTAGGAAACTTCTGACATCTCTCTACTTTTAAGGAATAGGCACCCTTTTTATGATAGTAATTTTTTCAGGTCTACCTATATTACTGCTTATGATATTGAGTGGCCCAAGACTACTCCTGCTCTTTTTAATAATTCACACTTTTCCAGACTCAGGGAGAGATGCATCTCGATGCACCTTCTCAGCACTTTTCCCAAATTGGAGAGAGATTCTTGGAAGCCATCCCCATAAGGTGTGAAATAATCCATGTAGATTTCAAAAGAGTAATGGACTAGCTCAGAGAAGATGCTCAAGAATGCTCTTTGTAAATTATTTGGGGCATTGCACAACCCAAAGGAAGGACTTTGTAAGCAAAGGTGCCTAGGGACATGTGAAAGTATTCTTGTCCTGGTCTTCAGGGAAATTTTGGATCTGGTTGTACCCACTGAACCCATCTAGGAAATAAAAGAACTTCTTCCCTACAAGGCCATCTAAGACTTGATCTATAAAGAGCAAGGGGAAATCTTCCTTCTTAGTGGCTTTGTTTAGTTCCCAGTAGTCAACATAGATTCGCCATTTTCCATTCTTCTTCGAGACTAGGACAAGAGGAGACACCCACTCACTGCCATATATGGGATAGATGAAACTTGCATACAATTATTTCTGCAATTCTTTTTTCACTATGTCCTTTAGAGTTGGGTCCATCATCCTTTGGGTTTGGCTTACATCCTTCTTTAATGTAGATATGATTTTTGCACACTGAGGGATGCACCCCTTTCATTTCTTTTTAGTCCCAAGCAAATGCATCAAGGTTTTCTTTCAAGAGATGGCATAGTTGCTCTTCTTCTTTGGTTGAGAGGGATGAGTTAATTTTCATATATTTTGATGGGCCAAATTCCATAGCCTTGGTGGTTTCAAAGGTTGAATCAACTGAGTGAAACTCCATCCAAGGGTAGATTTCATACTCTTTGACTAGGTCATCGAGTGGATTGTCATTAGGGTGGTTGTTTTTAATGATGTGGTCGATGAGCTCATCCTCATCAGGTTATTCCCCTCTAAGTACAATATCTATAGTATAAATGGGGTAGGGTGTAGTGTTCTGTACTTCATCTTCTTCTTATTCATCAACCAACCACAAAGGTAGGTCATGGTCAATGAAATTTTGGGCAAGATGATATAATACCAATTGTTTAGACAAGGGCCCATTCTTGATAGTCATTTTTCTGGCCCAGTAGCTGATATAAGCATCAATAGTGGCTAACAAAGGTCTTCCTAAAATGAGAGGATATCCATTGAACTTTGTTTTTGTCTGGAGGACCAACAAATCTGTAGGTACTCCCAAGAGTCGATTGAAACCATAAAATCCTCAACAATTCCTTCAAGAGCTACTGTGGACCGGTCTATAAGTTTCAAAACCATTGTGGTTTTCCTCAAGGCCCCTTGGTGGTTGAGTTTAAGCATAGTTTCCTTGGTCATTACATTAATTTCAGCCTCGAGATCAATCAAAGTATTGGGGAATATGACACCATCTATGTGTACATCTATAACTGGACCACTAGGGTCCAGGTACTTCGGGAAGATCACCCTTCCCACCATTAAGCCGGATAGTTTCCCTACTACATTGATGGTGGGGGTACCTTTATTCTTTCTCCCAGGTCTCTTAAAGAAATTTTCCTTAATGAGCCTATTGTAAATAGGAACATCCTTAATGTCCTGGAGAAGAGGTATTTTCACACACAAATTTTTCAGTTCTCCCAAAATTTTAGTCTCCTATGGGGCATGTTGACTAGAATGGATCAAGCACTCAAGAAAATGAGGTTGTTGGATATAATTGTTACTCTCTTCCTTTTCCTCCTCAACCTCTGTAGGTGGAGATGGAGGATGATTATACAGGATTACTCTTCCCAACCTAAGAATTTTCTCCTGTATCTCCATAGCATAAGTTGGATAGGATGTCTCTCCATTGTAAACCTATTGTGTTTGCTTTGTCAAGAGTTCAGATTGATCAGGAAAGGAATCTCGAGGCAACTGGGTGAGGCATGGGTGAGATGAGTTGAGGTTGGGGGTGGAGGAAGTAAGGCAGTGGCTGATGTGTCGGGGGTTTCCACTTTTGTGATGGGTTGTTCATTGAGGTGTTTTATAGGAAACATACACTGAATATCTGGTTTACTAAAAGGCAGGATATGGAGGGTTGTAAGGCCAGCAGGGAGGCGAGTGTTAAATGATGGAGGAGTGGAAGTGTACCAATATTTCATAGGTGCATTCCGGTTGGTATGATAATAGGATTAAGGTGCACCTTGCATACCCTGTTGATATGACCGAGGCCCTTGAGACATTCTCTGATTTATGAAACATAGTTTCTCTGGTGCTAATTCCCCACCTTGATTTATAGCTTTGAGCCCAGGTAAGGAGTGTTGGGAAAAATACTGAGAGGGGGGGGTGAATCAGTATTTACTGCATATTCAAAACTTTCACTTTTTCTGCTTCTAAAATGCATACGCTACTTTCCTGAACCAGACTTGCGTATATACGCGGATACCCTTTACGAAACTAGCGTATACACAGATATCTATATATGTCATTAATTCATCACTCAAATCATTCCTTCATTTATTCATCAGATATTCAATAAGCAGTAAACATGTGCAGTAAGAACAGAATAAATCATGACACAAAGCATCACACATGAACACCGGGATTTTTAGGTGGAAACCCAAGTCGGGAGAAAACCACCGCTGCAGTTGCTCAGCCTTCAATATTTTATTATAGAGAAAACATCTTACAACATATGTGCTGGCGCAGACTCCTACCAGCACGCAGGCACCCACCTGCGCTCGTTTACCGGCCTCTCCTGGAAGGGAGCTCCAACCCCCTGACTCGTTTACCAGCCTCTCCTGGAAGGGAGCTACGACCCCCCGATCTCGTTTACCAGCCTCACCTGGAAGGGAGCTACGACCCCCTGACTGAAGGCTACAACCTTCAGCACCTCCTTGGACCACGTTTCATCAATTTTCACACTGGATCCAACAACTTCAATAGAACACCACTTGCAGGCCACATTTCATCATATTTTCATACTGGAACCCTTTCCATATTTTTAAGCACGAACATACATCATCAACAGATACATATCAACACAGATCAGATAGCAGAAACACAGCAGAACAGATCAGATATTTCATACCCCTTGCTTCAGCAAACCCTAGTATGCATACGCGCTTTTACTTCACTGATGTCGCGTATATACGCGCTTCCATCCACACAAACCAGCGTATACCTCAGTGTATATTTTATTGTGCATACGCGCTTTCTCTTCGCTGAAGCTGCGTATATACGCGCTTCCTCCGCGGCGAAGTAGCGTATAGATCTTCAATCATTACAGAGCAGCATACTTCATCAGATCAGATATTCAGTTCAGATCTAACCCTTTACTTCAGACAGATGTTCGCCTAGATGTTCACCTCATCACAGATCTAGGCCTTCCATAAACAGATCTAGCAAATACAAGTACATTTCAGATCTAGAAGTCCCGCTTCATCATTTCTTCATAAGTGCATCAGAGATTCAGATCTATCAACAAACCTTTACCCTTTCCATACAGATATACTTCATAGAGAAGTATTCATTCAAGTTCAGACATCTTGCTCCCACACTCATGATTTGCACAATGAATTTCTTCTCCTTATATAGGTTTATCCTTTTTCAATACCACGGGCCCCTTTTTCAATACCACGAGCCCAAAACTACCTGGACGGGGTCAATTAGGCGGATCATTACCCAATACAATGGGTCAATACCATGGTGGTTACCCTTGGTTTTGCACTTTTTGAGCGCTTTTCCCCATACGCGACTTGGAACGTTCCTTTCCGCGTGCATACGCGACTTCCCCTAGGCCAATCTGCGTATACCTAGAGACATACTCTTTTTCATCATAGAATTAGCACATGCTGAATTCCTATAGATACATCAGATTTCCTTTATCAAGGATATATGCTATCAAGCACAACTTCATCAAGTAAGTTGTCATCATCTTCATCAAGTGGGTTGCCTTTCAAGGACAACACTCAGCATCATATTGTCAACAAACATCATATCACATCAGATTTACATCATTTACCAAGTCCATCAAGTCAAGAATAACTTCATCGGGTGGTTTGCCATCAAGGACAACACATGTCAATAGTCGCATGTCTTCATCTTCATTTAGTGGGTTGCCATCAAGGACAACACTCTGCATCATATTTCCAACAATCTCCCCCTTTGGACTTGATGGCAACCATGATGGTGTTTGGTTACCACAACAGATAGATACATTAAGAATACAATGACACCATGTCATTCTCCTTATTTTCCATGTCACTCTCTCCATTTTTTGCATCATTCAAACACCATGTCACTCTCCCCCTTTGACATCAAGGGCAAAGGGCACATCATTATCTTCATTCACACACCATGTCACTCTCCCCCTTTGACATCAAGGGCAACGGACAAAACCAGCAGATCAAAACCAACACACTCTCCCCCTTTGACATCAAGGGCAATGGGCGGATCAAAACCAACACACTTACCCTTTTCTCCTCATGTGGAAGAAACATTCTGCAGATCTGATATGTGCTGAAGTGGCCAAGCTCCCCCTGAGTTCATGCTGAATCTTCAAACATATTTGTCAATGAAGTACATGACTCTATGAACTTCCTATCACCAAAGACTCATACTTACATCAATTATCCATCCGAGTGGATTTACATATGAGACTCAACTACCCAACCAAGAGGGTTTACAAATTTGATTCAGCTACCCAACCAAGTGGGTTTACAAAATTTGACTCAGCTACCCAACCAAGTGGGTTTACAAAATTGACAAGTCCTTACATGACTGAATATTACAATTTTACAACATGAGTCTCAACAAGACCTTTTCATCAAACTACAAATATGACTTTTCATGACCAATACCAAGAAGACCTCAAGAGAGATCATATATCAGAACCATCATAATGCCTGCAATGCATTATACTCAGCAAAACTAATGCTCCCCCTGAATCTGTGCAACCAAGCAATCTTTCCAAATGACTAAGGCTCCCCCTTAGTTTGTGCATCCTGAAAACTTCCACCAACAAATCATCAAGGCATCTTCATCAAAAACATTAGAAACAAAAATATGAGAACTGGAGCACCACAGAGATACCAAACAGTATCAGAGATACCAAACAGCATTGCAGCTGTGCTGAAGAGAGCTGAACCAACCAAAAATTGCTAGCAACCAACCATACGCGGTTTTCTGTGCAGGAACTCGCGTGTATACGCGACTGTGTTTCAATAAACCCGCGTATCCAAAGCCATCTTCTAAATTCAACCAGAACTGATCCTCTGTGAGAAAAATGCAGTGTTCAGCTTCTTTCTGAGGTATTTGAATGCTTCCTTGGACTACAGATAGATGGAACAGGGTAGTAGTTTCTTCAAAAGTCATCCAACGGTTGTAGCATAACCACATTAGTAACCAAGCCTTCAGATTCTTTGCAGCATCAATACAATCTTTCCAAGAAAGTTTATCATATCAAAACAACAACTTCCCATAAGTGTCAAGCAATCATTCATGTGGTCCACCACCATCCTACATCACCATGACCTTTAACATGAAGTAACATATGTAGGCAAAAGATCTCAACCATAGTAACAAATTATGCATGATCTAATCTTATTTCTGAATCACACGACATCCAACTCATCCATGTGTGAGTACAAAAGATACTTATTAGCAACCAGGGCTCAAAATCTCATCATAATAAGCCATGTACCAAGTCATCTTCATTTGAGAATGAGTATCACAAAAACCAGAGAATAAGCAATCATATTGCCAACAATGCAATCATTAGTATTCAACCTGTTGCTCCCCCTAAACCAGTGCTCTTCCTTAACTTGTGCAATCTGAAACACCTTCAACAGCAAACAATCTCTGCATGATCTGTCCTTCTCTCTGAATTATAAGATTTTAACGAATACTCTTCATCAACAAGCAAACAGGACTCAACCATAACCTTCAACATAGGAAACCAAGTATCATGTCATTATAATCATGAATGTAACCAGAATAATGCTAACAGTGCAATCATCAGCAGTCAGACTGATGCTCCCCCTGAACCTCTGCTCCAGATCTTCAGTTATCATATGAATTCTCTTATCCTCAATGCATATGCGACTGTGTCTGATTAAACTCGCGTGTATACGCGACTTTGGTTCATCGAACCTGCGTATGGAAAGTGAAGCATAGAATTTTTCATCTTCCTTCTTCTTCCTGAGCTTGTACCTCCTGTACCTGTCTTTTATTTACACCAGATGCTCTGTCAGAAATTCATATAACCAAAGTAATCAAATCAAACATGAGATTCATCATGCATTGCTCCCCCTGTGACGATACATTACTAAATCTCATAATGTATCTCACATCATTCCTGCAGTCAATCAGAGAAGTAAGCTTCAGAAGCGGATGACTGCAGTAGGGTCTGAATTCCCTACGTTTCTGATCGGTCCTCCTTCTTCTTCCAGATTTGTTTGAACTTTCTATATGTGTGCTGGAATTTATCCACTTTCCCAGATCTGTTCATCCTGCATTCTTTTTCTACATGTCCATACTTGTTACAAGCATAACATCTCATGTGGCCAGAGAAATAAACATAAGAATCATGATGAGTATTTCTAATCTTCCTCCTTTTACAATCAGTTGCTTTATGTCCATACATGTTACATGAGAAACAATATCCCCTGAAGAAACTAGAGTACCTTTCTGAATAGAATCTGTTTGATTGTGACTGAAATGATCTGCTCCTGCAATTTGCTGCAACATGCCCATAATTATGACATTTGAAACATTCAACATTATTGAATGATTTCCTTTGAGATTTCTTCATTGTTGGTTGACCTTTTGTTTCTTTCAACACTTTAGGTTTCGCATTGACACCTTCCTTTGAATCATTAGCATTCTCTTGTGAACTAGATTCTCCTTTAACGGTTTCATGAAAACCAAGACCAAGTTTGATAGAAGGAGACCTTTGACTACTAAGAATATTATCCAGAATCTTAGTACTATCTTGAAACCTCAAAAGTCTAACCTTTTCTTCTAATTTACCTTTGAGAATGTTTACCTCAACCTCCAGGGCTTGACATTGCTTTGTCATGCTTTCTTCTTTCCTTCTTCCATTTTCTACTTGATCCTTCAGATTTAGAATTTCTTCTTTCAACCAATTTTCGTTTTCTTCACATGTTTGTTGCAGCTCTTCATTCTTCTTCTTTGATGCTTTGAGATCTTCTTTCAGAGATATGTTTTTAGCTTCAAGTCCAGCATTCTTCTTATTTGATTTTTCGAGACCTACTTTGAGGGAAATGATTTCTGCTTCAAGTTCTTCATTCTTCTTATTTGATTCTTCAAGATCTGCTAGTAGAGAGATGATACCATCTCCAAATCCTGCATTCTTCTTGTTTGATTCTTCAAGATCTGCTTGTAGACGTTCTATGACAGACCAGATTTTTGCTCCAAGTTCTTCATTTTCATTTAGTTGTAGAGGTTCCTCACTCTTCTTACTTGATGCTTCTAGAGAGATGACTGTAGCTTCAAGACCTTCATTCTTCATTTTCCCCATTGTTACGGATCTCCTTCAAGCGATCAAGCTTCTGCAGAAGGACCACGCTCTGATACCAATTGTTGGGAAAAATACTGAGAGGGGGGGGTGAATCAGTATTTACTGCATATTCAAAACTTTCACTTTTTCTTGCTTCTAAAATGCATACGCTACTTTCCTGAACCAGACTTGCGTATATACGCTGATACCCTTTACGAAACTAGCGTATACACAGATATCTATATATGTCATTAATTCATCACTCAAATCATTCCTTCATTTATTCATCAGATATTCAATAAGCAGTAAACATGTGCAGTAAGAATAGAATAAATCATGACACAAAGCATCACACATGAACACCAGGATTTTTAGGTGGAAACCCAAGTCGGGAGAAAACCACCGCTGCAGTTGCTCAGCCTTCAATATTTTATTATAGAGAAAACATCTTACAACATATGTGCTTGCGCAGACTTGACCAGCACGCAGGCACCCACCTGCGCTCGTTTACCAGCCTCTCCTGGAAGGGAGCTACGACCCCCTGACTCGTTTACCAGCCTTTCCTGGAAGGGAGCTACGACCCCCTGATCTCGTTTACCAGCCTCTCCTGGAAGGGAGCTACAACCCCCTGACTGAAGGCTACAACCCTCAGCACCACCTTGGACCACGTTTCTTCAATTTTCACACTGGATCCAACAACTTCAATAGAACAACACTTGCAGGCCACATTTCATCATATTTTCAGACTGGACCCTTTCCATACTTTCAAGCACAACCATACATCACCAACAGATACATATCAATACAGATCAGATAGCAGAAACACAGCAGAACAGATCAGATATTTCATACCCCTTGCTTCAGCAAACCCTAGTTTGCATACGCGCTTTTACTTCACTGATGTCGCGTATATACGCGCTTCCGTCCACACAAACCAGCGTATACCTCGGTGTATATTTTATTGCGCATACGCACACTTCAGCCAGAAAACTGCGTACATCACAAGCTTCCTCCACAATTATAGCGTATAGATCTTCAATCATTACGGGCGGCATACTTCATCGGATCGGACATTCGAACCAGTTCAACCCTTTGTCGAGACGGTGTTACTAGATGTTCGCCTCATCACAGATCTAGGCCTTCCATAAACAGATCTAGCAAATACAAGTACATTTCAGATCTAGAAGTCCCGCTTCATCATTTCTTCATAAGTGCATCATAGATTCATATCTATCAACAAACCTTTACCCTTTCCATACAGATATACTTCATAGAGAAGTATTCATTCAAGTTCAGACATCTTGCTCCCACTCTCATGATTTGCACAATGAATTTCTTCTCCTTATATATGTTTATCCTTTGTCAATACCATGAGCCCCTTTTTCAATACCACGGGCACCAATACCATGAGCCTTCAATACCACGGGCCCCTAGATTTGCACTTTTTGAGCGCTTTAGCCCATACGCGACTTGGCACGTTCTTTTCCGCGTGCATACGCGATTTCCCCTAGGCCAATCCGCGTATACCAAGAGACATACTCTTTTTCATCATACTTTGAGTACATTATGAATTCCTTTCTTCATTGCCTTTTGTTCACCCTATAGATACATCAGATTTCCTTTATCAAGGACATATGCTATCAAGCACAACTTCATCAAGTAAGTTGTCATCATCTTCATCAAGTGGGTTGCCTTTCAAGGACAACACTCAGCATCATATAAAAATCATATCACATCAGATTTACATCATTTACCAAGTCCATCAAGTCAAGAATAACTTCATCAGGTGGATTGCCATCAAGGACAACATATGTCAACAGTCGCATGTCTTTATCTTCATTCAGTGGGTTGCCATCAAGGACAACATCCTGCATCATATTTCCAACAAGGAGGGACACTTATCTGTGGCATGATTCTCTTCACAAAATAAGAAAACCTCTATGATATTTAGTGGACATTAATTCTAAGGGTGTTTTCTAGTACATCTAGGGAAGAAGATAGCCAAGGCCATTTCTTCTTCCTCTTGCTTCCTCTTGATGTACATTGTATATATTTTCATAGAAAAGGTGTGCAACATCTCATATTTGAAGACATCCAACACATTTCCAATCTCATGCTTGATGGAGGTGGAAGAGGAAGGGGTGTTGGTCATGCTTTGGCTAGCTCTCCCTTTCTTCCTAGCTGCCCTAGAATGATTCCTAAATATAGTTTTGGTTTCCTCGTAAGGAAGTTGGTAGATATATCCTCCTAATAGCATATTGATGGTTTCTATCACCTCCTCCCTGGTCCCTCGGAGAAACACCAGCTTGAGTGATCCGGGATCAAGGGTGCAGTTGGCTCTTTTGTAGTTAAGCTAGAATCTTTCTTCATAATCCTATAGGGATTCATCATGCCCTATAGTCATCATAAATATTTCCTCCTTAATTTCTTTGGATCTATAGTAGTCCCCTATATTTTTTGTTAAAGGACTCTTGCATTGTGGCCCAGGTAGTGATGATGTTCTTGGGAAAACCCATGAACCAGCGCAAGGTTTCATCCTTGAGGGTGGATGAGAATAGTTTCAACTTTTGGTCATCTGAGGCATAGTCATAGGTCCTGCATACAACATAAAATTCAAACATGAAGGTGTCAGTATCCTTGGAGGTAAGGCCATGGAAATGTGGAGGGGTTGAGGGACTGATGTTCTTCATCCTAGTTTCCCCATCTATTTCTCTAATGGGAAAGACTCCTTGGGTCCCAGCCTTGGACATGGCTTGAATTAGTGAAGTAGGTTCCTCAAGTGAAGCAATTTCTTCTTCTTCTCCAATAGGTTCTTCAAAGTTTTTAAGAGACACACCTATGTTGTGTTCAACCTCACAATCATTGAAGAAGTGTAATATTCCCAAATGGAGAAAGAAGGAATATAGTGCATGAATATGGAAACAGGAGCAAGTATTAACACTTACATGTGAGCCAAATGATAGATCCATGGTATTATGTGTAACAGCAATAAATAAGTACAAGATATTTGGGAAACAGCCCCTCGAGATAGGCAAAAGAAGCCTCCAATGCCAAAATGCACCCAAAACATGTAATACACTACTACAAAAAATACTAAAGCAAGCACAGTGTAGTTTAAGTGACTAATACTATAGCTGGAACATATAAATAAATGGATCTGAAAAGATCATGCTCCTACAAGGCCAAAAAAGGAAATCTATCCTCCCATACACTTTTCCTAGTCAACCCAAGAAGGGTTTCCGGAAATACACAAATATGGATGGTGGATCTAAAGCCCTAGGGCTGAATATGCACTGCAACTAAAGCACATAGAAAGAGTTGGATGAAGCTGATGTAGATTCTAAAGACTCCTCCAAAATAATTCTCTCAATGAAGGGTCGATCCCTTCAATGGAAAGCAAACACTCCAAATGGAGCAATCAACTTGCCACTGCAAAAACTCCCTAAAATAACGCAGATCTGGGCTAGAACTGCATTGTAGGGGATAAAATAAACTTGGCCTGATGCAAAATATGTCAAATAATCCCAAGGGGCTCCTTTACTGGCCTTCCAATGGAAGGAAACCTTCCTCCACTGCAAAAATAGCTCAGAAAACACCCAATAAGATCTTCCACTGCTGCACCCTGCAACTCAGCACATATCTCAACAGAAACTGCGTTGTACCACAAGATTGAAGCTTGTTCTGAAACTAGAATGTGGAAATGTAGTGCAAAACTCTTCTAAGAGGCCTCTCAAGGATAGAGGTGGGATTTCCGATCAGGAACACCCGATGCTAAAAAGCACTGCAATCTTAGCTAAACAGCTGAAGAAATATTATATGTCTAAAAAAAACATATAGTAAAAAACATAACATATCAAAACATCAATAATATGGCTGACATCCTCTTCCTTATATAAGAAATGAGCTTCCAAACCCTAAGCCCCATCCATTAATGACACCACTTCCATGCAATGTGTCTCCATCTAAAACTGTGTTGTCCCTCATTGAATGTCACTCCTCCATGACAGTGTTGTTGATTTGGTCAAGGTTGACCGAATCCACATGCTTTAGCCCCTTTTCACACCTAAGGGTGTTTTATTAAGCTGAAAATATGATCCAGTTTCACATGAGAAGTGGTTTTATTCCTAATAAAGAGATTTATGGGTCTCCCTACCCATTTATTCTTCAAACAAGAAAGAAAAATTAGATTTTAATATTCCAATTAGTTGTATGCTAATTTAGGAATATTACAAGAAGAGTGAAGGGTGACTGTGTGTGGATGTGGGGGTTTTGGGTAAAAAATTTCCTTGGTTATCCCTACGACGAGGCATGAAAATCATTTTTTTTTTGTATTTTTCAATATTTTGGAACTGAATGTGAAAGAAAAGCATAAAGGAATGATAAAACAGAATCAAAGCATCTACTTAAACACCTCCCCAAAAATGACACCAAAAAGTGGTGAGCCCTGATATTGCACCAAGAGTGTTGCAACTCCCAGAGGCTAATCTACTTTACTTTATCAACCCGAGGTTCATACAAACTTGGAGGTGACAGTGCTATATACACAGTGGATGCATTCCACTCATTCCATCCTCTTCTTAGTCCTATGAAGGGGTGCTACTACTAGGGTGACTTCTAAGGGATGAAGTTTGTCACACTTCTTAATGAAACCTAAGACTGTAAATGACTCAAGACCATTACTCTTTCAACAAGAAATAAACTAGAATAAAGCATAAGGACACACCTATCTATTTTCAAGAAAGGAAATCCACAATTAGGCTAAAGCAAGAAATGGAGCTAAACTAAGTGGAATTCATTAAGTAAATTGCTGAATTAAACTTGGAGAAAGGGAAATTGATCTAAGCACACATTTCCAGTCCAAATGGCTAATTAACCTCTAACTACTTCATGCCTGACTACTATGTTTTAACAATGCATCTATTTAGAGCTAACTAAGCTTGTAAATACTATGTTTTGCAGCAAAATAAGGAGGCGTTGAGGTGGCTTAAGAAGGTCTTGGACTCATGGATTCAGAGTTGAAGGTGTCTTGGAGGTTGTGTCAGGTCTAGGTAAGGTGAGAGATGGTTTCTGAGTTGAATAATTGGTTGATTGGCACTGCTATAGGATTTGCTACAGGCTATCCTGTAGTACTACAAGATGTCCTAAAATGCTACAAGAAACAGGTTGACGGTAGTTTGAGGCCAAAAATGATGAGGAAAGGGGTAGGAAAGGTGGGATGAAGGTGTAGTAATATGGATGGAAGGTGTAAAACCCCTTGCAAAAGCTTAGAAATTATTTCAAAGCTCTTCTTTCACCTCCATGGTAGCTCTTGGTATTGTGGTGAAGATCTCAAAAAATAAAGGCTGAAGGCAATTTTGTTGAAAGTAGGTTGGTTGAGGGTGGAAACTGAATCTAGGGATGCTAGTGGAGTCCTCCTCTGCAGCTCTACTCAAACCTGCAAGCGAAATACATGTTCATACAATTAAAATTGAAAAAATTATGATGAAAATGGTGGAAAAAATGAGTTGAATTTAATAAGAAAACCCGCCTATGAAATTGAATCAAAAACCTAACTCAGCATTCGTAACATGTTCATGATAAATACATCTACCTATCTATCCTTTCCAAGAAATCATAAACTGAAAGAAATTTTGGGTTTGTGGTGAAGATATGCCCTCCTCAAGCTCCAATGAAAGAGGTGAGAGAGGGAGGCTTTGACATACAAATTTGGAGTTTTATATGCTATTGTACCATGATCTACAAGAGCCTAACTACAACAACATGAAATGGAAGAAAACTAATCACAACAAAATGAAATGTAAGAAAACTAACTACAACACATGAAATAAACTAGCTACAATGGCATGGAAAGTAAACATAAATACACAAGAGATATTAAGGCCAATGGAATGGTCCCTAACCCAGAAGCTCAACACTTTGAAACTAAATCAGTGAAGGATAAACTGAATACTCATTTTATTGCAGAAACAATATCATTACATAGCCATGAAATTCACAAAATTCTATTCTAAGGGCTAAGATTCTGCTATCTATCTCCAAAATTCGAATTCAAATGAGCTCTTGCTCTACCCTATTTAACCTAAATGGTAGCTACCAACAGCTCCCTAAAAAGTGTGTGATTTGTCCCCATTGACTGCAAGAAAAGTGGAGTTGTGGTTCACTTGGTCTTCAACTTGTTTGGATGCCTTTGATTTCGAGTTGTTGAAGGGAATCTCGAGGATCCTTTGGTTTCCTTTAGGATTTAATGGTGTGTCCAACCCCCCTATAATATCTCCTTGTTTTCTACTCTGAGATTTGATTGCACAATCTGCAAAAAAAGTGGCATATCTTTGTGATTATCCTGCATTTAAACCATATTAGGCATTTGAAGTATGACAAGCCTTAATTACCATCTATATTAAGCAACATATGACCATAATGTAATTAACGTGAGAAAAAAAGAATAATAAGGTTTAAAATCTGACAATTAACCCCTCATAGATACCTAATGATGGTGCTCATCAGGAAGGTCCAACTTGGTGAAGTAAATTGCTCCATGTAATTCATCCAACATTTCATCAATGACATGAATGGGAAATTTATCTTTAACAGTGAGCTTTTTTATCCCCCTATAATCCGAACACACACGCCATGATCCATCCTTATTTAGAACCAATACTATTATAGCATAGAAAGAACTTTGACTAGGTTCAAATATACCAGCCTCAAGCATTTCTACAACCATATGTTCAATTTCACTCTTTTAGGTATAGGGATATATGTAAGGTCTGATGTTTGAAGGAAAAATTACTAGAATCAAATGAATAGAATTATGATTATCAAGAATAGGTGGGAGGCCTTTGGGAGTCTCAAATACCTTGGAGTGATTGTCTAAGACTTTTTGGAGATTTGGGGAAATAGATGATTTCGACGTTTTAACTTCTAGTGAGAATAATTGTGCAATTATGCCCCATTTTTCTTTCTTCAAAATAATTTTCATGCCATTAGAGCTTACTATATTTCCTATTTTCCCTACGATATCCCTTAATCCAACTTCCTTTCCTTCCCAAAAAACATTCAAGAAAATTTCTTGAAAATTAAAAGTTATCATCCCCAAAGATTGTAACCATTGGACTCCTAGTACAACATCATCACCACCCATTGGAATTGAAAGAATTGGAATATTCAATATATATTCCCCCATGGTTAGCTTGATATTATGTAACTTTCCAAAGAAATTTATAGTCCTCAGAGCAGTATTGTCCTTTTGCTAGAGGTGCCCAAATCATCATTTTTCACAAGCACTAAACCCTAATTTCCTCTCCCACTGAGCTAAGGTTTTCTATGGAATCAGAGAAATATGAGAAGAGGAGGCATAAGGGAGGTAATTTCAGAAATTATGAAGCCATACCAACTCATGAACATCATGCCTCCATCATTTTCCGAGAAGTCATTCCAAGAGTCAAATGGTTTGCCACTAATAGGGCCAGTTTTTCTTCAAAGTATATTTCCGACAAAAATGAGATAAATTTGACAAAAGTGAGAGAGGTTTTTTTCCATCATAGGTAAAAAAATAAAAAAATCTTTCCTTTTTGATACAGGTATCATGGTTTTGGAGAAATGTTAAAAATACCAGTGCTATAAGAGGTTTTCTGCACTTCTGGAGTGACCTTGGGAAAATCAATTTTTCTCCTATCTGGAGTGTCCAAATGACTTTCTTGATGAGTCAAATGAAAAATATACTAAAATATTGTTCCAATGAGCTATCATGAGCTCAATTTTGAGTTGAGGAAGGCCTCTGGTCTGCAAAAAGGCGTTGCACATTCTTCACTAGCGCTGCGTGTTTTCCTGAAAAATGTCAAACGTGCAACACCTAGGGTGTTGTGCTCTTTTTTGGGGCATCCAATGAGAAAATGGTCACCACCATTGAATTCATAATGATGAGGACATGCACCATGTACATTTTCTAAGAATTTGGAGGAAAAATTTTCAGTGGAAAGGGAAAAAAACCACCAAAAAACCATGTTTCTGCCTCATTTTTGGCCTTGGTGCTACGTGTTTACCAGTATTGGGAAAATGATTTTTTGCAAGGAAAATGAGCTTCATTTTTCAAAATGAAGACATGTATAGAAATTATACTTGAATTACTTTCAAATAATCCTTCTTGGAGAAAATTTTGACACCAGGAAGGCACCCAAAAGCAGCCTTGAACAGAGAGGACGTGTTTGACAAGGAGATGGCGCGTTTGGCAATCTTCTGAAATTTTCTGAGTTTCACTCTGTTTTGATTTTCATCTTGGGAAATGATGATTTTACCTATGTAAATGATGAAAATAAATGTAATTATCATGTTTTTACTATTTACCAGGGTAAACACATTAGGTAAATGAACTCAATGAGGTGTAATCATTGATAATTAATTGTACCTACCTTGCCCCATTGATCCTTGCAACCCTAACTCATTTTCCCTGACCTAGCTTTACTTGACCTAATTTCTTCATCCAATGATTTCCCCAACCAAAACCAAATTAAAACAACCCCTTGCACTCTATAGCTTGCCTAAAAATCCTAATTTCTCCAACCCTCCTAGCTGTGGTACTTTTTGGATAAAGCCCTCTCCGAATTGATAGGGCTAGCTATCAAGTCAAAAGCTTGGTTTGTGGTTACCTCTCTTGGGATTCCTTCCTCAGCCTTGGGAATATAGCGGAGTGATAATAGGTACTACCCAAATCAATCAACATTATTATTTTTTTCTTCCTGATATATCCTTATATATTGAGATTTTGATGAGTGTTCATTATTTCCAATGCATTACAAGATATTGGCATATTCATTTCTTCTTTCTATGGGGTTGTTTCCTGGTGTATATCCTCCTCTTTTGATGTTTCTTGTTCATTTTCTTCCTCCTCTTCACACTACAAGGAAAATACCCTCTAGCGGAGGTTATAAAGGAAGTTTTTAGTGTCATAAAATTGGCCAAAATTGTCAAAAAAGCATTTTCTACAACAACCGTTTTCGGTAACGGAGGTTTTGGTGGAGCTTCTAACGGAATTTCAACACAACTAAAAAAAATAGGTAGTCGGAGGTTGTTACGGATGTTTTTCTCATCGGTGTGCGCATCATGTATGAACGCACCGGTGTGTTTTACCAGGTACGCACCGGTATTGTAAACATACCAACCATCGGGATGGAAAACAAATTTCAAATGCCCCGGGGCATTTAGCAAACGTCTCAGTGCATGTCACCCAGCAAGACACATCAGGTCGATGGAAGGTGCATGCACTGGGTCGTTAAGGTGTAAAAACGCACTGGATCATTAAGTTATAAAAACACATTAGCACGTTAAAGGAAAATTGCACCGGTGCATGGAACGCCTATCGAACTGCCCCAGTGTTAGTCGTCGATAAAGCGCACCGAGCATTCTAATTTGTATTGGTATTTGTGTGGTGCCCATAGATCGCATAAATGCATCAGTGCACATTATCATACAAACGCACTGGTGCACAGTAACTAACATGCACCAGTGTTCATTTTGTATTTTTTATAAACATCAACCTGTGACAATGCAATTATTGTGATTTTTTAAAATTCATTATTCATCAAAAGTCGACACATGTCTTATAACAGTATTCATATCAATTAAATTTTTATTAGTGCATTTGAATGTGGTGTTTGGATTAATTTGTTATATCATATCATCAAATTTTGCATCTCTTCATTATAATATTTAATCATCCATATATTTAATGAGTGGTGTAACATTTCATAGCAACAATGGAGAATGCAATAGAATAAATTAAAACGTATTTTATTATATATATATGAATAAGAAACTCTCTGTCATACAAAATGGGACAACTATTGGTATCCCTTTTTATTTCAATTAGGACACTATGTCCATTACGTTAAACAAAATGTCTGAGTCCACAGACAAATATTTCAAAAAATACAATGCTTTGCTTTGATATCCAAACATATTGATCATCATTCTTTGTTGAAACTGTTGTCATTGCTCGAGCTGTTGGGTGTGGAGCCTGATTATCTTGTTTATTTTGTATCACAACATTGGACCCCTATACCTTAATGGGGCGGCAACGCCGCTCGTAATTAAATGTTGCCTAGGGGGTCCAGGGGGGTGGCTGCGACTTTATGGAGCCCCCCCCTGGCGAGGGGTTTTGGGGGTAATGCCCCTAAAGCTAAAAATAGATGTAAAATTTCCTTGTAAAAGTATATTAATTTCTTGTCAATCTGGGTCGTTCATTAGGCGAATGATCTGACGGTAGAAGTTGTGTTTAGTTTAGGGTTTTTTTTCCCTCGAAGGAAACCCCTCGCTTGTATGAGAGCATTGTATTGCGGTTGTATATTGTATGTGTATTCTCAGAGTGAGAAAAAAATAGGGAGACCGTGAGAGAGAACAGAGGATATTACAATGGATCTGTTGTAGGTTGTGTCTCTTCATTTTTCTAGATAACAGAAAGGAAGGACTGGTTGTTCGGAGTGGACGTAGCCCAAACTGGGTGAACCACGTATATCTGTGTCTCTCTGGTTTTATGTGTTTTGTGTGCTTGTGTTTTTCCACATATTTTATGTGTCACATTGCTATGTAATATATAATTTTCTAACAACTTGTATCAGAGTCGAAGGTCTATTTGGCTGATAAACTTGCAAGAAAGAAAGGGTTCCTGGTTCGAGTGGGAGCAATGGCGGAAGATGGTAAATTTAGGGTCGAGAAATTTAACGGCCAAAACTTCCCACTGTGGAAGATGTAGATGGAATATTTTATCAGAAAGATCTGTACCTACCATTGAGTGGAAAAACAAAGATGTCAACGGCTATGATAGATGTAGAATGGGAGATTCTCGATAGAAAGGCACTCAGAACAGTACGGTTGTGCCTCACGGCATCGATAGCCTTCAATATTTCGAAGTAAACAACAACAGAGGGTTTGATTAAGGAATTGGTGAAATTATATGAAAAACCCTCGGCCGCAAATAAGGTATTTCTTATGAAACGTTTATTTAGTATGAAGATGTCGTAAGGTGGATCAACTGCAGACCATTTAAATTATTTTAATACAGTTATCAGTCAGTTAAGTTCTATAGGGGTAAACTTTGATGATGAAGTTAGAGCTCTGTTATTTTTGTGCTCATTGCCAGAAAGTTGGAATGGTTTAGTTATGGCCATTAGTAACTCTGTCTCTAGATCTATTACTTTAAATTTTGATGATGTTGGTGCACGAGAAATTATCCCAGAAGGTAGTGAAAATGGCATGAAATTTCAAGAAACATCAGAAGTGCTTTGGAGTGCAGAGAAGAAGAATTAAAAGATATATCTTTGATACCACAAGAACACAGAGGCAGGGAGATCCAAGTCCAGATCTATAGTGTGCTGGAAATGCGGAAGGAAATGACACCTAAAGAAACACTGTAGATCTCAGAAGGGAAAAGAAGGAGACGCACAACAAGAAAACAATCATGAAGCAAATGTGACAGGTGATGTGTTACAAGATGCTTTGATTCTTTCTTTCGAAAATGTCACTGATTCCTGGGTGGTAGATTCAGGGGCCTCATTCCATGCCACACCTGATAAGAAATATTTTCATGACTATGTTCAAGGAGATTTTGGACAAGTCCGTTTGGGTGATGATAAACCCTGTAAAATTGTTGGAATGGGTAAGGTTCTTGTAAAACAACAAAATGGAAAGCAATGGCTATTGTGTTGGAGTTAAGGCATGTTCTAGTTCTTAAAGAAAAATCCGATTTCAATAGTGCTTAGATGTGTGAAGGTTGGGGAAAATTTCATTAAAGATGAAATGAAGGCTTCAAAGGATCCCATATAAAGGCAAAAAGGTTAAAGGCATTATATTTATGCAGTATTTCTAACTCGTTAATGTTGTGGACTTCTGTATATATGCATTATGGCATCATAGGCTTAGACACATGAGTGAGAAGGGGATGAAGATTCTTCACTCAAGAAATTTGTTGTCAGGTTTAAAGAATGTTGATTTTGATTTCTGTGAGAATTTCATTTATGGAAAACAGAAGAGAGTCAGATTTCTCAGAGTTAGGAAATAAAAGAAGAGCGAAAAATTAGAGCTTGTGCATACATATGTATGGGGACCTTCTCAGGTATCATCTCTCAGTGGCCCTCGTTATTATGTTACTTTTATTGATGATGCAACTAGAAAGACTTGGATTTATTGTATTCAGAATAAATCTGATATATTTGATACTTTCAAGAAATGGAAAGCTTTGGTTGAGACTGAGACAGGAAAGAATTTGAAGTGTCTCAGATCAGACAATGGAGGTGAATATTGTAGCAAAGAGTTTGATAGGTACTGTTCAGAGCATGGAATTCGTAGAGAGAAGATAGTTCCAAGAACACCACAAGAAAATGGTGTGTCAGAAAGGATGAACAGAACAATCATGGAGTGCGCAAGGTGCATGAGATTGCATGCAGGATTGCCTATACAATTTTGGGCAAATGTTGTATATACTTTTGTTTATCTAATAAATAGAGGGCCTTCAAGTTCCTTGGATGGTGGTATTCCAGAGGAGGCATGGACAGGTAAAAAGGAAAACTACTCTTTTTTAAAGCCTTTTGGTTGTGAGGCCTTTGTCCATATTAATAAAGAAAATAGAATAAAACTTGAGGAAAAATTAAAAAAAAATGTACCTTTATTGGATATGGTGTTAATGATTTTGGTTATCGCTTATATGATTATGAAAATCACAAAATCATTAGGAGAAGACATGTAATATTCAATGAAAATGTATTGTATAAGAATCAGTTGCAGGAAAATAAACAGGAAAAATAAAACAAATAATACATAGTTCTTTATGAGAACATAGAAAAATGTAAAAGTGATTGAAAATAATAATAATCAACAGCCACAACAACAACAATCACCACAACAGCAACAAGCACCGCAAACACCTGAAAGTGGTGTCAGAATATTTACCAGGATAAGTAGACCCCCTGAACGATACTCTCCTTCATTATATTATTTATTGTTAGTTGATTCTAGTGAACTCGAATGTTATGAAGAAGAAATGCAGGTTGAAACCAGGAAGAAGTGGGAATTAGCCATGAAAGAAGAGATGGAATCCTTAATGCATAAATATACTTGGGACTTAGTTAGGTTTCCTGCACGTAAAACTACATTGCAGAATAAAAGGGTGTACAAGCTAAAGGAAGAAGATGGAGGAAAACAGAGGTACAAAGCTAGACTTGTGGTGAAGGGGTTTGCACAAAATAAAGGTATTGATTTTGATGAAATATTTTCTCTTGTTGTTAATATGACTTGAATCAAAACTATTTTGAGTCTTGTAGCAGTGGAAGATTTACATCTTGAATAGTTAGATGTAAAGACAACATTTCTCCATGGATATTTGGAGGAAGAGATCTATATGGAGCAACCAGAAGGATATGAGGTCAAAGGGAAAGAAAAATTAGTGTGCAGGTTAAAGAAGATTTTGTATGGATTAAAACAGGCTCCAAGGCAGTGGTATCTAAAATTTGACAGGTTTATGTCTGAACAAGGTTATGCTAGATGTCACTCTGATCATTGTGTTTATCTGAAAAACAAAATTGATGACAGCTATATTATATTGTTATTGTATGTAGATGGAATTCTTGTTGCAAGGTCTAACATGCAGGAAATAAATGTGCTCAAAAGAAAATTGGCAAATTCATTTGCAATGAAGGATTTGGGAGCTGCAAAACAAATCCTTGGTATGAGAATAACTAGAGACAGGAAAAATCGCAAATTAACACTGTCTCAGAATGAGTACATACAAAAAGTGTTGAAAATATTTAATATGCAGAATGCAAAACCAGTTAGTACACATTTTGCTAGCCATTTCAAACTTAGTAAGGAGATGTGCCCCAAGACCCAAGAACAAATGGACTATATGTCTAAAGTTTCATATGCATCAGCAGTTGGAAGCTTAATGTATGCAATGGTCCACACAAGGCCTGATATTGCACATGCAGTGGGATTTGTAAGCAGGTACATGAAAAATCCAGGAAAAGAAAATTGGATGGTAGTGAAATGGATTCTCAGATATTTGAGAGGTACCACAAATCAAGTATTATGCTTTGGTGGTTCAAACATTGCTCTACAAGGATATGTTGATGCAGATATGGCAGGTGACAGAGATAACAGGAGGAGCACTACAGGATATGCATTTACTGTAGGTGGAACAGTTGTCGGTTGGGTTTCAAAAATCCAAAGTGTTGTTGCACTTTCAACAATAGAAACAGAGTATGTTGCTGCTACAAAGGCTAGTAAAGAAATGATTTGGTTACAAAAGTTTATGGATGAATTGGGTAAGAAGCATGATATGGGCATGTTATACAGTGATAGACAAAGTGTCATTCATCTTGCAAAGAACTCAGCATTTCATTCTAGGACTAAACACATACATCTTAAGTACCATTTCATACGGTTAGTATTGAAAGATGGACAGTTGAAGCTGGAAAATGTACACACTAGCCAGAATCCTCCAGATATGCTAACAAAAGTTGTAACCAGGGAGAAACTAAGATTATGCTTAATTTAAATTGGTATTCAAGGATGAAGATGAAGATGAGAAATAGCCAGGTCCAAAGAGGATTCATTGTCTAACAAATGAAGCAGCGGTGGAGATGCTACAATCAGTCTCCAAGTGGGAGATTGTTGGGTGTGGAGCCTGATTATCTTGTTTATTTTGTATCACAGCATTGGACCCATGTACCTTAATGGAGCGGTAATGCCACCCATAATTAAACGCTTCCTGGGGGGTACAGGGGGGGTATTTGCGACTTTATGGAGCCCCCCCCCCCCTGGTGGGGGGTTTCGGGGGCAGCGTCCCCGAAGCTAAAAATAGATGTAAAATTGCCTTGTAAAAGTATAGTAATTTCTAGTCAATCTGGGCCGTTCATTAGGCAAATGATATGACGATAGAAGTTATGTTTATTTTAGGTTTTTTTTCCCTAGAAGGCAACCCCTCGCTTGTATAAGGGCATTGTATTGCGGTTGTGTATTGTATGTGCATTCTCAGAGCGAGAAATAGATAGGGAGACTGTGAAAGAGAACAAATGATATTACAGCGGATCTGTTGTAGGTTGTGTCTCTTCATTTTGCTAGATAATAGAAAGGAAGGACTGGCTGTTCCGAGTGGACGTAGCCCAAACTGGGTGAACCACGTATATCTGTGTCTCTCTGGTTTTATGTGTCTTGTGTGCTTGTGTTTTTCCACATATTTTATGTGTCGCATTGCTCTGTAATATATAATTTTCTAACACAAGATACTTCCATGACTTGGGTTATTTGGAGGAATGTTTTGTTCATTGTGTTGATTGTTTTCTTCTTCTTCAAGTTCCATCTACAAACATAAAAATAAAGTGTAATGAGTGTATATACATTTGTGATAATAATGAAAATTGCAATATTAAATAATATACATCAACGTAAATCGAAAATAAATGTACCATAACAAGAATTGAATCATGAACTATGCGCATTCTTTCAAAACCAAATTTCATGCCATCTTTCAACAATTCATTTGTTGGCATAGTTCCATACTTTATTTCCTACAAGTTTTATACCCCATAACAAATCATAGATTTAATATAAAACATTTTTTTGTTCTATTAATTATAGATGGAGCTAAGTAAACAAGATAGATGCTTACAAATTCCACAATTAATTTCTGATATGCCAACATATACTGACAACCCATATTTAACCCAATGTCAATCAATTCTTCTGATGGTTCTTCTTTGTATGTTAGCACCTGTTTGAAGATATTCAATGATGGTTTTTGTAAAACAAATTAAAATATACAAAAATGAAATCTAGTTAATTTGTTATAAGGAAGTAACAATTACTCACAAACATAGATATCAACCCTTTTCTTCCTTATCGTCCTGTTTTATGTGTTGAATGGGTTCCATTTTCTTTTCTTTTCTGTAAGAAAATACTTGAAAATTAATATTTAATGCTAAATTGCTTATTTATTGTACCTAATTGAAAAATTCAATGATTACATATTACATTTGAAGCACGTTGTTGTTGAGATGGCTCCTCATGCGATACAATTATGTCAATTTCTTTGACCATCTCCTTGTACACCTTTTTGGACATTCCTACTGTCATATTTCTAATATCAGCTCGTTCATCCTTTGAGATTTTCATAATCTTCCTAAAAATGTAACATGACAATAAACTATTTAATTTTTATATTCATATATGAAAAGTAAATATAACAAAAAATATATTAATAAATGATTGCTTTCTAGTAATATATACATATAATTCTAGAAAAACATTTAAAGGAATATTACTTTTTCATTCCCTCTTTTTTGTTGTTGTACGTTTTTGCTATTAAAAGTCTGACATGTCTCATTAACCAATTCTCTGGAAACTCATCCTGTAGTTTAAATAAAATTTGGTTCTTGGAATCATTGGATTGATTTTTGTATTGTAAGTGGAAAGGACGTCTATACATTCGTTCCACTAGATCCCTCAAAATTTTGTAAAAGTTTTCTCCCTTTCGTTAACCTCCAGCACCACTCTAGATGAGCTAAGGAGCAATTCATTTTCATTTGCATGTTCTATTTTTTTCTTTTCTTAGAACAACATTCACTTTATTCGTTGTTGGTCCCTGTAGAAAATTAAACATATGTGAATAATAGATTGTTTGAAACATTTTATCTAATATTTTTAAGTATATTATCAATGAAAATTCAAAAAAAAAACTCATATTGGATCAATAGTATTTTTTTCATTCACCTGATTCATCCTTCTTCAATTTTTCCATCAAGCTTTTACACTTTTTTGGTATTAGATCATAAATACTCTTATTGAGCTTCATAATTATGTGGCTCTGCATGATACACAGTAAACAATACATATTATTTAAACTTACATATAGTTCAAAAATAATATTTTTTGTAAATAATTTACAAAGAACTTTCCTTTTTTGCTTTTCTCGATGTGCTATCAGTATTTTTGTTTCTTGATAGCTTGTCAGCCATTTATTTATCAATATGAATTTGTACCATACCATTCATTAATATATTTTATAAATAAATCACATACTTTTCAAGTAAAAAAAACAACAAAACAGTGTGCCTTTCAAAAAGTATGAACCGAAGGCGATGCGTAGGTTCTTATAAATGCACCGCCAATACAGTATAAACATCACACGGTGCTCTTTGTCAACAAGGAGACCAGGTGTGTTATATGTTAACCGGTGCACCGATTAACAGAAACATAAATTAATAAAAAAATGTTTTTATGAAATAGTGTCTTTTTGTCAGTACGCGCCTGGTGTGCTAAACTAAAGCAGCGCACCGATGTGCTATTTTAAACACGGCGCACTAATTAAAAAAATATATATTTTAAAAAATTGTGCAAGGGCCGCTATGGATTGGGATCCAACTCTATAAGTGGTCCCACAAGTTAGGTGTCATATATATATATATATATATATATATCAATACAAACCCTATAAATCTAAAATGAAAAGCCTTAATTGTGAAGTCACAGAAACAAGAAGAAGCAAGGGTTTAACGTAAGAATCGATTTTTTTGTTTTTTTTTAAATGCGCAATAAAATTTAAAATTTTTACTATGCATGTATTAAATCCAACAGAAACTATACAAAAAACAATTATTACAGTAAAATTTAACAATTTTACTATACTACAGGGTTTTTGTGTGAATCGCCAGATGTTTCAAATTTTCATTCTCTGAATAGTGTTTTTGTTTGAAAATATTTTGCTACTCCATAGTGCTCTCGTGCTCTCTTGCTCCAGGTATTCTCTAGTGCAAATTCCTCCCTGAAATTTTTTGCAAAAATAATGAAATAATGACTAATTTTTACTATTTAAAGAAATTTTTTATGAAATTAGATTTCCGAAAATAATTTGCCTCCCATTTTTCAATTTATCGCTTTTTCACTTTAAAAAAATAAAGTTTTTTTTTTTTTTTGTGCATTTGTTAACTAACCGCACTGATGTGTCAATTAATAAAACTGCACCGGTGCGCAATAACTAAAATGCACCAATGCGGTTAACTATACATTAGCACCAATAACAATATGTCCATTTTTAAGGCACCGAAATTTCTTTTAGGTATGTACACCAAAATTTATTGTTGATTTTGCTCAAATGCAGGGAGAAAATCTCATAACTATATCAAATGGACAATTTCTCAAAATCCAGATCATTCCATAACATGTCTCAAATTCCATCGCGGAGTTCTCCCTATCCATTTCTTGACGTAATTACTTCAGATTTTATTTATATTTTCATCATCTAATTTAATTTATTTTTTTTATCCATGTCAATCAGCTGAATAAAATTAATGTATACAAATTTGCAGGTTCATGTAGATTTAGAATCGAGTTCAAATGCAAAAAATATTCAAAGAGCTCCAAAACATCAGAAGCTCCAATTGTTACATTGCATCTTCTAGCCACAATCCTAGGACAATGACGATAATAATAATTGTTTGGTATGTTATCATTCTGCCAAATTCCCAAGGCTGAAGAACGAATCCCAACAGAGGCAACCACATACCAAAATTTTGACTTGGTAGCTAGCCCTACCAAGTCAGAGAGGGCCCTCTCCACAAGGTCACAACCAAGAAGGTTGAATGGATTATGATTTTAGGCTAGGTGTGAGTTCAGGGGTTTTCATAGTTGATTTTGTTTGAGTTGTTGGATGAAAGTATGGTCAAGGGAGCTAGGTCAAGGAAAATGAGATAGAGTTGTAGGGATTCAATGGGACAAGGTAAGCATAATGGTTATCACTTTAAGATGATTGTGATGGGGTGGTTTTGAGACTGATGAGAAGCTAGGAAGAGCATGGGAGATATATTCTTCCTAAACAGAGGAAAATGGACAAACTATGATCAATTTCCCAAAACAGAGCATGAGCAAGCATGTGTTCTGCCTATCAAAATTGAAAGAGATCATACCAAAGAGATATAATGAACATGAATACAATACATTCTAACATATGAAACTGAAGAAAAAAAAATGATAAACATCATACCACAAGTATCCCAAAAAATAATTGCAACTCTTCTTTATTAACTGGTCAAACTAAGTACAATAGTTCCTTGATCAACAAGCTAACATCCAAACGGATTCCAACCTTTGAAAATCAGTCAAAAATTACATGATATAGGCCTCAAAAAACCTCTCCCAACTTCAGGAGTCAAATCCCTAAGTTGACCTGAGCTAATCCACAATAATTTGAACCGATACCTAGAGTGTAGGGAGGTCTAAGTGACTCCTCCCTAAATACATTCAAACTTATTCATTTGACTTAAGGATAAATTTTACCTAATGAATCTACCCCTAGGTAACTTATCCTTGACATAATTACATTTACCATGATGAATTACATTAATAGAAATATTATTTTATGAGATAAAACAAAAATTACAGTGAAAAACCCAAAAGATCAGCAAATTGTCATATGTGCAGTGCCTTAAGGTTTTGTGCCCTCCATGTTCAAGGAAACTTTTGACTAGTCTACATGTGTCCAAATCAGGCCCAAGATGGCTTGTTGGAAAGATTATCAAGTCCTCTTTCTAAATATGCCTCTATCTCTCAAAATGATGTTTATTTTACCCTTCAAATTTTCAATATCCTAAGACTACTCTGTGAGCAGTGCCTAGGCAAAAATATGGGCAGAAACATGATTTTTTGGTGGTTTTTTGCCCTTTTGACCTCCTGAATCTGCAATGAAGGATGGAAAATTGGTTTTCCTGACTGTATTTTTCATTATGAATCCACTAGTGGTGACCTTTTGCCCAAAAAATGCCCCTATCATTTGTGCAGCGCCTAGGGTGTTGCGCATATGACAAATTTTATGATATTTCCATGTTCAGAAAAACACAGTCAAACTCAAAATTTTCTAAATTATTTCAAATTTCCTGAAAATTGGTGGAGAGGATGTTGATGAGGTGGGTAGGCTTGGATTGAAACCTCAGCAAGTATTTCTAACCTCTCCTTCTCCCTTTGATGGGTTAGGGCTTCAATTTTCTCATTTGTTGCCTTGAGCTTGGCCATTGCAATTTTCTCCTTTAGGGCATGGTGTTTGACTTTCCTCATCAATAGGTCATTGTCTTTATTAGCCTTTTCTAGCAGCTTCTCCAATTTTTTATTGGCTCTATCAATCCATGGCTCCCTATTTTCACTGATCACTATAGCAAGCTGCTCATTTAGGGTTATCTGATCAGCAAGCTCAGCTTCCCTTTGTCTTTCTAGAGCTAGAGCTCTTTTCAACACTATATTTCTAGGTTTCTTTCTTGGTACTTGTTCCTCTTTTTCATCAATTAAGCCATACCTTTCAAATGTTTCATCTAGCATGGTTTTGGCTTTTTCTGTCTCCCTTCGAGTAGTGACATACTTGACCTCATCAATGACCTGTTTGGTATTCAATTGCTCATTCTCCTGCACAAGGAAGTATATGACATATTTGGCCTTGTCAAGATTAGTCTAGAGGTCACTAATATTGGCATACTTTCCTTTGATGGATGTATTAGTGATTTTTTCATTTTCATCCTCATCTAGTTCAACAAGCTGGAATTCTTTCTCTTTTTCATGAGTGTCCTCCTCATTATGAATGACTGCCTGAATGACCTTTTCTTTACCTTTTTCCACCTGCTTTGTTGTTGTAGAAGGCGTGGCCCCTTCCACTCTATGTGGATCAAACACATGTCTGTGACCTCTATGGTAGGTTTTTGGCAATGGCTCAAACTCAACCATAATAGCCCTCTTAGGATCATTGACCTCAATCCTACTGGGTGATCCAATCTCAGTATGAAATGGAGATGAAGGGGGTAAAATGGGTGGAGTGTGAGTGTTAGGGAGGAAAACTAGGTTTTTGAGTGAGTTTACACCAAATTATTCAAGCAAATTATACGGCACCAACCAATAAACTTTGAAGGAAGAGAAATGATGGATTTTGACCTTTACTTCCTTGCTAGAGGCTGATGAGATTGATGTTGTAGCTCTAGAGGTGATTTTGGAAAATTTTGAAGCGTTTTTGGCTTTGTTGGCCGCATGCATAGTGCCTTAAGGCTGTGAGAAGTGCCTTAAGATTGTGTGAAACGCCTTCTATCTGTGTGCAGTGCCTTCTATCTGTGGCAGCGCCTTCAGAATATGCACCCTCTACTCACTTTTTCTCCATTTTTTCCCAGAAAATCGAAAATTTTCTCTCCTCAAGTGTTTGCTCAATAGAATAGGAGGAAAATAAATTTCAAATTCATGTCTAAGAGTCTTTAATGCTTGAGTGAATTTTGATTTATATCAAAACCCACTTTTCCTATGCTTCTTTTCACTTTTTTGAAAGCATGTTGAATATCATTTTTTCTTTGAATGTATTCTTTGCAGGATGAAGTTTCTGGAGTTTGGCACTTTTCACTTTGATTTGGTGGTCTTCAGTTTGGCATATGAAGTTGGAGTTGGCAGATTTTGGAGAGTAACTTATTACATATAGGAAGCATAAAATTACATAAAAAATCAAATAAATTAAAACTATGTTTTTTAATAAAATTACATTAGAGTATGAAAATCATACTTGAAACCATAATTACAACTTTAAAAATGATCTTTACATGCTAATAAATCATCTGCAGATGATTGAGAAGGTTTTATTTGAATCACTCTCATACCTTTTCTGACCTTATATGGTGCATTTTTGGACCTTGAACAATGAAACCTAATGACCTAATGGGACCTTGAATGACCTGACTCCATGGTTGACTTTGACTAACATAAGACATAGTGAAATGAGCTTTTCAAAAGTGTTTTTATGCTCAGCAATACATGAAGGTGGGCCAACAAATGAGAATTTGTGAGGGAGAGTGAGACTTTATGACTAGGGCTACCATTAATGAATCAATTTTTTCATGACGTAATGGAATGAAAAAAAAATATAATATGAATATGAAAAGAGTATATTTTGATCACTTATGGCAGAATGAAAATTATGACATTAACATGGTATATTAATGTAAATATTATTTCAACGTCAAATGAATTAATCACGCATTGTCGATGTGCTTAATAATTAATGTCATTGATTTTGTACTAATCATGTTCAAATATATTTTTTGAAATTATTAGGATTCTAGTGATGATGAGCGACCTAACTACCATCTTCCGTTGCACCCCATGACAATTTCAAATCGAGAGAAGGTTAATTAAGAGAAAGGCTCGGAGAGGAATGATAGGAAGAATGGTTGAATCAACCACCTATTCAATTCCCACTACATCTAGATTCACCAATTAGGAATTACTACAAAAATAGTAGTTCCTCACAAGCTGGAAATGGAGGCAATCAAATAGAGGTTGGTATGGATGATTACTTAAGGGATATCACTGCCATGGATACAATGTTGTTAGATGCATTCCAGAACGATGATCAGCTAGAGGATGATGCTCATATCACTAATACCATTTTTGAAAGCACTTAAATTTTCTTCCACCACCCCTCTATTTGGACCTGGCGGTCAATCAGATTCTACCCAGTTGGCGACAACGATGTTACTGTACAAATTGAAAGAAAAGTTTGGCTTGTCAAATGCATGTTTCTTGGAAATTTTGAGGTAATCGACCATCAAGTCCTCCCTTATATTTTGAGAAATATAATCACACAATAAACATTAAAAATGGTCAATTTTATGAACGTTAATAATTATATCGGCATTAATGTATATTTGATATTTTCCATGAACAACTACAGGTTATTCAAATATAAGGTTCTTCCGAGTGATAATGTCTTACCCAGTAGCTGCAAAGAGGCAAAGAAAATGTTGGGTGTTGAGTACATACCATATCATGCGTGTCCAAATGATTGTATTCTATATAGAGGAAAATATGCAGGCAAAGATATATGTCCGAAATGTGGGCATGACAGGTATGATAAATAAAAAAAGAAGGGCAAATCATGTGGTCCTCCTTTTAAGATATTGAGTCGTATGCCTATAATCCCAAGGATTCAAAGGCTCTTTCATTGAAAATAATTAGCTATGTTGCAGGGATGGTATGCCTCACACAAAAGTGAGTTGGGAGTTATGCGAATCCCAAGAGATTCAATAGCCATGAAGCATATAGAGGATACATGGCCCGAAAAATTCAAGGATGAAGTACGAAGTCTACGACTCAGCATAGCCATGGATGGCGTCAACCCATATTCCCTCCAAAACACCAAATATTATGTTTTTCCTGTAGTATTGATCAATAACAATATCCCCCCATGGTTTTCTGTGAAGAATTAACATCTTATGTTGGCTCTCATAGTCCCTGGTAGAATACAAGTGAAGAATATGTATGTCTACTTACAACCACTAGTAAATGAATTGAAGGAATTATGGGATGGGATAAATGTATACGATGTATCAAGACCCATCATAGAAGAGAGGAGTTTTATGTTGTATGGCATGTGTGCTTACATGACATGATTATCCAGGCTTAGGATTTTGCTCTAGTAAATTACATTTTTATTGATTTTATATACGTAACAATATTCTTTTGCATATTATTTAGTTAATTCGTTGTAATTGTTCTAATATTCATGATATTGTTTAACGTGCCATGCATATTTTATACCATAATTTCACAGGTCTTGTAAAAAAACGGTACTATGGATGTAAATGTTGTGGACCTTCTCTGAACGATAAATGGTCCAACGACCTACAAAATCCATTTTATGGCTGATCCAGGGTATTCCTCCCAGAATAACACCCTTACAGAAGATCAACATCTGCTTTCAATGGTAAATGAGAGAGAAGCCAAAGGCATCCAATAACGACACTAGCTGAATGGCTTAGAGCATATGTGAGAGAGAAGGAGGAGTTCATAGAAATGTTCGATTCAAATGGGGCTCTATAATAACTACTAGTTGAAGTCCCACTTGCCTGAGTCCATAGCAATAAGTGCCTTAATTCTCAGTTTCCTATGTTCGATGATCTAGAATTATTCAACACCTATGTTGAGAAATTTCCCATTGGGATGAAAAGGAAATCTATCTTTTATAACCTCCCATATTCGGAGCATATCAAGATTACCCCCTTATTATATCTCATGCATATATTTAAAAATATTTCATCTTCTTTATGGAGGCACATATCATCGAAAGAAAGTGACATATTGGCTGTTAGGAAAGATCTTATTACTTCAAAAACTAAAAAGAAACATTGGTCAAGACAAATAGAAAGTACATTAGAAAGTACATGATCATAAGAATTCAGTCCCTCTAATTGGTATTTCAAAGAAGGTTATGTCCCATGGATTTTAAAAAAAGATTATTTTTCTTTGGAAAAGGAAGTTATAATTGGTGTGAGGGTGACACCTTCATATGGGTCTTCACTATGATGTTTCTTCACCGTGGATGACCATTTGTCGGCATTGAAATCCCATGACCATTTGAATCTTCTAAGAGTACGTATAATGTCAAAAGCATTATTTTATTATTTGTTATATTAATAAATTTTATCCCATGCAGGGATCATAAAACATAACTAATTTTGTATATTATTGCATGTTTTTATAAATTTGTAGTGTCATTATCCTTTGTTCATGTGTGGGTGTGTGAAACATGACTTCCCCCAAGACCTAGGATGTTCCATATATAAATTAGTTTCATTTGTATGTTGGATCATGTCAAAGGAGATTTGTGTGGCTAGCATTCCACGATGGCGTTAAGAGATGGTTGATATTATTTGTATGTTTGAGAAAGAACCACCGATGAGTTTCAAGGACTTGCAGGTTCATATTCTAATCCACCTAATAGATGAGGTTGAATTAGTTGGGGTGGTTTCTTGTTGTTGGATGTTCTTCTTACAGAGGTACATGAAGAAATTGAAAGGTTTTGTTCCAAAAAGGGAAAAACCTGAGGGGTCTATGGTAGAGGGGTGCATATCATATGAGTCTTTCTACTATTCTAGTGAGTGCATCAAGAAGATTGACAGTAGACCAGGTGTGGTGATATGGGATGATAAAAGGGATGAAGACAAAAGAGAAGGGGATCTTCTCCAAACGAATGGACAAAGGCACTTGATAAAAAGTAAGCGACTTATAATTTTTCAAATTTACACAAAGTAAATATTCATTCTCGACTTATAATTCTTTCTCGTCCTGAAGATGGATCCCCGTTGGGATTCGAAACGTCGACAAGTCTTCTATGATACTGTGGATAATCTGATTTCTGATTACAATAACTATAACCACGGAAGTTTAAAAACCAGTAAATATTCATGTTGAAATTCAATATAATGTATATTTTGATCTCATATGTACTATATGCCGGTTTGATTTCATCAGTGAATGCATAAATTGAAGCAATCAATAAATTTGTTCTTTAAAATTATGAAGTGACACAACCGTGGGTCTCATTGTATGAACAAAAGAGGATGAAATGGGATAGTGACAGGAAACAATTCAGACGGTTGAATGGTATAAGTGTGCCTTATTCCGGTCATTTAAAAGAAAATATGCCAATTATATGCCCAAACAGTTGGGTTGTTGACCAAGTCAAAGATAAATACGGTGCAACCGGTCATTACACGCGTGTTGAAGAGGATGCGCTAAACGTAGGGATTAGGTCCACCCACTTGATAATAATATATTTATGTACATTTTAGAATTAATAATGCCCCTTTGAAATCTAACATCTATATTTCGTATTTTAACAATTGGGCTATTATAAGACACATCACACTAATATTTTTTAACTTTTTTATAAGTGAATTTGTTCCCATCTATATGGGCATATGGACACCATTTTCGCACAGAAAATTCCGATGATGGACACATGACATAAGACTATGGAGTGGAAGTTTATTTCGATCAATCTAGTCTAGCTAACCACTGTGATCAAAACCTAGTACGAAGGATGTTAGGTTATGCCATAAAGATACAAGAGATCACTGAAGTGGATTTCTCTTCTTTCCAATGTGTTATTTTTAGGTGCAAGTGGTGGGACACCTTTGATCGGAATAATGTAAAGGAATATCATGACAGTAG
This sequence comes from Pinus albicaulis, assembly GCA_034641835.2. NCBI lineage: Eukaryota > Viridiplantae > Streptophyta > Pinopsida > Pinales > Pinaceae > Pinus > Pinus albicaulis. The sequence goes on from CM076572.1 coordinate 1,143,879,273, forward strand.
GTTGATATGTATCGACTCTAGAAATATGTGGATGAAGCTAAGGAGCCCTATATTTTCCCCAAACACTGCAACCATGTGTTTTTACCCAAATGTGTTGGATAGGGATTGGTGGTTCGTATTGAGACATGACCCTAGATCAAAATATATTTTTGAGAACAATAGTGTTATCATTCCAAGTGCACTGGAAGATAACGAGGGTGATCATGAGAACTGAGAGTGATATGGTACATGTGTTATTTCATCATTTATACTTTTTAAGATGGGTTTGTATAAAGAAGAGGACTTAACCTTATCACTACGACTCTCTTTTTAGAAACATTATAATATGTATTTTGAATTAATTGGTTTGAATTGTGTTAATGTTAAAATCATTTCACTTGATAATTTGCAAATATGTTGATCTCAAAAACAATGGCGCACTGTATCAAGTTATTTTTTTGTGTCAATTCCTAAAATAATACAACTACTTGATTTCTTTAAATGTGTGTGAATGATATCTTCAAAATGTATATTGTTATTTTTGTTATGTAAGATCATAATAAAATAATGATAATTCTAAACATGAATTTATTTTCATTATTTTCTAAACTTTATTATGTTACACAAATTCATATTAATCTAGATTTATTATTTTACAATTATTTATATTCATACAAATTTACAATTTTACAGTTATGGTAATTTAACAATATTTGTGGTATACATTTTACTTACAGTAGTTATGGTTCAAAATTGACAATTAATTTACAATTTTACAAATTTACAAATTTTAATAAAATTGAATGATGACAATACATACAATTACAATTACAATTTTACAATTTCACAATACAATTTTCATAATTTTTATAAATATTTTTTTTACATACATAATTTTATGTGCAATAAATTATAATTTTAAAATTAAATTTCATAAGAATTGTAATTAACTTACTACGTGTTAAATTAAAATTACTTTTTTAGAATTTTACAAATTTACAAATTTTACAATTTTAATAAAATTGAATCCTGACAATACATACAATTACCATTACAATTTTACAATTTCACAACTACATAGAATTATAATTACAATTTTATAAATATTTTACATACAATTACAATTACAATTTTACAATTTTAACTACAATTAAAATTAAAATTTCAATTACAATCACGGCATAACATTTAATAAATATCGCGATTTAATATTAAAAATAAACATCACAATCATGATAACCATCGTACAAACATCATATTCGACTAAAATATACATTCAAATTTGCTAACATCATCTAATCATCATGATCATAATCATCTAACAAAACACAAGAATTGTATAACATCATCACAACACAAACATAAAATATACATCTCATGTCAAATAAATGTTATCACATACACATCTATCTGATAGCACATTAAATGAACATATCTAACATGACCTAACAATATACACATCATGATGAACACCAAAATGTAAATTAAGTACATCAACATGAACATTAAATACATGAACCATACACACACACACACACATATATATATATATATACAATTGTACTATAATTGCATATAAATGTCAAATATATGGTGGTACTACATCAATACTAGTACTAGTCGAGGCATGCTCAGTCGATGGTTTAGCCTCATGCTCAGATAGATGATGTGCTTTCTCTAGAGGTGCCTGTTGATTAGTCAATGGTGCAATCTGCTCGGGAACTTCCAATTGATGACTCGTTGATGGTGCAACCTGCTAAGTGGATGGTACAGCCTGCTCAGATGGACCTACATGCTTAAGATCATGTGCCTTCTCAGGACTAGGTGTCTGCTGAGATGGTGCAAACTGCTCAGAAGATGCATGCTAATTAGGACTAGATGTTGGTTTCTCATGATCTTTGACACGAGGTGAAGGAGGAGTAGGTGTAGTAGGAGAATGATGATCACTCCCCTCATGATCATGATTATAAGATGATCTGATATTTCGTGCATCTCCATGATGCCTACCCCTCCTAGCCTGCGCCAGTGCTCTGCAAGCTCCAACGATATGACGCATGAGGGTCATCATATCACGGGGCATGCCTCTCTAGAGCTGTGTGAGCCTACGATCATCCTGTATCTCTCTGATCATAGCCAGGCAGACTCCCTCATCAACTAGTAGTCGAAAAAGTTGGTCGCCCAACTCCATCTTGAATCAAGTGTCTGGCCTACACCACACCCTCTTGGCTATCTGCATCTAATTAGGATCAGGTCTGTCACCCTGATCCTCTGCCTCTACCATATCCTCTTCAACATCTACACTTGGATCATTTGGTGGGAGTGGAATCATGTCCCCAACGAATGTTCCAATATCTACAAAATATATAGTTCACAACAATAATTAGAAATTTTCATTAAACAATTTAATAAAACAAGTTAAAGAACGTGTTAGAATAAATTTGATAATTCTAATTAATTAATTAAGACAATAAAAGGAAACTATATTAATTTAAAGAAAGCACTAATATTACCTCTCGCATCTAGTGGCTCATCCTGTGTGAAGAGGATGTTGTTACACCCTCGCCAATCCAATCTGGTGTACAGACATGGCACCAGAACAAACGAGTGATCATCAGCACTGGCTAGCAACTCCAATGCATCAGGAGATATCCTGGCAGGAAAGTCAGACTGGCCCCTCTTGGGCATTATCTGGCCCCACATATGCATCTGTACATGCAACATCGGCCTATGAGGATGTCGAACAAAAGTATGCCTCGCCTCTGGAAACCTCTCAAAAAATAAACAAAATAACTCTTAAGCAAAATGGAAGGTCAACCTCCCACGTGCCTAAGAACGACATCTATCTAATGTTGTATAGAACTGCCGCAAAAAAAATCGCATACCATCTCACAATTCGTGGCGCCTGGAATAAAAAATCAACATAAAATAAAAGTGAGCAACTAATGTGTTTCTTTTCATTGGTATAGTGTGAAATGGTCATCAGCAGTAGTGACAGGCACCTCACCTCTTATGCGCCAAACGAAGAAATACATAACTAACCACCAGACACCTGAAAATCTGCAGGAGAAACTATATTGTCCCTAATGTATCTCTGGGATTACGCCAACTCACTCCCTACTGCATAGCCGATAGGGACATCTGGGAACTGGGGAAAATCCAGCCTCTCCTAGATAGGCTAGTAATAAAATATATATCCTCCTCAGTGGGCGTGAACCACTGGCCAGGACTGACTCGGAAAGCCTATCGATGGGCATCCCACCTAAAGATCAGTTGTCCCAATAATCCACTATGGCCCTTCAGGGATGTAGCCTCCTCGTAGAACTTGAGTATGCCTACCTCGCTTAGGATAAACTGGGTGGATGCCATAATAGGGTGACGGTACAAAAGTCTCTCCCTCTCTCATGCCTCCTACAGTTGAATCACGTTATACTGGTCCTCCATATGTTCTTGTTGTTCCCTTTGTTCTCTCCGTTAACGTCGCTGAATGATTCACATATTAAATATGTGTTTTTTATTAAATGAGAAATGTAATTAGAAAAAATACACACACACACACACACACATATATATATATAATTTTTTTTGAAAAAAAAACAATCGATGCACCCTAAAAAATACTCACGCACCAGTACCGGTGCATATTTTTTTATCGTGCACCGCGCTCGATGCGCATGGAAAATGTTCACGCACTGCCAAAGATGGGAATATTTTTTATGCAGTTTATTGACGAAACTATTTGCCCTGAGGCGGATATTTTGGTCAATGCACCTCCCAACAACAATACATGGTCAACGATGTGGTCATGTAAACGACCGTACCATTGACCATGTACTGTTGTTGGGCGGGCGGTGCACTGACCTAACTATCCGCCCTAGGGTAGATAGTTTGGTCATTGCACCGCCCAAAAATAGTACATTGTCAATGGTGCAGTCCTGTAAACGACCTCACCGTTGACTATGTAATGTTTTCGGGCAGGCAGTGCGCTAACCTAACTATCGACCCTGGGGTAGTTGATTTGGTCAACGCACCGACCTCTCTACATTATTACGTAGTCAACGATGCGGTCGTTTAAATGACCACACCACCTTGTTATTTTATAAATTAGTTATGGTGCGCACTTTTTTTGGTACCGCACTGGAACCCAGTGTGGTTTCCATTAACACCATTCATAGTGTGGCCTATAAATTTACAGGCAGCACCGTAAACTGTGTGAGCCGAACGGCTCGAATGCACCGCAGAGAAAAAAAACATTTAAAACAGTTAATTTTAAGTTATTTTCAAAATTTAATCCGCTAAAAATTTTGGTTATTGAGAAAAAAGTAGATTACCTATACATTTTCATGTCGAGGAGGCATATTTGCTGAGGCATTGAAGAAACCAAATTTTCCCACTATTTTCGAAAATTTGAACTCCACAGGGTAGGCAGTGGAAGGCATCAATGTGTGCAATGGGGGCACCGATGGCAAGGCGCCTCACATAAGACAAACTCACATTGGTGCTTGAGAGGTCTAGAGCACTGAAGAAGTAAAAATGACGTTTTTACGACCGGTAATTTTTTTATTTAACCTTGTTTCAGTGTGTGGGTATTTAAGATGCATCGGGTGGTATTATCAATGGCGCATCGCACGTCATTATAGTGCATTGGATTATGGAGATGCACCGTGCATGTTTATACATAGAGCACTGGTGCGCTAGAGTAATTAGATGCACCGAGCGGGTTTGTACAGAGAGCATGGTGTCTCGGTGTGCCAAGTTTTAGTACGCACTGGGGCATTTTTTGTAAAATGCACCAATGTGGTTTATGATGAGAAACATACCGCAAAAAAAAACATCCAAAAAACCTCCACCAGCCAACCTCCTCTAGAGACCTCCACTACAAATGGATATCTAGGCTATTTTTATAAGGGGTTCCTCAAAAACATCCACTATAGGGTATTTTCCTTGTAGTGTCAAAATGTATGTAGAATAATTTCTTCCCAGCGAAATTATGACCTTTAGTGCATTTTATATCGCAATTGCAATAAAGCCATTTTTCTCTTTTTTCCTCCAATTCTTTTGGCATCAACCTTGTAGGTTGTGGAAGGATAAGGGTAGAAACACTTCCATCTTTATTGTTGTGAGTGGTAGACTTCCTTGTTGCCATAATTTTTCTTTCAACTTTTATTACCACCATTAATGCCTTCTCCAATGAATCAAGTTCCCAAAGGTGAACCTCATGTTTTATGTTATCCTTTAAAGATCCTATGAAGACATCAATCCTATGCTCCTCTAGATTATCAGTTACCCTGATATTCAATTTTTGGAAGTCATCCATGTGCATCACCATTGAACCCTTTTGTTTGAGATTTATCAATTGGCTAAAGAAGGTGTTTCTCTTTGTACCCTCATAATGTGTTATCATTTCCTCCATAAAAATTGACCAAGTGAAAAGTGGTTTATGAGAAAAAATCCATCAATACCTTACAAATTGATTGGGTTCTAAATATAAAGATGCACTGTGTACCTTTTGTGTGTGGTGCACATCATTGAGATCAAAATATTTCTCCATTTGTAGTATCCATGTTAATGAATCCTTGCCACCAAACTTCCTCATATCGATATTTGGAATGTGGTGGACTTAAAATTAACATTGGAGTCTCTAAAATCATAATTCATATTCCTTTTGTTCTCCTAATGAGATTCATGGAATACCTTTTTGCCATTAGGAAGCATTTATTGTAGTAACTTTGTCAAACCTTCCTTCAAACCTTCCATGTATTATTTTAAACCACTCATGTCACCTTTTATTTTTTCTCTTAAACCATCCATCTCCCCTTTTAGTTCATCTTTGGTTTCTCTTTGTGAGAGGGAAATTTGTTGCACTTGGTCCCATAATTTTGATATATCATGTTGAAATTATTCCTTTTCATAATTCATAGTAGATATTTATGAGGGCTTAATGGGTATAGAATTATTATTTTTGGGAGGTATTTTAGAAAACAATACTAATATTTATGCTTCGGTATTCCCTTTGAATCACTTCAAACTGATTTTTCAAACAAAAGTTATGAAAATTTTAAAAAATACACACCTTTTTTTTGCTTTTTAGATATTAAAGTTGTTGTATCTCCATAATTTCATATCTCCAAAGTCTGAAATTTTGTTTTGTGGTATCTCTATGAGTCTTATTTCTAACCCCATAATTCATATCTAGATTGGATTCTTCAAGAAAGAGTTATTCCCAATCTCCCACGATGACCTGATTATAGCCTAGTTCCATAGAGAGAACTTGTACGGAGAGCCACATGTCATTGTTTCGATCTTCAGCCCTAAAAAAGATATCTGAAAAACCATAGTTTGTGCTCTTGCATCCAATTTTTACAAAATTCAAATCCTATGCTAGAAGCAAAAGTTATGACAATTTCATCTAGGTAACTGTTTGAGATGGAAATTCTGGAGCCTGCAAAAACCCTAACTTCCTCGGATTAAATCTCTAAAAATATAGTGAACCAATATATGAAATTTGTACATGAAGTTCACCAATATTTCATCTCCACATGGTTACAATTTTAGCTTCTGAATCCTCGTAGAAAAAAAAAAATAGACAAAATTCCAAGATGACCTGTTTGAAAAAGTGAAACCCTAGAATCCAAATCTTGGATACCAAATGATATGCAACCAGCTCACAAAATAAAATAAAAGATGGATCAACAACTTAAAAATTAGCCTCTCCGAGGGGGAATCCTCCTTTACATTACATAAATGAACAATCCTTGGATGATACAAATGATAATACCTCCTTGGTATATATATGAGTCTAAGGGGTCACAATATAATCAGAGCCTACATAACAATAATAATGTAAGGGAACAACAATAACAATAGTCGGCTACTATGGGGCAAAAAAATAACAACATGGGGGATACATGGGCACAAAAATAACAATAGGGGGCTACACTAACAATAACAATAATGGGAATACACTAGTATTATAGGGACCTAACAATATATTGACATTTTCAGAGCCAACGCACTTTCATGCATGTATCGTGAATGTTGTAAGACTATTCTGTTAATTTTTACGAAGTATGATTATATTCATATGTATTAAATAAAATGAACTATTCTGTTGGATTTTGTACACATCTAGTTGAATGTCCATTCTTACTTTCTTTAATGATCATTGTCACTTTGCAAAATATTTTGGAAGTTAATTAACAATTATTTCTATACATTACATAAATGAACAATTCTTGGATGATACAAATGACAATACCTCCTTGGTATATATATGAGTCTAAAGGGTCACAATATAATCATAGCCTACATAACAATAATAATTTAAGGGAACAACAATAACAATAGTCGGCTACTATGGGGCAAAAAAATAACAACATGGGGGATACATGGGCACAAAAATAACAATAGGGGGCTACACTAACAATAAAAATAATGGGAATACACTACTATTATAGGGACCTAATAATATATTGAAGTTCTCAGAGCCAACACACTTTCATGCATGTATCGTGAATGTTGTAAGACTATTCTGTTAATGTTTACGATGTATGTTTGTATTCATATGTATTAAATAAAATGAACTGTTTTGTTGGATTTTGTACACATCTAGTTGAATTTCCATTCTTACTTTCTTTACTGATCGTTGTCACTTTGAAAAATATTATTGAGATTTAATAAGAAAATTTCATCACCCACGCCTAGTTGCATTAAGCACCCAAACTAGGGTGGGGCCCACAGTGCTATTTATGGGTGCATGTCTATTTTAGTTATCCCTTAATTAAGATGGACAATAAACTGTAATATATTCTCAATGATGACTTGAAATAGTTAACTGAGAGTGATAAACTCAGTTAGCTAGTGGATTTCGAGTTCGAGGTAGTTGGTGAGGAATGCAAAGTAATTTTAGTTGTAACAGAGTTAGAAGTGCATTGGTGCATTAGTTAATGCAGGTTGTAATCAGTTTAACTCAGTTAAGTGATTTAAACTCAGTTGTGCTAGTTGTAACTGAAGATACACTAGTGAGATATCAAGTGAATTAAATATTAATTAACTCAAAATCATTGATCTCACATGCAACTGAGGATTTACTATTATTAGCTGCATGCATGTCAGATCCAGTGGAGACCCAGTTGAGTTCTAGGTGAAAGGGAAGTTGACTATCATTTGTAGGATTATTGTGTTGCACACATGCAACCAAACACCCATTGGAGTGCCCATGATACTTGTGCAGTCAAGGAAGGCAAAAATTCCTATCTTTTAGGGATTGCATTCATTAGGGATTGTGCAATCAAGGTAGGTTGTCTAGAGGTTGAGAATTGGCTATGTGTTTATCATTTTTGTTCATGACAGTGTGAGAAAATTAGCTGAGTACTGGAGGGCTCTTGTGAGAATATTTTTGTATGTAATTGTTTCATGACCCATGTTGAATATACAATAAAAGATAGTGGGGTTTTTAGATGTAAGCTTTCCCCAGGAAATTACCTATGTTGTGTGTGATTTGATTCTTCTTCATGTTCATGTGATTAGCGATTGTGTTTTTAATTCCACAAAATATTTGTAGAAGCGATTCAGTATTTAACTTTAGTACATTGTTAGATCAAGTGAATCCAAGATACACATACATTTTTTATAATTTCTACATAGTATCAAACTGACAGGAAATTGCAGAAGTGAAGCAGGAGCTGATTTTGTGACTGGATAGAATTCAAATTTGCAGAAAGACTTTCTTAGTGCTACAGCAGATTCAAGATCGAAATGGATTTCAATGGCTTGAGGTTGGAGTATGCACTCGAGGGTAGCTCAAACTATATTTCTTGGAAGGACAAGATGGAGGAAATACTAGAACACAGTGGCTTGAAGAAATTCATTGAGAATTATGTTCCTAAACCCGATGTGGCAGATGCTACAAATCTTGATGCATGGCAAAAGAAAGTGGCAAAGGTGAGGAGGATCTTGTTGGAGGGAGTACAAGACCACATTGTCTCCAGCCTCCATGGGAAGGCCACACCATATGTAATGTGGAAGGCTTTGACGGATCTATTCCAAAGTAGTAGAGACCATAGGAAATTGGCGCTCAAATATAAACTCAGGAATATCAAGATGGAAAAGGGTGACACCATTCCAAAATATCTAACAAAGTTTGTCCAATGTCGGGATGAACTGGGGAGCATTGGAATAATAGTCGTTGATGATGATTTGGTGAGCTTGGCTCTCCTAGGGCTTCCCAAAAGTTGGCACAATTATCAAGACTCTGCCAATGGAAGGGAAAATTTTCCAGATTGGGAACGACTGTGGTCAGATTTGGTGCAGGAGAAGTTCAGATAGAACACCAGAGATGGATCTTCATCTAAGAATGAAGATGAAGAGGATTATGCTTTGGCTGCCAAGGCGAGAAAGGGGAAGGGGAAGAAATTGCATTCTAAATATGGGTCCAATAATGGCAAGAAGAAAGACATGTCCAAGGTGAAGTGTTTTCACTGTCACGAGCATGGGAATTTTGCTACTAACTATCCACAAAAGAAGAAGAACAAGAAGGTTGGAGGATTTGTAGCTAGTGAGGTCCTTACCTTGCAAATTGAGCTTGAATTTTCATTGATCGCATGCATGGTGTCCAGTGCATTGGGATCTGTGTGGCATTTGGATAGTGGCGCTTCCTTTCACATGACGGGAGATAATGAACTTTTCATTGACTTGGAGGAGAAGGATCTCCAAATGCATATTGAAATGGCCGATGACGGGCGGTACAATGCTACCAAGATTGGTACCATTACCTTTCAGAAATAGTCAAGTAAACCCTTTCAATTAAAATATGTAATTCATATACCAGGTCTGAAGAAAAATTTGGTCTCAGTCGCAATGTTGGAGAATAGAGGCTATGATGTTGTTTTTAGTGAAGGAAAATATTTCCTGCAACATAAGAAATAGTACTAGCCAAGAGGATAGGGATTCAAGTTAAGAATCTCTACAAGCTAGAGGTATATGGTTGTGCATCAATGATGGGCAAGGCATATCAAGTGGTGAGCTAGTATGAGGGAAAATTATGGCACAGGAGATTGTGCCATCTTCACCATGGAGCCTTGAAAGTCATGCAACACATTTCTGCTGGTCTTCCCAGGGGTACACTTGTGTAGTTAGACACATGCAAGAGATGTACTATGGGAAAATATGTAAATTTCACATTTCATGAGAAGGAGAAATGAGCTTTGAAGATCCTTGAGAAAGTTCACACAGATGTGTGTGGTCCTTTCTCTATTGCTTCGACAACAAAACATATGTACTATGTAATATTTGTTGATGACTTTTCTTGTAAATGTTGGATCTTTTTCATGTAGAAGTAAGATCATAAATTCTAATTTCTATAAGTTTAAGGCACTGGTGGAGAAAGAGTTGTGGAATAAATTGAAGGCTCTTAGGAGCGATAATGGTGGAGAATACATCTCTAACGAATTCGAGAACTTCTGCAATAAAGAATGAATTCGAAGAGAACTCATAGCGCCTCATAACCCATAGTAGAATGGGGTTGCAGAGAGGAAGAACAGAACTATTGTGGGTGCAGCACGAGTGGTGTTGCATGATTAAGGCCTACTGATTCATTTGTGGGCGGAAGCATGCAACACAATGGTACATGTGAAAAAGCGTCGTCCTCATAGAGTACTTGGCATGAGTACACCTGAAGAGGCTTTCACTAGTAAGAAACCTGATGTTTCACACTTTAAGATTTTTGGCTCATCTTTTTATGTGCATGTGACCAAGGACGCCGGGAAGAAGCTGGAACCAACAACTGAGGTTGGGATTTTTGTGGCATACACTAAAACACCTCATAATTATCTTGTGTATTTTCCAAACAGCATAACGATTGTTGTGCAATGAGATATAAAATTTGATGAGGAGAAAGCCATGTGGTTGTCCCTTGAGAGGGAGTTGGACTTGCATGCAGAGGAGGAACTGTTGGTTCCCAAGGATGAGTCTTAAGATGTGGATCAGCCACATGAGGAGGTTCATGGAGTGGAGGAAAACACTCATGCAGAGCTATCCCTCAGAAATGGCAGAAGGCGCACCATGGAAGCTCATAGATTGAGACTTGATGTTGGAGAGAATGTAGGAGCCCCTACTTCACAGCATAGATAGAGACAGTCTCCTAACCGATTTACTGGATACATGGATCTTATGAGCAAATTTATTGTGACTAAACCATATTCCTTTCAGGATGCAGTGCAACAACCAACTTGGGTTGATGTAATGGTGGAGGAGTATGACTCCATTGTCAAGAACAACACATGGGAGATAGTCCCAAGACCGGTTGACAAATCAATGGTTGGATCGAGATGGATCTACAAGTTAAAGCAAGCTGCCAATGGGAGTGTGGAGAAATACAAGGCCAGATTTTTGGCCCAAGGATTCTCACAAATCTAGGGGATAGATTAAGATGAGACTTTTGCACATGTTGCAAGTTACTCTTCCATAAGATCCATCCTTGCACTCTCAACACAGATGGGCTGGCACATTCATCATATGGATGTGAAAACTTCATTTCTCAATGGGATCATTGTGGAAGAGGTGTACATAGAGCAGCCTGAAGGTTTCAAAATATTCAATAGTGATTCACATGTGTGCCAACTCAAAAGAGCATTATACGGGCTGAAGCAAGCACCCTATGCTTGGTACACTCGGATAGAAAGCTATTTCAACGGATTGGGCTTCACCAAAAGTGAAGCATATGAAAACCTGTACCAGATTGTGGTTGAGGGTAAGCTATTGATCATTTTTCTTTATGGTGATGATCTAATTTTGACTGGTGATGAGAAGTTGATACACTCATGCAAGGAGGATCTTACAAGGGAGTTCGAAATGAAGGACATGGAACTCCTTCATTATTTCCTTAGATTGGAAATATGGCAGCGGGATGGTGAAATTTTTTTGTCTCAAGGAAAGTATGCAAAGGAGATACTGGGAAAGTTTAACATGGATAGTTTCAAACCCATGGATACTCCTCTTCTAGGAAATTGGAGGAAATAGGATGCTACTTCTAGAGAGGTAGTGGATGCTACTTTCTACAGGAAGTTAGTGGGTTCACTAATGTATTTGGTGAACACGAGACCGAACATTTTCTACGCAGTTAACTAGCTGAGTCAAGCTATGGTTAAGCCTACCAAGCTCTTTTGGAAGGTGGGGAAGCATGTCATGAGATACCTGAGGGGCACATTAGAGTATGGTCTATGGTACAGATGGACATAGGGAGTGAAGCTTCAAGGCTTCACAGATACAGATTGGGCGGAAAGTCCATTAGACAAAAAGAGCACATTAGGAGGGATCTTTAGCATATGATCGACAACAGTTTCTTGGTTTAGTGGAAGCATAATACACGGCAGCAATTCAAGCTGCATGTGAGGCTATCTAGATGAGAAATATCTTGGTTGGTTTGTTTAGTTCTCAGATGGATTCGATAGTGATTCATTGTGATAATTAGTGTTGCATTAAACTCTCGATTAATCCTATGTTTCATGATAGGTCCAAGCATATATATATCCGGTACCATCATCTCAAATATTGTGTGCAGAGAAGAATAATGTTGCTTTAATACATTCCCACGGAAGATCAGGATGCAGTTATTCAGACGAAGGCACTCACCAGGAGCAAATTTGAATACCATAGAGACAGGATCAGGGTGAAGGATAATATATTTCTTGTTGAGAGGGAGTGTTGAGATTCAACAAGAAAATTCAGCACCCATGCCTAGTTGCATTAAGCACCCCAACTAGGGTGGGGCCCAGAGTGTTATTTTTGGGTGCATGTCTATTTTAGTTATCCCTTAATTAAGATGGACAATAAATTGTAATCTATTCTCAATGATGACTTGAAATATTTAACTGATAGTGATAAACTCAGTTAGCTAGTGGATTTCAAGTTAGAGGTGGTTGGTGAGGCATGCAGATTAATTCTAGTTGTGACAGAGTTCGAAGTGCAGTGGTGCATTAGTTAATGTAGGTTGTAATCAGTTTAACTCAGTTAAGTGAGTTAAACTCAGTTGTGCTAGTTGTAACTGAAGATGAAATAGTGAGAAATCAAGTGAATTAAATATTAATTAATTCACAATCATTGATCTCACATGCAACTGAGGATTTACTATTATTAGTTGCATGCATGTCAGAACCAGTGGAGACCCAGTTGAGTTCTAGGTGAAAGGGAAGTTGACTATCAGTTGTAGGATTATTGGGTTGCACACATGCAACCAAACACCCATTGGAGTGCCCATGATACTTGTGCAATCAAGGAAGGCCAAAATTCGTATATTTTAGTGATTGCATTCATCAGGGATTGCACAAGTAAGGCAGGTTGTTTAGAGGCTGAGAATTGGCTATGTGTTGGTCATTTTTGTTCATGACAGTGTGACACAATTAGCTGAGTACTGGAGGGATCTTGTGAGATGAGTTTTATATGTAATTGTTTCATGATCCATGTTGAATATACAATATAAGAAAGTGGGGTTTTTAGCTGCAAGATTTCCCTGGGAAATTATCTGTGTTGTGTGTGATTTGATTCTTCTTCATGATGTTCATTTGATTAGTGATTTTGTTTTTAATTCTGCAAAATATTTGTAGAAACGATTCAGTATTTAACTTTAGTACATTGTTAGATCGGGTGAATCCAAGATATACATGCATGTTGTATAATTTCTACAAATATTTTGCAAGTTAATTAACAATGATTTCTATACATTACATAAATTAACAATTCTTGTATGATACAAATGATAAAACCTCCTTGGTATATATATATGAGTCTAAGGGATCACAATATAATCAGAGCCTACATAACAATAATAATGTAAGGGAAAAACAATAACAATAGTCGGCTAATATGAGGCAAAAAAATAACAACATGGGGGATACATGGGCACAACAATAACAATAAGGGCTACACTAACAATAATAATAATGGGAATACACTAGTATTATAGGCACCTAACAAAATATTGAAGTTACAGAGCCAACACACTTTCATGCATGTATCGTGAATGTTGTAAGACTATTATTTTAATGTTTACGATGTATGTTTGTATTCATATGTATTTTAAAAAATTAACTATTTTTTTGGATTTTGTACACATCTAGTTGAATTCCCATTCTTACTTGCTTGGATGATCTTTGTTGTTGAGTCAAATTATAGGCTTATAATTTTTCAATCATAAATTGTCAACCCAGGGCAGGTAGGCTTATGAGATGTTGTGCAAAATATATGCAGGCTTAATCCTTCGAGTGTTTACTAATCAAACTAGTCAATCACTCATCAAAATAATGCCTCTTTTCTAAATCCACATTTTGCAGCAAAGGCTATGGAGTGGATCTGGACATCCCTCTACAGCTCTTAGCCTTGCTGATGTGATTAGAAAATATAGGAGATCAAACTTACAGCAAGAAATAAATCAACTTGAAAATACAAATCAAATTTTGATCAAATCAAATCCACACATTTAACATAAAAACTTAATCACTTAATCAATTGATAATTTCTATTGAAAACTTCAGAAAGAGTCCATTAGTTGAATGAAATAATTATTACTGCATAACAGAAATTAAAATGCACACACTCATAAGTAAGGGAGTTATGAATGAAGGGGGCCCTCCCTCACTCACAACCCTGCAAGATTAAAGAGGCTTGCTCAGAAGAGTATATAGAACATGAAATATTGTATTAATCTGAAATATTACAGACGAGTAAAATCTGATATATGCTATCATAAAATCCCAACCCAACCAACTCCTTACATCATAAAACACATTCAAATTTATACAAGTTCGAAAGCCCATATTTGGCTCGAATGAGGAAAATTCTAATCTGAGCTAGGATCTATCAATACACGTACAATATCATCAAAATTAGCTAAGTTGGGTCTAATCCATGAGTGAAATCATGGATTATAAAATTTTCTTTACAAGGCTGAAGCTGCTCCTCATGCGGCCAACGAGAAGAGGTTTGTGAATCTGGGTAGTTTCAAAGGCGGATTTGGCATGGCCAATAGGAAATCATCCATGTACAATAAATTCCCCATAAAACCCATGTTATATTTTGATTTTGTAGCGATTGGAACATGGCTAACTGCTAATTTTGTTGCAAGAAATCAGAGCGGCTGCAGAAAATCTGCTACAGGATTCCTAGAGCGTCTGCAGGAAATGTGGCCGCACAAGCTGTCTTCAGGAATTTCGGGGCTATTTCGGATCAAATCAAATTCACATAGGATTCTTAGATCATTTTTCATGATAATTTCAATAAGGAAACAACTATTTAATGAATACTTAAGATTAAAGGTAAAAATGATACTTTTTTATCTTAATTTGCATACCTCAAGCCTATAGTACCATTTTGGCCAAAACCTAGCTAATATAACTGAAATAAGCATATTATGGGTTAAGGAGAGGTCAAAATTAGAGAGATAAGGTCCAAGAAAGCTGTCAAAATTAGGCAAAATGGGGACTCAACATCTCCCCCACACATTTTGTCTTGCATGTCCCTTATGCAAGAAAAAATGTTGCATCCTCCAAAACAGGAAATCAGTCTCTACCCTGGGCTGCAGCTACTGCAACCAAATGATCTAATTGAGGCCCTACTAGACTCTTTCTGAACCTGACCCCTATAAATCTCATTTTTCTTCTTCATATGGTAAATCTGAGCCGGCTTCTTTTTCATAATTTGGGCAGCCTTTGGGTGCCATTTCTCATGCTATTTTTGCATGTGAAGGGTGTTCTCTTTCAGAGCTTCGTTCTCCTTTCTCAAGGCCCGTTCTGAAACTATGAGCTCAGTGATAATCTCCTCTAACTCTTGTAGAGACCGCTTCTTCTGTGGGGTTACTTCGCCCTCATGATGTCCTTGGGAAGATTTAGGCACACTAAGTTCCTCCTGTTATTTTTTTGTTTCTTTCCCGCTTTCCTGTAGCAAGGTATCCTGAAAGGACATTGTTTCTCCATCAATGAATGCATTTGTCTCCACCTTCTTCTTCCCTTTATGTGATATGTGGAGTTTTCCTTTCTTTTTATCAGATTTCTTGGGTAGTACCCCCCCTTTATTTGTGTCCTTTATAGCCATCTTGGCAGCTTGGCTCCTTGTGAGTCTCTTAGAGGGGGTAGAAGTGCCCTTTAAATTTTTCCTTTTACTTGTAGTCTCCCAGGTCACCACCACTTCTTCATATTCTCCATCCTCCTTTGTCTTTGGTCCATGAATCTATGGCTTTTTCCTTGGCTTTTCTATTGTATCTTCTTCCTAGGGCTCTGAAGGATCATATTTTTCATCTTCCACGAAATAATTCTCGGCCATAAAATCCTCCCACATATTTTTATTCTTCTGTAGAACCTCCATTAAGATTATCTTTACAAGCCCATGGTGATAGAGGTTTTCATACAAGTGGGTCACACTTTCCTTAGTGGCCGTAGACATATTCATTAGGTAATTCTTCAAATAATATGTCAAATTCAAAGAATTGTCTCAAAAATGTCTGAGAAGTCAAATTTCAAATAAAAACGCAAGCCCAAAGCGACCTTCGCATGTTACATACTTCTGCAGGAAAAATAACAAGTGGTGAACCTACTTCTCAAAAATTCTTGTGGAATCCCCTTGCTCTAGTCAGGGTTTGGATGCTCCTTCTTGAGAAAGGATGCACAAATTCCCTCATTAAAGTGTTGGTTCTTAAACCAACATTCCCCGACATGTAATATCCTGCATGCCCGGGCCACCAGATCCTCTGTTAATCAGAACTGAACGTTCCCGACCTGTGCCTTATCACCATTTAGATTCAGGGTGAACGATTTCGTGACTTCTGAATTGTAGCCATTGAATTTTTGAAACAATGGAAACCACCCCACTTTCTCCAGTATCGCCATGCTGCGAGGATCGGCTTCCAACAGCACAGGGCCTTGCAGCTCAAACTGAATAGGGGCACACAGTCTTGACATGGTGAAGGTAAAATGGGAGAGACAAAACGAATGAGGCTCACAAAAATGTGGTTGTTTAAAACTTGCAATGGATCATTCGACAAAGAGAGGTTTAAATTCAAAATATCGGAGAGCACGAAGATTTAAAAGTAGGTCATGATCATGATTATCATCGTGATCTGACCTGCGGAATGGATACCGGAAGTATGTTTGTAGATCATGTCAAAATCATGATGATCAAGTGTGGAGCTTCATTTATGATGCAACGGTTTAAGGCCACATTTTGTTGCAAGGGTTACCATAGCTTAAACTATAAAAAAATTTAAAATTTAAGCATCATTACCTCTTACCTCAAGTGTCCTGTCACTAGTTGTACCTTATCGAACTTACCTCCCAATAGTCCAGTTATCTGATGACGTTTTCTTGTTTCTCGGAATGATAACCCACTCAAAATTACATCAAATGTATGATCACACAATTCATGACCTCGACCAATAATAAAATTGTCAGTACTTTATCAAATAATTTAAACTAATGTTATGTCTATGCTTTTTTTTCTTTAGGAAACCAAGATGTTGCTGCAGGAAATGAAGTCGTGACTGCTGAACATTCTGTAGAAAATTCTTCTACAGGAAAAATTGTTTCTCCTCGCTTATGTACAATTCATGGCACATGAATGAAGTGTTGAGATTCAACAAGATGATGATCCTAGTGAAAATTAAGCACCTACATTAGGTGGGGCCCACGGGCTATTTTTAGGTGATATGTCTATTTTTAGAATTTGGATCAAAGTTTATTTTTAGCAATAAACTATTTATAGATGGTTGAGAAAATTATATGGATGGATGGGCATCTATTTTTGGAATACATGTGCGAAGTTATTTTGTGGAATTCCTGTCTAAAAATAGAATGCATGTCGATTATTGTTAGCCCTTAACAATAATTAGACAATAAATAATAATCCTCTTGAAGCACTTGATCTCAGTTAACTGATGTGGAAAACTAGTTAACTAAAGTAATTTTGAGTTCAAAGGTTCGTTGGTGGCACATGCTAGTGGACTTCATTATAACTGAGTGATACAAAGTTGTAACAGAGTTGGATGTGTAGTTATGTGAGTTGTAAAGTAGTTTAACTCAGTTAAGTGAATTAAACTCAATTTTTCTAGTTGTAACTAGTTGTAACTAAATATACACTAATGAGAGATTAGTGAATTAAATATTAAATTAATTCACATGGAGTGATATCATAAGCAACCGAAGATTTACTATTGTTAACTACATGCATGTCAGATCCAGTGGAGAACTAGTTGAGAGATAGGTGAAAGGGACAGTTTGACTATCAATTGTGACTATAGTGGGTGCACAAGTGCAACCAAACACACATTGGAGATGCCAATGAGGATTGCGCAGTCAAGGCAAGGCAAGGTAGAATTCATTCAAGGATTCTGATCAGCAGGGATTGCGCAGTGGAGGCAGGCTGTCAAGAGGCAGTAAATTGGTGCATGAATATGCCAATTTTTTATGACAGTGTTGTTGAAAAGTGTAACTAGGTCGGTCTTCATGTTGACTATGTAATTATGTATATATGTAAGGAAAAAGTCAAAGATAATAAAATATATTTGGTGTACTTGCTTCATGGGTTTCATGAGCAAGATTTTTATGTAGATAGACTTCTTCTTGATTTCTACTAGGTTTGGGTCTTCTAGGCATAGAATATAACTATGTTTCATGTATATATATGAAGGAATATATATTCAATATATGCTCTAGATCTTTTCAAAGCCTTGTATTACATCCAAGAGTTTATGGAAGAAAATTTCCTCAAACCGACCTCTCTCAAATGAAAGAAGAAGTTGTTATAATTTGTTGAATTCGGCCTACAATACTACATACAGGTTGGCCTAAAATCTGAGCCATCACCAATATATATACCTCTGTTCATGCGGATAATAGGCACACAATTCAATGCGGATTACTCTGAAAATTGCGGATAATTCTGAGCCAAAATTACAGAAATATTTTTTGAATCTATTACAGGAAGCATTTGAGGATCCAATACAAAAAGGAATTGTGGATACCACAGCAAAGACAGCGTGAATATATACTAATATAGTGTGGAACCTACAACATTGATCGTACGGATGCCACAGCAAAGATAGTGCAGAATCTACAGCAAACTTTAGTGCGGATATATACTAAGTTACAGTGCGGATAAAAGGAAAGACTTCAATACAGATAAATTAAGGGACAGTGATCATAAGGAGAAGCGGGAGAAATAAGGAGAAGCAGAAGAAATAAGGAGAAGTGGGAGAGATAAGGAGAAGCGAATAAGAGACAGATAAAAGAAGAACATAAGTGCAGATAAGAGACAGTGATCATAAGGAGAAGCAGGAGCAATATTGAGGAAGGTAAATCCTTGATTTACCTTCTCATAGTTCAAGCAATTTAAATAGAAGCATACACAAGGTGAAGATCAAGGTTCTGGAAGAAAAATCTAAGTTTGGGTCATGGTACTTGTCATTTGAAGATCTATAAGAAGAATTCTTTACGGTTTTTCCTCTCCAAGAGGGGGAGGTTTTTCCCTGGCTCAGGAGCCTAACTTTTGTGTCTTGCGCATTTCAATAATTGACTTGATGAAAGATTAACTAAGAGAAGACATACCTAACACAAATAAGTTCACAAGTAATTATAAAGGAGATAATTTTTATTAACCTACAACCCACCAAATTCTCAACATGGTATTGGAGCTAAGGTGTTGAACATAAGGGTTGCTTGCCAACAAGACACTCAAAGAAGCAAAGACCAAAGCTTGGGTTGGAAAGAAAAACCAGTTTGCAAAGAAGACTATCCAACTATTTCATGTGAGAAGATCAACTCATTTAGGAAATTAATCTTTGGCATCAAAATATTTCCACTCAAGACATTGTTTGAAGGAAATCTCAACTTTTGAAGATAGTCATTATAATCAAGGGTTCAAGTACAACAACATTGAATAAAGGAAACCCTTGATTTAATTCTCAATCATCATCAAGGAAGCTGCAAAAAAATCCACTCAAGTAAGTATTCATGACCCTATCTATCAAGATGCCTTTTTGTAAAGAAAGAAACAAGATGGTTGGATCATCAAACTTTAGTGCATGGAAGAAGAGAACAGACTTAAATTTAATTGAAGACAAAGTAATGAACTATATCGAAGGATATACTATTCAAACTCCAAAATAAGATACTTCAGCCCATGCCAAGTGCATTAAGGGATAAATTAGAGCCCAAAGGATTCTCATAGAATCCATAAAAGACTCTCTCATTCCCTATGTATCAAAACTAAAGACTGCAAAACAAATATATGAGAAATTGGTGGAGCTATTCTCTATGAGTACTGCTGGAGAAGCAATCTCTCTGAGCCAAGAACTATACAAAATTAAATTATCAAAGGAATCAATAATTGCTCCATAATTTATGAGGATTTATGAAATAAGAGATCAACTGCAGGAACTAGGAGAAGTGATGTCTGACACTGATATGACAATACTAGTGTTGAATGCTCTACCAGAGGAATGGGAGAGCTTCAGTTCTAGTCTATATAGGAAGAAAGAAGCCACTCCATTCCATGATTTATGGTCTCTATGTAAAATAGAGGAAACAAGACTAAATACCAAAGTTGATATAGGACCAAGTGAAGAGAATCGTGCCTTTGTAGCCTCATACAGGAAGAAAGGGAGATTCGGAAAATTTGGCCCTCAGAATAAAAGAAGAAATATGGAAAATGTGTGATGCTTTGGATGTGATGAGATTGGACATTATAAAAGATATTGTCCTAAATCTGGAAATGACAAGAGGAAAAAGGAAGAAGCCCATGTCACTTATGAAAGAGAAGAACCTGACGCTAAAAGATCTAAGAAGGAAGAAGCAAGAGATCTCTATTATGATTGAGATAATATTTCTCTATAAGTGATCTCTGATTAGTTATGATAGCATGTACATTAAGAAGCATCTCAATAAAATCATGGAGGGAACTCTCGATGAAAAATCTTCTAGCAAATCTCACTACTAAAAGTAAAAGTCATCAGATCAAAGGTTATCATGGAGACATAATTTTGGGATGTGATGACATATTGATGAAGCAAGCCAAGGGAATGAAGCTCTTCATTCTTGAGAAATTACTACAAGATGACTCAAGGGAAAAACGTATGATTTATGTATATATTTATATGCTGACATTGGTGTTGTGAAGTAATGTCATATGGTTGTAGCTAATGGACTTCTGTACTTAGAAGTATGATCTATGGAGGAGTATCTCTCAATGTACGGACAGATGAAATCAACATAGTATGTCCTCATGAAATATGAGGTGGTTTTTGAACAAGAAACTAGAAAATTTGTATGTTCCTAAGAATCAAGAATGTGCAGAGAGGAAGAGATCATGAAATGAAACCATGTCAAGAGGAAGTTATCATTCGAAGGTCAAGAAGATGTGACTAGGATATCTCCTGGAAAGATGTGTAGACTTTGACGAAAGTATTGTAAAGAAGAAGACCCTTGGAAAATCATATCATTAGGAGATGTCTCAATCTGTATGAAGGATGCCAATGCCTACAGGAAGATGTCATGGTAAAATATCATCACTAAGGTAATTTTTGTTCGGTAACTTTTGTTCTAAAAGGTTCATATGTATATGTTTATCTGGATGAATTTTTCTAGGGCTGCTAATCATGAAAAAGGATGTATGATCCTTGGAGATGATTCAAAGGAAAGAAACATGGCATAACAGTGGACCAGATAAGGAATTCTCATGAATCACTTTCTGATAGTTGAAATGACTTACGATGAAAGTGATGGTTGATCTGTGCCCAATGAAGCTAAAATTTGGAGATTCCTCAATATCGAAATCCATGACATCGAGAACAGGAATTCTTCATGAGCAGCTGGGTGTCTCACCATTGCTGCTGGAGGTCCCTGGTTAAGAGGGAGCCTGATGATAATTTTTTTACTTGGAAGAAACTTGGTAATTCCTAAGAATGAGCTTAGTTACATTCCTTGTATAGGAATGAGTACATTCCCTATGGAATAGGTCCTCCCTGGTTGAGAGGGAGAGATAGACGCATCATTATGGTCTTGGGAAGACAGAATGGAGGATTGGGTAATCATCCGGCATTCAATACTATTTGAGAATATGTTAGGGCATTCAAGATAAGGGTATTCGGGGACCAATATTATTTGAGAAGAATAGTCCAAGAAGGTCATACTTTGGGAACGCCCGATGGAGTATGTACCTTGGAGAGACAATGACGAAGGTTTCTATAAGTCATGTGTCTTGCCATCATTGTAGCCCATTGTCTCGATGAGAGATGGGGTTGTTAGTCAAGGCCTTGCACTAGGGAAATGCTGGTTGATATGATGCTATACAGATGTGATTACCAATCCGATTCTTCTTATGAGATTCTCCAGTTTGAAAGTAACCATGTACCTGTATGAATACCTCCCTAGTTATTAGGGAGTGTTGAAAAGTATAACTAGGTCAGTCTTCATGTTGACTATGTAATTATGTATATATGTAAAGAAGAAGTCAAAGATAATAAAATATATTTGGTGTACTTGCTTCATGGGTTTCATGAGCAATATTTTTATGTAGATAGACTTATTCTTGATGTCTACTAGGTTTGGGTCTTCTAGGCATAGAATATAATTATGTGTCATGTATATATATGAAGGAATCTGTCTTCAGTATATGCTCCAGATATTTTCAAAGCCTTGTATTACATCCAAGAGTTTATGGAAGAAAATGTCCTCAAACCAACCTCTCTCAAATGATGAAAGGAGAAGTTGTTATAAGTTGTTGAATTCGGCCTACAAGACTACATATAGGTCAGCCTAAAAGCTGATCCATCACCAATATATATACCTCTATTCATGCGGGTAATAGACACACAATTCAATGTGGATTACTCTAAAAATTCCGGATAAGTCTAAGCCAAAATTACAGGAAGATTTTGCGGATCTATTACAGGAAGAATCTGCGGATCCAATACAAAAAGGAATTTCGGATTCCATAGCAGACACAGCGTGAATATATACTAAGATAGTGTGGAACCTACAGTAGTGATCATGTGGATACCACAGCAAAGATAGTGCGGAATCTACAACAAACTTCAGTGCGGACATATACTAATTTACAGTGCGGATAAAAGGAAATACTTCAATATGGATAAATTAAGGGACAGTGATCATAAGGAGAAGCGGATAAGAGACAGATAAAATAAGAACAGAAGTGCGGATAAGAGATAGTGATCATAAGGAGAAGCGGGAGTAATAGTGAGGAAGGTAAATCCTTGATTTACCTTCTCACAATTCAAGCAATTCAAATAGAAGCATAAACAAGGTGAAGATCAAGGTTCTAGAAGAAAAATGTAAGTCTGGGTCATGGTACTTGTCATTTGAATATCGATAAGAAGAATTCTTTGTGGGTTATCCTCTCCAAGAGGGAGAGGTTTTTCCCTGGCTGTAGGAGCCTAACTTTTTTTTCTTGTGCATTTCGATAATTGACTTGATGAAAGATTAACTAAGAGAAGACATAACTAACACAAATAATTTCACAATTAATTATCAAGGAGAGAATTTGTATTAACATACAGCCCATCAAATTCTCAAAAAGTGTGAGACGATTTTATATTGTATTGAGAGCTCATGGAGTAGATTTTTGTATGATATTGTTTCATGATCCATGATATATACATAATATATGATAATGGGGTTTTTAGCTTTATGCTTTCCCAGTAAAAACATCTGTGTTATGTGTGATTGATCTTTCTTCATGTGTTTGCAATTGGCGATTAAATTTCAGCAAGAATTTAAGTAGAAAGATTATGTATTTAAAAGTGGCATATAATTGTTAGATCAAGAGAATCCAGCAATACATAATTGTATTAAAATTTCTACATGGTATCGAAGCAAAGAAGATTGCAATATTGAACCAGTAGCTGAAGTTGTTGGTGGAAACAATTCGAATTTGATGTAAGAATTTCTTGGTGTGACCGTTGAGTAAACATTGAAATGGCTTTCAATGGATGCAGTTAGAGTATGCACTCGAGGGAAGCTTGAACTATATTGCATGGAATAATAGGATGGAGGTGGTGCTTGAAGATAATGGCTTGAAGGAATTCATCGACAGTGATGTTCCTAAGCCCACTTCGACATATGTTGCATTGCTTGACGCCTGGAAAAATAAAGTAGCGAAGATGAGAAGTATTATGTTGGAAGGTGTGAGATCCCATATTGTCTCAAGCCTTCATGGGAAATCCAATCCATTTTCAATGTGGAAGGCTTTGACAGATCTTTTCCAAAGCAGCAGTGACCATAGGAAATTTGCATTGAAGGATAAACTCAAAAATATCAAGATGGAGAAGGGAAAAAATATTCCTAATCATCTCAAAAAGTTTGTCCAATGTCGCGATGAACTAGGGAGTGTGGGAATCACGGTTGTTGATGATTATTTGGTGAGTTTGGCTCTCTTGGAACTTTCTAAGAGTTGGCATAGTTATCAAGACTCTGTCAATGGATGGGAAAAACTGTCGGATTGGGAACGATTGTGGTCGGATCTAGTGCAGGAGGAGTTCATGTGGAACACTAGGGATGGCTCTACATCAAAGCATGATGATGAAGAGGATTGTGCTTTGGCTACCAAAGCAAGGAAAGGGAAGGGGAAGAAATCCCATTCAAAATCTAAGTCTAAAGGCAAGAAGCTGGATTTGTCCACGGTGAAGTGTTTTCACTATCACGAACATGAGCATCTCGCCACTAATTGCCCACAAAAAAAGAAGAACAAGAAGTTTGTTGGAGCTGCAACTGATGAGGCCCTTGCCTCACAATTTTAACTTTATTTCTCTTTGATCGCATACTTGGTTTCAATCGTAATGGGATCGGTGTGGTATCTTGATAGTAGTGCTTCCTTCCACATGACGGGAGATAAGGAGTTTTTCAGTGACTTGGAGAATAAAGATCTCCAAATGCATATAGAGATGGGTGACGATGGATGATATATTGCGACTGGAATTGGTACCATAACCTTTGAGATGGATTCAAGTAAACCATTTCTGTTGAAAGATGTTATGCATATTCCAGGTCTGAAGAACAACTTGGTCTCAATCGCGATGTTGGAGGACAGAGGCTATGACGTTGCTTTCAACGATGGAAAAGCTTTCCTGTGACACAAAACAATAGGTCAAACCAAGAGGATAGGGATTCGAGTCAAGAATCTCTACAAGTTGGAGGTAGATAGTTGTGCTAAAATGGTGGGCAAAGAAGAAGAAGTGGTGAGCCGAGATGAGGGTGAATTATGGCACAGGTGATTGGGCCATCTTCACCATGGCGCCCTAAAGATTTTGCTGCAGATTTCTACTAGACTTCCCAAGGGTACACTTGCGTAGATAGATCAATGCAAGGGATGTACTATGGGTAAGTTTGTGAAGACCACCTTTCATGAAAAGGAAAATCGTGCTTCGGTGATCCTAGAGAGAGTTCACATAGACGTTTGTGGACCATTCTCGGTTGCTTCAACAGCAAAACACAGGTTACTATGTTATTTTTTTATGACTATTCTCGTAGATGTTGGATATTCTTCATGCACAAGAAGGATCAAACATTCTCAAAGTTCTGTGAGTTTAAATAATTGGTGGAGAAAGAGTCGGGGAAGCAAGTGAAGGCTTTGTGGAGCGATAATGGTGGTGAATATATCTCGAACGAATTCAAAGACTTCTGTAGAAAAGAAGGAATTCGAAGGGAACTCATAGCGCCTCATAACCCACAGCAAAATGGGGTCACAGAGAGGAAGAACAGAACAATCGCGCGTGTTGCACGAGTTATGCTGCATGATGAGGGCCTACCAATGCACTTGTGGGCGGAAGCATGCAACACTGTGGTTTATGTGCAAAACAGTTGTCCTCATAGAGTACTTGGCATGAGTACACCTAAAGAAGCTTTTACTTGTAAGAAATCGGATGTTTCTCACTTTAAGATTTTTGGTTCATCTGTTTATGTGCATGTGACCAAGAACGCCAAGAAGAAGCTGGAGCCAACTGCTGAAGTTGGGATATTTGTGGGGCAAATAGAAACACCCCATAATTATCGTGTGTATTTTCCAAAGAGTCAAATGATTGTGGTGCGACGAGATATAAAATTCAATGAGGAGAAATCCATGAAGTTGTCGCTTGAGGGGGGGCTAGACTTACATGCAGAGGAGGAATTTCTTGTTCCCAAAGATGAGTCTCTAAATGTGGATCAGCCATATGAGGAGGTTCATGGATTGAAGGAGTCCACTCACGCAGAGCCAAACATCAAAACTGGCAGAAGACGTACCATAAAAGTTAAGAGGTTGAAGCTTGATGCGACACAGAATGTAGGAGTCCCTACTTCACAACGCAGACAGAGACAATCTCCTGACTGATTTACTGGATACATGGCTCTCATGAGAAAATGTATTGTGATGGAGCTATCTTCCTTTTAGGAAGCAGTGCAGGAGCCCACATGGGTAGATGTAATGGTGGAGGAGTATGACTCCATTGTCAGAAACAGTGCTTGGAAAATTATTCCAAGGTCGGTTGATAAATCAATGGTAGGGTCGAGATGGATCTGCAAGGTAAAGCAAGCTTTTGATGGGAGTGTTTAGAAGTATAAGGCAAGATTTGTGGCTTGGAGCTTCTCACAGATCGAGGGGATTTATTATGAAGAAACCTTTTCACCTGTCGCACGGTATTCTTCCATAAGGACCATCCTTTCTCTCTTAGCACAGATGGGTTGGCACATTCATCAGATGGATGTGAAGATTGTGTTCCTTAATGGGATCATTGAGGAAGAAGTGTACATTGAGAATCCTTAAGGATTTGAGATCTTCAGCAGCGAGTCCCATGTGGGAAGACTCAATAGAGCGTTGTATGGGCTGAAGTAAGCACCCCGTGCTTGGTACACTCGGATTGACATCTATTTCACAAGACTTGGCTTCACCAAGAGTGAGGCGGATGCAAACCTATATCATATTGTGGTGGAGGGTAATATTTTAATCATTGTTCTTTATGTTGATGATTTAATACTGATTGGTGATGAGCAGCTGATACACTCATGCAAGGAGGACCTTGCAAAGGAGTTTGAGATGAAGGATATGGGCCTCCTTCAATATTTCCTTGGATTGGAAATATGGCAGTGAGAAGGTGAATTGTTTGTGTCTCAAGGAAATTATGCACAGGAGATACTCAGTAAGTTTCACATGGAGGGCTGCAAACCCATGGATACTCCTCTTCCAGGAAACTGGAGGAAAGAGGATGTTACATCTGGAGAGGTAGTGGATGCTATTATCTATCGACAGTTGGTGGTTTCACTCATGTATTTAGTTAATAAAAGACTAGACATATGCTATGCGGTGAACCATCTTAGTCAAGCGATGGTTAAGCCTACCAAGCTCTTTTGGAAGTCGGGAAAGCATGTCCTGAGATATCTCAGGGGCACATCTGAGTATAGCTTATGGTACAGATAGACGGATAAGGTGAATTTTCATGGCTTCACAAATGCAGATTGGGCAAGTAGCCCAAGGACAAAAAGAGCACATCAGGAGGGGTCTTCAGTATCAGATCTACATCTGTTTCTTGGTACAGCAGGAAATAGATATCTATGGCACTCATTTCAGCAGAAGCGTAATACATGGCAGAAAGTCAAGTTGCATGTGAGGCTATATGTATGAGGAAGATCCTGGTCGGTTTGTTCAGTTCTCATTTAGATCCTACTATGACTCATTGTGATCATCAGAGTTGCATTAAACTCTCAATTAATCCTGTATTTCATGATAGATCTAAGCATATAGATATCTGTTATCATCATATCAGAGATTGTGTGCAGCGGAAGATCATGTTGCTTCAATACATTCCTATGGAAGATTATTATGCAGATATTATGACGAAGGCGCTCACCAGGAGCAAATTCAAATACCATAGAGATAGGATCGGGGTGAAGGATAATCCCTTTCTTTTTGAGAGGGAGTGTTGAGATTCAAAAATATGATGATCCTAGTGAAAATTAAGCACCTACACTAGGTGGGGCCCACAGGCTGTTTTTAGGTGATATGTCTATTTTAGAATTTGGATCAAAGTCTATTTTTAGCAGTAATATATTTATATATGGTTGAGAAAATTATATGGATGGATGGGTGTCTACTTTTGGAATGCATGTGCGAAGTTGTTTCGTGGAATGCATGTCTAAAAATAGAATGCATGTCGATTATTGTTAGCCCTTAACAATAATTAGACAATAAATAATAATATATTCTCTTTAAGCACTTGATTTCAATTAACTGATGTGGCAAACCAGTTAACTGAAGGAATTTATAGTTCAAAGGTTGGTTGGTGGCACATGCTAGTGGAATTCGTTGTAACTGAGTGATACAAAGTTGTAACAGTGCTGGATGTGTAGTTATGTGAGTTGTAAAGTAGTTTAACTCAGTTAAGTGATTTAAACTCAGTTGTGCTAGTTGTAACTAGTTGTAACTAAAGATACATTAATGAGAGATCAGTGAATTAAATATTAAATTAATTCACATGGAGTGATATCACATGCAACTGAAGATTTACTACTGTTAACTACATGCATGTCAGATCCAATGGAGACCCAGTTGAGAGATAGGTGAAAGGGACAATTTGACTATCAATTTTGACTATAGTGGGTGAACAAGTGCAACCAAACACACATTGGAGATGCTAATGAGGATTGCACAGTCAAGGCAAGGCAAGATCAAATTCATTCAGGGATTGTGATCAGCAGGGATTGCGCAGTGGAGGTAGGTTGTCATGAGGTAGTAAATTGGTGCATGAATATGCCAATTTTTGTATGACAATGTGAGACGATTGTATATTGTACTGAGAGCTCTTGGAGTAGAGTTTTGTATGAGATTGTTTCATGATCCATGATATATACATAATATATGATAGTGGGGTCTTTAGCTTTATGCTTTCCCAGTAAAAACATATGTGTTATGTGTGATTGATCTTTCTTTGTTTGTTTGCAACTGGCGATTAAATTTCCGTAAGAATTTAAGTAGAAGGATTCTGTATTTAATAGTGGCATATAATTGTTAGATCAGGAGAATTCGGAAATACATAATTGTATTAAAATTTCTACATGAAGGTGTTGTTGTCGAATGTGCAATGATATCATTAGATTACCAGCCATTGAGGTCAATTTTTAACCAATGCGAGGCCCATCACCATTAATGGGAGTGAAGACCAAGGTACCCTGATGCATCCTATCAGGTGTGAATTTATGAGCTGATGTCGAACCCCCTGTAGGATCCAGCAGTCAAGGGGCCATAATTATTCCCCATTGCTACTGGCGAGATAGCATGTCATTAGGGCATACAAGCTTCAAGGCATCATAAGGATCTGATCTTGCACCTAGATAAAAAATTTATGTCGATGGGCCAAGATTTTCAGAAGGAGGGCCTAAAGAAATCCCACATCTGTCCAACATGAGAAATCCACTGATTAAATGAAAAACATAATTTATTGAGAGGATCCCAAAGGATCTACTAACCTGTGTTTTTAACGAGCCCAGTGGCAATCCATGCTCACCAGATTTCAATTTTAGAGAGTTTGAAATACTTAAAAAGAAGACTCCAAGGGGGCTCATTTTTCGTAACTAGTCCATTGGGCCCGAGAAAAGGAATAAACATGTACCCAATAAACATTTCTCTCATGGTTTACCGAGCACGAGGAGGAACAAAGTGATCTCATTTTATCAACAATAAAACCAAGAAGAGGTAGTGGAAGGAATGACTCCTTCTCTCACCATCTCTAGCTCTTTCTTCTTCGCAATTTCTTCCACAAATTTCTCCTTAGATTGGGGTCTTTGATATAGTTGTTTGGTCTCAACCTAGTCTCCTAAATTGAGTTCATTTAATTGTCAACCAGGGTTGGTAAACTGCTGAAGTGAAGTGTACTGTATGTACCTAGGTGTTTGTTTCTTAATGCATTGTGTGTAGTGTTTTATGATGGTTTTGGTATTTTGTGATGATTTATGATGTTTTTGGTCTTTTGGTAGTTTTATGTTCACAAGGAAAATGACTAGAAAGCTAGTGGAAGGAAACTAATGATTAAAAACAGAGTGAAGCCTAATTGGTTGATGACAAATGATAAATGCAAAGGTAATACTAAAACAGAATCAAATCTAAACTATGACTAAGCAGAAACAAAGCTTGATAATGACTTTTAAGCAAATGATTCAAAACATAAACTCAATTTGTCAAATTTTTCTCATCAAAGGTGTGTTTGAGAGAGAGCTTGGAGACAATAATGCCTAAGCATGCAAATCTCTCCTAACTAAACAGCTTAAACAACTAACTTATAATGATGCAACATGTTATCCATGATTAGAGATTGTTGAAGCATATTTGGAGTAAAACATTGATACCATCACAAGATCTCTAGTTTAAGACTAGTTCCTAACTCTATTCTGCAACTTAGTTTGATACCACTACATTTCACTCAAAGGTTATAGATTTTTAGAATAGTCTTTTGAGGAATTGTTTGTTTGTGAGATGATAAGGAAGTTGCAGAAGTACTTCAGGCCTTAAAATGATATTGTCTTCTGTTCATATGGTTATGAATCAATTATATATTTTAGAACAAGAAGAGGTTTGTAAATAATGAAGGTTGTTTTGTTAAGTTTAAGAACTGAAGTAATCTAATATGCAGTGAATGACAACTGAATGTGGAGTGCAAATGCAATGAGTTAAGCTAAAACTGAACTTAAGATGTCACTAGTCTAAAACAGTGCTGAACTACAAGTCATTATCAAACTTAAAACAAAATAACTGAGCATGAGTTAAGTGCAATTAAACTCCGGAGTATCCTAACTAGGCTATCATGCATTATTCTATGGAATTATACAGTCTATTTGTCCATCATGATTGGCATTTTGGAAGAGTTTCTTAGAACAATCCTAGCTGTAAAATTCAGTGCAAATGCAAACATAAAGACTGAAAGCAATCAAAAACTAAGATATCATAGCTATCTCCTACCCATCATTATGATATTTTGGAAAAGCATTTTAAGAGCAAGAACATCTATGGTACTTAGCAAAAACACACAACTGAAGCATTCAAGATCACAATCATGCTTAAGACATTATAAGGATTTTTTGGAAGAGTTTCTTCTTTTGGAAGAGTGCTTAGCATAAGTATAACTGTGATGGTGAACAAAAGAGATTACAATTAAATCCTACAATACTATAGCCATTTCCCATTCATGATAATAATCTTTTGGAAGAGCTTCTTCTTTTGGAAGAGTTTTTAGAACAAGTATAACTATAGTAGCTAATGAAAACAACTACGAATTCAACTTCAAAAACGTAAAGGCAGCTAAGATACTTATCTAAATTGCGCAAATAAATCCGTGCAGGAGGTGAAGTCTCTACCACTGCATCAACGAACTCCAAATCAAATCAACGCTTTCAAAACAACATCAGTCGCTTCATTAAAGGAGAAGCAACTATTCGCAGCAATCAAGGCTTTAAAATGTAGCAATGTAATCTTAGCAAATCTGAACAAAATCTAGCCTAGCTCTCGGTTTCCAAGTGTTTATATAACAAATGTACATAATAAGACTTTGCACACCTGTAAGATCATTGTCTTTCCTTATCAAAATCACATTAGGACTCTGGAAGTGGCTGCGTAAAAAGGAAAATGAAATCTGGACTAAGACAGTCCTACTAGAAGTTTGCCTTCTTAAATGTGTTCCCACGTACCAAAACCATATCCAGAATTCGTTTCTTCCCTCATGGTGAACAACGAACAATGTAGACATGACGTGGAATATACCCATATGCGGTTTTTCTTGAGAGGCCACCTGGAACATACTCAAACGTGAAGACAGCTGCAGAATTGCCGGTTAGCTACGGAATGTCTGCATTCTGCAGCTAGTTCCGGTCAAAATGCATCACAATGACAAAAATCACAAAATTTAGCAAGTCAGTCATGTTAATCATTCTAAAAGTAATTTTAACTAAATTCATTGATCAATTGGGTCTAGGATAACAATGGACAAAGGAAAATGAGGTAAAGTAAGATGAAAGAAAGCACAGTCTTGAGGCTCAACATACCCCCACTGCTGACTTCTTGCATGTCCTCATGCAACTTATCCTATAAACTCAGAGGCTTCTGCAAGAACACTAGTCCTCTCCTTCTCCTTTGCTTGGAAGCTAAAGATCTTCTGGGTTTTCTGATGACAAGTTTGAACCTTAAGTTGGTAAGTGCTCTGATTAGCTTCTTGTTCCTCTTCTTCAGCTTTTCATTAGCCTTTTCCACTTTGTTTATATGTAGAGATAAGGTTGAGTTCATATCGGTTTTGAGTTTGACTTGTTCCTTCAGAATGCCATTCTCATTTTTGATGTGTCTATTAAGTATTTCCAGCTAATACCTATCCCTTCTTAACACATCTATTTCGGACAGTGGAGGACTAGGGGTTCTTTCTCTACTCTCTGAAGCTTTTCTTTCCAAAGTTTCAACATAGTCATAGACTTTTTGCTGAGCAGGGTCAATTTCAGGGGCTCCTTCATTAAAATCCTCTTCAACATCTTCTTCAATATATGTTTCCTCATCCTCTATATTGATCACCCCTGTTTGTTTGATCTGAGTTTTTCTTAGTTTCCCCTTTACTCTATGGCTTCTTCTTGGCTGGGAAGATCCCTCTCCTTTTTCTATGGCATATTTCCTGATTACCTTCTCTTTCTTAAGTTGTTTCTTGATTTGAGTCAACTTCTCTGAGATGATTTCCTCACTACTTTCCTGGACTGTTTTGTCAATTTCAATTCTCAAAGCTCTCCATTTTCTGCTTCTCCTTGTAGACTGTTGTTCAGGTGAGGGTTCTTCTGGCTCTTCAAAATGATTTCTTATCAAGAAATTATCCCAAGTATCATTGGTTTTGGCTAAATGGTGTTCAATCAAAATTTTAACCAAGCCATGATGATATAGAGTTGTCTCTAAAAATTGAACCCTTCTCTGAACACAGGAAGCCATCTTTTTCAAACTTTGAAGTAAGAAATAGGGTAGGTTTAAGTCTCCCCCCAGAAAATGCATTATCAGTCTAATGTGGTAGACATGTGCCATATCTACCCTCACATGTAATAAATTTTTGAAGAATAAGCAATATATTTCTGCACTTATTTTTCAATGCAGAACTTGGAATTCCTTTCTTAAGCACAGTGATATCCATACCTGGTGATTTTAGAATTTTGCTTCCAGGATTCATGATGGAATTCTCTGTTTTTGAACCATCTCTCTCCACTTCTAAGCAACCTTGTAGCTTTTGCAATGAAAACTTCAGTGACAGTAAATTTGACATTTCCCACTTCAACTTCAGCTCCTTGAAATGATCTTGCAAATGTTTTAGTGACTTCTTTGTGGGAGCCATTAAATTTCTCCAAAAATTGTAGCCATCCTATCTGTTGCAACATTTCTTTACATTGAGGGTAGCCTTCTAGATATTTTTGTACCATCAGTTTGGCTTCTACAATGAAACCCATAATTGCTTTCTTCAATCTTCGACAGTACTTTTCTACCCACGAAACAATAGTCTGCCTCAATTTGATATAAGCCATGTTCCTAATGGCAATGGCTTCCAAACTTGGAATGATATACCTCTGTTATGCTGACAATGGCTTCCAAAACTGGACTGTATAAGCCCGGTTGACGAAAGTGGAAAATGGCTTCAAACTCCTCACCGATATACTGTCTTCTTGGTGATACGAGCCAAATTCCACACTATACCTCCTTGCTCTCGCAACAAATGGCTTCAAATTCTCACTGCTATACCTCTGCCTCCTGGCAGATAAAATGACTTCAAATTCCACACGTTTATACTGTTTTGCACAATACTTAAATTCCACATCACATACCCCTGCTTTTTACAGTGGATAATGCTCAATCTTCAATAACAGATAGTATTTCCTTGATATTCAAACTGATATACCCTTTGCTCTGCTCACGGTGAGAAGGATATCTCTGTTTTGCGGAATGAAGGGCCAGCTACAGAATGGAGTGATGGAAGTAGTTATGGAATGAGTAAATGGAGTGAGGTGGAGGAAACAAATTAATGATTGAAAATACGGCGGAGATTTTTACAACGGAAAAGAAAATCATCATTGAATGATTTGGTTGGGTGACATGAGGAATTCAAACACTTCAGCCATTTTAACTGCTTAAATGATGTCGGGTATAGAATTTGAAATGAGAGATTTTAATCCAAAGTTTGTGGAGGGTATTTTGGTCATGATCAATAAAAATAACTAAAACGACTTTTTCGAATAATTCATAACTAAAACTATGCTAAACTTTTATGAAATGCCATTATAATCTAAACTTGTTACCTCTGCTTTTCATTTGATTTTTTGTAGTCTTTGCCTTCTTTGTTCACCTTTGGGAAGAGTCTTCATAATTCTTCTTGATTCTTCTTATTCATGGATACACTGGGTCTTTTTTTTGCAATTCTAATGTCTGCTGGTTGGTGCCTTCAGGATTTGTAGCTGCAAAATGACTGTCTGGCTGCGGAAAGTCTGATCAGCTGCTGAATGTCTGTTAAGCTGCAGAATGTACCTGTAGAGCATTTTAATCATGGAATGGAGTGTTTTTGGATATAAGTGAAATGTTATATGGCATGAATGAAGATGGATGATGAGTCATGATATGTATGAAGTGGATGATGAAATGGAATGGATTCAATTTATGAAATGGAGTGGAAGAATATAAGAAATGGCCTGCAATTCATGACATGTGTTATTCATTTGCAGCAAGACATCAAAATTTAAATTTTGACATAGAAATGAGGTGGATGGAGTATGGAATGAGATGAATGATATATGGAATGAAGTGAAGTATGAATGAATGAACGAAATGGAGTATGGATGGATAAGTGAATGGAATGAAATGAAATGAAATGGATCATAAGTACAATGGATCTGAACTTATGATTTTGTAACAACTGCTTGCAAAAACAAAATGGGAAAAGTTAGAGTGTCAGAAAAAACTCTGATTTCCACCCTATCTTTTCTGTATAAACATTCCAATCAATGATTGGTTTTCATGTTTATACCTTACTTTTATTATTATTATTATTATTTTTCAAAAGAAATGCTTCAGAAAATTCAATCAAGTTGATGAAGAAGAAAGATTCTTTTTCATTAACTTCACATCACTACTTTCTTGGAACTTCTGGAAAAATTCTTCTCTTGAGAGTGGTTTGTGATAAAACCTCAATCTATGACCATTCACAAGAAAAGTGACCTCTTCTTCATCTATAGTTCTGATTTTTACTGCCCCATTATCAAAAATCTCAACAATTTCATATGGCCTAAGCCAATGTGTCTGAAATTTACCTTGAAAATCCTTGAATTTTGAATCAAACAAGAGAGACCAGTCACCTTCTTTGAATTTCTTCTCTTTGATGTACTTGTCATGCCATCTAGCCCTTTGTTGTTGGACTAGACTTTTTTTCTGAATCAGACTATTCGATCTCATCCAATTCATTAATTTGCTCCAATCTATGCTTTTTGTGCCTCTCCAAGTAAATCAAATAAGTCCAACAATCTGCCATTTTGAAAGTTTGAATCGGGAACTCTATGGGAAACAAAACTTGCTTTCCATAAACAAGTCATAAGGAGTATGGCCTCGGTTGTGTTTCTCCATGTATTTATATAGGCCCACAAGGCTTCAGGAAGCCTATCTACCCAATCTCTTCTATGTAAATGAACAATATTTGTTAGGATTCCTTCAATGAATTTATTGGTATATTCCACTTGACCATTTTCTTGTGGATGATAGGGAGTAGATTTTCTGTGTCTGATTTTGTACCTCTCCATCATTTTTTCCACTAGCCTTGATGTGACTTGAGCTCCTTGATCTGTAAAAATTTTCCTTGGGACACCAAAACGAGTAAAAATATCCTCAAAAAGAAAAGTGAATACAAGATGGATTCATTAGCAACAAGTACTAGCTTGGCTTCTACCCATTTAGTAACATAATCAGTGCCCACTAATATATACCTTTTCTGTCTTGATGGAGGACTAATAGGTCCTACAAAATCCAAATCCCATTTTTCAAAAGGTTCCATATGTACCTGAGTTTGTAATGGCATCTCACCTCAAGGAGAAGGTCCCTACCCTTTGGTAACCGTCACACCTTTTGACTTGACATATTCTTTTAGCATCTTTGAACAAGGATGGCCACACATCTTAAATTAAGAATCTTATGTCTCGTTTTATCATCACAGTGTCCGCCACAAGGTTCATCATGACATGCTTTAAGAATCTCGCATCTCATCTTCATGAACACACCTTCTAATGATTAAATATGGACCTGCCTTGTACAACTCATTAGCAACCCATGAAATATCGGTAATTATCATTAATGATTTTTATTTTATCCCTTGCATTCATTATTGAAGGAAATTTTCCTGAAACTAAATAATTAGCAATATCAGCAAAGCATGGAGTTTGAGTAGAAATTACAAAAAGATATTCATCAGGAAATTGATCTTCAACTGGAGTGTCATCTTTGATATTTTGGAGTCTAGATAGGAAATCAGCTACTGTGTTTTGTTTTCCAGGCCTATCTAGAATAGTAATGTTGAATTCTTGTAAGAGCAATAACCATCTTATAACTCTGCCATTAGTGATTGATTTGTTTATTAAATATCTAATTGTAGAATGATCAGTGTGAAAAAAAGTTTCATAGCCTGTTAGATAGTGTCTAAATTTGTTTATGGCATGAACAACATCTAAAAACTCTTTTTCAGTTACAGTATAATTTAACTCTGCAGGAGTCAAATTTTTACTGGTATAATAGATGGCATAGGGAATCACGCCTTCCGTCTAACATCAAGCCATTGAGTCATCTGCAGGCATCCGTAGATATGAAAAGGTAACTTCAAATAGGTCCCCTTAATATAGGTGCTTCAGAAATTTTGGTTTTCAGGGTTTCAAAAGCTAACTGGCAATCAGAAGTCCATTTGAATTCACAGTCTTTGGTAAGCAGTTTGAAGAGTGGAGATGCTATCTTGGTGAAGTTTTCTATAAATCTCCAATAATATCCTGTAAATCCTAGAAAACTCCTAACATCTCTTTGACAACTTGGAATAGATAAGTTAGAGATGACTTCAACTTTAGACTCATCAACTCTAATCCCATCCCCTGAAATGTAATGCCCTAAAACAATACCTTCAGTAAACATCATAAAACATTTTTCATGACTAAGTGAAAGATTTGCTTCTTGACATCTCTTTAAAACTTTTTCCAAGTTTTCTAAAGCTTCTTCAAATGAGTTTCCATAAACTGTGAAATCATCCATGTACACCTCTACACAATCATGTATTAGATCTGAAAAAATTCCTAATACTGCCCTTTGGAATGTTGCAGGTGCATTACATAATCCAAATGGCAATACTCGGTAAGCATAGGTACCCCAAGGACAGGTAAATGTGGTTTTGTCTTGATCTTCAAGTGCTACTTGGATTTGATTGTAACCACTAAACCCATCTAGGAATGAAAAGTACTTTTTGCCAGCTAATGTATCTAATACTTGATCTATGAAAGGTAAGGGAAAATGGTCTTTAAGAGTGGCTTTGTTTAGTTCTCGGTAGTCAACACATACCCTCCATTTTCCATTTTTCTTTGGCACAATTACCAAAGGAGAAACCCACTGACTATCTGAAATAGGATAGATGAAATTGACATTTAACAATTTTTGCAATTCTTCTTTAACAATTTCCCTAAGATTTGGATTCATCGGTCTTTGAGGTTGTCTGATTGGTTTGCAATTTTCCTCTATATAGATGTGATGAGTGCAAGTCTTGGGGCTTATCCCTTTCATGTCAGTGTACTCCCATGCATATGTAGAAGAATGTCTCTGTAATACTTTGACTAACTCTTCTTGTTGAGATTTTTGTAGGTTCTTGTTTATATTCAAAGTTTTGCCTGGAAAAATCTCACTTGTAGAGCTGCCAAATTTGTCCATAGAATGAAGAGACATCTGCCTTGATGACAAAAACTCAATGTTGGATCCCTCTTGAAATGATTCATGTTTATGTTCTGGAGAGGATTCAAAGTTTTCTAGAGTATTCAGAATTTGATTATCTTCACTAATTTCTGAAATTGTGAAGAGTGGTTGTAAATATTCTTCATCCTCTATCCATTGAGTGTCATCTATATCTGTAATTGTCCTAGCTGGAGGATATAAAGTGAATTTCTTTGTTGAACTACCATCAGAAATATACATATCACCGGACCTACAACTAATAAAAGCATCAGCTGTAGCCAACCAAGGTCTTCCTAGTATAACAGGATGGCCTCCTAGATTATTCTTGGGAGTTAGGATCATGAAATCCATAGGGTACTCCCAAGAATCTAGGGACACTGGAATGTCTTCTATTACCCTATCTGGTCTGATCACAGATCTATCTGCTAATTGTAATAGTGTGGGTGTAAAGAGAAGATTAGGAAGTTTCAGTTTGTCCATGATTTGTCTACTCATGATATTTATTGCTGCTCCTAAGTCAATGAGTGTGTTTTGAATTTCAATTCCGTTGATGTGAATTTTGACAACTGGATTTCTTGGGTCAAGGTACTTTGGAATAGTAATCTTGCCCATCATAATGTCTGCTATTTTTCCTACCAGTTGAATTTTCTTGGTTTCTCTTATTCTTTTTCTTGTTGTCTTCATACTCAACTCCTTTATTGTTTTGGCTAAAATTGGAATTTCCTTGATGGCTTGTAATAATGGAATTTTAATGCAATCATTTCTTAGCTCATCCAGGAAATCATAATTAGGCACCATGATTTGTTTTTCTACACCTCTATCAATTTGTAATCTTTCCGGAAAGGGAGGTATAGAAGTAGATGTAGATGGTTGCTCTAATACAGGAGTTGAATTTATTGGATCTTTTTTCTTTAATTTTTCAGTGTTTGGGTCTTGAAAGGATGTGTCTTCCTCAAGACTTTTATTCACCCGTAGAGAGTCTTCCTCAGAGTTATCTTGTTCTTGTATGATCACAAAAGGCTTCCTCTTTTCAAGTATCCTTCCAGACCTAAGTTGAACTTCACTAAGGTCTAGAGGAGTAATTAAATAAGTTGGAAACTGTTGGCCTTCTATCATGTATGTGTTCTGAGGATTTTTATTATTGGGGTTTGGTATGGGTTGAGCAGGCAATTGATTTGATTTTTTAGGAAATGGTAATGGGATTGGTTGATTTTGATGTGGTTGGTTCTGATGATGTTGTTGAGGACTTTGTTGAAAATTTTGTTGAAGATTTTGAGGAAAATTTTGTTGAGGATTTTGAGGATAAAAATGTGGATATGGTGGATAGGATGGTGGATACTGATAGTATGGAGAGTATCTTCCATAGGGACTTTGTGTTACTTGTGCCCAAGATTGAGATTGATTTTGAAATTGGGGCCAAGGTTGCTGCCAAGAATTCCAAGGTGGAGTTTGATTATACATTTGATCATGGAATCCTTGTGTCTGAGGTCCCTGCCAAGGTCTTCTAGATACAAAATTGAGAGACTCTATGGAATCTGTAGGAGTTTCCTCCTGAAAGACAGCCTTGAGACCAGGAAGAGAAGGACAATTCTTGGTCTCATGTTTCTCAGAACAAATGACACAAGTTTCTACAACTTTTACATCCAAAGGACACTCTCTCAAGGCATGTTTCTTTCTACATTTGGGACAAAAGATTGCCAAGGCATCAGATTCAGCCTTTTTCTTGTTTTGTATCTTAAGGGTGTCTATTTGTTCACTAAGACTCCCTAAGATGTCAGATTTAAAATCATCAAGCATATGTCCTATTTATGATCTACTTACTGTCCCAGAAGCAGATTTACTTGCCCTTGCAAGAGCAGGATCTCTTGGACCTTTGGCAGTTTTAGATTTCCCTCTGGAAAGGTTGATACATAACTCGGATATTTCAGGTAATGTGAGTTGTGATATATCCCCTTTTCCCATCATGTTAAGGATATCCAACCATTCATCCCTAATGGTTTTTAACAAAAGAGCTTTTAAAGTGTCTTGATCTAGGTTTTCCATTTGTGCCCTTTTGATGTTGTATTTAAATCTTTCCAACAAATCTTCTAAGTTTTCATCTTCTTTTTGTAACATCTTGAACACTTCTTCCTTATGATTAACCGGCATACAATAATCCAAGTATCTCTCTAGAAATGATTGTTTCATGTCTTCCCATGTTCTAATAGAACTACTGATTAGACTCATAAACCACTTCAATGTTGCTCCCTTCAAAGTTGAAGGAAATAATTTCAGTTTTTGAGCATCTTGTAAGTAGTCATAAGTTCTACAAAGCACTTCAAATTTGAATAAGAAGGTTTCAGGATCTTCAGTTTTAAGTCCATAGAAGTTTGGAAGGACAGAGGGTGAAATATTTTTCATGGTTGTATTGGTTTCTTCATCAATTATAGGGAACCCAAAAGAGCTTCTTATTCTACCTCTTCCTCCATCTGCACCTCTACCTCCTTCTCCTCTACCTCCTTCTCCTCTACCTCTACCTCTACCTCCAAATAGTGTGTGTTCTCCATTAAAAAATCCTCCTCCTCCTTCTTCTGCCATGGTTGACTCTCCTGTGGAAGTGGAAAGGTTTGTGTCCCTAACAGGAGTTTTTAGATCTTCTTCTATGGCAGGTTCAGTGGATGAAGTGGAAGGTTTCTGTAATGGAATAGTTGACCTTAGATCTTCTAGAAGTCCAGGATCAGGAGAGGATGGAATATGGGTATGAGTTGAAGGTGTACTAGCTCTGGATCTAGATGAAACAAGTGGTGTTCTAGAAATCAAACTTATGCCTCTGCTGCTTATGAATCTTCCCCTTGAATCTCTCTCCCTACGCATATAATTATTTTTGGATACTAAGAAACAAAGGTTACCTAGTTTTCACTTCCCCGGCAACGGCGCCAAAATGTTTGGTCTCAACCTAGTCTCCTAAATTGAGTTCATTTATGTTGGCAATATGATGCAGAGTGTTGTCCTTGATGGCAACCCACTGAATGAAGATGAAGACATGAGATTGTTGACATGTGTTGTCCTTGATGGAAAACCACCTGATGAAGTTATTCTTGACCTGATGGACTTGGTAAATGATGTAAATCTAATATGAAATGATGTTTTTTAGCAATATGATGCTGAGTGTTGTCCTTGAATGGCAACCCACTTGATGAAGATGATGGCAACTTACTTGATGAAGTTGTGCTTGATAGAATATGTCTTGATGAACTAAATCTGATGTATCTACAGTGAGTACAGAAGGCAATGAAGAAAGGATTTCATCATGTGCTAAATCTATGGTGAAAAGAGTATGTCTCAAGGCATATGCGGATATGTCTAGAAGAAGTTGCGTATGCACGCGGGAAACAACGTGCCAAGTCGCGTATGGGCAAAAGCGCTCATAAAGTGCAAAACCAGGGGTAACCACCATGGTATTGACCCATTGTATTGGGTAATGATTCGTCTAAATGACCCCATCCAGGAATGCCATCGGAAGTAATGTGGTTTTGGCTCATGGTATTGAAAAAGGGTAAACCTATATAAGGAAAAGCAATTCATTGTGCAAATCATATGTGTGGGTGCAAGATGTCTGAGCTTGAATGAATACTTCTCTCTGAAGGATATCTGAATGGAAAGGGTTACAGTTGAATGATAGATCTGAATGTATGATGCACCAATGATGAAGAAGGGGATCTAGATCTGAAATGTACTTGTATTTGCTAGATCTGTTTATGGAATGATTAGATCTGAGATGAGGCGAACATCTATCTGAAGTAAAGGGTAAAAATCTGTGTGATGTATCTGTTCTAAATAATTGCAATGACCTAAATGTCTGAAGAACCATATGCTTGTTTGCCGCAGAGGAAGCGCGTATATACGCGACTTTGCTGAAGAGAAAGCGCGTATGCGCAATGAAATTAGATCTATAATATGTACAGAAGTATACGCTGGTTTATGTGAACGGAAGCGCGTATATACGCGACATCAGTGAAAGGAAAGCGTGTATGCAAACTAGGGTTTGCTGAAGTCTGTGGTAAGAAATGTCTGATCTGTTCTGCTGGTTTACTGATATCTGTCAGTGAGTTATATGTATTTGTTTCATGGTTGACTGTGCTTAAAAGTATGGAAAGGGTCCAGTTTGAAAATATGATGAAATGTGGCCTGCAAGTGGTGTTCTATTGAAGTTGTTGGATCCGGTGTGAAAATTGATGAAACGTGGTCCAAGGTGGTGCTGAGGGTTGTAGCCTTCAGTCAGGGGGTTGTAGCTCCCTTCCAGGTGAGGCTGGTAAACGAGATCGGGGGGTCGTGGCTCCCTTCCAGGAGAGGCTGGTAAACGAGTCAGGGGGTTGGAGCTCCCTTCCAGGAGAGGCTGGTAAACGAGCGCAGGTGGGTGCCTGCGTGCTGGTAGAGTCTGCACCAGCACATATGTTGTAAGATGTTTTCTCTATAATAAAATATTGAAGGCTGAGCAACTGCAGCGGTTGTTTTCTCCCGACTTGGGTTTCCACCTAAAAATCCTGGTGTTCATGTGTGATGCTTTGTGTGATGGTTTATTCTGTTGTTACTACACATGTTTACTATTAACTTAACATCAGATGAATGAATATTGCAAAGAACTAAGTTAATAAATATCTGCATATTTAGATCTCTGCTAATACGCGAGTTGTATGAAGGATATCCGCGTGTATATGCGAGTTTACTAAAGGAAAGTAGCGTATGGGTTTTAGAGAGTGAAAAAGTAAAAAGTTTTGAATATGCAGTAAATATTGATTCACCCCCCCCCCCTCTCAGTATTTTTCCCAACAATTTAATTGTCAACTAGGGTTGGTAAACTGCTGAAGTGAAGTGTACTGTATGTACCTAGGTGTTTGTTTCTTAATGCGTTGTGTGTAGTGTTTTATGATGTTTTTGGTCTTTTGTGATGATTTATGATGTTTTTGGTCTTTTGGTAGTTTTATGTTCACAAGGAAAATGACTAGAAAGCTAGTGGAAGGAAACTAATGATTAAAAACAGAGTGAAGCCTAATTGGTTGATGACAAATGATAAATGCAAAGGTAATACTAAAACAGAATCAAATCTAAACTATGACTAAGCAGAAACAAAGCTTGATAATGAATTTTAAGCAAATGATTCAAAACATAAACTCAATTTGTCAAATTCTTTCATCAAAGGTGTTTGAGAGAGAGCTTGAGACATGGTCAGCTAAGCATGCAAATTCTCCTAACTAAACAGTTAAACAACTAACTTATAATGATGCAACATGTTATCCATGATTAGAGATTTGTTGAAGCATATTTGGAGTAAAACATTGATACCATCATAAGATCTCTACTTTAAGACTAGTTCCTAACTCTATTCTGCAACTTAGTTTGATAACACTACACTTCACTCAAAGGTTATAGATTTTTAAAATAGTCTTTTGAGGAAATGTTTGTTTGTGAGATGATAAGGAAGTTGCAGAAGTACTTCAGGCCTTAAAATGTTATTGTCTTCTATTCATATGGTTATGAATCAATTATAGATTTTAGAACAAGAAGAGGTTTGTAAATAATGAGGTTGTTTTGTTAAGTTTAACAACTGAAGTAATCCAATATGCAGTGAATGAAAACTGAATGTGGAATGCAAATGCAATGAGTTAAGCTAAAACTGAACTTAAGATGTCACTAGTCTAAAACAGTGCTGAACTACCAAATCATTATCAAACTTAAAAAAAAATAACTGAACATAAGTTAAGTGCAATTAAACTCCGGAGTATCCTAACTAGGCTATCATGCATTATTCTATGGAATTATACAGTCTGTTTGTCCATCATGATTGGTATTTTGGAAGATTTTCTTAGAACAA
The DNA here is from genome assembly GCA_034641835.2 of Pinus albicaulis. NCBI lineage: Eukaryota > Viridiplantae > Streptophyta > Pinopsida > Pinales > Pinaceae > Pinus > Pinus albicaulis. The sequence goes on from CM076572.1 coordinate 1,143,923,080, forward strand.
TCCTAATTGTACAATTCAGTGCAAATGCAAACATAAAGACTGAAAGCAATGAAAAACTAAGATATCATAGCTATCTCCTACCCATCATTATGATATTTTGGAAAAACATTTTAAGAGCAAGAACAGCTATGATACTTAGTGCAAACACACAACTGAAACGTTCAAGATCACAATCATGCTTAAGACATTATAAGGATTTTTTGGAAGAGTACTTAGCATAAGTATAACTGTGATGGTGAGCAAAAGAGATTGCAATTAAATCCTACAATACTATAGCCATTTCCCATTCATGATTATAATCTTTTGGAAGAGTTTTTAGAACGAGTATAACTATAGTAGCTAATGAAAACAACTACGAATTCAACTTCAAAAACGTAAAGGCAGCTAAGATACTTATCTAAGTGCAAATAAATCCGTACGGGGAAGAGCGGGGAGTCCCTCTACCACCGAACCAGTCTAACTCCAAATCAAATGCTTGCTTTCAAGCAAACAATCTTTAATACCGCTACCTCGACGCCCATGCCTTGAACGAGCAATGTCTGTGTGAAATGTAGCAGCACGAGAATCTAAGCAAAATGCGGAACAAAATCTAGCCTAGTTCTCGGTTTCCCAAGTGTTTATATAACAAATGTACATAACAAGACTTGCAACAATTCCGGGATCATTTTCTTTCCTTATCGAAATCACATTAGGACTCTTGAAGTGGATGCGTAAAAAAGGAAAAGGACATACGTTAAGACGATCCTACTAGAAGTACGCATGTAAATGTGTTCCCACGTACCAACACCATATCAGAATTGATTTATTCCTTCATGGTAGAGCAACGAACGATGTGAACATGACGTGGAATATACCCATATATTATTGGTTTTTTCTTGAGAGGCCACCTGGAACATACCTAAACGTGAAGACAGCTGCAGAATTTCCGGTTAGCTACGGAATGTCTGCATTCTGCAGCTAGTTCCGGTCAAAATGCATTACAATGACAAAAATCACAAAACTTAGCAAGTCAGTCATGTTAATCATTCTAAAAGTAATTTTAACTAAATTCATTGATCAATTGGTTCTAGGATAACAATGGACAAAGGAAAATGAGGTAAAGTAAGATGAAAGAAAGCACAATCTTGAGGCTCAACAATAGCTTGAGTCTATGTCCATTCGCCAAGAAGATAACATTACCATCACCAATAGTTTTAACCCGAACAAATCCATTATCAAAAACTTTCTCAATTTCATAGGGGTCTAGCCAATATGTGTTGAATTTCCCTTTAAAGTTCTTAAATTTTGAATCATACAACAATGCCCAGTCTCCCTATTTAAATTGTTTATTTTTAATGTATTTTTCGTGCCATTTAGCCCGTTGTTTTTGGATCAAGTCATCATTCTGAAAATCATCCTACCTAATATCATCCAACTCATTCAACTGCAATATTCTCTACTGTTGAGCTTCATCAAGGTCTATACCCAAATCTACTGCCATCTTGAAAGTTCTGATCTGAAATTAATGGGCAATAAATATTGCTTTCCATACACCAATTCATATGGAGAGAATCCAATGGTATTTCTCCATGTGATCTTGTAATCGCACAATGCCTCTGGAAGTCGATCAGACAAATCCTTCTTATGTAATTGCACTGACTTGGTAAGGATTGTCTCCAACACTTTATTTGTTGATTCCACCTTCCCATTGGCATGTGGATGCATTAAGGGAATTTTGAGGTCTAAAATTGGCCTCCTAAGAAAAATGTACAAAAAAAATAAACTTTATAATAACCAATAGGATTCAAGATGATGATGTCAGCCATTGGGGATGATTCACCATTTTTGGAGTAAAAAAACAAAGATATTAAAAAATAATATAATAATAAAACTACTTTTTCAACTCGTATTTTAAACTTATATCTATAATATTTTACTCAAATTTCGAGCGAGGGTACTCATTGGATGCAAAAATTTAATTCCTCATCCAAGGAGTACCCATGTTGCATACTTTCGATGGACCCTGCTACACAAAAAATGAGAAATACATGAAAAAAATGTGTTTACAATCACATTTTTCATGTATTTCTCAATTTTCATGTAGCAGTGTCCATTGAAAGTATGCAACATGGGTACTCCTTGGATGGATAATAAAATTTTGCATCCAACGAGTGTTTCCGATTGAAATTTGAGTAAACCCATAGGATATAAGTTGAAAATACGAGTTGAAAAAACAGTTTTTCCTTTTTTCCCTCTAAAATTTGATGATGTAATCAAATATTATTTTATTATTTCCAATATTATTTTATAATTTTCTTAGGTGGCCCATTTTAGACCTCAAGTTTCCCCTAATGGTAAGGGATGGAATTTCGATGATTAATCTGATATTTTTTCACAATTCCCTGCATAAGCTTGGACACAAACTAAGCACCTTGATCAGTAACTATCTCCCTAGGTACTCCAAATCTTGCAAAAATTTCAGAGAAAATAAAATCTACCACTTCTTTCTTCGTTGCTCTAGGTAGTGCTCTTTCCTCCACCCACTTTGTAACATAATCAATACAAACCAAAATATACTTCTTACATTTGTACATAGGATTGATAAGACCTACAAAATAAAGATCCCACCTCTCGAAGGGTTCTATGAGAACCTGTGGGTGCAAAGACATATCGTTTGATTGTACAGGCCACCCCATTCTCTAGAAGCTATCATACTTCTAAACATACTCCTTTTCATCTTTAAAAAGACTTGGTTAGTAGTAACCTGAGCGGACGATATTATAGGTTGTCTGCTTGTCTGCAAAGTTTCCTCCACAAGGTTCATCATGACAGGCTTTCAAGATGTCATAGATCTCATCCTCCCTAACAGACCTGCAAATAATCAAATCAGGTCCAGTGAAAAATATATCTCCCCTAATCCAAGAGGACTCATCAATTTTCCTAATGATCGTCTTTTTCTGATTAGATGAAAAGTAGGGTGGAAACTTTCTTGTAGCAAAGTAGTTGGCTATATCTGCAAACCAAGGTGTTTTGACAGAAATAGCAAACAAAATTTCATCGAGAAAGCTATCATTAACATGAACATCCTCACCTGCATGGTTGAGCGTAGATAAGAAATCAGCTACATGATTTTCTTTCCCCGGTCTGTGCAATACTATGATGTCAAATTCCTGCAGCAGCAAATTCCACCTAGTGACCCTGTAATTAGTGACTGGTTTATTGATGAGATATCGAATGGCAGAATGATCAATGTGTAAAAAAACTTCATAACCTATGATTTAGTGCCTAAACTTGGTAATAGCATAAATTACAGCAAGGAATTATTTTTCAGTTATCGTGTAATTCAGTTCTGCAGGAGTTAAGTTTTTACTAAAAAATAAATAGCATGGGTTATCGGATCCTCCTTATGACCCAATAATACTCCTATGGCTGAATCAAAGGCATCAATGGAAATGTGAAAGGGAAAATTCCAATCTGGGCCTCTTAAAATAGGTGTTGAAGAAATTTTTTCCTTGAGTGTATCAAATGCAGATTGACACTCATCATTCCAATGAAATTCAAACTCCTTAGTCAATAATTTGAACAATGGAGAGGCTACTTTTGTAAAATTTTCAATAAACCTTCTATAGTAGCCTGCATGTACAAGAAAAATTTGAACTCCCTTTTGACTGGTTGGTGGGGGCATCTTTACAATAACTTCAATCTTTGTTGGATCAACTTCAATTCCTGCAATAGAAACATGATGACCCAAAACAATACCTTCAGTCATAATCATAAAAAAATTTCATTACTTAATGAAATATTATTTTCTCTACATCTCTGCAAAACTTTTTCAATATTATGTAAAGCCTATTCAAAAGTATCACCCATTACTGTAAAATCATCCATATAAACTTCCACACAATCATGCAAAAGGTCAGAGAAAATACCAAGGACCACCCGTTGGAATGTTGCATAGACCAAATGGTAATACCTTGTATGCATAGGTACCCTAGGGATGTTTGAATTTTGTCTTCTCCTGGTCCTCTAGAGCTATCCTAATTTGATTGTATCTGTTGGACCCATCTAGGAAGGAAAAATATTTTTTCCCTGCTATAGTGTCCAGCACTTGGTCTATAAAAGGCAAAGGGAAATGGTATTTTAATGTAGCTTTGTTTATTTCCCTGTAATCTACACACACTTGAAATTTACCATTATTTTTTGGGACAGTAACCAATGAAGATACCCATCGGCTATCTGAGATAGGATAGATGAACCCTACATTTAACAACTTCTGCAATTCATATTTTACAATTTCCCTTAAGACAGGGTTCATCCTTCTATGTGGTTGTCTCACGGGCCTAGAATTTTCTTCTATATAAATATGATGAATGCATGTATCTGGGTGAATGCCCCTCATGTCTGTATATTCCCATGCAAATGTATCCGTCAAAAAAAAAAATCCAATGTTTGAATTAACTGTTTTTCGTGTTCATGGGTTAAGGAAAAATTAGTGTTTAAAGATTTTCCAGGAAAAAATTCAGCTACCTTACTCCCCCATTCAGTCATGGAATATGCAGGAAATGCAGATAATACTACTGAATGCAGTTCAAATGATGTACTATGCTCATAAAAACCTTGCATATTAGTAATGATATCTAAATTATGACTACGCTGCCCTTCTAAATGCTGCGAAAAATTAGGATTATAAATACAATAATTTATCAAATTTTCTTCTGAATAATCCTTAAGGAACATGGCTTGGGAAATTTTTAAAACTAGCTGGGTACATTCAGAATCATGCTCCTCTTCTTCAACCCAATGTGTATTTTCTTATCTTAAGAGGGGTTTAGCAGGGGGATACAAATTAATGTGCTTTGTTTCAGCTCCATGAATGATGGTCATGTTTCCAAACCTACACCCTATGTAGGCATCTGTTATGGCTAACCATGGCCTCCCCAAGATCAAAGGATGCCCCCCAAAGTTGGTTTTAGGCTGAAGAACATAAAATTCTGCAAGGTACTCCCAAGAATCAAATGAGATGGCAATGTCTTCTAATACCCCCTCTGGCTTTACCTTAGACCTATCTGTTAATTCTAACATGGTAGGAGTAGGTAATAAGTCAAAGGATCCTATATGAGAGAAATTCACCATCGTCATTACATTAATGGCTACACCTAAATCAATTAAAGTGTTATCTGTGGGATACCCATTGATAAAGGTGGTGACCACAGGGATTCTGGGGTCTGCATATTTTTCAGTAACAAATCCAGTGGAAATTAAACTTGCAAGCTTTCCACCTACTTGAATTTTGGAGGTTCTCTCTTCTGTCTTCGTGGTTTCTTGGTACATAGATCCCTCATTGTTTTGGCATAAATCGGGATATCCTTAATTGCTTGCAGTAATGGGATCTTAATGTGAACATTTCTCAATTCATACACAAGATCAAACTTGGGTTGTTTTAATTTCATTTCCAACATCTCTGGAAAAGGTGGTTGGACCGTATGGTATGAGGAAGGTTCTTGCGGCCTTAAAGTAGGTTGTTTTTCTGGTTTAGGTGTAGTTTCAAATTCAGGCATTCCCAGAGTATCTTCCTCTACAATATATTCAATTCTTTCAGGTTGAGTTACCACTTTTCCTGATCTAAGTTTAATTTCCTACAGCAACACAGGAAATTCCTGTAACACAAGAATAGAAACTTCCTACAGTGACACAGGAAATTCTTGTAACACAAGAACAAAAATTTCCTGCAGCGGCTATGGTGCAATACAGTAGGTAGGAAAAGTGGGATAAGTGACCAATCCAATATTGTGAGCAGATTGGATGGTTTTATTGTTGGGGTTAGACATTGGCTAAGCAGGGAGTTGTGTGGGACGAGGTTGATTTGGTGGGGTAGGCAACTGAATTTGTTGTTTTGAATGTATCATTTGTTGCGGTGTGGGCTACGGAGGATAAAATTTTTGAGCTGGAAAATTCTGAGGTGGGAAAATTTTCCCTGCCAAGGTTGTTGAGGAGGCCAAGGCTGCCAGGGCGTTGGAATATTCCACATCTGATTTTGAGCACAAGGAAATTGAAAATGTGACTATGACATACCTGTAGGACATGGCTGCCATGGTCTTTGAGGTGCCATTGCATAGAGTGCATTGAAAACTCCCTAGTCTGTTATATATGCTTCTTTAATTTCAGGAAGAGAAGGACATTGATCAGTGGAATTCTTAGCTTCACAAATTCGACATACGTCTTTGTTATCAGCAGGGCATTCCCTTAGAGCATGTTTTTCCTGAATTTTAAGAAGAACACAGCCATGGCTTGATCCAGTTCCTCTTGCTTCTTATTAGCCTGCAAAACATCCAATTGTGAATATAAAGTAAAAATAATATCAGTTTTAAAATTTTCAAATAAACTACCCATTTTAGCTCTGGTTACTCGAGTTCTGGCAACAGATTTGACACTCCTAGAAGAAGTGTCTCTTGGCCCACCTCCAACCTTATAATTTCCTCTTGAATATCTCCTACACAGCTCACACACATCATCATAGTTAAACATTGATACATCACCTGCTCCCATTAAGTTTAAAATATCTAGAAATTCCAGTCTGATTGCCCTGACAAAAATTTTCCTTTTGGTTTCTTTGCTTAGATTTTTCATCTTGGATCTCTGTATATTATATTGAAGTATTTCCACCAAGTCCTCCAGACTCTCCCTTTCCTTCTAATTCATTCCAAAAATATCTTCTTTGAGGTCTCTAGATTTATAATAATCTTGGTATTTCTTCAAGAATACCTTCTTCATTTCATCCCAAGTTGAAATGGAGTTTGGAACCAAACCCATAAACTACCTGAGAGTTGCATCCTTTAGTGTAGCAGGAAACAATTTCATCTTTTGAGCATTGGAAGAATATTCATAGCTCCTGCATAACACGTCGAACTAAAATAAGAAGGCATCGGGATCTTCACTAAAGGCACCATGAAAATTAGGCAAGGATGAGGGAGGAATGTTTTTCATCTGAGTAACTCCACCAATATCCATGATAGGGAATTAAAAGGTAACCAAATCCTCTTCTTTCTTAGTGTAGATTGCATCTGTGTTACCAATACCCTCTTCATGAGTCATATCTGATCAAGAGAGATAAGGACCCCTGTAAAATATAGATTCCTCAAAATCAATGGTTTGGAATTATAGTTCTTGAATAGGATTAATGAAGAACTCCTCTTCAAGTTGACCACTAAACAACGATGTTGAATTCCTTGGAAGGAGAGGTTCTAAATGGGCAGCAACATATGATTTCCCAGCAGACGATTCTGCTGTAGAAGTATTTACTTGTTTCGAATCAACAACCAAACTCTCTTCAGGACTACATACCTCTTGTTCAAATTATCCTTCTTTTGATGCCTTGCTTCTTGCAGACCTCCTTGTTCTGGCCAGTGTATTAGTAAATGAAGTGGTGCTCACACCACCACGAAAAATAATTGAAAATATTGGACCCTATTCATCTATTATACAAACAAATTCAAAAATTATACTTACCAAACAAGCAAGACATGGCTTTGGTGAAATTATGATCTCTGCAGGTGCGTAGGCTTTACCCCACATCTTACCACTTCGACTCCCCCAGTCCTAAAAAAATTTCAAATAGCAAAAAAATAATAAAAACACTTTCAGTATCATCCTTAACACCTCCCCGGCAACGTCGCCAAAATGTTGAGTCAAATTATATGCTTATAATTTTTCAATCATAAATTGTCAACCCAGGGCAGGTAGGCTTATGAGATGACGTGAAAAATATATGGAGGCTTAATACTTCAAGTGTTTACCAATCAAACCAGTCAATCACTCATCAAACTAATGCCTTTTTTCTAAATCCACATTTTGTAGCAAAGGCTATGGAGCGGATCTGGACATCCCTCTATAGCTCTTAGTCTTGCTAATGTGATCAGAAAATATAGGAGATCAAACTTATAGCAAGAAAGAAATCAACTTGACAATACAAATCAAACTTTGATCAAATCAAATCCACACATTTAACATAAAAACTGAATCATTTAATCAATTGATAATTGTTGGTGAAAACTTCATAAAGAGTACATTAGTTGAATGAAATAATTATTACTACATAACAGAAATTAAAATTCACACACACACACAACTAAGGGAGTTGTGAATGAAGGGGGGCCTCCCTCACTCACAACCCCTGCAAGATTAAAGAGGCTTGCTCAGTATATTAGAAAGAACATGAAATATTGTATTAGTCTGGAAATATTACGGTCAAGTACAATTTGATATATGCTATCAGCAAATCCCAACCCAACCAACTCCTTACATCATAAAAGACAGTCAAATATATACAAGTTCGAAAGCCCATATTTGGCTCGAATGAGGAAAATTCTAATCTGAGCTAAGATCTATCAATACAGATACAATATCATCAAAATTAGCTAATTTGGGTCTAATCCATGACTGAAAGAATGTATTAGACAATTTTCATACAACGTTGAAGCTGCTCCTCATGCAGCCAACGAGAAGAGTTCTGTGAATCTAGGTAGTTTCGAAGGCGGATTTGGCATGACCAATAGAACAGTGTCCATGTACGATGAACTCCCCACAAAACCCATGCGCTTGTTTGATTTGGTAGCGAGTGGAACACGGCTAACCACTAATTCTGTTGCAGGAAACTGAATCGGCTACGAGAAATTCGCTACATGATTCCTGGAGCGTCTGCAAGAAATGCAGTCGCATGAGCTGTCTTTGGGAATTTTGAGGTTGTTTCAGATCAAATAAAATTTGCATAGGATTATTATATCAGTTTTCATGATAATTTCAATAAGGAAAGAGCTAGTTAAGGAATACTTAAGATTAAAGGTAAAAATGATACTTTTTTATGTTAATTTGTATACCTCAAGCCTACAGTACCCTTTTAGCCAAAACCTAGCTGATATAACCTAAATAATCATATTGGGGGTTAAGGAGAGGTCAAAATGGAAGAGATAAGGTCTAATAATGGTGTCAAAATTAGGCAAAATGGGGACTCAACAATTGTTACTTTGCAAAATATTTTGCAAGTTAATTAACAATTATTTCTATGCTCATGTGTGTCTTTATTAGGATAGTATTATTACTTTTCTTCTAAAGTCTCACTCTTTCTTTTCCCATTTTTGAAAGTATTTTATATACATTGCAATTAGTGTTTCACAAATGTTACTTGCTTGCTTATCTCAAAGGCATGTGCATGTTATCTTGTGTTGTTGATTGCAGCCAAGGCTAATATTTAAGATCATTTTAATAGCAGTTGGGTTGAATTCCTGTATGGGGCTCTTATCCCAAATGGTTTTAGATCTATTTGGGACTTCATATCAGGGAGACCCCCTGTATGTTGAATGTTGACAGTTTCCACCACCTTAAAAAATCCCATTTTCAGAGGTTTAACCAATCATAAAGTTCCAAATGTATCTACGACATGGTAGTCTTGGGTAGCACCATGTCATCATTTCCTACGTGTTCCATGCCATTTCCTATGGCCTGTCACGTTGCACCATGTGTCAAAGAATTAGTGGCCACATGTTATCCACATCATCTTATCTATCCAATCACAAAGTTCCACATGCCAGCCTTTAATTGGTTATTGATATTTGATTAATTGGTGCACAGGTTTATTTAACTATATTGTTTAATCTGTGGGAGATGCATAGTCTTTAATATTGTTAAAGATCATGAAATTTCTTTAATAATCTTTCGTCGATATGATTAGTGTACCATTGATGTGCCAAAAGGTGCGCACTTTCTAATGTATTTGTATTTTGGGTGTCTTCTCTATAGTTTGGGCCTCCAACTAATGTTGAACTTCAAATGGACATAACCTATCATATGGGAGGATTTTTTCATAGAAATATATATTGTTGGAAAGGTATCGATGACACCTATGCAACCATAAAATTTATAGGATCATTTAGACATATAACATCATAAAAAACTCAAATAACTTCAAGCACCTTTGATGAGATCATGTAAGAATCCTGGTTGTCATACTACATCATGAAGATTCCAACTACTTCTTTAGGCATCATGAATGATACTACTGTTCTCTCAAACAATCCATTTGAAATCAATGAAATCATGTTTTCAACAATGAAAACACAATGTACAAACGGATCAATGAAAGTGGACATCATATAGGGCTATGGAATCATATGTAACCCTCGAACATCCAATCATCTTTCCTTTTTATGAAAGAATCAAAGTAGCAGTAGGAGGAAGGAACTATGGACAATCAAGGAAAAGTGACCCATTGGCTTGAGGAAAACAATGAAAAATTTAAACCTGATCAATGGAAATCGGTAAAGTAGAAGCCTGAGGCAACTAGGAATCTTTCTCCTTGACATAGTTAAGCTTTCCTGGAGGTAAGTTTCAATTGAACTTTCTAAGTACATTTTTTTAACTCCTCCAATATGTTTACTTTGTTTTATATGTGCGCAATTAAAAATATGAAGAAAAGGATCCCTAAAATAAGAGCCTACTAAATTTTGTTTTAGTTTGTAATCAAGTTGGTATACATTGTAAAATCCATGTGCTCTAACTAAGAAACATTCATAAGATTGTCTACATTTCAATGAGACTATGGAAAAGTATTAACTTCCATTCCAATTTTGTTTCTATTCCTTGTTGAAGTTAAGATGGTATAGAATATTATGATAATTATGATCATAGGAATCTATTGGAAATATTTAATTTCATTTGCTTTGATTTAGTGGCTTTTAGGGCCTCACATTATGGTGTCACTTGACCAGTCAAGCACCCATAGCAATTAATATAATAAAAAATAATTAATATTTGCAGACCTATTGATTCATCCAATGATAGGTTTGACTCTTGTAATGAATTTGAATCTATATATTAGTAATCAAATATCCGCATGAGTGAACTACAATAATTTTCATAATAATATATGTCTGTTACACTAAAATTTGTCACCATGACATTTAGCTGTCTATATGGGTTCATCATTACCTATATTATGCTCCCTTAGAGGTTCGAAACCATAAAGTTCCTAAAACAAGTCTTGGAATTGGAGAAAGCTCATTAAAACCCTAAAAATCCTAACTCCGCACTTTTCCTAGTTCTTACTTGCAGTACAACGGTTTCTTGCTCTATAACCTACGGCACATCTCGCACTTTCTGCTTACCAAAACTGCGGACCCCTGTAAAAGGTAAAATAAAAGAAAATTTATGTTCTAGAAGCCCAACTGGTCGAATATTCTCCCAACTGGAGGCTTCTAGAAGCATTATCAGGTCGCACTTCGCCCCTTCATTCATGACCCTCTATCCCTTCATTAATGGAGATTATCCCTTGGTATTTGGAGTTAAAATCCCTTTATGAGAGGACTTTATCCCCCTCTTTATGGAACTTAAACCTCCTTCATTCTCCTATAAATTGAACTCATGTTTCAGTCTCAAGGGTAGATTGATAGACTTTGATGGATTAAAAAATAGCTGAAGAAACAATACTCTCTATACTTGGCATCATTGGTATGAGAATGATCACATACTCATATATATAGTTTTATGCTAGTTCAGAGAGGAGAAGGCTTGTCAAACTGAAGGAAAATGGTTGTTCAGGACCCCGGAAGAACCTGTATGACATCAAGGCAACAAGGTTTTACGGTTACTTCTTATCATATAAGTTAATTCAGATGGATTCTATTTTCTCATTAAGTTATTCATGTATCTCTTTGAGTAATTTAATTCTTGGATTCCTTGATCACTGAGATAGATTAATGTTTTTGGATTATAATAGTCTAGAGAAAATGGTTTACATTTGGTTGTTTGTTTCTAGATATCCTTAGAATACTAGGGAGATCATTCTTGTCTGCAAGAGGGATTTATCCACATAACAATGTCATCATTGCATTCCATTGAAATCCTCTCTGCAAGTCATTTTCATCAGAATTGTTAGCTTGACAACAAAGATCAGACTTTATGGATTGGCTTGTACATTGGGTTTTATTAGTACTTGTATTGTGTGTTTTGGTCAACAAATTTTTTTATTAGAAATGAACTAAGTAAATTCAGATATTTTTGGGCCTTTTGGTCACTAATTTTTTTTTCTTAGAACCATTATGTGCTTTGGTTGGAAACTATGTTATCTACCATTGGAACATATCCATATTTTACTTGTTGAATTTGAATTATAAACGGGTGCATTTTCAATTGAAGATGACACCATTTATTTGTCAATCTTGAGAATATTTCCAACATTGATTGATTATTAGAGTTATTTGACACTCTAATACACTCTATGTTCATGATACAGCCAAAATCAATAAAGTCAATCTCACTAATTTTCAAACTTATTTACAAAATGAACAACACAAGATTGATTTTTTTTAGCTTGAATGTCAACTCCAACAAGATGAAATACAACAAAATAGTCATCATTTTGAAATGGTTCTTGTTCATAAAAAATATCCTTATGAGTTTGAGACAGACTCTTATCAGAAGCCAACACTTGATCAGATCAGCGCAGCCATTTCAAGAGCATATTTACAGGAAGATACAAGAGTTCAACCTGCACTTCCCATGCCCATCATCAGACCTTGGGAATAATTTATTAACAACAACAATAGAACCAGTCTCAGATGTAAAAGGATGTGACCTTTCACATTCCTAACTATTTTAAATGCATCTGTTTTTAGAGTGTTATGTTCCCTCACGACTATTCATCTTCACTTGCTCCACATTGTCTTCCACAACAACTTTAGATTTCCAAATGCAAACATTATGATTAGGTTGTCCATGTGAAATATCAATGTTTTGATCGTCACCCTTGTGATAATCATGGAAAACATACTCATCATTTAGAAAAATGTTCTGGACACAAGACTCTTGCAAGAGAAAATATTCACCTTGGGTGGATTGCTTCTTGGAAATGGTCTTCAACAACAAAGAAGATATATCGATCATGTCACAAATTTCAGTCTTAGGTATTGGCACATATCGCAGTAGATATATATTTACCTTCTCACCTTGTATCTAACAAGGGGTAATTAATGGTCAGCTACTAGCTCCAAAGATATATCAAAAAATCTTGAGCTACTGCCTAAACCAAAGCCTAGAGTCAAAGTCTGAGTTATCGTCAGAGACAGATTCATGTTCCATGAGGATGATTTGGTTGGTGTCCTACATTAAACTTCCACTTATAGAAGAATTTGACTTCTACTATGTATCTAATTTTTTTGTGATCATATTCAAACCATCACCAGGGAGAACTTTCACTTCACATAAAACTTCAACTTCTAACCACATTTGAAATTATTCTAGGAACTGCTACAAGCCAAATTCTAGGGTTGATGGTCAACCTTTAACCACCACAAATAGAATAATTTTCCTTCAACTAGCTCATTTTTTTTATGGTATTCCTTAAACCACCATCTCACAGAGCACATTTAAACATTAGCTGTAATTTTCCCAATTTTTAGCCTCAAGCTAAAATGGAACATTATGGTTGCACATTTTATTTTTGTTAAATAAAATGGGGAAGGAGACACCTTAGCCCTTTTTCTATGAAGAAATAACACTCCTTATGTGAAAAGGAGGTGAATAAAGTAGCTGAAATAAACACCTAAGGGTGTGAATGGAACCTAGCTCACTTGATTTAGTCACCTTTGACTAAATTCAACAGTGTTGCCCAAGGAGGAGAGGCTTCCTAGAGAAGCTGCGCAGTTTTGGAGGGAAGACACTCACATGAGAGTGGAAACCCTAATTGGTGGGACCTTGGTGGAGAAGAGTTCCCTTTATTTATATGGAGGAGATGGCAGCCCATTTGGATCATGTTTTGGAGTTTATACTTGGGTCTGCAAAGGCTTGCATCCCCGGGCTGTTTAGCAGGGTGATGGTGCCCTCGGGCACTAGGGTGTTCCCGGTCGGGAATCCCTACCTCTTCCTCAAGGAACAATGAGGATTGAGCTAATTTTCCTCATTCCATCATTGGCTGTGCATCTACATTCATCATCTACAACGTTAGCTCTGCAGCAGAGAGGACGTTGTGTTGTTGGGTGCAGCAAAGGAGGACTCATGGAGTCATCTTAGCTTGTTTTCTTCAGTGGAGGAGTGATCTACTCATTGGAGGAGCTGCAAGGAGGATTCTCGAGCTTCATTTCATATCTTTGGTACTTGGCCAAACTACCATCATCTCCCATTGTGCATTCCATGGAGGAAACTGCGTTATTTTACGGAGGCAGTGAGCGAGGGTTTCATTGGGCTCATCAGGAGTGTGTTTTTGAGACAAAGGGATCAACCCTTTGTGCTTAGAGAAATTATTAGAGGAGGGAATTCAAATTTCAGATCTTCCATGGCCTCATTCATATTTCAGTTCAGTTGCAATGACAACTCAGTTGTCACATTTTGTATACTCCGACATTTCTAGCAATCTCTCCTAGATTGGCTAGAAATCATGTATTTTAGCCCATTCCTTTTTTATTGGGCTATTCTTGTATTCCTTCAGCCACATGTACATTTCATTCATATTCAGAAGCTCATACCTTCATAGAGACAACGCAGTCACTTCTCTCCAACATTTTGTGGAGTTGCAGCAACTAATGTACTTTGTTGCTTAATCATTGGAGGTTGGATCCTAAAGCTTGAATGGCTTGTCCCTCAACTATTTCTTGTATTTTATTGTTGATATATCATAATATCATGATGTTTGTATCATTTTCCTCTTATGGTGCATTCATATTTGCAGAGTTTCTGGTTATGTTCATGTATCATTGTAAGCTCTCTCATTGAGCATTGTTTTATAGACCTAGATTGGGGAGATCTGTATAACCCATCTAGAGTTATTTCTATAAGCTCATTTTCTGCATAGGAGCTTTATTTTGTGTGTAATAGGGCATCCCAGTAGTGTTTTGTCTTATTTATACAGCAGCTTCCTTATATAGCGTCCTCAAGGACCCTGTAGTAGAAATTCCCGAAGTGGAATATTGCATATCCATAGATAGAGTCTGTGAAGGGCCGGCTAGCCTCAAGATCTCTCCCTTCTTTGAAAGGAGACATATCATGTAAATTCCCCAACATTCAATCTCTGAAATGGACTTGTGATACCTTACTGAAGAAGGAATTGGAATATCTTAAGATATTCCCGATGGAGCAGAAATTTCTAGATTTGGAACATTACATTAGCTGGCATGTAATTTTGTATTTTAGCTCTATTCTTGGACTCATATGCACCCCCTTAGATTAAGATGGCGAATGTTGGAAGCATAATCCTCTTAGGTTATACAAACTTGTCTTATTCACTTGAGAGGAAAGTGAAAGCCTCAATTTGATGTCAGCAGTTATGGGAATTCCAAGAGACCTCCTAGTAGATAAAAACCAAGGGTCACTAAGAATTGTATGTATGTGTATCATGTGTTTAATTGAAAGCATCACGCAAGTTATCTAAATCTGGTCTCTTTTTTTTTATGAGTTCAACAAGGGGAAATAGTTTTGGAGGGGAAAAAATAAAAAATAAAAATATTTTGTAATCATGTTTTCGACTTATCCCATTACAGGCATGCTCAAAATTCAAGAATAATCACTCTTTAAATGAAGAACTAATTTATACATCTAATTAATACCCACACTAAATACTTTTAATCAACCCATAATGCAATTCATTGGAAACACATTACAAAATGTTTTTTTGAAAAGAAACACTTTTTTTCCATATATTTTCAATTTATCTCATTGTGGTCTATTAAAAGCTTGTAGTGTGGATACTCATTGGATGGATAAACTTGGATTTGAGTACACATATTAGAAGAAAATTTTAAAATATGTTTAGAAAAATGGTTTTCCTTTTTTATGTGAAAAATTATAACTTGTAATGTATTAGCTTAGCTTAACTATTAGTTTATAAATTTCATTAAGAATCCCATTTTAAACCTCAAAACTTCTCTAATGTCTAAGACTAGAACCATACAAGTAGATGCCCATCAAGCACAAAGGATAATAAATTAACACACAAGTAATATGGTCCCTATAAGGTGTTCTAAAGAATTTAAAGTATAGCATACAAATTGAATTTGCCTCCATTTCTACATGTGCATCTAAGCTACCATGTTTATTTCCTTAAAACAATAACCAATTACAAGATCCTAAGAGAGTGGATTTTCACAGTTGTTCATTTTGTGGATAGTTTTTGAATGAAACATTTTAGAGGATTTTTAATCCATCCAACGTTTTGGGCGAACACTCCACCCATCAACAGGGACTAGAAAGAAGAATGATCAAAAACGAGTGCTAATGAGCCTTTAAAAGAGAATAATACCAATTAGCAAGTATGTATTTAATAATAAATTAAGAAATTATTGAGTACCTCACCAAGTAGAAGAACCTATGAGTAGAAAAAATAATATCGGAAAATGAGTTTTTCATATAGAGATATCAAAAACTAATCAAATATTGAGGCTAACGCTCGTTTGAAATGGAGGGGAATGTTAAACTTTAGATATCCATATATTAAATTTATATTGTCATACTAGAGTTGTCCTTATTGATTGGATAGAAATTTTAATGATCATCGACACTCTTTAATTGTAACTATACTCTTTGTCTCCTATATATATAGCAAGGACACATTGTTTTAGAAATCATTTAATCTTGTGCATTTGATATGTTATAAAACGAGGTTGCCCCATTAGAAAGGTTGTTCATTCATTCTTCTCTCTCATTCTCAAAGAATGGAGTTAAGTTTCTTTCTATTTTTCTGTTATTGGGGTTTTTCATGCATAGCATTGTTTCCCTAAAAAAGACAAAAAAAAAAAATAGAACTTTATGAGTTTGTGAGGTAAGAGATACGTCATGCTTCCATAGACATTTAAATATGATTTTACTTAATAGTATTAGTTATTTCATTCTTTGTTGTTTATTTATAGATTAAACATGGTGACCAACTTGATGACAACTCTCCAGAATTCTCATTTTTTTAATAGTGAAAAAAATGCTACCAACAACACCCATTTTTGTGAGATTCAAATAACAAATTATGCAACTATGATTTATAATATTGCAAATAAAACCCTTAAAATTAACGCCAAAATAAAAAGAATACTACCAATCAAAATTCTTTTTTCTCTTATTAAAATTATAACTCATTTAAAACCATAGCCTTGCCAATCAATATTGTTGTTAAAAAATATCTCAAAATTAATCCTCAAATCAAAAAAATTACTAATAACACCAACTTTATTATTTCTAAATTATATTATTGTTTGATACATTGACCTACACAACCAATTTCATTACAATCCAAAACCTAATTAACACTCTGATTAAAACATGGTGTTGTCTACCACACTCTTTTTTTCATTTTAATTTAAATTAAAAAAATAATCGAAAATTATTTCCTTTTAAAAGTTATATAATATATATTTTTTAAGTCAACAATAACATATAAATATATGGAGCACTCAACATTATTCCCGACAAAAAAATGGTTTGATTTTGTTTAATATTTATTATTTTTAATTAATAATATTTATTTTTTTAATGGTTTTAATATTTGTTTTTTAAAATAAATGTGTCGTTTTCTAATTCAATGTTTAATGAAGTATTTTTATTGTTTTTTTTTATTTATTTTAAATAAATATTGTTTGGTTAGATATTTAATTTTTAAAGGAAACGTTTAAAAACCAATTATTATTATTTTCATTCAAATATATATCAAAATATAGTTGGTTTATTATTTTAAATGATTTTTTTTAATAATATAAATCTTTTATACTATTTTTTTAGAAAAATGTTATAATTTTATAAGTGTAGTATGGCTAAAGTATTTTTTTTGTTTGAGAATTGATTATTTCATCATTTAAAAAATTATTGCAATATTATATATGATAAAAAAATGTTGCAATTTTATAGTGTAGTATGGTTAAAATATTTTTTTGTATTTGAGAGTTGATTATTTCATCATTTCAATATTTTATATGATAAAAGAAAAAAGAAAGGGTGTTATGAACGGTATTGTTTTATTTATTCGGGCATTAATTTTAGGATTTTGGTTTTGCGAGTATTAATTGTTCATGGTATGAGTCTAAGAAAATATGTAACTTTTAATTGTTCATGGTATGAGTCTAAGAAAATATGTAACTTGGACCTGACAAAAATGGTGTGATGCCAATGGGAGTATCATTTTTTTATTCTAAAGTTTATTTTAATTTTTTTGTTTTTTGCAATAGTACAAATTGTTAATGTCATTCTTTCAAAGAAGTTGCAATTTCTTAATCTAGAAATAAAAAGAGTGGAGTTAATCTCACTTTTAGATTTAATGGTTGATTTGGATTTTGTTAGCAATATTACAAGGTTTTCAAGGTCATGGTTGTAAAAAGTGCAAATTTTAAATGAGAAAAATAAATTTTACTAGTTTCATAATTTTTCGATTTTAAGAATGGTTTTGATGTTATTAATACCAAAATATAGAACGACAGAACTAAATTTTTCATTTTGAGGTTAAGATTGTAAATTTGTAAGATAGATTGGTATTAACTTTCACAAATATTTAGGAATGATATTTTACTATAGTATTAACTATTCTTATTCCATTCTCTTTGTAATTTATTGGTAAATTAGTCATTATTTTAAATTAATTTCTTATATTTTGTGGAAATCAAAGAAACCTTGTGACTATTTTGCAAGTGAGGGAGTCTAAAAGGAGAAGCTTTATCTTTAATTTGATTTTCCAATTGTGTGGTTTTTCCTCTTCCTTTTATCCATTCCAATAAGTATCCATTTACTAACATTGTTAAGGATTTATAAACCCATTTATCCAAATGAATATGTCTAGATTTCCTCTATATTTTTCCTCTTAATTAACATCAAAGGAAAGTCATTTAATGTATATTTTTAATAACTAATTTTCCATTTTGTACTTTCGTAGAAAAAAAAAAAAAAAATCATTTTTTGTGTACTTCATTGCCTTATTCTAGTTTAACTTTAGACAATTTTATGGCTCAAAAAATGCAAATGAACAATAGACTAGTTTACGACTTAAAAATGTAAATGAACAATAGACTAGTTTATGACTTAAAAAATGCAAATCAACAATATTTATTCTTTCTTCATGATTTTTTTGTTCTATCGAACAATTCCATGCATATTTTCTATTTTACCCTCTCTTCTTTGGTTTTTTATCTTATTATGAAAATCAATTGGAGATTCCACATCCCTAACTTCTAAGCCTAGTCCTTTAGCTTAAATTGCCTATACTACTAGAGTTTGGGATATGGCCATAGTTATGTTTCTTGTAATCCCTCTAGTTGTCTTCAAAGATTTTTTTGGTGATTTAAATACCTTTAAGTGTCCATGCCTTACACCAAAATTAGGAACTTCATTACTTGTCTATATCACTTTAACCTCTACAGGATTAATTTTTTCATTAACACAAAACCTAAGTTTTAAACCTTGATCACTAATATTATTAAACATTAAGACCTAACATCAATGCATAGCCCTACCCTACAACTTAAACCTTTATTCTTAAACCCTCAACACCAAACCTTCACTTTAACCCTTAAACCTTAACACCAAATCTTTGAACTTATCCCTTTACCCTAACCCTTAATTTTAGAGGCCTAAATCCAAACACCATACACCTTAAGCATAAATTTTTAACCTTTAAATGCATAATAAGCACATGATCATCACAATATATAAAATACATCTTCTCATCAAAGGGGTTTTTGCACATAACAAACATTATATGAAAGAGCTCACAATAACATACATTAATAGAGTAGAAAGCAACAACTTAATGATATCCAAGTATATTTTGACGCAATGATAGCTGAAAGATAAAAAAAATAATGTAATCATTCAATATTTTATGATACAAATACATAAAAATAATAAAATTACACACAATTTATAATAATATGAGCATGGGTCACAACTCCAAAAGAGATTATAGAGGTGAATTACACAATAAATCCTTAAAAAAATATGAGAACATACTCCAAATACCCAAATACATTCATAGATCTAACTGACATGTCTTTGATAATGACTATATGGTCTCTATATACCTATTCACACATTGCACATGTGGCTCATTAATTATTATGTTAACCCTATTACATATACATTTAACCCCATACATGCTCCCTTTGGGGACATAACAAAATATGCAATCAAGTATGATTATTAAAAAAATTGTGAATATATCGATTGAACTAATACAAATTTGTTTGTGTTTAATTCATTGTTATGCATATCTTCTAATGGGTTTAGCACACTACTTATCCAAAAAGTGAAGAAATTCCATATGCCATCCTTGGATTCATAACATGATATGTAATCAAGTCTATTGATAAATAAATTTGTGATTTATGTGGATTTAACTAATGCAAATGTGTTTGTGTTCAATTCATTGTTATGCATATCTTCTTATGTTTAGCATACTACAAACCCAAAAAGTGAAGAAATTTCATGATGAAAGGATCATTGGAAGAGATTTATGATTGGGATGGAAGGAGGTTAGACCATGGAGTAGGCTATACAATGATTGAACCTAAAAGTGCATTTTTTAGGCCTACCAACATGTTTTTAAGGTGTTGCAAAAGCATAAGAATAAATATATTACTATCATGGAGAAGTGTGTGTCCCTCTGACGCAACCTAAGCAGCGTAAAACCCACAATATGCATATATAATGCAACAGCATACATTTTCCCCAACTATAGGATAGACCCTTAGACCCAAAATCAGATAAGCCAACTCCTCCTTACATCAACAATAACAAGTTCCTTCATATGAGACATGAATGTCTCACCTTCCTTGTAGATGCTCTCCTTATTAAGTAAGGAATCTATGGGTTCCTTCTGCTGCAACAATTCATCTTCATTCAAGACAACTCCAAGAGATGGATTTTCTTCTACAACATCTGTAAACACAGTCAAATTATCAATTTCAAAATCACAATACCCAATGGTCTCATTTAATGATCCAGTCACCAAATCTTCTTCTTGTAGTTCTAAGTCTTTTTCAGGACTCAGAAAATCTTTATTGTCTTTCTTTCTAGCTTCCAAGGTTATCTCCATTGTGCCAATCACCATAATAGAATGATGATCCTTCACTATGTTTTTAGCTAACATAGTTTCCTTTTCATTAGATTCTCTAACATCTTCCATTTTTTGTCCTCCTTTACCTGCATAATTAACACATGAATTATCAGTATTAAAAATACAAGGTTTCAATGCCTCTTCCTCCTATGGAAACATCTCATTATGTTGCTTTGTTTTTTCATTTAACTCCTTTGCCAGCACATCAGTATGCTGATTTAAATTCTCCATGATACTGTCAGCTAGTCTCTCCTTCATATCATATGTTTCAAGGATGTCTCCCTGCTCTAGTTCACAATAATGAAATCCTTCGATTTGTTGGACTCTTATTACCATTCTTGCATTCTTACTCTCTATTTCCATACTGTCATTCATGACAATTTCTATCTTTCTCTTTCAGCAATTCATCCTGAGTATAGATCCTCTGCTTTTCCAACTCTCTTCTTTGAAGATCTAACTTTCTATATAACTCAACAATTTCTATTAAGGTAGAATTGGAAAATTTACACAATTTTTCACACCTTCACTTGTTATTGACCAATCATCAGATGTTCCTTCTTCCTCTGCTAAATCATCTTCAATGTTTTGTTGTATATTTCCATAAGACCCCTCTGTCTCCTTTTGTTTCTGAGATCTTACTATCTCAGTACTAATCTGAACAGATTTCAGGTTCAGCTCTTTCTCCTTAACAAACTTCAAAGTTAGTTCATCATCCTATGATGTACTTGCAATCATACACAGTTGAGGAAAATATTTCACAATGTACTTTCTTCTTTCCAGTAGATCCTATTTGCTATGACTCAATTATTTTGAGTCTTTCCTCTTCCAACAAAGAAATATGTATTTGTTCAAGTTCTTTGAAATTTTTTATCAGCTTAGCATTCCATTTTTTTTGCAATAGATTCCATCTAACCCATTTCTTCATTCTCCATCCATGTCTTTGGCATTTATTCCCTGCTTCTTGTAGCCATCCCTATAGTACCTCCATTTGTACTTTCATCACTGCAATATCTCTCTCTCGATCCTCATCACTTATCTTATCTTGTGGCATTCTTTAGAACCTCTTCTCTGATCCTCCATAGCCATCTTCCTCATGAGCTCATCCATGCTTGATTTTTGATCTGCAACATAGCCTTCTCTTGTAGAAATCTCATTTTGCTACTCAATACCCTATCAAGCTTCCTTTCTGAGCATGACCTCTTCCTAGGTATTATTTTGGTTCACTCTCTTGAACATGTTGTTCCTTTGTTTGCTGCAAATTCTTTCAATATTATGCTACACTCTATTTCTAAGTGTAGGTTATCTGTCAAATTCAAATCTGATCTCCTTTTCCTTTCTGTGATCACCATTGTACCTTCATACACATCTTTCAAAACATAACTTTGTAAATCTTCAAAGCACATTTGATTTTTAACTCAGATTCTGCAGATCTAATTTTCCTCATATTTTTAGGCTACCAAGCTTCCACTACATACCTTTTCCAATCTACAACTGTTGCCAATTAGATTTAAAATCTGATCCTGTAACTTCTTTTTCAATCTATGTTACAGCTTTGTAAAGAAATTTAATTCTATTTCACACAAAATCAATCATTAACTAATCATACTCCTTTCCAATACATGCAGAAACCACTTCTGCTCTGATACCACAAATGACGTAGCCTAAACTGCGTAAAACCCATAATATGCATACAGAATGCAACAGCATACATTTTCCCCAAAATCACATTTTCTCATTTACTACTATAGTCATTTATCGGATTATTTATTTTATAAAAAGAATAAATACCCACCTTATTTTTTATATATATATACCCCATAGCTATTGTCAACGCATATTTGCAGGCGATCTATCTGCTTCCATTTATACAACGGCTATCACACTCTAACGATTATGATACTCCACCACTTTATATCATGCAAAATGAATGGTTTTTCTATGCCAGGTGGCGCCTCCTAACCACTGTCGCACTCTCACAAGAATTTTTGTCGATAATGATAAATCAGTGTGATAAAACAACTAGTTGTTTATAAAATTGTTTCTTCATTCCTTTGCGCCATCAATTCATGGTTTCTGCCTTTATTCAATTCATGGTTTCGAACAGAACCAAGTTCTAACCTGAATATGGAATTTCACAACAATTATGCCAATTTCAAAATATGATCGTTTGCAAATAGAGATCTCTACAACGTTTTTTCCAATGTTCCA
Organism: Pinus albicaulis; assembly: GCA_034641835.2. Classification (NCBI taxonomy): domain Eukaryota; kingdom Viridiplantae; phylum Streptophyta; class Pinopsida; order Pinales; family Pinaceae; genus Pinus; species Pinus albicaulis. The sequence goes on from CM076572.1 coordinate 1,143,946,331, forward strand.
TTGAATGGTCACACCATTTTAAAGATTCCCCATCAATCCATTCTGCCCATCCAAGTTTCTATTGCACAACTCGACCAGGAACTTTGTCCCTCAAACCGATATCGTTACTGTTTTTCTCTAAGTTTTAAAACTTATATTTTTCACCTATATACACATCTGAATCATATGATTCTAAGTCTGATTTCTGGCTCTACACAGTATACTCAAGATATCAATTGAAGGGTCATTTTCTCTTCTGTGTCATCGATCCATTCTGTGATCAATGACTGATCTTTGACACACGCAATTTCACACAGGATTCAACTATAAATTGAATATGTGATCTCTTTAAAACACACTGTCTCAAAGATTCATAAATCATGTAGCTCAAATACATAATGACAGAAATTACTTTGATTTTGCCCGATTTCACCTGCACACATATATACTGTGCCAAAATCTGATTCATCACATGAAATTATGAATTGAATTACTCAATGCATACTTAATAACTCGGAAATCAAGTCTCTCTCTATATATATAATCACATATTTACACAGGTTCTTTTCTCTGTCCTGATTTTCTAATCAGTGGCCTCTTCACCTATTCTCTGGCTCGTAGGCTTCACAATCCAAACCTTTCCTTCTCTTCTAAATCCTGAATCTCTTCTATTTCTTTAATGCCTTGAGGCTTATCATTTTATACAAAATATTATGTAACCAATTTTGGTTCAGATCCTCCATCTTCTCAACAAAATCCTGAATATCCTCTAAGTCCTCATTTGACTCAACTAATCCCTAAGGATCCTCTCTCATCCACAAAATCATGAAACCAATTCTAATTTAGGATTTACAATTAATTCTCAAATCTCTCATTCCCTATGGAATCTCAACTATCATAATTCTCTCATGTTCTCCAAGATTCGAGAACATTTACAATTGCCTGACAAATTGAATCCTATTCTAAAATATCTCTCATTAAAATCACTCAAACTCTAAACAAATTATTTTAATTTGTTACATAGGAATCCAACTTCTTAGAAAATACAAGACCCCTTATATCTACTAGAATATAATGAATTTATGAGCCGGATGCTCCTGCATCAGCCTCTAAATTGTTGACATAGAGTTATTTATAGTCAAATAAGATTAAGAGATTGGATTATTTGGAGAATTTTTTTAGATAGGAATGAAAGAAATGGTACATCACAATCGAAGACGAAACAAAATATTTCATCAAGGAGAATGAATGGAGTTAATAATGATTGGAGTGGAGAAGGTAAAAATTGAGCTTTAAAAATAATTGAAGGATATGATATTAGTTTGAAATTGAAATCAAGGGGTCGTGAATCTAGCATAAATTTATGTTCCCTCTATGTTAATTAACATGGATCCAATAAAGAAAATGACTTAGATGTAATGAAACAAACTTTTTAGAAATTTTGTGTTTTCAAGAAAATATTAAATGAGGAAATAAACAAGGACATATTATGTATGAATAATAACAAGTCCACCTTAATAAAGGCTTAAGGGCACATGTAACTAATGAATTCAATTGACAAGAGCAATATCTAATGCCTTTACTTATGAAGCATTAAATTAAAATGATAAAAATTCAAGGTTTTTTTTTAAGGATTTACTCGTTTTCCTATATTTAGTATTGTAGATGACTATTCTGGCTTGAAAATTCATACATATAGAATGTAGGTGAATATTCTATAAAAAAACATGTGATTTACCATTAAAATTGGTAAATTTTTGGCGAATTTTTTTCAGAAAAATGTCCAAAAATAGCCCATTTGTGAAATTTCGCCCCTTAAATTTTCCCTGTGGTGAATTATCCCCCATGGTTGACATTATCATCTTGAAGCCTATTGGTTCGTATAAATTTTATTTTTGTTGTACAGTTTTGTTTTGAGGCCCATTTTAGACCTCAAAATTTCTCTAATGACATTTTAATTTGTTGAGTTAAGCAGTGGAAAACATAAATAAACAATCAAATGCACACAGCAGAAAAACAAAGAAGAAAAGAAGATTTTAACATGGTTCACCCAACCAATCTGGGCTACGTCCACCAAACAGAGGCATCGGCAATCTCATTCAGCAAAAGGAGAATTACAACCGCAGAGTTTTTCATCTGCACATCTCTTCCACTCACCTCACATTCCTCATCATAATTTGCCTCTACGGGCTTACATTTTATAGCTGGGAGTAGAAACTGAATCATAAATTCACTCACAACAAATATAGGATGCAATAACTCCACATCAGGATTAAATGGAGTCAATTTAGCAACAAATCCTATTATTGTCACATTCATGAGATTTTCTCCAAATTTAATTAAAAGAAATCTCAACAATCTCCACCTTGACAACAATTAGCCTGATACCCTGTTCCATTATTATTTTTATATTTTCTGCAAGCCAAGAGAAGCTAGACACCATCGTAGCTTCTCTAACAAAATTGGTTTCATGAACATGTCTACACAATTTTCCTTTGTATGTACTTTTTCAAGAGAGACACCCCGTTCAGTGATAACCTGTCTTACAAAATGGTACTTAATAGGTATATGCTTTGATTTACTATGATAGGCCGAATTTTAGCCAAGTGAATTGCACTTTGACTATCACAAAATAACTTAATGTTGTCTTGTAACCTACCAAACTCACCAAACAAACCTTTCAACAGAACCACTTCTTTTAAAGCATGTGAAGTAGCTATGTATTCTGCTTCTGTAGTGGATAAAGCAACAATGTTTTGTAGCTTTGACATCCAGCTTATAGCTCCACCTGCAAGAGTAAAGACATATCCTGAAGTTGACCTTATCTTATCCAAATCACCTGCAAAATCAGAATCAACATAACCGCAAACAAATTCACTACTCCTGTTATAAGTGATACATTAATCACTCGTGCCTCTCAGATATCGAAGCACCCATTTCACTGTTGACCAATGTTCTTTTCCTGGATTTTCCATATACCTGCTGACAACCCCAACTGCATGTGAAATATCTGGTCATGTACAAACCATCGCATACATCAAACAACCTACTACGTTGGCATATGGAATTCAAGACATATATTCCTTTTCTTCATTTTTGTTAGGACATAAACTTGAAGAAAGCTTGAAATGGGAAGCTAAAGGGACTGAAACAGGCTTCACGTTGTTCATACCAAACCTTAAGAGTATTTTCTCAATATACTTCTTTTGTGATAGCCACAGCATACCAGTGCTCTTGTCTTTGAAAATCTCCATGCCCAAAATCTGTCTTTCTGCTCCTAGATCTTTCATATCAAACATCCTATCCATCTGAGCCTTTAACCTGTTGATCTTTGTTATACTTTTTCTTGCTAAAATCATATCGTCAACATATAACACTAAGATAATGAACATGCCATTACTCAATTTCTTAAAGTAAACACAATGATCATATTCACTTCTTATATAATTTTGACTCATCATGAAAGAATAAAATTTCTTGTACCATTGTCAAGGCGACTGCTTCAGACCATACAATGATTTCTTGAACCTGCAAACAAATTTCTTGTTGCGCTTTTGAACAAACCCTTCCAGTTGTTCCATGTAAATCTCCTCATCTAAATCTCCATGTAAAAATGCAGTTTTAACATCTAGTTGTTGTAATTCTAAATCAAGTAAAGCAACTAATGCTAACACAAACTGAATTGAAACAATTTTCACAACTGGTGAAAATATCTCATGAAATTCAATGCATGCTTTCTAAGAAAAACCTTTCGTGACCAACCTCGCTTTGTACCTGTCTTCTTTATCATCAACACCCCTTTTCAATTTGTAAACCCATTTACATCCCACATTTTTCCTGTCTTTAGGAAGTTCCACCAGATCCCATGTGGCATTCTTGTCTAATGCCATCATCTCGTCCTTCATAGCTTCTTTCCACTTATCACTGTTAGAACCTTCTACAGCTTCCTGATAGCACAAAGGTTCATCATCATTAGCGGTTAAAGCAACTGAAGTAACATAATCATCATACCTTTTAGGAGGACGTCTGATTCTCGTGGACCTCCTTAAAGATGTTTCTGGTACTTCCACAATTTGCTGATTATTACCTGTAGGAACTTCTTCATGATCTGCATCTGAAACATGTTCATGATCTGCATCTGACACTTGTTCATCTAGACTATCATCAATATTTGAACTGGTTTCAAATTGAATGTGTTGAAACTTAGGTACATTATCTTGTTTCAATTTATCATCTACATCTGGGTTTTCAAGTGAAGATTCATTAAATTTAACATCTCTGTTAATGATGATATTGTGAGTAGTAGGATCCCACAACCTGTATCCCTTATTCCCATCACCATATCCAACAAAGATATATCTTTTTGATTTAGGATCTAATTTAGAACGCTGTTATTTCAGAATTAGAGCATATGCATCACAACCAAAAACTTTCAATTTATAATAATCACAAGGATGACCTTTCCATACCTCTTGAGGAATTTTGCATCCTATTGCAGTTGATGGTGATCGATTTATCAAATAACAAGCTGTAGATACAGCTTCTGTCCACAATTCCTTCTGCAAATTGGCATTACTAAGCATACTTCTTGCTCTCTCTAAGAGAGTCTTGTTCATGCGTTCAACAACTCCATTTCGCTGAGGAGTATATACAGTAGTTTTATGTCTTTCGATCCCAGCTTCCTTGCAATAATTATCAAATTCCTTTGAAGTAAACTCACCACCATTGTCATTTCTTAAACATTTAATGGTTCTTCCAGTGATGTTCTCTACTAATGCTCTAAACTATTTGAAACTTGTGAATACATCAGACTTTTTCTTTAACATATAGACCCACACTTTTATAGAGAAATCATCAATAAAAGATACAAAATATGAAGATCCTCCATGTGAGGTCGTAGGAGATGGACCCCAAACATCAGAATGGATATAATCAAGGATTCCCTTACTAGTATGTTTTCCAGTTTTAAACTTATGCTTACTTTGTTTCCCAAATAGACAATGTTTGCAGAAATCTAACTTAGAAGATTTTAAACTAGGAAGTAATGTACAATCAAATAAAAATTTTAATCCTCTTTCGCTCATATGGCCCAACCATTGATGCCATAGACAAATATAATTATTGTCGTTTTCAGATACTGTAGAAGCATGATCTGACTCTGTTCTTCCTTCTAACTGAAAAAGATTTCCAACCTTCTTTGCTTTCATTACTAGTAAAATTCCTTTATAAACTTTCATTAATCCACCTTGAATAAAGGTTTTATATCCATTTGTGTCTAGTACTCCTAGTGAAATGAGGTTTTTTCTAAGTTTAGGCACGTGTCTTACATCAGTTAATATTTTATTTGTCCCATCAAACATTTTAATCTGGACGCTTCCAATTCCCACAATATTGCACGAGACATCATTTCCCATGTAAACCACTCCATCATTGATTGATTTATAAGATTTAAACCATTCTCTATGAATGCACATGTGATTTGACGCACCAGAATCTAACAACCAATGTTGATCATGATTAGACAAACTAACTGATAACACTTCATCGCTCATACCTGAAATGGATGCCGAACCTGTATCTTTCGTGTTTGCTTCTTTCTTCTCTGTCGAAGATTCTCCTTTGGATGTTTGTTGTCTCTTCCAACAGTACTTCTTCAAATGTCCCAATTTGCCACAAAACCAGCACTTTACCTTACTCTTCTTCCCTTTCGATTTTGAACGTGAGTTGTTATGCTTACTAAAGCGTCTTTCTTTAGAACGACCTCTGACCATCATTGCTTCTGATGTAGAGGTTTCTGAATTTGATTTTTTCCTTGTTTCTTCAGATAACAAAGCTCCAACAACATCATCAAATTCAAGGGTTTCTAATGAACTAAGACTTATAGAAGTAATATAATGATCCCATGACTCGGGCAACAAGCATAATAAAGTTACAGCTTTATCTTTTGATTCAAATTTTACTTCTATACTTTCTAATTGCACCAAGAGAGTATTAAAGGTATTCAAATTATTAGTAATTGATGTACCTTCCTTCATGCGCAAACTATACAATCGTCGCTTCAGAATAATCTTATTGGTTAAGGATTTTGTCATGTACAACTTTTCAAGCTTTGTCCACAAACCAGCAGTAGTTTTCTCTGACACGATGTTAAACAAAACATCATCCGCCAAACACAATCGAATGTCGCTCAGTGCTCTTTCATCCATGTCACTCCATTCGTTATCTGTCATGGTGTAAGGCTATTTGGATTTTCCCAACAACACCTTCGCCACGCCTTCTTGCACGAGTAGATCATGCATCTTCACTTTCCAGATCTCGAAGTTGTTTTTCCCATTGAACTTCTCGATCTCAAACCGAGCACTTTGTGTTTTTGCCATGTTTAGTAGCTCGTGTCACAAAATTTCCAATTGCAACTCTTAATAAATGAATATTTTATTTTAATCAAAAATAATTTTGATTAAAAAATGCCTTTCTCTTTTTCTTTTTTTTTAAACTAGGCCCTAGGCCCTACCTAATATGATGCCATATTGGCATATCACAATTCAAATCGATATACAATGAATACAAATTGATATACCACTACAAATCGATTTTTATTTTTAAAAACATTGCAATAAAACCAATTTTAAATTGAATTTTACAATACAAATCGATTTATATATATATATTTTTTTACAAACACATTGCATTAATACTTCAATGAAAATCGATTTTAAAGAATGGCATATAATAAATCTATTTAAAAAGTTGAAATCATTGTGCAGCAAGTTCATCGTTCAACGCTACCACCGCCGGCAGCCTTGAGACGCAGTGAATGACACAACAGTCAAAGATACAGCCCAAGGCACTGTGTATTTATTCTAACACAGTGGCTTACACAACCATGGCTAACAAACTTCAACTTCTGAACTCGGCCTTCATCGGTCAACACTGCCCAATCGGCTTTGTGAATACCTACACAGCGCTGCTCAACCTCCGATTCGACGTGGATCGAATCCAGCAACCACACTGCTCCAACTTTTGATCTCAATGTAATGCAGCTCGGCATTTCAACAGTCCACGGCATCACGTTCCCACAATCACACACAGTAGACCTGAAAAACTCACACAGTCTTCGAATTGCGGTGGACAAGCGTGCTCACGTCAATTAAACCAGTCACAGATTTTTGACTCAGCTCTCAGACTCGTACTGAAAACAAAAAAACAAATGAACCACGAATAGATACCTGTCTACTGTGTGCACTCGGTATTCATCCCAGCGCCCTCGTGTGTTATTACGCCAAACTTGCTCCCATACCAATTGTTGAGTTAAGCAGGGGAAAACATAAATAAACAATCAAATGCACACAGCAGAAAAAACAAAGAAGACAAGAATATTTTAACGTGGTTCACCCAACCAATCTGGGCTACGTCCACCAAACAGAGGCATCGGCAATCTCATTTAGCAAAAGGAGAATTACAACAGCAGAGTTTTTCATCTACACATCTCTTCCACTCACCTCACATTCCTCATCGTAATTTGCCTCTACAGGCTTACATTTTATAGTTGGGAGTAGAAATTGAATCATAAATTCACTCACAACAAATATAGGATGCAATAACTCCACATCAGGATTAAATGGAGTCAATTTAGCAACAAATCCTATAGCTGTCACATTCATGAGATTTTCTCCAAATTTAATTAAAATAAATCTCAACATAATCTTAGTTTGTAATCAAGTTGGCATACATCGTAAAACCCATGTACACTAAATGAGTGACATTCATAAGGATTTTTTCATTTCCATGAGAATATGGAACAATATTAAGTTCCATTCCAATTTTTGTTGTTATTCCTTGTTGAAGTTATGATGGTATATAATTTTATGCTAATGATGATTGTAGGCATCTATTGAAAATATTGAATTGCATTTGCTCTAGTTTAGTGGATTCTATGGCCTTTCATTATGGCTTCATTTGAACACTCAAGCACCCATAAAAATTAATATAATAAAAAATAACAAATAGCTACACATGCTATTTCTTCATCCAGTGATGGGTTTGACTCTTGTAATGACTTTGAATCTATCTCGGTAATCAAATATCCTCATGAGTGAATTGTGAGGATGTTCATAGCACTATATCTCAGCATTGGATTCCATCGAAATCATCTCTACAAGGAATTTGCATTAGAAATGTTAGCTTAATAACAAAGTTTGAACTTTGTCAATTTCCTTGTACTTTGGGTTTTATTAGTAACTCTACTGTGTATTTTGGTCAAGAAATTTATTTATTAGAAAAGAGGATAGTTCATTCAGATTTTTTTTGGGCCTTTTGGTTGCTAATTTTTTTTTGTATTTGCTTAGAACCATTGTGTGCTTTAGTTGGAAACTATTTTATCTGGCATTGAAATTTATCCATCTTTTACTTTTTGAATTTGCATTGTAAATGGGTGCATATTTTATATAAGTTGACACGATTTATTTTCCGACCATAAGAATATTGCCAGCAGTGATGGATTACTATATTTATTTGATACTCTAATACACTTTATGTTCATGATATAGTCAAAATCAACAAAGTCATTCTCACTGATTTCAAACCTATTTAAAAAATGCATAAGAAAACATTGAGTTTCTACAGCTCGAATCTCAACTCCAACAAGATGAAATACAACAAAATAGTCATCATTTTGAATTAGTTCATGTTCAAAACAATTATCCTTAGTGAGGCCATTTTAGGAGGATATTTACATATAAAAGTTTAACCTACACTTCCCAAGCCCATCATCAAACCTTGGGAAGAAGTTATTAACAACAAGAACAAAACCAACCTCAGATATGAAAAGGATGTGACCTTTAACGTTTTGTACTATTATAAACACATCCAATTTCAGAGTGTTAAGTTCCCTAGGGAATTTTAATCTTCACTTGCTCCACATCCTCTTCCACAAAAACTTCATATTGTCAAATGCCAACATTGTGATCAGGTTGGCCATGTGAAAGATCAATGTTATGATATTCACCCTTATGAGCATTATGGAAAGCATACTCATCATTCAGACAAATGTTTTTGACACAGGAATCCTGCAAGAGAAAAGATTCACCTTATATGGATTGCTTCTTGGAAATCATCTTCAAAAGCCAAGAAGATATATCAACAATGTCGCAGAGTTCATTCCCAAGTCTTGACACATCTCACAGTAGATATATCTTTACCTTATTACCTTGTATATAATAGGGGGGGATTGGTGGTTAGCTATTAGCTCCAAAGATATATCAAATGAGCTTGAGTCATAGCCTAAACCAGAGCCTAGAGTCAAAGTCAGAGTTGTAGCCAGAGACAGATTCATGTGCCATGAGGATGATTTGGTTGATTTCCTACCTTAAACCATAACCTGTAGAAGAATTTGTGTTCTAATATGTATCTCATTTGTTTGTGATCATATTCAACCATCACCAGGGAGCACTTCCACTTCACAAAAAACTTCAAATTTTATCCATATTTAAAATTGTTCCAGGAACTTCTTTGATCCAAGTTTGAGGGTTGGTCATCAACCTTTAACTACCACCATTAGAAGATGTTTCCTTTAACTACCTCATTTGGTTTGTGGTCTTACTAAAACCACCATTTCATAAAGCACATATAACCATTGGTTGTCATGTACTTTTGTATTTCAGCTCTCTTCTTGGACTCATATACACCCCTTCAAATTAAGATGGGGAATATTGGAAGCATAATCCTCTTGGGTTATGCAAACTTGGCTTATTCACTTGAGAGGAAGGTGAAAAGCCTCAATTGAATTCTAACAGTTGTGGAAAGTCCAAGAGACCTCCTAGTAGATAAAAATTAAGGGTCACTAATAATTTTATTTGTGAGTATCGTATGTTTAATTTAAATCATCACACAAGCTATCTGAATCTGGTCTATTATTTTTTTGTGAGTTCAACAAGAGGAAACAATTTTGGAGGGGGGGAAATAAACTTTTTTTCTTTTTCTAATCATGTTTTCAACTCATCTCATTACAGGTATGCTCAAAATTCAAGCATAGGCACTCTTTAAATGAAGAAATAACTTCTACATCTAATGAATACCCACACTACATAATTTTAATAGCCCCATAATGCAAACATTTAAAACACATGGAAATTTTTTTTTTGAAAAGTAACATTTTTTTCCATATATTTTCAATTATCTCATTGTGGTATATTAAAATCATGTAGTGTGAGTACTCATTGGATACAGAAACTTGAATTTGAGTAAACATATTAGAAGATAAGTTTAAAATATGATAAATAAATAGTTTTCTTCTTTTTTTCCTTTGAAAAATCATAACTTGTAATTTATTACTTAGCTTAACTATTGTTTTATAACTTCCCTTATGAAGCCCATTTTAAACCTCAAAAATTCTCTAATGTCTAAGGCTACAACCATACAAGTAGATGTCCATCAAGCAACAAAAGGACAATAAATTAACACACAAGTACTATGGTCCCTATAAGGTGTTGTAAAGAATTGAAAGTATAGCATACAAATTGAAGTTGCCTCCATTTCTACATGTGCATCTAATCTACCATGTTTCTTTCCTTAAAATGATAATTGATTACAAAAACCTAAGAGAGTGGATTTTCACAATTGTCCATTTTGTGGATATGTTTTGAATGAAACAGTGTAGAGGATTTTTAATTCATCCAACGTTTCAGGCAGACACTCCATCCATCATCAAGGGCCAGAAAGTAGAATGATAACAAATGAATGCTAATGAGCCTTTAATAGAAAATAATATTGCATATAAACTATGGATTTAATAATAAAATAATAAAGGTAGTCATTGAAATGAGAAGGTCAGGCTCATTAATTACTTTTCTTCCACACTCCCCCCTTTTCCAATTTAGTTCTCTCTCTCTCTCTCTCTCTCTCTCTCTATATATATATATATATATATATATATATACACACACACACACACACCTTAATTCCATTTTCTCTTTTTAATTATTAATTTTACATTGGTCCATCCTCTAATTTGACTATCTTGGTCCTTGAACTTCCCCATTTTCTTTATCCTTTTAACCTCTAAGTATCCTTTATTTATTTTATTTCTTTTAATTAATTTTTTTATTAATTTTTATGCTAAATTTTTTTTTTATTGATTATCTATTCCCAATTTTATCATTTGAATTGACCTTCTCCTTTTAACGACTGCCTTCATTAATTTACTATTAAATCCCTAATGGATAATTGGTATTCCTCGCTATTAAGGCTCATTGGCACTTGTTTATTATCATTATGCTTTATGGTCTCTAACAATGGGTGGAGTATCAACCCAAAACATTGGAAGATTAAAATTCCTCTATATAGTTTCATCTAAAAATTCTCTACAAGATCTTAGTTTAAATTATTATGCTAGAGATTAATAAGAAGGAAAAATCATACTAGAAATAAACATAATCCTTGAAGAATGAATCAAGTAGTTGTTAAATTAAGAAATTATTGAGTACCTCACCAATTGGAATTATTGAGTACCTCACCAAGTGGAAGAACCTACCAAAAGAAAAAGAAATATTAGAAAATGATTTTCCATATAGATATATCCAAAACTAATCAAATATTGAGGCTAAAACTCATTTGAAAGGGAGAGGGATGTTAAGCCTTAAATATTCGGTTATTAAATTTATATTTTTATACTATATTTTTTTGGAAATTAGATTACTACGGAAGAGGGGGGGGAATCAGTAGTGAGATCACATATAATTTTTTTCTCCAAATATTAACATTTTAACCATGCATGAATTGAAACACATAAGAAAATATTAGACCTTCAAACACAAGTAAAACCATGCAAGAATTCAACACAAAAGACATAAGTATGTCTAGTGGAAAACCCTTCCCCAAGAAAAAAAACCACTTTGTTGCTGTTGCATTGCTCAATTATTTTATTAAATTGATGAAGAAATTGTACATTGATTAGTTACATCCATATCTTAAAGTATCGTATTTTGTCATAGTATGTTGGTCCTTTCATACAGCAACTTGTTTCTCTCTCGGATCTACAGACTACCATCCATTGAAGGCCGCCATGATCAATGATCCTCACCCAACCTCCATTGGACTATCCAACTCCTATTGGATGGAGAAAATTCTTCCCTTTACCGAATCCACCTAGTCACTATATACTTTGAAACCTCCATGTGAGCCTAGTTTCATATATTTTCAGACTGGACTCATTTTTTCAACATGAGCACTACAACAACATAGCATCTAAGCACACAAAATCTGAGACAAAACTCCAAACATCAATACTCCATAAGCTGCAATATAATCTCCTAAAAACTCTACTACAGTCCATACATCAACACCTCACTACACTTCATAAATATATGGTTGAAACAAACTTCAGCTCATTATTGCTACAACTACAAACTAATTCATAAAATCTACATAATATGACTCACACATTTTTCAATCTCTTCTCCACATACTCACTCCATCAACACCACTAGACACTCAACCAACTCACGATGAGATTCCTCCAATACGTAGATTAAGTCAAGTGCTCAAATAAATAATTACTCTAAACTACTGGGCATCACAACTCTTTTCATATGATATATTTTGAGTTGGATTCAACTCATTGACTCAATCAACCACTAAGTCCATTAGCCTTTTTTATATTTTCAAGTTTAATCAACTTTTGGAGGTCCCACGAACTTTTTCAACCATGAACCGAAAAGTTTTGATCAAGAATTTCGCCAAAACAAAAAAAAATTATCTCAACAGAGCTAGGAATGCAAAGAAAATCTCGTCAAAACCCTCAATCATAAAAACCCTCAGTCGCTCCCTTGGCACTGTCATCCATGCGACTTTATCATAATGGGCTATAACCGCTCCCTTGGGCCTGTCTCCATGCGAATTTAGCATCGCATTCACTCTCTTGACTCAACATGCATGTGACTAGAGCTTAAACTCGATAAAAACATCAATTCTTTAGTACATAACCTCTTCCAACTGATGGACCATCTTCTTCAAATCATGTACACTCCTTCAAGCCTTTGTAGCAGCTCTGCAACTGATGAAATGGGCTAAGAACAAGATAGTGAAATGCTAGACCTATTCTTCCAACTTTAGAACCAAGACCAGTGCCTCCATCTCCTCAAACAACAACCACAACGTCTCTGACACCTGCAACAACATATGCATCACATGTAGTAGTATCTCCAACTCCTACATCAATAGCATCAAGTCATACAAATGGCTCCATCACTGGTAGAAGCACCTCCAACACAAGAAACCACATCTCACACATGTAGCAGCATATGCAATGTCTCCAAGACGTAAAGAGACATATGCAACACTTAGAGTAGCACTCCAACTTCCTGTAGCAGCAACATATGCAATGTCTCCAAGACGTAAAGAGACATGCAACACCTAGAGCAGCACTCCAACCCCCTGCAGCAGCAACATCTCCAATCACCATAGCATGCCAACCTCAAACCAACATCTCATGTGGAATCCATCTCCTAGATGGCCACAACATCATATCCACTAGATCTATTCATAACGATTTTGACATCAATTCCAACTAACAAGACCATCAACCAATCATCTATCACCAAACAGTCATCACTCATGCATATGACCAGCAACATCGAGAGCTTGTTGACATCAATGCCAAAACTATAATGTCAATAGCACTTTAGTTATCAACTAGACTTTTAATTGTAAGTATACTCTTGTTCTCATATATATGGTAAGGACACAAAGTTTTAGAAAACATTTAATCTTGTGCCTTTGTTATATTATAAAAGGAGGTTTCCCCCTTAGAGAGGTTTTTCATTCATTCTTCTCTCTCGTTCTCAAATCATGGAGTTACTTCTCTTACTATTTTTCTGTTATTGGGGTGTTTCGTGCATAGCACAATGTTTCCTTAAAAAGTACAAAAAAAAACTTTATGAATTTGTGAGGTAAGATATACATCATGCTTCCACTAGCATTCAAATATAATTTACTTTATTATTAGTTATTTCATTCTGTGTTTTTTTATAGATTAAACATAGTAACCAACTTAATGACAACTCTATAGGATTCTCATTTTTTTTTAACATTGCATTCGATGGTTGTTTATACCCAATTTCAAAAAAAAAAACTACAAACAACATCCATTTTTCAGAGGTTCAGATAACAAAATTTTGCAACTATGATTTATCATGTTGCAAATAAAAATATTAGAATTCACCCCTAAAATAAAACGAATTACAACTAATCAAGGCTCTTATTTCCGATGGTAAAATTATAACTTATTTAAAACCATGGTTTTGGCAGCCAATAATGTTGTTAAGAGACATCAAAATTGATCCTCAAATCAAAAAATTACTAGTAGCACCAACTTTATTATTTCGAAATGATGTTATTGTTTGATACATTTACATATACAAGCAGTGTCATTACAATCCAAACCTAATTAACACTACGATTAAAAAATGTTGTTATCTACAACACTACTTTTTTCATTTTAATTTAAAATTAAAAGACTTCAAGGGGTGCTTGTGACAAGGTCTTGGAGGGTTAATGACTCAAACAACTTCTCATTTTACAATGTGTATCATGCCCAGATGGGTCTTCAATACGTGACATTGACTCAATAGACTTTATGACTTGATGGCCAAACCTAATAGCTCTCAATGGGAGCTTCAACTACAAAAATAAAATTCCTTGAGCATGAAACCCATCACTCAAGCATTACAACAAAATAATTTTATTTTCTTCTTTACATCAGTTAGATAAAACTATGATTACACATGTCATTATGAAGACTGAACCTAGTTACACTTTTCAATACTCCCTCTTAACTAGGGAGGTATTCATAATCTACACAAGGTACTTGGAATTTCTCAATCTGAGGAATTCTCATAATAAGATTCATATTGGTAACCCATCTGTATAGCATCATATCAACCAACATTATCACATATCAAGGCCTTGACTAACATCTCTATCTCTCCACAAGATCAGAGCACAATGTTGGCGAGACCAATGATTTATAGATACCCTCATCATTGTCTCTCTCAGAACAACCCCCCCCCCCTGGGTTCATTCAGAGCATGTTCCATCAAGACTATTCTTCTATTGGATTCCCAGTCCTAAAATAATATAATTCCTTTATGACTACTCTTATCTTGGATGCCCTACCACATCCTCAAGGAGCATCAAATGCTAGATGCTTACCCAATCCTCCATTTTGTCTTCCCAAGTGAATACAAGAATGATGTGTCTACCTTTCCCTCTTAATATTAGGGAGGAAATACCTATTCCACTGAAGGAATGTACCTAAGCTCCCTCTTGACCAAGTACTTTCTTCCAACAACTCTATATGTGGAGACCATGGAACGAACATTTGTTTGTAGCACTCCTTTCAATGTCATGAGTTTATTCTTCTTCTTTATTCAGGAGTCTTCATCCTTTGGGACTTTTCCGTAGGGCACAGACCATCCATCACTTTCATTTATGTCAGTCATGTCATCCTTCCTTTCATTGGAAAGTGATCCATTAATCCATATATGGCCTTCCTTCATTCCATTTTTCTTTCTTCATGCCATGTTTCCTTAAGGATATTTCATCCTGCTACATGGGTATCATTTGTGGAAGACATACATTGCTCTCCCCTTAGCAACCCTGCATAATCCCATCCATATATTATTCAAAAATATGAAATGATCATTAAATCAAAATTACCTTTGTGATGGTCTTTCATCACAACATCTTCTTGTTTACATCAGCATATCGCATACATATTAACACATCTCCTAAAGATATGCTACGTCAAGGGTCTCTTTCTTTTTCAAACTTCATCATAATATTCATATCTTTCCCATGGAGATATCATAATAAAACTCTATTTAGTTCTTGGATGTTAATTTCCTTCTCTATATTTCATGATATCTTTCATTACTTTCTTCACATATTTTCTTCTAGGAAATTCTAAGCAGAGTTCTTCCACTTTTGTCAACCACTTCATATTTCATATAAGGACATATTATGTTGATTTCGTCCAGTCAATGTGTGAACCATACCTTCCTGCATATTTTCAAAGGGGGATATCCTTTCTTTGATAATCCTCACAAAATAGAGCACTTATCCCTACAACCATATGACATGACTCGAATTTTACACAAACATTCATATATACCTCATCTCTTATTTTGGATCATCTAGACTTCCTTTAGCAGCTTCCTTGATTGAACGAATTTCAATCCCCTTGATCTTATTTGCATCTTATGACATCATATCATTACTCCATAAATCCCATATAACATGGAATTATCGGTGAAACACTCGCTCTTATAAGAAGGTCAACCTTCTAGTGAAGATTACAATGGAATATCTTGATAATCCTTATCCGAAATATGCTCCTCTTGAGTGATGTATGATGAGTTTTAATATTATATGTCTTTCTTCTTCCCATAAATATTACTTACGCTTTTAATGAGGTTACCAATAATTACATCCTACTACAGGTGGCTGCCAGAGACCTCTATATTGGTTATCTTTTATGCTTCTTCTAAGACAATGTCATGATCTCTTGCCTTTAATTGTATGCTTCTATGATGCAATGATGCATCCTGACATACTTCTAAGTGATTTCTCCCATGGTGGCTATAGAAAAAAATTGAAAATATAGACTTGAAAAGAACCTGGATGAGGAATATTATCTCATTCATAGTAGAAATATTTTACTTCCTCCTTATTTTTCTTCTTTTCGGCTTCTTCTACTTCTTCAGTAACATGGGCTTCTTCCCTAACTCTTTTGTTATTTTCATTCTTGAAATTAGGAAAATCCCTTTTATAGTGCTCATATTCTTGAAATCCATAGCATTAAAGCTTTTCCATGTTCTTCTTTCATTTCTAAGGACCATATTTTCCAAACTTCCCTTTTCTTTTTCCATAGCAGCATATGCTTGATTTTTTTCATTTGATCCTACATCAGATTTTTCCTTCAACATAGTTTCCTCAATTTTGCATAGTGACCATAGTTCATTGAATGGAGTGGCTTCATTTTTCCCATATATAGTTGATGAGAAGTTTCCCCATTCTTCCAGTAGTGCATTGAGAACTATTATATTCATTTCTTTGTCAGACAGTATCTCTCCCAATTCTTGTAATTGATCCCTTATTTCAGATATCCTCATAAAGCATGAGGCTATTCCTTCTTCTTTTGATATATTTATTTTGCATATTTTTTTCCTTAACAAGGTTAATTCACCTACATTAATAACGGAGAAGAATTGGAAAAGTTTATCATATATTTCTTTTGATGTTTCTAATTTTGACACATAGG
This sequence comes from Pinus albicaulis, assembly GCA_034641835.2. Classification (NCBI taxonomy): domain Eukaryota; kingdom Viridiplantae; phylum Streptophyta; class Pinopsida; order Pinales; family Pinaceae; genus Pinus; species Pinus albicaulis. Next base: position 1,143,963,624 of record CM076572.1, read on the forward strand.
GAATGACAGGATCCTTGAAGGATTCTATGAGAATCCTTTGAGCCCTCACTTCACCTTTCATATGCCTTGCAATTGCTTGAGCATATTCCTTTGTTGTTTTATGGATTGAGCCCTTTACATGTTCCATGGCCTCATTTTAAAGGAGATTCAGATATGTTATTGTCTTCCATGCAACAAATTTTGAAGCCCCAAACAACTTGTTGCTTTCTTTGCAGAAAGTCATTTTGACAAATTCAGACGTAGACATAAATATACTTACTTGATAAGATTCTTCTTCCACTTACTGCTTCCTTTAATTTGATGACGAAATAGATAATAGAAAGCTTCTCCTTGATGAGGATAGTTTTCTTCAAGAGTGATCCTAGGTTTAAAACAGAGGGAGATCACCTTAGAGATTTTGATGATGTTGACAATGTCCTCGTTGATGATGATGAAAATTTTTTTGGTCTTGTTTCTCTTGGATGAGTAGACTTCAGATTACTTTTATTTGTAGATATATTCAACTTGAGTAGAGAGAGGGTCTTTTTTGGTCCCTTTTCTTTGAGTGAAGATCCCAAGACTTCTTATGGTGTAGAATTCTTCTTCGATCTAGGGTTTCGACACTTTTTCAAGAAGATGATGTAGACCTTTGGCTTCAAGATGCCTTGAGAATGAGATGATATTCTAGATATACTTTGTTTCCCTTCTCAATTTTCGATCCTTGAATGCATGAGTATCCCTCGATGAACTTCCCTTCCTTGATTTTTCACCTTAAGCTCTGATACCATGTTAAGAAATCTAGGGCATTGGGATTAGGAGATTTCTCTTTGATGATAATTTCTTGTGAAATATTTTTACTTATTTATATTAGGTTCTTCATTTGACTTATATTATTATAGTGTTCTTCTTCATCAAACAACTACCAAACCATCAACAATAATGAGACATGAGACACAGGATGTAGGCAAATAGTCGGGGCCAAAACCTCTCCAACTTGAGAGGAAAACACAAACAAATTATTCTTCTTATAGAAACTTTAATTGACGAATACCAAGACCAAGACCCTTGACACAAAAACCTCTCCAAGGCCAGGTCACAATACCTTTCTCCATTGCTTCTTCTTCTTGCCAAAGTCAACACTGGTCAAACTGACTTCAAGCACTGTTCACTTTGGCTATTCTGGTGTTTCGAACTTCCTCCACATATCTGCAATTTTCTCCTACCTGAAAATTTTGTAAAAGCACATGAGGTATGAATTATGGAACTTTTCGATGTATTTATCCTTCGCTTGGCTTGAGGGATTCTTCTTTTGATCTCGACTAGCAATATTGAAGGTTTGGTGATCCTTTACTTGACTTCTATGAGAATTGGTGTAACCCTATTGCAAAAACCCTCGTTTCTACCACACGTGCAAGGAGATTAACCCAAAAATAGTGCCAAATATCTTTTACCTTCTTCTCTTTCCTTCCACTAGTTATGAGGTTGCTTTCCTTGTGATTTTCACAATTCTTCTTATTTCATATTCTTCACCAAATTTCCCTTCAAGTGATGTTGAGTTTCTCTATATATAGTGAATTGTCCATGTAATATAGGCCAACTTGACCTTGTGTCTAGGTCAAAACTCCTTTCTATAATCATATTTATTCCTTTTAGTATGCCGACTTCAAGGGGTGCATGTGACAAGGTCTTGGAGGGTTAATGACTCAAACAACTTCTCTTTTTACAATGTGTAACATGCCCAAATGGGTCTTCAATACATGAAATTGACGCAATAGAATTTATGACTTGATGACCAAACCTAATAGCTCTCAATGGGAGCTTCAAACATAAAAATAAAATTCCTTAAGCATGAAACCCATGACTTAAGCATTACAAAATAATTTTATTTTATTATTTACATCAATTATATAAGATCATGATTACACATGTCATTATCAAGACCAAACCTAGTTACACTTTTTAACGGTTTCCCCTTCCTTTTATCCATTCCAATAAGAGTCCATTTACTAATATTATTAAGGATTTATAAACCCATTTATCTGAATGAATATGTATAGATTTCCTATATATTTCTCCTCTTAATTGACATCAAAGGAAAATCATTTAATGGATATTTTTGTTAACTAATTTTCCATTTTGTACTTTCGTAGCAAAAAAAAAAAAAAAAAATTTCTCAATTTCATTTTTTGTGTACTTCATCTCTATAATCTAGTTTAATTTAAGACTAGTTTATGGCTCAAAAAATGCAAATGAACAATAGACTAGTTTATGACTTAAAAAATGCAAATGAACATTAGACTCTTTTATGACTTAAAAAATGCAAATGAACAATATTTATTCTTTCTTTATGATTTTGTTGTTCTACATAACAATTCCATACATATTTTCTATTTTCCCCTCTCTTGTTTGGTTTTTTGGTTTATTATGAAAACCAAGTGGAGAATACACATTCCTGACTTCTAAGCATAGTCCTTTAGCTTAAATTGTCTATACTACTAGATTTTGGGATATATCCATAGTTATGTTTCTCGTAATACCTCTAATTGTCTTCATAGATTTATTTGGTGATTTAAATACCTTTAAGTGTACATGCCTTACACCAAAATTAGGAACTGCATCACTCCTCTATATCACTTTAACCTCTACACGATTAATTTTTTCCTAACACAAAACCTAAGTTTTAAACCTTGATCACTAATATTATTAAACACTAAGACCTAACATCAATGCATAGCCCTACCCTACAACTTAAACCTTTATTCTTAAACATAACATCAATGCATAGCCTATACTGCTACAGTTTGGGCTATAGCCATAGCTATGTTTCTCTTCATCCCTCTAGTTGTCTTCATAGATTTATTTGGTCATTTAAATGCCTTAAAGTGTCCATGCCTTACAACTAGATTGGGAGTTGGATTACTCATCTATATCACTTTAACCTCTACACCATTAATTTTTTCCTTGACACAAACCATAAGTTTTAAACCTTGATCATTAATCTTATTAAACATTAAGACCTAACACCAATACATAGCCTTACCCTACAACTTAAACCTTTATTCTTAAATTCCAAACACCAAAACTCTACTATAACCCTTAAACCTTAGCACCAACTATTTCAACTTAGCCCTTTACCCTAACTCTTAATTTTAGAGGCCTAAACCCATATACCATAAACCTTAAACCTAAATCTTAAACCTTTAAATGCATAATAACCACATGATAATCATAATCTAGAAATGATATCTTCCTATAAAAGGGGTTTTTGCACTCTACAAACATTATATGAAAGAGCTCACAATAACATACATTAATGGATTAGAAGGAAACAACTTAATGATATCCAAGTATATTCTTACATAATGATTGTTGAAGATAAACAAATAATGTAAGCATTCAATATGTTATGATACAAATACATAAAAATAACAAAAAGTACACACAATGTAAAATAATAGAGGTGAATTACACAATAACTCCTTAAAAAGTATGAGAACATACTCCAAATACCCAATTACATTCATAAATCCAAATCACATGTATTTAATAATGATTATATGATCCCTATATACATATTCACACATTGCACATCTGGCTCATTAATTATTGTGTTGACCCTATTACATATACATTTAACCCCATACATGCTCCCCTTGGGGTCATAATACTATATGAAACCAAGTATGATTATTAAAAAAATTTGGGATTATGTGAATTGAGCTAATGAAAATTTGTTTGTGTATAATCCATTGTTATGCATATCTTCTAATGGGTTTAGCACACTACTTACCCAAAAGGTGAAGAAATTCCATATGCCCTCCTTGGAGTCATAACATGATATGTAATCAAGTATATTGATAAATAAATATGTGATCTATGTGGATTGAACTAATGCAAATATGCTTTTGTTTAATTCATTGTTATGTTTATCTTCTTATGGGTTTAGCACACTACTATCCCGAAGAGTGAAGAAAATCCATAATTAAAGTATCATTGGAAGATATTTATGATTGGGATGGAAGGAGGTTAGACCATGGAGTAGGTTATACAATGATTCAACCTAAAAGTGCATTTTGTAGGCCTACCAACATGTTTTTAAGGTGTTGCAAAAGTATAAGAATAAATATATTACTATCATGGACAAGTGTGTGTCCCTCTAAATTGTTGTCATATAGGTCTTTATAATCAAATAGGGTTAACATATTTGATTATTTGGAGAATTTTGTTAGAGGGCAATGAAAAATGGTACATCACAATCGATGATGAAACCAAATATTTCATCAAGGAGAATAAATGAAGGAATTAATAACGGTTGGAGTGGAGAAGGTAAAAAATGAGCTTTAAAAACAATGGAAGGAGATGATATTATTTCGAAGGTACAATGGAGAGGCCATGAATCTAGCATAAATTTGTGTTTCCTCTATGTTAATTAACATGGAGCCAATTAAGAAAATGACTTAGATGTAATGAAACAAACTTTTTAGAAGGTTTGTGTTTTCAAGAAAATATTAAATTAGGAAATAAACAAGGATATATTATGTATGAATAATAACATGTCCACCTTAATAAAAGGCTTAAGATCGAATGTAAATAATGAATTCAACTAAGAGGAGTAATCTCTAATGCCTCTACTTATGAAGCATTAAATAATACAAAGGAAATAGACACCAAAGTCCCTATGGGGATAAGTGAACTTGAAAATTAACAATGACAATATACAACCAAGCATTTGTAGTCTATGGAAAAAAAGGTACATATCATTTTCCTTGGTGGATGCCTTAGAGAAATGAAATTAATTAAAGGGACATTTGAAACTTCTCACTAATCAATAACTGCAAATCATTATGAGAAAAAAATTAGGTGGAAAATATATCCTTATTGATTAAATAATATACAACATATAGCAAGTTAATAGATTCATATAAATGCTAAATATATAACCTTACGTATTTTTATAAGGGATTCTTTCCTTCTAAGTTATATTTGCTAGCAGTAATCCTTAACAATATGTACCCATAAACCCTTGCACCCTAAACTCAAAATTCTTAAAATAGTTAACTTGTGACCCTAAACCCTTAACACTTATTTTTTAGTTTTAAAGCCTTAAAATCAATCTTTAGGGTTTAACCTCAAAATGTAAATCTGCATCCTTAATACATTATTTTAAGCCTTTATATCCCCAAACTCAATCCTTAGGGTTTAACCATATAAATCATCATCCTTAACACATTACTTTAAGCCTTTAGATCAACCTTAAACCTAAATCTTCAACCTTAACTTCAAATTCATAATCAATATCCCTCAACCATTATACCCAAATATTGAAACTTAACACTAAACAGTTAACCTTGATTATAAATATGTGTTCCTTTTCCCTCAACCCTTAGTCGTTAACACTCAATCATAACCCTCGGTCCTCCTCGTCATTCCTTTACCGCTAATCCTTAACTAACCTCAACATTTACCTCATAACCCTAAACTCTTAAATGTCACACCATTAACATTGATCCTAAACTAAAACCCTAAAGATTCAAGATTGGATTTTAATTCCAAAACTTGGATCTTAATCCTTCATCTATAAGGTATATAATGTTCTTAAATCACAAATTGAAAAATTAGCCCCCTAAACCTTTTCCTTTTTCTTTTCTTTTTCGATTTGTGGGGATTGATCGTGTCCCCTTATTTCAATGAGCAACTTGTCCATCTAACCGTTTTCACACATTGCTCAACAATGTTATATGTGAAAATTCCTTGATTGCAATTACGGAAAATTTATCTCCTAACTGAATTGCAATTAATCTTCCATTACAACAAATATCGATAAACTCACAATTTCAATCTTCACCAAAAAACTAAAATATGTTGTGGAAAATAAAATGGAAGCTAAAAAAATAATGTGCAAACACGCACACACATAATTTTTCATGTATTTCTCATTTTTTGTGTAGTAAGGTCCATCGAAAGTATGCAACATGGGTACTCCTTGGATGAGTATTCAAATTTTGCATCAAATGAATGCTCCTGCTCGATATTTGAGTAAAATCATAGGGAGATAAGTTGATAATACAAGTTGAAAAAGTAGTTTTTTTTTAACCCTTTTACTTTTTTACTCCAAAAATGGTAAATCATCCCCCATTGTTAACATCGTCATCTTGAAACCTATTGGTTCTTATAAAGTTGATTTTCGTTGTACATTTTTGTTTCGAGGCCCATTTTAGACGTCAAAATTTCTCTATTGACAATTTAATTTTGGTTTGTAATCAAGCTGGCATAGATCCTAAAATCCATGTGTTCTAAATGAGAGACACTCATAAGATTGTCTACATTCCCATAAGACTATGGAACAGTATTAAGTTCTATTCCAATTTTTGTTATTGTTTAGTGTTGAATTTATTATGATATATAATTTCTTGCTAATGATGACCGTAGGAATCTATTAAAAATATTGAATTGCATTTGCTCTAATTTATTAGTTTTCAGGGCCCCGCATTAAGTTGTCACTTGACCACTCAAGCACGCACAAGAATTAAACAATAAAAAATAACAAATAGCTACACGGCCTATTGCTTCAGCCATTGATGGGTTTGACTCTTGTAATGATTTTGAATCTATATTAGTAATCAAATATCCTCGTGAATGAAATACAAGAATGTTCATCAGATTATATCCCATAATCGCATTCCATTGAAATCCTCTCTGCAAGCCTTTTGCATTGGAACTATTAGCTTGAAAATAGAGATCGAACTTTATCTATTGGCTCAATGTACATTGGATTTTATTAGTACCTCCACTGTGTTTTGGTCAAGAAATTTGTTTATTAGAAATGAAGATAGTTCATTCGGATATTTTTGGGCGTTTCGATCGCTAAATGCTTTTTTATTTCCTTAGAACCATTGTGTGCTTTGGTTAGAAACTATTTTATCTAGCAATGGAAGTTATTCATATTTTACTTGCAGAATTTTCATTATAAACGGGTGCATTTTCAATTGAAGCTGACACCATTTATTTGTCGACCTTGAGAATATTTCCAACATTAACGGAATATTAGAGTTATTTGACACTCTAATACACTCTATGTTCATGATACAGTCAAAATCAACATAGACATTCTCACTGATAACATACATTAATGGATTAGAAAGCAACAACTTAATGACATCCAAGTATATTCTTATGCAATGATTGTTGAAAGATAAACAAAGAATGTAAGCATTCAATATGTTACGATACAAATACATAAAAATAACAAAAGTACACACAATGTTCAATAATATGAGCATGGGACACAACTCCAAAAGAGATAATCGAGGTGAATTACACAAAAACTCCTTAAAAAATATGAGAACATACTCCAAATAACCAATTACATTCATAGATCCAAACCACATCTCTTTAATAATGACTATATGATCTCTATATACCTATTCACACATTGTACGTGGCTCATTAATTATTGTGTCGACCATATTACATATACATTTAACCTACATGCTCCCCTATGGTGATAAAAAATGAACAATGATGATATACAACCAAACATTTCTAGTCTATCTAAACGCAAGGTACATATCATTTTCCTTATTGGATACCTTAGCAAAATAAAATTAATTAAAGAGACATCTGAAACTTCTCACTAATCAATAACTACAAATCATGATGAAAAAAAGTTAGGTGGAAAATATATCCTTATTGATTCAATAATATACAAGATATAGCAAGTTAAGAGATTCACATTAATGCTAAATATATAACATTATCTATGTTTATAGGGGATTCCTTCTTTCTAAGTTATATTTTCTAGCATTAATCCTTAACAATATGTACCCATAAACCCTTGAACCCTAAACCCTAAACTCTTCACACATATTTTTTATTTTAAATATTAAAATCAATCTTTAGGTTTTAACCTCAAAAAATGTAAACTTGCATCAACACATTATTTTAATCCTTTATACCCTTAAACTCAATCCTTAGGGTTTAACCTCAATATCTAAACCTTCATCCTTAACACATTAATTTAAGCCTTTATATCCTAAATTTTAACCCAAAACACTTAATTAAAGCTCCAACTTACGAATTTTAGGTCATCAACCTTAACCCTAAATCTTTAACCTTAACTTCAAATTCGTAATCAATATCCCTCAACCATTAAACCCAAATATTGAAACTTAACACTAACACTAAACAGTTAGCCTTGATTATATATCCTTATTCCTTATCCCTCAATCCTTAGCCTTTAACACTCAATCATAACCCTCGGTCCTCCTCCTCATTCCTTTACCCCTAACCTTAACTAACCTCAACATTTACCCTATAACCCCAAACTCTTAAATGTCACGCCATTAACGTTGATCCTAAATTGAAAACCCTAAAAAATCAAGATTGGCTTTTAATTCCAAAACTAGGATCTTAATCCTTCATCTATAAGGTATGTAATGCTCCTAAATCACAAATTGAACAAGTATCCCCTACACCTTTTTCTTTTTGTTTTCTTTTTCGATTTGTGGGATTGATCATGTCCCCTTATTTGAACCAACAACTTGTCCATCTAACCTCTATCGCACATTGCTTAACAAAGTGTTATATGTGAAAATCCCTTGATTGCAATTACTAGAAATTTATCTCCTAACTGAATTGCAATTTATTTTTTATTACGACAAGTATTGATAAACTCACAATTGCAATCTTCACCACAAAAATAAAATATGTTGTGGAAAATAAAATGGAAGCTGAGAAAATAATGCACGCATACAATAAAATTGACACCAATATTTTTGGACTAAAAAGTCCGTGGAAAAACCTCGAAGGGAAAACCAGTGCAACAGATGAGGGTTTATTTTATTATTATGCAACATTAAAAATATGAGTAGAATAATTTGGATGCCCAACTGGAAATCCTACGGAAATATTATGGCAAATATAATATGGAGAAAATTTATCCATCTACAGACAAATTCGGCCTCCCCCTAGCCTGTTCATTCTCTCTCCCTCATAACACGGCATGCCTGGAACTCACACTATTATCCTAGTAAATTCGCATTGCCTGCCATTCGACTAGAACTAAGCCATCTAGCCTCCCGCTACATCTGGAAATGACTCGCTCTACCTTCCAGGTGATCTCCCGACCTCCAACAACTGAAACGACTCCCTTTCTAGGACTAGCACTAGGGTTTCTTCCTGCTCGCATTGGTTATTTAGCCTCTCTGCAAAATAATTTTGGCCTCCCTCTTCCTACCTCTTTGGCACTGGAAAAATGCAAGGAAACTTCTCTGTAATTCTCTTTGTTGCTCCCTCAATCACTAATGCTCTCCTTCTCTAGCTCGAACTCACTTCCTTGTTGAATCTCTGCCACTGAATAGCTCAATCTACCAGGGAACTCGCTCCTCTCTTGTATCAATTATATCTATCTCCATCCCATCAACTTTCTCTTATAATATCTCATTAAAGCTTCAATGACCATGATTAAATCTTCATAAACGACTAATACCATCTTAGACTTGATCCATCTTAGTCTCTAGATCACTCTCAGTCTTCATTAATTAATTCTCATTAATTAACCAGTTTTCCTATGTTAGACTTAGGAAGAAATTAAATAATGCCTAATTAATTTAATTAATGTGTTTTGCAAGCTTTTCTCGCAAAACCTTTTCTAGATTTTAAAGATCTTGTGTTCCTTAGTCTCTTAGACATAGATCCTATTAGACACGGTCCTGTCAGTCCCTGGTCATAATCAAATTCTCCAAAGTTCATTTCCCGTCACTGGCAGTCATTAAATGCCATTTTGATCAGAAGAGTCATTTTAAATCTTGAGTCCAGGGTTTTGTCTTCAAAAGTGCTTCAATAACATGTGCAAGCCAGAGGAAGTTTCAGTGAGTTAGTATTTCAGGAGTTTCAATGATCAAAAGGATGATTCTTCTCCAAAACCCTGTTTTGGAGAAGAAATTGTTAGATTAGTTGTTTGTAATAAGTATATTTTTAAAGTCTGCCCTCATGAAAAATGTCAAATGCAGGCCCTGGTCACCTTGCCAGGAATCATCAGCTCCTATCCCTGCAAAACAATCAAGTATTATCAGTCCAAAACTCAGAAAAGCCAAAAGAAAAGCATTGTATTAAATGATCAAATGTCAAAATGCCAAACATTATAAAAGTGGGTCATGGAGTAAATTTAAAATCAAATCTGATTTGATGAGATATTTTCTTCACATATAAGCCATGGAAAATCATCCATTTCCACCAATTCTCAAGGCAGAAGTCGAATTTGTGAAGTGAAGGGCCGAAGACGCGTTTTGCAGAGTTGTGGACAGGCTTTGGAGGTGCGCGCTACCCACACAGTAGGCGCGCTACCCATATAGGGCGCGCTACGCACATAACACCAACAGCCAGTGTTAATTAACACGGGCGCTACGCGTTGGGCAGGGGCGCTACCCATATAGCGACAGAGCCAAAAAATTTTGTTTTTTTTGCGTCCTGATTCATGCCAAATCGCCTCATTTGCCTTCAAGGTTTTGAAAGAAGTGCTGGTGCAAGCTGGCAGGAGTCTTTTGCTTGATGGTCTGGAGCAGCAACTATAAATGGGCGATCAACTGTTTGTAATTGAAATAAATGGACAGGTCTACAGTAATGAATGGGGCTAAACCCCATTCAGATAGAGATATGTTGACTCTTCTGCTCAATAATGATGGGGTCGACGGCTTGCAGATTCGGAAAGACAACTACTGGTTAACTCTGCCCTCTGTTCCTGGAGCACTTATTATCATGATCGGAGATTTGTTGCAGATAGTAAGCAATGGGAAATACACCAGTGTCGAGCACCGTGCAGTAACGAATGAAAAGAAGAATCGAATGTTGATCGTCATGTTTGTGACTCCACAAGAGGATGTGTTGCTCGGTCCTGCTCCCCAACTGATCGATGCAGCTCATCCCAGTCTGTACAAAACCGTCAAAGCTGGTGAATATAGGATTGTGTATATTAAGCCGAATAACGGAGGAAAAGGTCCTCCACATGCTTTAACTTACAGAACACGCATTTCTATAATCTGCCTTGATTTGCATTCCTAAAATCTGCCTTTGACATTTTGAGTGGAAACTGTTTTTGAATAAGGTACATCTTTGGAATGTCAGTCTTAGATTCGCCTCTGCAATTCTCTTCCAAAGATTCTCTTCCAAGAGAGAATTGTATTTCATTCTCTGTCATTCCAATTTGATCGACGATAGAACTAAGAAGTTTTGGATTGAGCGGGTGACGGGATGACACCACTTTCAAGGAGACAGCGGAGCTTCTTGCAGTATGAATCTGCTCGATATTTGAGTAACACAGATGCCGCAGTTGAAAAGGAAGGATACCAGTTGACTCCCTTTAGACGTGTAGAAGAGCGCTATGGTTCTATATTGTTGGACATGTTTTGAATTGTTATATATTGTTCGTGGTGTTGTTAAACAGCTGAAAGACAAGCAACGATATTCATATATTGTTGTTTGGAAAAGTTCATTGCATAAGTAACCTGTAAAAAGCGTTTGACCTCCAGCTAGGCTTGAAAAATGTCCTATGTGGCAGTCAATTGCAAATACTCCAGCATTCGATCCATTTTCAAAATATATGCGATGGATTTGATCCATATTTTAGCGTTAAATATATCAAGTCTTTTTCTAATTTCGGGAAAGTGGCCAACGCATTTCCAGAAATTTTGGGGCAGTTGTATAGGAATGTGCAAAGTGGCATTCAAAGATTCGATTACCTATTTTGTCTTTAGTTAGTCTACGCTCCAGGATTAGTTTTCATGGGTCAGAGAAATTCTCAACTGGAATAATGGAAGGCTTTTCTATCTTTAGAGCAGATGGAGGATCCTTTTCTATCTTCATGGCTTCAGTTGAAACAGCGCCCTTGTTTTTGGGTCGATCTGTTTTCTTCTAGCATAGTTTATTTAATGTATTGAAAATCATTTGTAAAAGGGGAGAGTTCTGAGAGGTGCGTGGAGGAGAACAGAGAGCTTTATTGTACAGTTGTTTGACAGAGATTAATTGAAGAGTACAGCTCTGATTTATAAGATTCTTGTGGCTTGAAATTTGGCATATGTTTTTCTCTGTTTCATATGTATCTTGTAATGTTTTTTTTTTTTTTTTCATTCATAAATCGTTTTCAATTTGAATGTTTCTGAGTGAGAAGGGTAAATCTACCATCGTTTGCTCTCCCAGCATGAATTTTTTCATGTTTTGTGTTTCTTCCTCTGTCTGAAAGGTATTCATACATTAATGCCCCTTTCAGCTTTCTTAACAGTCCTTCCATTTCATATAATTTCAGTTTTGGATGCTTAAACTTTTTCCTACCTTGCCTTATGGAGTAATATGTGCCTTTGATTAAATCTCTGCTCTTGCTGTCCTTAGTCCCACACAGCCCAGAAAACCCAATCATTTATCAAACAATCCTATCTCTTTACTAGCCTAAAATCAGCATTCACTATAGGTCATCTGCCCTCTTTGGAAGACTTTTGCCGATAGCCGGAGAGAGCCCTCTCCTGTCCTCGTAGGGCTAGCTACGAGGCTAAGCTTGGTTTGATGTTGCCTCGAGTTTTGCCTTCTTCAGCCTGAGGCAGATTTGAGCGCTAACATAGTGGCGACCATACTGGGGAAGTCCTCCCCGGTAAAGGATAACAAAGTTCAGATCCGATTGCTGATGGTGAACAGCAGTCAGACACCACAAGGCTGAAATCATTCACTGGCGACTTTATTCACTGAACAATCCAGAAATCGATGCTTCATGGTAACTTTACTGTAGCGAGATCAGTAGCTTCAGAATTGTCAAGATGGACCGGATCACGAGAAGATATGCTCCCATGAGCCGAGACCACATTCCAGGTTTTCCGAATAAGATGCCCAAGGTAGATTGGTCAAGGAATCTGCCTACGTTTAACGATGATGGTAAGAAAGATGCTGCTTTACATCTGATTAGATTTCACATGCATATTCGCAAGTTGGAGGTGGCTTTTCCTGAAGATTGTTTGATGAAGATATTCCTAGCCACTCTGGAAGGTGAAGCCCAATCTTGGTATGAAAATTTGTCGTCGGCATGTATTTACTGTTTAAAGAATTTTCATGCTTTGTTCATTGAAAGATATCAAACATCTTATCCATCGTTAAATTTAGTTCATGACTGTTGCAAACATGCTTCTACTTTTATTGAAAGCCTTGAGAAATATTATGAAGATGATAATTTCATGAATGATGAGATCATGGAGGCTCTGTATGAGAATCCATTTCAGCAAAATGAAGAGAACCTAGAGGATACCAATCAAGATGCTCAGGAGACTTTGCAGCAGGTTGAAGATCATATGGCTGAATATGATGAAACAGAAAGTGTCGTTTCAGATCTGCCCACAGAAGAAGACAGCGTGCAAGGAAGTCAAGATTCAATTGCAGATTGTGATAATGTCCAGTCAGCCATTTCAGATCCAGATTCAGATTGTGATGACCAAGCATATCTTGTGCTGAAACCCATCAAAGAGAACTCTGCTGTTGAAATCATCTGGGATGCAGAAGACACAGTAATGGATCCAAATGTTCTCAGTCATACTGTCAGTCCATCATTAGAACACAGCCTTCATGAAGAAGCAATCCAGTCAGTTCATGAAAAACAGAATGAGATCTTTGTGCAAGTAAGTGATAAAACTCCTTTCAATAGCTCAGTAATAAATGATAGTTTGAATGCCCTGTCATATGAAGATAATTATTGTTTAAGCAAGAAAACAAAAGGCAGTGTCTCCTTTGGATCCGAAGATGAGATAGATCAAATTTTGAAAGGTCTGTTACAACCCAAGCTACTACAGATTTTGCAAGGTAAAATAGCAGAAATGAAAGTGTTGGTGAAACTTCTTCCTCTTTGAAAAAGATGACTATCTTGTAATCGTTTTGTAGATCGGCTAGCGTATAATTTTTTCTTTCACAAAGATGATAAGGCTGTCATGTTTGATAATCTTGAATATTGTTTTCTGTTTAAGAATGACCTAAATCATGAAGTTGAGGAATATATGCCCGAATTTCTCATGGTTAAGGAACCTACAACTAACACTCAGATGGCAGATACCTCTTTGTGCATTTCTATCCCTCAGAAATCAATTGTCCTTTCAGATCAGGATGGAGTGAATACTTGTATTTTTGCAGCTGGATCTCCAGATAAGCCAGTGCTTCAGTATTTTCAAGACCCCTTCAGCATTCTTCTGCAAGCATTAGAAAGGATAAATATTGCCTGGTTCATTATCATAAGATTTGGTTTCAGTGGTTATTTTGAGTTGCCTACAGGTTCATCAGTCCGCCTGCTCAGGGAGAATAAGAGCAAAAATTTGGGGTGTAGCCATCTGCTGGATTGGTTACATTGGAAGGCCCACTACACATGATTGTATATATCACACGCATATGTGTGGTTGCCATCATGATTCTAGTGCTTGATGGACTCTCGCTCTTTTCGTAAGTTTTGTTTTAATCGCCACTTGGCTTTGCATCGAGTCAGCTTGAAGTAGTTTTTCCAAGTACGTGGAGTCATCAATCTTTTGTCGTTTCTTCGAAATAATGATTCCATCGCCCAATGGATGGAGGCACTGTCTGCTCTCCCAAAGCTCTGCAGTTCTTGGCACCTCCAAGAAGCGGCAGCTGCCATCCCCATTGGAGCCAATGTTAGACACGGTCCTGTCAGTCCCTGGTCATAATCAAATTCTCCAAAGTTCATTTCACGTCACTGGCAGTCATTAAATGCCATTTTGATCAGAAGAGTCATTTTAAATCTTGAGTCCAGGGTTTTGTCTTCAGAAGTGCTTCAATAACATGTGCAAGCCAGAGGAAGTTTCAGTGAGTTAGTATTTCAGGAGTTTCAATGATCAAAAGGATGATTCTTCTCCAAAACCCTATTTTGGAGAAGAAATTGTTAGATTAGTTGTTTGTAATAAGTATATTTTTAAAGTCTGCCCTCATGAAAAATGTCAAATGCAGGCCCTGGTCACCTTGCCAAGACTCATCAGCTCCTATCCCAGCAAAACAATCAAGTATTATCAGTCCAAAACTCAGAAAAGCCAAAAGAAAAGCATTGTATTAAATGATCAAATGTCAAAATGCCAAACATTATAAAAGTGGGTCATGGAGTAAATTTAAAATCAGATATTTTCTTCACATATAAGCCATGGAAAATCATCCATTTCCACCAATTCTCAAGGCAGAAGTCGAATTTGTGAAGTGAAGGGCCGAAGACGCGTTTTGCAGAGTTGTGGACAGGCTTTGGAGTTGCGCGCTACCCACACAGTAGGCGCGCTACCCATATAGGGCGCGCTACGCACATAACACCAACAGCCAGTGTTAATTAACACGGGCGCTACGCACTTGCTGGGCGCTACCCATATAGCGACAGAGCCAAAAAAATTTGTTTATTTTGCGTCCGGATTCATGCCAAATCACCTCATTTTCCTTCAAGGTTTTGAAAGAAGTGCTGGTGCACGCTGGCAGGAGTCTTTTGCTTGATGGTCTGGAGCAGCAACTATAAATGGGCGATCAACTGTTTGTAATTGAAATAAATGGACAGGTCTACAGTAGTGAATGGGGCTAAACCCCATTCAGATAGAGATATGTTGACTCTTCTGCTCAATAATGATGGGGTCGACGGCCTGCAGATTCGGAAAGACAACTACTGGTTAACTCTGCCCTCTGTTCCTGGAGCACTTATTATCATGATCGGAGATTTGTTGCAGATAGTAAGCAATGGGAAATACACCAGTGTCGAGCACCGTGCAGTAACGAATGAAAAGAAGAATCGAATGTTGATCGTCATGTTTGTGACTCCACAAGAGGATGTGTTGCTCGGTCCTGCTCCCCAACTGATCGATGCAGCTCATCCCAGTCTGTACAAAACCGTCAAAGCTAGTGAATATAGGATTGTGTATATTAAGCCGAATAACGGAGGAAAAGGTCCTCCACATGCTTTAACTTACAGAACACGCATTTCTATAATCTGCCTTGATTTGCATTTCTAAAATCTGCCTTTGACATTTTGAGTGGAAACTGTTTTTGAATAAGGTACATCTTTGGAATTTCAGTCTTAGATTCGCCTCTGCAATTCTCTTCCAAAGATTCTCTTCCAAGAGAGAATTGTATTTCATTCTCTGTCATTCCAATTTGATCGACGATAGAACTAAGAAGTTATGGATTGAGCGGGCGACAGGATGACACCAGTTTCAAGGAGACAGCGGAGCTTCTTGCAGTATGAATCTGCTCGATATTTGAGTAACACAGATGCCGCAGTTGAAAAGGAAGGATACCAGTTGACTCCCTTTAGACGTGTAGAGGAGCGCTATGGTTCTATATTGCTAGACATGTTTTGAATTGTTATATATTGTTCGTGGTGTCGTTGAACAGCTGAAAGACAAGCAACGATATTCATATATTGTTGTTTGGAAAATTGCGTTGCATAAGTAACCTGTAAAAAGCGTTTGACATCCAGCTAGGCTTGAAAAATGTCCTATGTAGTAGTCAATTGCAAATACTCCGGCATTCGATCCATCTTCAGAATATATGCGGTGGATTTGATCCATATTTTAGCGTTAAATATATCAAGTCTTTTTCTAATTTCGGGAAAGTGGCCAACGCATTTCCAGAAATTTGGGGGCAGTTGTATAGGAATGTGCAAAGTGGCATTCAAATATTCGATTACCTATTTTGTCTTTAGTTAGTCTACGCTCCAGGATTAGTTTTCATGGGTCATAGAAATTCTCAGCTGGAATAATGGAAGGCTTTTCTATATTTAGAGCAGATGGAGGATCCTTTTCTATCTTCATGGCTTCAGTTGAAACAACACCCTTGTTTTTGGGTCGATATGTTTTCTTCTAGTATAGTTTATTTAATGTATTGAAAATCATTTGTAAAAGGGGGAGAGGATTCTGAGAGCTGTGGGAGGAAATAACCCAGCACTATCATTGTGCAGTTTGACAGAGGAGTAATTGAATGGTCAGCTCTGATTTATAAGATTCCCGTGGCTTGAAGTTTAGCATAATGTATTTTCTCTATGTTTCATATGTATCTTGTAATGTTTTTCGTTTCATTCATAAATCGTTTTCAGTTTGAATGCTTGAGAGTAAGAAAGGTAGAACTCAGTCATTGCTCTGCCTTGAGGAAGTGTTCAGACTTTGTGTGGCTTTCTTCTTTCTGAAAGGGATTCATTGTTTAATGCCCCTTTCAGCTTTCTTAACAGTTCTTCCATTTCATATAATTTCAGTTTTGGGTGCTTAAGCTCTTGCCTATCTTGCCTTATGGAATAATCTGCGCCTTTGATTAAATCTCTGCTCTTGCTGTCTTTGCCCCACACAGCCCAGAAAACCCAATCATTTATTAAAAACCTCATTTCATATCTATTTACTAGCCTAAAATCATTATCAGTTTTGCATTTAGGTCATCTCAGCCCATTTGAAGACTTTCTGCCGAGATAGACCCAGAGAGAGCCCTCTCCTGTCCTCGTAGGGCTAGCTATGAGGCTAAGCTTGGTTTGATGTTGCCTCGAGTTTTTCCTTCTTCAGCCTGAGGCAGATTTGAGCGCTAACATAGTGGCGACCATACTGGGGAAGTCCTCCCCGGTAAAGGATAACAAAGTTCAGATCCGATTGCTGATGGTGAACAGCAGTCAGACACCGCAAGGCTGAAATCATTCACTGGCGACTTTATTCACTGAACAATCCAGAAATCGATGCTTCATGGTGACTTCACTACAGGGAGATCACAAGATGGATCGGATCACGAGAAGATATGCTCCCATGAGCCGAGACCACATTCCAGGTTTTCCGAATAAGATGCCCAAGGTAGATTGGTCAAGGAATCTGCCTACGTTTAACGATGATGGTAAGAAAGATGCTGCTTTACATCTGATTAGATTTCACATGCATATTCGCAAGTTGAAGGTGGCTTTTCCTGAAGATTGTTTGATGAAGATATTCCTGGCCACTCTGGAAGGTGAAGCCCAATCTTGGTATGAAAATTTGCCGCCGGCATGTATTTATTGTTTAAAGGATTTTCATGCTATGTTCATTGAAAAATATCAAACATCTTATCCATCGTTAAATTTAGTTCATGACTGTTGCAAACATGCTTCTACTTTTATTGAAAGCCTTGAGAAATATTATGAAGATGATAATTTCATGGATGATGAGATCATGGAGGCTCTGTATGAGAATCCATTTCAGCAACATGAAGAGAACCTAGAGGATACCCATCAAGATGCTCAGGAGACTTTGCAGCAGGTTGAAGATCATATGGCTGAAAATGATGAAAGAGAAAGTGTCGTTTCAGATCTGCCCACAGAAGAAGACATCGTGCAGGGAAGTCAAGATTCAATTGCAGATTGTGATAATGTCCAGTCAGCCATTTCAGATCCAGATTCAGATTGTGATGACCAAGCATATCTTGTGCTGAAACCCATCAAAGAGAACTCTATTGTTGAAATCATCTGGGATGCAGAAGACACAGTAATGGATCCAAATGTTCTCAGTCATACTATCAGTCCATCATTAGAACACAGCCTTCGTGAAGAAGCAATCCAGTCAGTTCCTGAAAAACAGAATGAGATCTTTGTGCAAGTAAGTGATAAAACTCCTTTCAATAGCTCAGTAATAAATGATAGTTTGAATGCCCTGTCATATGAAGATAATTACTGTTTAAGCAGAAGAAAACAAAAGGCATTGTCTCCTTTGTCTGAAGATGAGATAGATCAGCTTTTGAAAGGTCTTGTTACAGCCCAAGCTACAGCAGATTTGCAGTGCATACATAGTCAGGAAAGTGTTGGTGAAACTTCTTCCTCTTTTGAAAAAGATGACTGTCTTGTAATCAGTTTTGTAGATCAGCAAACAGATAATTTTTTCCTTCACAAAGATGATAAGGCTGTCATGTTTGATAATCTTGAAGATTGTTCTCTGTTTAAAAATGATCTAGATCATGAGGTTGAGGAATATATGCCAGAATTTCTCATAGTCAAGGAACCTACAGCTAACACTCAGATGGCAGATTTGTGCATTTCTATCCCTCAGAAATCAGTTGTCCTTTCAGATCAGAATGGAGTGAATACTTGTATTTTTGCAGCTGGATCTCCAGATAAGCCAGTGCTTCAAGATTTTCAAGACCCCTTCAGCATTCTTCTGCAAACATTAGAAAGGATAAATATTGCCTGGTTCATTATCATAAGCTTTGGTTTCAGTGGTTATTTTGAGTTGCCTACAGGTTCATCATTCCGCCTGCTCAAGGATAGTAAGAGCAGAAATTTGGGGTGTAGCCATCTGCTGGATTGGTTACATTGGAAGGCACACTACACATGATTGTATATATCACATCAGTATGCAGGTGGTTGCCATCATGATTCTAAAGCTTGATGGACTGCTGCCCTTTTCAGAAAGTTTTTGTTTTAATTCAGTCATTACAGTTTGCATCGAGTCAGTTTGAGTAGTTTTTCCAGTTAATAAGTTGAGTCATCAATATTTTGTCGTTTCTTCGAAATAATGATTCCATCGCCCAATGGATGGAGGCACTGTCTGCTCTCCCAAAGCTCTGCAGTTCTTGGCACCTCCAAGAAGCGGCAGCTGCCATCCCCATTGGAGCCAATGTTAGACACGGTCCTGTCAGTCCCTGGTCATAATAAAATTCTCCAAAGTTCATTTCCCGTCACTGGCAATCATTAAATGCCATTTTGATCAAAAGAGTCATTTTGAATCTTGAGTCCAGGGTTTTGTCTTCAGAAGTGCTTCAATAACATGTGCAAGCCAGAGGAAGTTTCAGTGAGTTAGTATTTCAGGAGTTTCAATGATCAAAAGGATGATTCTTCTCCAAAACCCTGTTTTGGAGAAGAAATTGTTAGATTAGTTGTTTGTAATAAGTATATTTTTAAAGTCTGCCCTCATGAAAAATGTCAAATGCAGGCCCTGGTCACCTTGCCAGGAATCATCAGCTCCTATCCCTGCAAAACAATCAAGTATTATCAGTCCAAAACTCAGAAAAGCCAAAAGAAAAGCATTGTATTAAATGATCAAATGTCAAAATGCCAAACATTATAAAAGTGGGTCATGGAGTAAATTTAAAATCAAATCTGATTTGATGAGATATTTTCTTCACATATAAGCCATGGAAAATCATCCATTTCCACCAATTCTCAAGGCAGAAGTCGAATTTGTGAAGTGAAGGGCCGAAGACGCGTTTTGCAGAGTTGTGGACAGGCTTTGGAGGTGCGCGCTACCCACACAGTAGGCGCGCTACCCATATAGGGCGCGCTACGCACATAACACCAACAGCCAGTGTTAATTAACACGGGCGCTACGCGTTGGGCAGGGGCGCTACCCATATAGCGACAGAGCCAAAAAATTTTGTTTTTTTTGCGTCCTGATTCATGCCAAATCGCCTCATTTGCCTTCAAGGTTTTGAAAGAAGTGCTGGTGCAAGCTGGCAGGAGTCTTTTGCTTGATGGTCTGGAGCAGCAACTATAAATGGGCGATCAACTGTTTGTAATTGAAATAAATGGACAGGTCTACAGTAATGAATGGGGCTAAACCCCATTCAGATAGAGATATGTTGACTCTTCTGCTCAATAATGATGGGGTCGACGGCTTGCAGATTCGGAAAGACAACTACTGGTTAACTCTGCCCTCTGTTCCTGGAGCACTTATTATCATGATCGGAGATTTGTTGCAGATAGTAAGCAATGGGAAATACACCAGTGTCGAGCACCGTGCAGTAACGAATGAAAAGAAGAATCGAATGTTGATCGTCATGTTTGTGACTCCACAAGAGGATGTGTTGCTCGGTCCTGCTCCCCAACTGATCGATGCAGCTCATCCCAGTCTGTACAAAACCGTCAAAGCTGGTGAATATAGGATTGTGTATATTAAGCCGAATAACGGAGGAAAAGGTCCTCCACATGCTTTAACTTACAGAACACGCATTTCTATAATCTGCCTTGATTTGCATTCCTAAAATCTGCCTTTGACATTTTGAGTGGAAACTGTTTTTGAATAAGGTACATCTTTGGAATGTCAGTCTTAGATTCGCCTCTGCAATTCTCTTCCAAAGATTCTCTTCCAAGAGAGAATTGTATTTCATTCTCTGTCATTCCAATTTGATCGACGATAGAACTAAGAAGTTTTGGATTGAGCGGGTGACGGGATGACACCACTTTCAAGGAGACAGCGGAGCTTCTTGCAGTATGAATCTGCTCGATATTTGAGTAACACAGATGCCGCAGTTGAAAAGGAAGGATACCAGTTGACTCCCTTTAGACGTGTAGAAGAGCGCTATGGTTCTATATTGTTGGACATGTTTTGAATTGTTATATATTGTTCGTGGTGTTGTTAAACAGCTGAAAGACAAGCAACGATATTCATATATTGTTGTTTGGAAAAGTTCATTGCATAAGTAACCTGTAAAAAGCGTTTGACCTCCAGCTAGGCTTGAAAAATGTCCTATGTGGCAGTCAATTGCAAATACTCCAGCATTCGATCCATTTTCAAAATATATGCGATGGATTTGATCCATATTTTAGCGTTAAATATATCAAGTCTTTTTCTAATTTCGGGAAAGTGGCCAACGCATTTCCAGAAATTTTGGGGCAGTTGTATAGGAATGTGCAAAGTGGCATTCAAAGATTCGATTACCTATTTTGTCTTTAGTTAGTCTACGCTCCAGGATTAGTTTTCATGGGTCAGAGAAATTCTCAACTGGAATAATGGAAGGCTTTTCTATCTTTAGAGCAGATGGAGGATCCTTTTCTATCTTCATGGCTTCAGTTGAAACAGCGCCCTTGTTTTTGGGTCGATCTGTTTTCTTCTAGCATAGTTTATTTAATGTATTGCAAATGATTTGTAAAGTGGAGAGAGTTCTGGCAGAGGTGTGAGGAGAGATAACAGAGCTTCATTGTATAGCTTTGACAGAGGAATAATTGAATGGTCAGCTCTGATTTATAAGATTCATGTGGTTTGAAGTTTAGCATAATGTATTTTCTCTATGTTTCATATGTATCTTGTAATGTTTTTCATTTCATTCATAAATTGTTTCACCTGAATGTTTCCTTGTTAGAGAAAGGTAAATTCAGCCATCGTTTGCTCCGGAGAAGCATTCATGTCATAAAGCTTCCTTCTCCGTCTTTTAATTTTCTACATATTAATGCTCTTTCTCACCTTCTTAACAGTCCTTCCATTTCATATAATTTCAGTTTGGATGCTTAAGCTCTTGCCTACCTTGCCTTATGGAGTAATCTGTGCCTTTGATTAAATCTCTGCTCTTGCTTTCTTTGCCCCATGCAGCCCAGAAACCCATCATTTATCAAAAACCCCTTTCTTATCTGTTTAATAGCCTAAAATCAACTTTCACTATAGGTCATCTCAGCCCCTTTGAAGACTTTTGCCGAGATAGACCCGGAGAGAGCCCTCTCCTGTCCTCGTAGGGCTAGCTACGAGGCTAAGCTTGGTTTGATGTTGCCTCGAGTTTTGCCTTCTTCAGCCTAAGGCAGATTTGAGCGCTAACAGATCCAAACTAGAACACATGTCCAATGCTACCAAAATCTAACATTCCCTCTTAGTGAGGAAGGTGTTCTCTCTCTACTCCAACATCTCTACTCATTTTTAGTCGAACCACATTGTTGGTGTCTGACATCTACAACAAACTGTCACTATCCACCAAGCTACTATGCATACTCTGATTTATCTGCTAACGCTATAGTTAAACCACTCTGCATCTATGTTGCTAATGACACTACATTGTCCCACCCTGCATTATTGCCAACATTGTTTTCGTTGGCCTGCCACTCCCACACTCGCCAAGGGGCACAGGCCACAGACAGGAGTTGTTGTGCGCAGCTGCTACCACCCTTGGCTTAATGCCCCTTGAAAAAGGTTAAATAACCAACAATTTTTTTTTTTAATGTGCATAATTAAGACAAAAAAGGTGTCAAAAGTATGCCCCCGAGAATAATAATAATAATAAAGGCTTATGGTGCAACAACGTTTTTCAAAATCTGCATGAAAATCACCAACATTTAAAAAAAAAAATTTATCCATACTTAATATATCAAAAAATCTAAAATGTCAAAAATATGCCCAAAAAAGGGTTGATGTTGCATTAACATTTTTTGAAATTAGCATGAAAAGCACTAACATTTTTAAAATAATTTTCATTAAGGAAATTTAAAGCATCAAAGATATGCTCCGAAAAAAATTGCATTTTGAATCAACATTTTTCAAATTCGAATGATTTTTTGCTACCTCTAAAAAGTGAGAACTCGGTTCAGTACTCGTTCAATTGGTAACTATGTTTTGTGTCTTTCTCTCTGGAACTAGCCAATTCACAACGCCTCCCTCGGCTTTGTCCACTGGAATTGACTCGGCCCCCTTTCATCCTCTAGAAAATTTAAAACCTCTCTAGCTGGAACTGCTCCTGTTACTTGTGACTGGGAAATTTGCACCACCTGTGTCACTGCAACTAGCTCTACAGTTGTCTCACATGTACTAACTGCAACTAGCTCTGCTTTGACTATAACATGTTGATACTACATTGTTACTATGATATTGTGGGCTTCTGTAGCAAAGGTGATGATCCTGCTGCAACAATTGGGACTGATCTAATTGTTCTCCTTGGTGCTTCTGCACTGGACCCTGCCCATTCTAACTAGAGTCTCATACTCCTCCTAGATCTAGTGCCCAACAATCTCCTTTCAAGCCTAGTCCCTGGCTGGGACCCTTCTTCACTTTGCAGCTCGCACTTCCTCCGGCAACTGGAAGTCAATCTGTTGCCCAAATCTGTGTTATGGTTAACTCATATGACCTTTTCTGGAAAAAAATTCCTCTACAAAACCAACTCATCCTCTTCTGCAAACTCACACCACCTTCCTGTAGCTAGCAATGGATCATTCCATTTGCACTGCTCACTAAGAAAAGCCCCTGAAAAATAGATCCAACAAAAGTGCTACTTCCCTTTGTCTATGAAGTTATTCGCACCTCCAACAAATAGATCTAGTAATTGGAAGTGAAATTATTGCTTTAGGTCTTCGAATTAGGCAATTTAACTATTCAATTTGTTATCTTTGGCCCTCTTTCTACATATAAATCGGCTTTCTCTAACTCTGAGAATATAGAAGTATATGCTGAAAATCTCCTCCTTCCTACTTGTCATGCTTCTCCTACTCACACTTCCTTAGGAATGTGCATATTTGTTCATGATTTCCTTCGAATGTCCTTTTCTGGTACTTGCACTACCTGGTACCTCAACTGGGCAACTCGCTCTACCTTCTGGAAGTCCTTCGCAAACTGGCACATGTACAATTGCTCCTTAAAGCTCACACTTACTCACAAGCAAAACAATTACAGCCTCCTGCTTTTGAAAATTATGGATTTCCTCCTAGATCTGGATCTGGAAACCCTATGAGAAATTTTGGATATTTCCTTCAATGTGTTTTTTTCTCTTCTTGTCTCTGCACAAATCTACAACTAAAAATTCTTGTTTGCAAATTCGTTAAGCCCATATCTACTCAAAGAACTGGTTGATCTGATCATCGAAGCCCTCTATTCGAAAAATCCATTGCCTGCAAATTTTGCACTTAAGGTTATACGAACATTCCTCCATCTGGATCTGGAAATCGAATCTAATTGCCTCTACAATTCACACCTCTAGCTGGCTTGCACAGATTTGGAGAAATTGTGCCCAAATCTCCCTATGAAGCTGCACAATGTTTTTCCTCTTGCTTTTGAGCCTTTGATTTGATCTTCAATGCTACTATGATACCATTTGAAAATTGTGTGATTGCAATTACTGGAAATTTATATTCTAACTTAACTACAATGTATTTATTATTATGACAAATATCGATAAACTCACAATTGCAATCTCACGACAAAAATAAATACATTGTGGAAGAAAAAATTGGGAGTTGAGAAAATAATGTGCACACAATAACATTGACACCGATATTTTTAAACGAAAAAGTCATCGATAAAACCCCGAAGAGAAAACCTACGCAACATATTAGGGTTTATTTTATTATTATGCAGTAGTAAAAATATGAGTGCAATAATTTGGATGCCCAAGAGTTTTAAATTTGACCGAATACCAAGAACTAGAAAACTCTTGGTAATCGGTTCTAATACATTGTTTCAAGGTGAAGTTCACCAAGAGTTTCCTAGTTCTTTTCCATTGGATTTGTAAATATGACCGAATACCCATAAGTTGTCAACTACTATAGTTGCTAGTAGTCGAACCCTCCTCCATCTAGATATTTTAGAGAAGAGAGGAGGGATCCCACAAGGTTTTCTTGATATTCCAAAGAATACATTAGGGATAACATTAGGCATTTTGATACTCCAAAGAATATAGGAGGGATAACACGAGGTATCCCGATATTCCAAAAAAAAGCAGAGGATACCACAAGGTTTTTCTTCAATATCTTGTTTCAAATTAGGCCAAGTCCCCATGAATTACTAGTTGATATGGTGGTTGGTAACTAAACCCTCATTCATCTATGTTAGTTTGTTAGTTTATATAGCTCTGACAGGTGCTCTAGTCTAAGATTGTACCTATGAAGCTAACAAATAGTGAATTAATTTTCTCCAATACCTAAATATTTAAAAAAGAAAAAAAAAATCTAAAGAAAATTACCTTAATTATAATTAATTAGCTACTTTATTAATTTTCCTAAGTCTAACTTAGGGAAATGGCTTAATTAATCAAGATTAATTGAGGTAAATTGACTTTCGTCTAATGATTTCTAGAAAAGTCATTTGATGGGGTCAAGATGATCTTACCCATCGACTAAGATTAGATCATGGTCGTTGATTGCTCAACAAGATATTATAAGAGGAAATCGATGGACACTTGGAGAACACATTAGAGAGATCAGAGACAGATTTGCAGTGATTGCAAGGCATGAGGGCACCAACAGATCGAGATCAACAGTGATTGACGACATGATTGCTGAAGAAAATTCTTCACTATGATAACCAAAGTTTGTAGGAAATTAATTTTATCTGCAGAGAGATCGAGTTTCCCAATGGTGTGAGTTGCTTCAGAGAGGCCAAGTTGTCGGAGCAAAGAGATATTTGCCAAAGTGAACAATTTGCACAAGAGAAGTTGAGTTTTCCAAGAAAAGTCGAACTTCAATGGAGGTTGAGATTATTTTCCAACAGTGTGAGTTTGCCAAAGAGGACCGAGTTGCCAAGGCAGCACTCGTGGTTCAATTTAGTGAGCTATAGGGAGGCCAAATTGAATCTGGAGAGTTGAGTTGTCTCTAAAAAGCCATATAGACTTGTCAATGTGACAGAAATAATTTTCCAAAGGTTTTCTAATTTACGACAAGCAGTGGTAATTTTCAACCGCAAAATTTTGTTGAAGAATAATAAAAGTACTCATGCACAACTGGTTTCCCCACACTGGGGTTTTTCCAGGGACAGTTGTCCAAAAATATTAGTGTTCATTATTTGTGTGCGTGCAAAATTTTCTCAATTCCTGTGGTTTATTTGTTTTCTATGAAGTTTGCAGTAGTGTTGTGTATAGTATTTGTGGCAAAGAAATTGCAAAAGACAAATAATCAATTGATAGGAGAATAATAACAAATTAATTGCAAAAATATTATAATTTCACGAAGGAAAGGGATCCCACAATGTTAATTTCACAAAGGAAATGGATCCCACAATGTTTTCCTTAAAGGAAAGAAGCGCTTGCGCGCACGCACGTGTGTGTATATATATAAAACAGAAAGCATCCAAACTCTACTTATTAGTCCCTCCCATCTGACTTTTATAATTCTTCTTATCTGTGACTGTTATAATTGGTTTTTCAATTAAATTTGAACATAAAAAGCTTTTCTAGGTTTTGTAATTTTGATAGGAAAATCATTTTAAATATATATAGACATAGTGCCTCTAGTTGTTTTTGCCTCTACCGTGATTAAAAATCTAAAAACAAAAAAACCAGCACCCTCAACATATGACCGGAAGAAGAGAGATCTTATCGGCAACATGGATCCCCCTTCTGCCCTAATATGCCCTATTACTTCATTTGGTGCTCCACATGGCTTTACATGGCCTCCTATCCCAGCCAAGTGTTGATTGAACCTGTAAATACCCCCTCTTGCAATAGATTTTTGGCAATATTTGCAAATCATTTTGCCATCACTCATATCACAATGAGCCCATGCAGTATCTTTGCCTTTTAGAGGCATGATGGCTACTACTTAGCTCAAGCGGCAAGCCTCAAACTCTATGTTGTTCCACTACTCCAGCAAAAATTCAACACTCTCCAAGCTCTCAATCATACTCACAAAATCTCCAAATGAGATGGTGTGAGACAAATGAGAGGCTGCCCTTGCTTATAAAGGATTGGAGATGATGTTTTTGGAGGGAAACAACCCTCCTCTTCCCTCCAAAACAACCCTAAACCGGCAAAATAACCTTGCGTGGGTCCCTTTTGCGGCCTTGGCAGCTGACCGGCCGGTTCCATCCTTAACCGACCAGTCGGCACCAGTTTGACCAGAAAAAATGGCAAAAGAAAGGTGCGAAGAGGGTTTTTGGACCAGTTTTGACCAGCCAGGGGTCTGACCAACCGATTTGACCGCTTTCCAGTTTGACCCGACCGGTTTTTTAAACTATGATCTAACTGCGTCTCAAACCAAATCGAACCAAACTTGAAATAATACATCAACTAATTATTTTTGAACGCAATACAATAATAAATAAATAACTAACTAAACTTGAAATTGTATATCAACTAATTATTTTTTAACGAAAAGGGAAAAATTAAAAAATTAAAATAAAAATAAAAAATAAAATAAGAAAATCCATATCATCATTCCAAAGCATTAGAGACAAAATATGCAAAGTTTGCTCAATTTTGAATATATCAAAATTGCACCAACTGCAATACATTATCAACAACAAAATACATGATCGCATGCATAATAGCAGCACTCTTAATATATTGAACGGTGCCTTGATTGTCACAAAATAGACTACTCTCAAATACAAGAAAATTCAGTAATACCATCATCATCCTTCCTATCAGACGATCCATCAAAATTAGCTATAGTGCCACAATCCTGCAAAGTTGCAAAGTCAGGCATAAAATCATTAACACTTGAAGCAAACTTTCCCTTTTTGAAAGTAAGACCTGTCATCAAATCACACAGAAAATAATAAAAATTACAACTAAAAAGTGGAGAGGGAGCAAGGTGTAAATACTTTTGATAACTGTTTATGATATGAATTGGAAATTGCCGAGTAGTACAAGTGGCCTCAAAATCACAACATAAGCTTCTATACTAATTTCTCCAGACATGGTTCGCTCGCATACCCTGGCACTACGGCTTTGTGAAACGAGTGTATTTTAAATTAACTGCCAAACAAAGATCTGAAACGACAGCAAGTATATGTCATACAATTCAAAGTTTAAATATACACGTAAGCATATCTTACATTTGGGTTTGGACCTGTACAGAGATTGTTGTAAAATATAATGGAAAATCATAGAGCTCTGATTGTAACTTTGGAGAAGTTCAGGGTACAAATTTTGTACCAGGCCGATTACGAGTGGAATCAGCCGGTTCGGGCCGGTTTGTACTGGTTAGGTACTAAACAAGCCATGGAATAGGCCAGTTCAGTCCTGTTTGTACCAGTTTGGTACCTAGCCAGTACAGACTGGCCCTGTAACCAGGTCAATGCCCAGGGCTATCTGACCAGACAGTTTGACCAGTTACCAGTTCAGACCGGGTGGCTTTTAAAACATACCAAATTGCATAGCACACCTGTGCCACTGCTGGATGTGTTCAAGAAATTGATTTGTAACTCGTGAATAAACTCACCTCTCGCCAATATAATATGGCCTTAGTCCTTTTGGACAGAGAGAACCAACTGGTCAGCTGTCCAAAATTCCTTACACCAAGGAAAAAGACATTCAAAATAACAAAAATAAACAGAGCATAAAGGAGAGATATTCCTCCCTACTTTGGCATTCGAATAAACATATTAAAATATTTTACCAGGCAATGTCTGAAGAATTTTTGATGCAAAAGCATGCTACATCAGCATCTTGTTCATACTGCTAATACATGTCTAAACAACATATCACCTACTTAATGGTTGAACAGTATACCCACGAACCCCAAAACTATAGAAACTGCAAATCATACTGGTCAGAGTAGAATGACAATTACATTAGTAAAAACAATTACCCAAATGGCCTTACGGACAGTATTATAGACATCTATTATTTAACATGATACAGACAAAAATAACAGGGAAAATGTACATATGATGTGGATCCAAACAACCAATGGATGACAACCAAGGTATATCCACCCACTGTTAGATGTTAGACATAATTTTACTGTGTGTCCCTCGAGATTGTATTCATGATCAAAGAAACATGGGAATGTAGCATGACCTCTTAACAGAGTGATTCATCCTCTGCCTCTTCTTCCTCCTGCAGAAGGTTTTCTCGGTTATCATGGGCCCAGAATCCACGGACATCTATCAGCATGCTAGCCACAGTCCCTCCTTGTTTGCAAGAGAGTAAATCTGCAAGAGTGATGCTCAAGGGGTCACTAGGTTTGACCATATCCCAGATCTCATCCTTGACATCTTCTATACAGAGATCATAATTTCCACCTTCAATCCATTTCTGATGCACATCCCTGCAAAGGACATACAAAAGTCAGTTAACGCAAAAGCCGTAAACCCTGTAAAGTAATTCACATTCCAAAGAAAACCACAATTTTTAATAACGCCAATTCAATTACTGGAAAGAAAGCCACAGGGTTTAATAATGTCAATTGTCTAGTCAATTACTCAAAATAAAACCATAGGTTTCAAGAATGTCAAAGTCAATTACTCAAAACAAAACCACACTATTTGAATACTATAATTTTATAAATGTATGCCAAATAATCATTGTGATAAAACTGCATGTATCTTGTCAGCATAAAGGTTGTATGCCAAATAATCATTGTGATAAAACTGCATGTATCTTGTCAGCATAAAGGTCATATTACTATGTTGCACAAAACACCTAAACAACGGGTACGTTTAGAAACATCACCTCCCAAAAATGAAACCGTCGGCTGACACGTTATATATATATAAAAGTAAATAACACATTATCTTTAAAGAAAAAAAAGAATAAGTGTTGATTTTTCATGACTTTCTAATCTGATAATTATTTTTAATGATTTTTTAGCCAATTCTTCTTGTGTCACATTTATCATTAAGCAATTACACATAGAAAATCCATATTACTCAAAATCAGTCGGTTTGAACCGCACACTGGTCAAATCGGTAAGATCATTAGGCATAGGTACCTAACCGGTAGTAAACGGTTTTATGTGTGTGGTCTAGGCCTTTGGCATTAAATAGTTGGTTTATGACGGAAGCAGTGGGTTTCAACATAACCCAGTTGGTTTATTGCTAGCTCAGTCGCAAATCCCACGTGAGTTGTTTTTTTGGCTTTTCTCAGCGGTTTTGAGGGAAATTAGGGGTTATTTCCCTCCAAATACAACCCCTCCAAGCCTTTAAAAGGATGCCACCCTCTCATTTGCCTCACACATCTCAACCCCAGCAATAATCGAAAATTCGCAATTAATGGTAATGCTAAATTCTTCAAGTAAAAGCGGCATTTCCTTTTTGTTTCATTTTCATCATTTTACCAAAAATTTTAACATTACCATGAAATGACTTGAGATGTTTGAGATTGGTTTCGACCTCATTGGATTTCATATGGAGAAACTAGATTTTTAGTAATCACTCAACATCCAATAGACTTAATGGTTTATAGGATTTCAACTAAGTCCCCTGACACCCTGACACGCGGACATGTGACACGCAAGACACAAAAATTCGAGTGTCCGACAAGGACACGTTGACCCTGTCGAATAATGTAACTAGGTTCAGCCTTCATAATTGTACCTGAGGCATAATGAGATATATTTATCAAAAGAAAGAAAAAGAAATTTTATTATTAAATAAATTGACTTATTCGAGTATGGGTTTCATGCTTGGGTCAATTTCTTTTAGGTCAAAGTCTCCATTGTAGACCTCTAGGGTTTAATGTCAAGTGTCCTTGTCCATGCCATATTGTAAAGAACCCTTCTTGGGAATTATTTGTCAAGAAAGAAAATTATTTTATTGTAAAATAGGTCATTTAGGCCTCCTCTAGCAAGTCGACCTCAACAAAGATCAAGTCGGCCTCAAGCACGGTAATTCAACCTCACAAGAAGCCTATATATTGGAGCAACTCGACCTCATTTGTCACACACTCTCGTCAAGTTCAATTTGCAGTAAAATTGCAGTACTTGGTAGCAATAAAGAGTATGAATTCCAAGGAAGAAGAAGGCAAGGGTTAGCAAAGGAGAAGAAGGTCATTATCTTGCTTAAGGAAGTTGATTTCTATCTCTATTATCTAACACGTGCAAAGTACTGGAGTTCTGCTGGAGGGCCGAAAATTCTGCAGTAAGTTGGGAGGTCAAAATTTCTACAGCGGTTGTAGTATTTGGGATCGTAATGTCTGAGATGTTGTTGGGCTGAAGCTGTTGAACAAGAAGAGAAGATTGACAACTGTTGCATCATATTAGAAGGTTGACTTGGTGGAGGAGGAAAGTTTGTTGGTCTAGGGTCTTGGTCCATCTCAATTTGAATTACTGAAGGAAGCATTCTTGACTGGGTTTTCCCCTATATAGGGGTTTTTCCCTGGCTATCTGCCTACATCTGGTGTCCTTGATCTTCATGTTTTTGGTTTTGATAATTGCTTGAAGAAACAAAGATAAATGAAGAACACAAGAAAGTTAATAAGAACATAAGAATATCACAAGTAATTATCAACATAAGAAAATATTTCTGCCTTTCTGATTTTCCAACAAACCCCCGGAACAGGACATGTTAGGACACGTTATAGATAATTTATATATATATATATATATATATATATATATATATATATATATATTAAAAATTAATACTAAATAGATATTTTTTACACAAATTCTCATTCATGATACAAATTCAGACATAAAAGTTTTACAAAGATACATTATGCATACAAATACAATTGTGACAATTCATCAATGATCCAATAGAAGAAAGACAAGAAATTGCAGTTTTCTCATCAAGTCATCAAAATCAAAAATGTGTTGCATATGTAGTAGCAATGCCAATGGAAAATAGAAATAGCAAATACAAAACAACTACAACCTTCAAGGTAGTAGGCAGTTCATGACTCGTCGTCATCAAAATCAGCGTCATTGTCATGGTCACCACTTCTCTCCTCTGTATCCAATACCATCTTTGCATCTGCTAATGTGGAGGATGACCCCTCAACAGTGTCACCATCATCAAAAGTTACAAACTCTAGCACTGGATCATTAAAATCCAAGTTAGCCAATGCCAACTCAACATTGTTGTCCAAACCCGTATCATCAGGGAAGACATCTCACACCTTTGTCTTTCCCTTCAACCACTCATCTCTCTACCTGTAAATAAGACGAGGGTTGATGTGCACATACACCATTGTCTCTGCCTTGGACTGCTCAACCCTGCTCTTCTTGAAACCATACAAATTCCCATATGTGCTCCAATTCCTCTCGCAACAAGAGGATGAAGTCACTTGAGAGAGGAGCCTCATTGCTAACTACTGTAGAGGTGGGCTTGCTGCCCCATGAATTTCCCACCAAGAATAGGGCTTCTTAGCCCCCTGTCTCTAATCACATCATAGCCTACAAATCGCCTAGTGCTAGTAGAAAACTCTGCAAAGGCATCATCCACCTCATCAAGGGATGATCTATCCTGAAAACTCTGCCTCAATGCATCTTTCCTCCCCTGTGAAATTTCACCATCCATGTGAGGAGGGAATCTACGGGAAGGTCCACCTTTCAACCACTCATCGTTGTAGTATTTGGGTTCAATGAGTGAGCCAAACAATGCAAAGGTGTGTGTAACGAACAAGGTTTGTATACGCAGCGAAATAATTCAAAAGAACTGAAATATGTAGGTATCCATCATAGGACTAGTAGTAATTGTATATAATAATTGTTAAATGTACAAAAAATGTGTGAAATGATTACAATGAAGGCCCGCTTATATACCTTGGCAGGTGCTCTTTCATGAATGGTCATGTCTCTAAGACATGACTCTTCATTACTAACTAACTAACTATTAGTTAATTAATTATTATTTATTATTATTATATTTATATTTACATTTATTATTTTTATATGAATTATATTCATAACATTGTCTCTCTTCAAAATGTTGTCCTTAAAGCTTATTGATGAAAGGGTCGGATCTCTTTTCCCATTTCGAATAGCTTCTCATCTCAGAGCTTTCATCTTCGTAGCTATAAGACGATATGATCCTCTAAGTGATGAACTAAATTGTCGAACTGAAAATGGATCTGACCATCTAAGATTAATCTTCTGTGGAATCTTCCGATCCCTTGAAATTTGTAATGAATCATTATCATAGGACTGGATTCTGCAAACTTCAATATTCTTTGAAATATAAATATGTTGTTTCTGTTCTGAATGGTTCAAATATATAGACTGAATTAGTTGTCTACTCTTATGGTTTGGATGTCGATAAGGAGTTCTTCTGGTTGGATTTTCCCTTATCATGTGTGTGGTAATTTCCTCATTTACTTCAGGTATTGTTTTTGTTGAGTTGGCTATAGAATCATCACTTGGAATTTCCATTGTTTGAATTGCAACATCTGAATTGGTTTTAACCTCTATAGGTTTCTCTTTTTCTCGAGTTGTGATATTGACTAGATCGGTATTTATTCCTTGAGCTTCAACTTCGAATGTTATGTATGAGGATTTTGATGCTTCTTTTGCAACAAGTTCTTCAAATTTATTCTTCAATGATTTCTTATCATCCTTAAGTTTCCTCATTTAATTAAGCAGATTTTGGTTATGATTTTTTTAATGTGAAAGTTTTTCGTTTTTAGGACTGTTGACTTTATTCTTAGTGTCTTTCTCATCTTTTAAATTTTTTATTTGTTCTAATAATCTTTGATTAAGGGTTTTTAGACACAAATTTTCTTCTTCCTTTTCTAATAGACTATCGTTGAATTTCTTCTTAGAACTTTCATTTTCTTGCTTTAATTTTTGTTTCTTAACCTTGGATTTCTTGATCTGTTCAAGTAATTTTTTAATATGGTACCTTAAGCGCAAAATCTCCTTGTCCTTTTCTTTTTACTTAATGTAAAATATGTCTTCGAGATCTTTATATTTCTTTTCTGAAGCATTGTTTTTTTGTTCAAGCTCTGTGAATTCTTCCTCTAATATTTTTATTTGTGTTCGTGTATTACCTTGATGCTCTTCGGTACTAAATAACCTTCCACACGTTGGACAATTTAATTTGCAATTTTTTTGAATATATGTATATCCAATTTCGTTTAGACAAAATGGACATTTAGTCCAAAATGTTGACTTATTCATGGAGCTCATCTTTCGTTTAAAATTTCCCTAATATAACCTAAGTCACCAGCTTCGTGTTCGTGTTCGAGTTCGGTGACGTTGAAATTCGAATAAAGTTCGGCACCGAAAATTTTTCCGATAAAATTCGGCATAAAATTCGACATATAGAAATTTGAAAAAAAAAAAATATATATATATATATATATATATATAACAATTTTAAGCATGTTGAAAGATAAATATGATGCACATAAATAAGATGATAGAATTATTGCTCAAACATTTACATCATTTCAATTTTCCACATATAAACCATCCATTTCCTCGAGTACAATAAATTCAGTTGAAACTCGAAACCAATCCATGCATACAGCACAAAGATAAGATACAATGATGGGGCCTTACCATCACTGATGGTAACAACCATGTCACTGTCCATAACAGTAGGTATCCTGTGTGCAACAGTAATTACAGTGCAATCTGCAAATTCCTTTCTAATTATTGTTTGGAGAATGGCATCTGTAGCATTGTCTTAGTTGCTACTGTTGCTGCTATTATTGTTGTTGTTTCATATGACCTATAAATCTAATTGATTGTTTGATTTTTCTCCATGGAGAGAACTTAACTTGGTTTCTGCGGTCAAGCAATCATTGCCATGATTTCCTTTGTCAGTTATGGATAGAGGGAAATGTGTAATCAATCGTTTCTAAGTAGAAAATTCTACTCATTTATCAAAAAATTATCCATGATGCATATTTTGCTTTAGAAATTATCCAATTCTCTAAATTCCAAACTCCAAAACATTACAAAAATAAAATATATATAATATAATATACACTCGATATTAAAAAAATAAAACATTAAAATTTAAATTTTTAATAAGAGAATATCATTTACATGATTATGAAACCAAATTATAGCTTTTTTCAGTTTAACAATCTTGTAGGTGTAATTTGCTGCTTCTTTCTTTTTTCTTTTTTTTTTGGTAATTGTTATTTTAATCAAAACTAATGACAAGTCAACCATCTCGCGCTCACACTTGTTAAGGATAGCTCAAGTTTAAACAAAAGCAAGGATGAAACATAAACTAAATGTTACAACGCGTCGACAATATTAAAATAAAAGTATTCCTTTTCTCCGGGCAACACACTGTCCGACATGGCAGATCTATGCGCTCCAACTGGCACAACTTTACAGTTTCCAATTATCGACCATTCCTCGCTCTCCTCCGCCTAAAACAAGCCTTGTCTTAAGAATTAAAACTGCAGAGAAGTCTCACTGTTAAAACAACCCGATATGGACGGAGTGGAAATGGGAACCAGTGGGGAAGTGTGAGAACAAGATGCATTCAATAGTCGGAACAACATCGAGACAGGTGGACGGCTGCCAATTTGTCTATCGATGTTGTTGCTTCATCTAGAACAAGGACTCGACTTTTCCTTAGCAATGCACGTCCCAAACTAAATAATTGTTTTTGCCCAACGCTCCAATTATCTCCATCACTGGTCACTGCATTTTATCAATCTTTTAGATCCACAAAAACCTTCAATATTTAACTGCCAAATTCTGGACGAAAACCATCGAACACCATCGAATTTTTGACGAATTTAATAAAAAAAACGAATTTAATCGAATTTTTTTCATGTTCGTGTTCGGAATGATGTTCGGCTTTGTGTTCGCCGAACACAATCGAACTTGTTCGACTGCCGATTAAATTCGGCGAATTTCGAATTTTTTCTTTCAGATTCGCCGAACCCGGTGACTAAGAATATAACTATGATTGGAACTTTTGAATTGAATTAGGGTTTTTTTTTTTTAAATCGCTTAACTTTTATCCCTTAAATCTCCGATGAGTAAACCTTGATTTTTTTTTTTTAATATTTTATTTATATAGCCTCTTTTTTCTTCTCACCTCTTCAAAACTTTTTTTTTAATTTTTTAAATATTTTTTTTATATAGCCTCTTTTTTCTTCTCACCTCTGCAAAACTTTTATCTTGTTTTGACTAACTTTTTAATTTCTTTTAATATCCTTTTACTTTTGATTTTATTTTGTATAATACTTCGATTCCTTTGTATTTTTTTTAGTTGTCTCCAAACATTTAAAAAAGAAAAAAAAAATGACGAGACGCGACCCCTTATATTGGTCATGTTCCACTCTAATGATTGGAATAATTGTCCACGATAATCCAAGATAATGCAGTAGTTTTCCCTTATCTCGGTCGCAAAGGCAGATTGAGAAATGCTAGTCGCGATCAACTATATTGTACAGTGATACTTCAATGGCTCTATACCCTATGGTTATCTTGTTCAGCGTCAACCCAATATAAAAATGAGAACAATGGCTTTGATGACTTGTTTTTGAAATGACAGTCTAAGATGATATGGAGCAATGGCTTGAAACAAGTGATGACGGTTTGGTACGGCCCGTCGGAGGAAGCTACAGCTGGCAGGTTGTGTTCTTTTATATGCAGCAACGATTGGATGATTAGTGCCACGAATTGCAGCAAGATAACCTTTTATTTTTGTCCAATTGCCTTTTTGATGACAACAGATTTAGTGGATCTTGAAATATCGGTTAATAACAACTAATTTGATTCACGGTAGTGGAGAAAAATTAGCATTGCGAGAAATTACAAGTCGAGTGGGTCCATTGGTGTTGGCAACAGAAACTGAAATCAGTCGGCTCTAGCGGTTGGTGGTCAGTCGACGAATACAACGACTTCAGGCAAGGCAGCATTTGGGTGACTGGATGTACAAAGCGATTGGTTTGTTGGTGGTTGTGCAAGGCAGTGGGTCAATAGGGGTGGAGGGCAAGTGAGACGGCGGGAAGGGAAGACAGTCGGCGTTGCAACTGAGTTGATACGGCGATGGTCAGGTATGTTTATTTGGTTTTTACCTTTGACTTTTTTTTTTAATATAAACTCTCTTTTTTTTATGTATCTTTTTTATATAATTAGTTTTAATAATTTTTGTTTTTTTCAAAAAAAAATTTAACTATCTTATTTTTTCCTAATATATTATTTTTTCTTTTCCTTTTTCTAATATATCTTTCTTTTTTCCTTTTTTTTTAACTTTTTTTTACATATAATATTTTTTTGTCTTTTTTTTTGCTTTTTGGAATATATCTAAAAAAAATTCTGTCCCTTTCTTTGAACTATTTTCTTTTAAATCATTTTTTTCTTTTTAATTTATTTCCTTTTTTTTAACTTTCTTTCTTTGTTTATTTTTTTAATAATTGTATGGCCAAAGGCCTGGCGGCAGATCCAACTGAATGGAGAACTCCAACTCTATAATGAAACGCTTGATCGCGACGACAACTACGTTGACAAAGACTTTAATGGCCAATGGTCGGGATCGGAAAACATGGCTCTGATACCAATGTAACAAATAAAGTTTGTTTACGCAGCAGAATGATTTAGAAGAACAAAAATATGTAAGTATCAATCGTAGGACAAATAGTAATTGTATATAATAATTGTTGAATGTACAAAAGATGTGTGAAATGATTACAATGAGTGCCTACTTATATACCTAGGCAGGTGCCCTTTCATGAATGATCATGTTTCAAAGACAAGCCTCTTCATTACTAATTAACTAACTATTAGTTAATTAACTAGCATACCCTCAAAACAGGGGAAGGGAATGCCGAATGGAGTGCAAATATTATATGTTTTATTTTCTCTTTATAATGTCTTTGTGATTAGATATTTAAGAAAACTCTATTTCAACATATTTATATAGTGTGAAAAGCAATGATTCATCTATTTGGGTAATCAAATATTAGGTAAATATGTCAGTGGTGAAGAATATTGCATCCATTTGTATGACAAGGTAAATTCAATATGTTAATGAAAATGAATATTACATCCATTCATAATTAAGGCCAAAAATGTGTCAACTGCAATTTGTCACAATGATGAGTAGTTAGTAGAGACATGTGTGAAAGGAATATAGAAAACAAGGTGATCAGAAAAGTAGAAATAACTAAAAAAATTAATGAAATGAATAAAATTTGAGTGTAGCACAATCTTCATTTGTCTCATAATTATGGTATATTGTGATTATATAAAAACAAAGTGGTATAACTAAAATAAAACAATTGTGTATAATTGAAATTTCATTTCAACTTGACTACATAGTAGTGTTTATTATTTACTCTTGTATGCAAGGAAGAAGATGAAATTTCTATATCAAATGAAGTTTGGCTTATGGATAAATCTTATTTGTCTATAAAGAAAGTTTATTTCTTTCGTTTCCGAAATTAGGTTTGAAGCTTTCATCTCTATATTTATTTAGGACAAACAACTTTACT
The DNA here is from genome assembly GCA_034641835.2 of Pinus albicaulis. Lineage (NCBI taxonomy): Eukaryota > Viridiplantae > Streptophyta > Pinopsida > Pinales > Pinaceae > Pinus > Pinus albicaulis. The sequence continues at coordinate 1,144,002,354 of CM076572.1, forward strand.
TTCCATTATACACCAGTTTCATTTTTCTATATAGATGTGTTTATGTTATGATATTTCCATTACTTGTATGTTTCAAATTTCCATTGCAGTGTGTTTATCTGTACATTTTATGTGATTGTTTTGTTATATAATAGATGTTAAAATGTATGATACGTCAAGTGTTTTACTTTGATCACAGTCCTATATTTGGTCATTGTGCATTTCTACCTTTTGCTTTCCCCAAGCTCCTTACTAGAACTGAAAAAACATATTATAACATTTTTTGTAGGACTCTTTCTCAAATGTAAAATCCCTTGGAAAATACATAACAAAGTGAAAATGGCATGCCTGAAGAGAATGATGATAGAAGTTGAGAAAAAAGCGAGATGAAATTAAAATATCTCTAGCAAACAATCACCTAAATTGAACCTTTTCTATAATGAATTTAATGTGGGAAGGTGCATAATGGGGATCACTCAAATATACTTGCAAGACACACTTCAACCAGCAGATAAATTCTTGCGACATGGTAAAGTCATTAATGCTAGTGTGTGAGGATGATAAACCATACTCCCCATCCCTTGTTGCTTATTGTTTTCAAATTGTTTGATTTCTCTATACATTGTCACTACTCTTGTGGGTTTATAAATCCATTCAAATGTAGATATGTGGAATTGGAAGTAGAGTTGAGGGCCTATGTATTATTTTTGAATGAGTACACAGTTTGGTTTCTCAAACAATAGTGAAATATTGCATATGGCTAAAATAGGTATATGGACAAGGGATTTTGCAATGTTGTATATAATCCAAAAAGCGATAGAGAGAGTTGCATTATTTGAAAGGTTTTACAACTCTAGCCTTTCCATAATGCAATGAATTAGATTAAATGATTGAGTCAAAGAGAATTTACAATTTGATTTCATGCCATACATAAGTGGCCATGTGGTGATTCTTAAACCTTATAAGGTTATTCTCATTTAACCTTCAATTCTCTTGTATTCATTTCTTGCATATGTTTAGGATTGTTGTAAATATTAGAATCACTAATCACAAATGTGAGTTTAGTGTATCAAAACTAAACACAAGATATGACAAGATCTAAAAGAAATAGAAAATTGGACACGTACTCAACGTGTACCTAAGAGACTCTTATTCAAATTTTGTGTAGATCTAAGATTTATGTACTGAAAGATCTATTTCATTGATTTTGCATAATTACAATTTTCTTTTGAACAATTACAATTTCTTAAAAAATGTTTTAACAAACCTCTTCAATAATCATAATAATAATAATAATTTAATTTTAAAATCATGGCCAAGATATACACAAAATTGATATATAAGACTCCTTTGTTTGTGGGATAACAATCCCTATTCTGCACAATGATTTGACTGGTAAAGTCTATAAAGATGTACATACTATACCCCCTCTAATTTTAACTTGTAATGACTTAAAAGAAAACACATATTCTTAACTTTTACATCTAAACTTTAAATATTAAACAAAAAAACAATATACTAATACCTAACTTCACTTTTCTTGAAATTAAATAAATTCAAACCTTTTACAAAATAATTCCTTACCAATTCCCAACATTAAAAATTTTCACTTATTCTCATAATCTTCAACTTTCACTTATACTTTCATAATCTTATACAACCCCAAAACTTTTCAACTCTACTTTCATAATTTTCAAGAGCTATATATACTTTCACAAACCTTTGTGTGTCAAAATTATATTAACACTTTTCCATTTTATGTCAATTTTGTCAAAATGATATTAACACTTCGCCATTTTATGTCAAATGAAAATTGAGAATGTAGATATAGAGAAAGTGCATGACATACAAATTTGTCTCACTTTGACCTCGGACTTTGAAAGCTTTATAGATCACCAACATCATCAAAAATACTAAATTAGATCACCAACAACATCAAAAATACTAAATTGAGATCACCAAAATGGTTTCATTTATTAATGAATATAGTCAAAGATATTAGCCCATAATTCTATTACCGAATAGAATGTCTTTCGCATTTCTTTTCCTAAGAAGTTGCCACTATTGTTTGTGAAGTTGTCACCAGTGCAACGCCCAAGCCACAGATGTATTGGTGTTCAAAATATAATAATTGATATATTTACCAAGCATATACTATACATTACAACGCATGTGTATGTGTATTTGTGATTTACCATGGTGTTTTATCCCATTTGAAGAGCTATTTCATGTTGACTATGAAGAACAGTTTAAACCTTTCGATTCTAGATATCAAATCCAATGTCCCCTTTGTGGATTCAAACCTTGATTTCAACCACATCCTTTCCCACACCCAGAGTGTAAGCAACATACAATAAGCACCCATAGATGGCAATCTTTAAACCTTACAATCAATGTTATATCATTCCCACCAAGTATGCTAAACTCCTTGAACTTTTGCAACGCCTTGCCACATATGCTTCGGCCCGCCAAACTCAGATCCACATTTGTCATTAATAGCTCAGGCCCTTAGGGATACATTGATCATGGTATACGGAAGCTTTCACAATATCTCACCTCTTCTCAAGCTGGATCGATCTGAAGAGTGCATCATCCCATGCTCATGTGGATTCTTTTTCTCTAAAACCACGTCTCCACCATGTTTGAATATGTATGCAAAAGGCCATCAATGATATTATTATTAGCATTGGAGGAGCTCTTCGATATCCCCTATTCCATTTGCCTACTAGAACAATAGTTGATCGTGTGACAAAATTTGCAACAAATATAAGTGGCATTCTGTAATATAGTTGACCGTGTGACAGAATTTGCAACAAATATAAGTGGAAATCTATAATAGGATAAAAATCTTCTGAAAAAATATGTAATAGGATAAAAAGGAAAAAACACTTGCAGGTTGTAATTGGCTTTCGACAGACGACGATGGTCGATGGGAGACGTCTTGAAAAGTGTAACTAGGATCGGTCTTCATATTGACTATGTACTTACGTGTTTATGTAAAGAAGAAGACAGATAATAAAATATGATTTTGGCATGCTTGCCTCATGGATTTCATGAGCAAGGTTTTATTTTAGGTCAATAGACTTCTTCCTGATGTCTATTAGGATTTGTCTTTTGTTTATAAATGTAATTAAGAGACATGTATATGAAGAGTCTAGTCAAAAGACTATGCCTCAAGACCTTGTCATTTAACCAAGAAGAAATGGCTCAATACAGCCCTAAAGTCAACCTCCTTAACGCTGGAAGATCAGCCCTACAAGTCCACCTAAAAGCAGTGGTAAAAGTCGGCCTACAAATAGTTAGTGAGGTCAGCCCAAAACCTAAAAGAAGCACTCTATATATAGGACTGTTTGCGGCTCATTTGACAAGACAAATTGCGGATTAGTCTAAAGGAGAAAGTGCGGATAAGTTTAGGTAATCTTCGGTGGTACATATCTGAAGTAAAAGCAAGAACAGGGTTGTAACAAGTGTAAGAAAAAGGAGCCAAAGTAAATGCGAGAACAAGACAAGCTCTGAGATTTAGTGTGAGTATTTCAGGAATAAGTAAAGGACGAAAAGAGCAGAACAGAATTGCGGATTGAAGCCTAGAAGGACAGATCATCAAGAAGGTAACTCGGTTAAAAGGGATTTGTTATATATGTGAAATTGCAGGGTCATTCTTTGGTGTGAAAGAAGGACATAGTTACAGCAACGTGCGAAGTAAGGTTAGGGTTGCTTCAGTGAAGTATACAATACATGAAAGAGGTATCTATACATTGTGAAGAAGGCATGTCATGAGTACGATCTAGGGATGCATGTAAAGAATAGGTACAGAAATATGTACCTCTATCTTGGATGTAAAAGTTAGATAAGAAGAAGCCAAGGTAAAGGAGAAATTGAAGACTAGAGACCGAGCTCTCTAACGCTGGTGCAGACCGGTGCAGGAAGGTACAGGAAAGAAGGATCAGCTCAAGGAGTCATTGACGAAGCAGTGACAAGATCTTGAAGGCATATAAAGGTTAAGGGTCTGTGTCATGGTCATGGTACTTGTCATCTGAAAGTCTATAAGAAGAATTTCTTGTGAGTTTTCCTCTCCAAGAGGGAGAGGCTTTGGCCTTGGCTTGAAGAGCCTAAATTTGTGTCTCTTCTATTTTTGATAATTGACTTGATGAAAGATATAATAAGCTAAAGAAGAGAAGACATAAGTAAGAAGAATAAGCTCACAAGTAATTATTGGGAAAAGAATTTGAATTAATCATTGCCCCTCACCAATATATTGTGCATCCCTATATAGTCCAAGTGCATCCACCGATTTCAAGAAAGTTGTTCCATTCAAGGAAGACACCATGAAATTGGTTAAGTGGGTGGCATGTTGGATCTGTCCATCCATTAGAAACAATACTATTAAAATTTGGCAACTCAAGAATGAATTTCTCCTAGAAGAAATCATATATTTCAGTTTTGTTTGAACTTCCTATGAATAAAATTTCATTGTTAATCATTCTAATATGACTTTCCAAAAATACTATGTCACATCTCAATTTGGAAGTGACTTTCCAAAAATAATAAGCCACATCTCAATTTGGAAGTGACTTTCCAAACATAAAAAGTCACAAGGATGATCTCCACATATGGAATCCACTTTGAAATCAAATCAATCACAATTATACAAGTCAAGAATTAATATTTTTACCCTTACTAGTATTATTATTATTATGATACAATTATTTGTAAAATAATCTGAAGTCATTCACCTTTAATGAATTAATAAAAATAAATTCTCTCATGAAATATGTAAATTAAATTGAGAATCCCTTACTTGGAAAATTGAACCTCTCCCTTGGAATAAAATAGTAACTCCACACTTACAAGAATGTAACTCTCCCTCACTAATTCAATGTATGGAAAAAGTGTAACTCCTCATTAAATACCCGTGCTTTTAATGATTACGAGATTTCTCTTCTTTGATAATTACTTGTGATGTACTTTAAACTTCCTTCTCAAATCTTGTCTTTGATAGATTATTACTATGTTCTTCTCATCAAGTCAATTATCAAATACACAAGAGACACAGTATGTAGGCTTGAAAACTAGGTCCAAAACCTCTCAGTCTTTGAGAGGAAAACCTGATCAAAAATTCTTCTTATAGATCTTCAATTCACGAGTACCAAGACCATGACAAATACCCTTGACACAAGTATCCTCCCAAGACCCTTGTCACTAGATTTCGATGCTCTTCTCGGCTGCTTCTTTCGATCCTCCTTTTCTGCACTGCACTGCACCTTCGACTACACTAAAGAAACTCGGTCGCTATGCTTCGATGCTCCTAGACAAGTGCTTTCACTTGGCTTCCTTTGATCTTTACCTCGGCTTCCTTGAGTCCTCTTCTCAATGTTCTTTCTCCACCCTTTATAGGTCACTTCATACCCAAGACCAAAGTCTTTAGATGCTGCAACAGGCCTCAACCTTTTTTGAGATATGTGAGAAAGATATGTAGACCCAAGACTGAACCACATTGACCTTATCACTTCGCTGACCTGCCTTCTTCTTCGCACTCCTTGCAGTTCCTTATATTTGCACTTATATCTGAAATTGTGACCGAACTGAATGCTCCTAAAAGAGGTCGAGTGGTGCTACTTATATAAGTTTTCTTCTTGTCTATTAGGCCAACATGATCTTTGGAGGAGAGTCGACTTCTTTGTGGAGGACCCTCATTAGATTTAGGCAGACTTGCAGAGGCCTAGTGACAGGGTCTTGGAGGATTGCTTTTACATAGACAAATGTATCCTTTTACAAAGTGTAACATGACTTCATTTACATGACAATGACTCTATTATTTTTATGACAGGATGACAAATTCCTAGAGACTCTAAAATGAGAGTCTTTGACCTAAAAATAAAATCTCTTGCTCATGAAACCTGTGATGCAAGCAATACATTAAATTCATTTTATTTTTCTTTGTCTCTTCTTACATAAAATCATAATTACATTTCATTATGAAGACCGAACCTAGTTACACTTTTCAACAGTAACTCCCTCATTCAATTCAATTTGTAACTCTCACCAAATATTCTTTCATGTCTAAGTGTAACTCTCTCTCTCCTTAATTCGAATTGTAACTCGTTAAGACATGTGTACCTCTCTATTATTAGGATGAGTTATATCTCTCCTCAAGTAAGTCCTCCCTCATGGATTTCAATTCTCCTATTATTAGCTCAAGGCATGAATTAATTTTGTAACTCCTCTCTTTTCTCATCTATATACACAAGAGCAAGTGAGAGTTGTGTGTAACATGTTCATTTTGTTGAGTGTGTGCGAGAGAAGTGTGAGAGCAAGTGAAGAGTAAGAGCAAGAGAAGAGTTGGAGCAAGTGTTAAGGACAAGGTATGATCAAGAAGAAGAGGAGATCTTCAAGAAAAGAGCAAGAGCACTTCAGCTGCATGATATGATCAAGAGGAGAAGGATATCTTCAAGCAAAGAGCAAGAGAACTTATGTGTGTGTGTATGTGTACTTTGTTGAACAATCGAAGAAAGCCAATAGAAGAAGAATCATTTGGGGTTCCCCCTTGTGGGTTTTGCCCTGGTCATTGGACCAAACTCTCAGTGTCTCATATTTGTGTTTGGTTGTCTTCATATGATCCTTAAGTTATGTTCTATCTACAATTGTTGCTCTGAAAAGTTGTGAAGAAGAAATATGCATTATAAGTAATTGTAACAACATAGAACATTCAATTTCTGCAAATTACATTTAGTTTTCTGCAAAGTACATTCCACTTTCTCCAAAATACATTCAATTTTCTACAAAGTACATTCAGTTTCATTCGGTTTTTTGCAAAGTACATTCAATTTTTTGTAAGTACATTCAGTTTTCTGCATAAGACTTTCATATTTTAACATGGTATCAGAGCCTTGGTGAAGACAAGTCCAAGGAGATCATAGATCACATGAAGAGACCTCACTTGCTGCCAAATTTTTCTGATTAAATGACTTCGTCCTACTTCAAGATAGAGGAAAAGTTGAATGATGCTTCAACCTTTGGTCCATGGAAAGCAAGGGTAGATATCACTCTTAAAAAACACAAAGTTTCAGAGTATTTTGAAGACACAGTAACTGATCCACCAGAGAATAAGTGTTGTTGTCAAATCCAAATATAAAAATGGTGGAATCAAAGATAGAAAAATTATCCATTATTCTCCTAGTGATCATCTCATTACTTATGTTTCTGGTTTGAAGAAAGCTAAAGAAATGTATGACAAACTAATTGACATGTTTGCAATTAGTAACTTGAACTAGATTATTTTCTTGAACAATCAGTTGAAGGACATCAAGATGAATAGAGGAGAGACGGTTCAAGCATACTTCTTAAGAATTACCAAAATCAGAAATCAACTATCAACAGTTGGTGAAGTTGTACCCGACAAAGAAATGGTGTTGATTGCGCTGAAGGCCTTCTCTTGTTTGGGAGACTTTTATCACTACTATTAGCAATATCAACACTATACCCACATTTGATGAGCTCCTGGGAAAGTGTATTCAAGAGGAGGCCAGAATGATCTCCAGAGAGAGAATTTCACATCATGAAGAAGGAGAACCTACTGCATTTTCAGCCTATGACAAGAAAAAAGAAAGGTAATAAAAAGAAATTTGATTTCAAATCAAATAAACGGAATCTAGACATGTCAAAAGTTAGATGTTTTAACTGTCAAAAGCATGGTCACTTTGCTCGTGACCGTAAAAAAAGAAGAGAACCTAGATTCAAAAATGAATTTGATTATAGAAAAGACACTTTTGAAAATCAAATAAAAGGTCGTCCTAAGAAAACAAGAAATCAAAGGTTTAGAAATAACGCAGCAGAAACTCAATTAGAATATTTTCTTGTTTCTACTCTTTCCAGTTTTTCTTTTGGAGATTCATTTGATAGTTGGTTAATTGATAGTGGTGCTTCCAAACACTTTATTGGTTACACAAAAGCACTCTCTAATCTAGTTGAGAGGGAGACTAATTTAAAAGTTATCCTTGGAGACAATTCTACTCACCAAGTTAAAGGTTATGGTTCAGATTCATTTCAATTAGATGATGGAAAATCTATTTTTCTACAAGAAGCTCTGAATGTACCAAGTTTGAAAAATAATCTTGTATCCATATCTGCTCTAGAAAATAAAGGAATGAAAGGTGTTTTTATTAATAGAAAAGTTCTAACTTGGCCTTTGAACTCAAGTATGAGAGAAGTCGTCACTATTGGATCAAGATGTGAAGGGATTTACAAAGTCAATGGTAAACTCATTCATGCACTGGTCCATGATCCCGATCTTTAGTGTGAGCTATGGCAGAGAAGATTTTCCGACCTACACTACAAAGCCTTACCTCATATAAGGTAGATGGTTTCTGGAATGTCTGAGATCAGAATGGATCATGAAGGAGTTTTCCTAGGATGTGCAAGTGAAAAAAATATAAAGGGACCATTCCCTTCAAGCAAAATAAAAACTAGTCAAGTACTTCAAATCATACATTCTGATTTATGTGGACATATGCTTGTTACTACTCTTCGTGGCTACTTATATTTCATAATTTTTCTCGCAAGACATGGATATTCTTTTTCAAAAAGAAAGTGGAAGCATTTCACATGTTCAAAGATTTTAATGCTCTGATTGAAAATCACACTGGAAATTTGATCAAATCTTTCAGATCTTATAATGGGGAAGTGTTCACCACCATTGATATTAATGATCTTTGCAAAGATGTCAGAATAAAAAAAGAAGCCCTTGTGTCGTACAATCTATTAGAAAATCAAAATAGCAGAAAGATTTTTTTATTCTTGATAATTACTTGTGATGTTCTTATAATCTTATTATCTTTGTGTACACCTTTTATCTTAATTCATCAAGCAATTACTAGAATAGTAGCACAAGGATCAAGTACACCAGATATAGGTGGACAGCTAGGGAAAAACCCCACTCTGGGGGATAACCCAGTCAAGAATTTTTCCTTCAATAGTTTTCCTGAGATAATCCAAGACTCTAGACTTAGACAAAGACTTCCTCCACACCAAGTCAGCTCTCTCAGACTTTCGACCTTGCAGCAACAGTAGCAATGCTATGATGCAACACTTATCTTCGACCTAATAACTTTGATCTTAATGCAATGACTTTGATCATGATGAAATGACTTCAATATTGAAACAAATCCTTCACTTGAGGCAGCAAAAGTTGGCAGCAGCAACTTCGATGTAGACAAAAATACTTCGCTTTTCTGAAGGAGCCCACACATGAGAGAGAGAGAGAGTCCAAAACTTCGATTTTTTCCTATTCCTTCTTCATCTCTAACCTCACACTTCTTTTAGCCCTTCTTCCTTATTTCGCACTTTTTCCAGTTCTACTAGTGATATCGAACTTGTGTTCGAGTGATGCCTTCAAATGAATCGAACTCCTTCCATATATACCCTTTTGGTGAGTCGAATGGATATTCTTGATGCTGACTTGGTGTGGGGGTGACATAATTCGTTTTTTACTCAAGAATAATCCTTTTTACATGATTCAAAAGTCCAAGACGAGTCTCTTTCAATGCAAAATGACTATATTGACTCAAAATAAATCTTAGAAGTCCTCAATGGGGGCTTTGACCTAAAACATGATGACCCAAGCATGAAACCCATGCTTTAATAAGTCATTTTAACATTAATAAAATTTTCTTTCATTCTTTTCATAAGTACATTACATAATGACTCAAATACATATATGAAGACCGAATCAACTTACATTCTTCAACACTCCCTCTTAACTAGGGAGGTATTCATAACAAGCACAAGCAAGATCTCAAACTATATGAACTATGAATAATTTAGGCACCGCAATGCCATGGACTAGATTCCTGGCTAGGGCAATTTATCCAAGGTGGGACTAAGATGGACTAAAGCTTTCATCCTCTTTAGGTATCATCAGGCTTACTTACTAACCATCAACCTAGGGATCTATGTGTGTATTTGAGGTCAAATCTCTATGACCAATTCCAAGCTTCTTATCATACATCCAAGCAATGTGTCAGTTACAAAGCCTCAACGCTCCTGATTATTCCAATATCCCCCTTGACTAAATAGATCAAGACAACAAATCTCTCCCGATCAACTTGATCGATAACAATTATGTAAAACATACTATCAAACCTCTAAGAGATTTTCCTGAACAGACATAACCCCAATTAGTAATAAACTTTCAAATGTACATAAGCACAAAACTCTGGGGTCTTTTAGTTATATTGATGTTGCTTTCCACAGTAGGACTTCCAAACGAATCTTTGACAGAAGATTCTTCAACCATACATCTTCCTTTCCTACTACACATGCAACAACATATTCTACAACCAACACCTTAAGATGCATTCTCCAATTTCTTCTTTCAACGTATTCATCATGACTATCCCTCCCTCTCAGTCTTAGGGAGATTTCTTCTATCCAGGCTCCTTCTTAACTTAAGGAGGTCGATTTCAATGACATTGGAGAATCTTTCAAGGCTTCCATCCTTGACCATCATTATTTATATATCTTCTTTCATCATGTTTATCATGTCAACTTTACTTATGGACATCTCCACTAGCTGAAGATTATGTACCTGCACAGCTTAAATAGCAAGTACAACCCAATCTATAGAAACCAGAAGTTAATCATATCAAAGTCACATGATAATGGAAGCACTAAACATAGATAGCAAGCACAACCCAATCTATAGAAACAAGAAGTTAATCATATCAAAGTCACATGATAGTGGAAGCACTAAACTTTATAAATATAATCAGCAAGAGACTTTACTTCAATATTTCAACTTCTTGCCCAGGTTTTGTTACAAACCCTAAATCACATCAACAACTCAATAAAGATATCAATCTCATTATATCCAGGATGAATTCTTTTATATAGAAATCCCTACAAACAATCCAAACAAGTATAACAATATATCTAACAACTTTTAGAATTCATATCCTAGACTTCCCACTAGGATTTAGTGCAAACCAAAGTCACAAGACACGTCCCTCAGGTTCTCGTGTCCTGAATTTCACATGTCGGACACGAAACGTGCCCTATATTGTCGAAAATGTTTTTTTCGTGTCGCCCAATCCAGACATATGTTTTGGATGTTACGAAAATGTGCCCTTAAGTTTTTGGCTCTTAGGACACATGTCCCACGAAAAGTGACATATAAAACTAGCGACATGGTTTATTTTTGGGTTTATTTTGTCATTGTTCGTCGTCGAAGTTGAGTTTGCTCACCACCGAAATTGAATTTGTTGTGTAGTGTGAGGAATTTTGTCAGATTCAAGCGCAGTGCTCACAACTTCACATTGAGAGTGCAGTTCACAAGTTCTTCTAAATTTCTAGTTTTATTTTATTAATCATGATATTTCTAAATTTCTAGTTAGTAGTTTCTTATGTGCTTCAACAATTGTTAATAACATGAACAATGAACTGTGAACATCATTGATGTAGTAAATTAATAAACTAAGGAGTAAATTACTAAATACTAAATACTAAAAAGATATCATCATAATTCATATCTGTAGATATTCTAATTTCTAAAAAATATGGATCAAGCACTATATTTCTGTATTTTTTTAATATTATGTGTGTGTGTGTGTGTATATATATATATATAGTGTCCCTCGTGTCATGTTTTCGGGGTCATTGTGTCTCATGTCGAATACTCGTATTCACGTGTCCTTTGTGTCTCGTGTCCTTGTGTCATGTGACTTAGGTGCAAACCCTAGATTTCATAAACGAGCCTTTAAGCTTCAACAATCAAAACCAATCACAGCTCAATTTTAGACTTGACATCATATACAAGAGAATTGAGCTTCTACTAAGCATTAGTTACAAAACCCGAGAATTCACTATCATCGTAGATTATCAAACTTCGACTAGGGCTTAGTTCCAAACCCTAGGATTCATGACCACCAATAATTAGGTCAAAAAATATATCTAGGATTACATCATCATGCAGAAGTATAAGTTAGTCAAACCCAATGATACAAACACACTCAGACATCTAACATATTTGATTAGATGGACAAACATATACATAGGGATTCATTCTTAAGACATTACAAGGGTCTTGCTCATAAACACTACCAAACCCTAAATATATAGGGGTTTAATACATATCATAGCAAACCCTAATTTATCAAAACCTCAAAGGTTTGGGATTTCATATAGCACCATACAACCCTAACAGGTTAGGGTTTCCATAACCATATCAAAACTACAAAAATCAGAACATCAAAAACAACATTTTTCACCAATAACCCTAAGTAGGCTAGGCTTTCACATATGATCATCGACATACCCTTAAGTTAGGGTTTTCCAGAGAACTTTTATAAGAATAATCAAAGATGTGAGGAGGGTAGATTTATCTAAAGATGAATCACCCAATCAAGAATCTTTATGATTCAAGAAAGCTAGACACAACAATGTTAGTAATGTAGGATATCGAAAAGAATGAATATACTTTTATCATGAAGAGATCAAAGCTTTATAGTATAAGGCATATCTTTGTTACTTGACAAACCTTATAATTCTAAAGCATTGTCTTGTGAAGCTTTCTATCATAATCCTCGAGTATACAATAAGCCTTTTACTAATCAAGAAAATAGAAATAGAAATGTGATTAGTATTTAATATAAACAAACCTAGATAAGTAAGGGAAACCAAAACTGAAAAGGAGTTAGATACTTATCTTTTGGAAGTTTGTGAGGGCTCCCTCCAAGCTTGAGGCATACCTATAACCTTATAAAAACAATTCAAAAATGTCTTTCCAAAAGTATGTTAAACCTACAAATACTAAAAATCAAAAATACGAAGTGAAATAACTAAGGCTTAGAGCAAAGGACTTAGTAGTGCAAGTTCCTTATATCTGATTCTTCAGCTTTATCCTTCTTGGGAGATGCTTCTTCTGCATTGGCTTGGTCCCTTTCCCTTTTCTTATTCTTTGGATTGTCAGGACAGTCACTTCTATAGTGACCCATTTTGTGACATTGGTAGCATTCTATTTTGGACATGTCTACCTTTCTTATTAGTCCTCTTGACTTCTTGAAGTTACCATTCTTCTTAAGAGTGGTGTAGGCATTTGAAACTGTGTGATTCTCATTTCCTCTTGGCTGCAGGGATTCCATAATTCTTCAAATGTGGGAGATTCTTTCCAACTGTTCATTCCTGAAGCAAAAGCACTCCAAGTTAGTGGCAACCCCAATAATGCAGTGATCACTAGTTCTTTTTCTGGTACAATTTCATCTATGGCTAGAAGGTCATCTCTAATTCTAGCTATCGTTACAAAGAAGGAAGTCAAAGTGTCATCTTTAGTCATTTTTGTAGTTCTTAACTCATTCTTCAAACTTGCCACTTGACCAATGTTCTTGATAGTGAACAACTTTGACAAAGCCTCATACATTTCTTGAGCATGGTCAATGTTGCATATATATGGGACAAGATTGTCCTTTATGCCTTCTACCATTAGTGTCATGACCAATATTTCTAACACTCTGAACTTTACCTTATGTACATCATTGGATTCTTCAATAGGCTTCTTTATTTTCCCTTTAACCAAATCCAATACTTTGTTCTTTTCAAGAATGAGGTCAATTCTCTTTTTCCATGACCTATAATTTGATGCTCCTTCTAATTTGTACTTTCCCTTTATTGTGTTGGACATTGTCCTAGAAGATAGTAAGATTTTTCCTTTAAAAGGTCTCCATTTATGATTCCTTGATCAACTTCTTTAGATTCCTTTTTTTCAATAGATTCTTAAGCTTCCTTTTCCTTATTTCTTCACCAAAGCTCTGAAACCATGTTATAAAATCAGAAAGGTAGAAAGATTTTCTTATTCTTCACAATTACTTGTGATGTTCTTATAATCTTATTATCTTTGTGTTCTACTTTTATCTTAATTCATCAATTAATTACCAAAATAGTAGCACAAGGATCAAGCACACCAGATATAGGCAGACAGTCAGAGCAAAACCCCACTCTAGGGGAAAACCTAGTCAAGAATTCTTCCCTCAATAGTTTTCCAGAGATAATCCAAGATTCTAGACTTAGACAAAGACTTCCTCCACACCAAGTCATCTCTCTCAGAATTTCGATCTTGCAGCAACAACAGCAGCATTATGATGCAGCACTTACCTTCGACCTAATAACTTCAATCTTGATGCAATGACTTCGATCTTGAAACAACTCCTTCACTTGAGGCAGCAAAAACTGGCAACAGCAACCTCGACTTAATAGTGGGAACTTTGATCTAGCAGCAACTGGAAGCAACTAGCAACAACTTCGATATAGACAAAAATACTACGATCTTCTAGAGGAGCCCACACGTGAGAGAGAGATAGAGTCCAAAACATTAATTTTTTACTATTCCTTCTACTTCTCCAACCTTGCACTTCTTTTAGCCCTTCTTCCCTATTTCGCACTTTTTCCAGTCCTTCTTGTGATATCGAACTTGTGTGAGAGTGATGCATTCAAATTAATCGAACTTCTTCAATATAACCCTTTCGGTGAGGTCGAATTGATATTCTTAAGGCCGACTTGATTTCCTTGAGGCCGATTTGGTGTGAGGGTGACATAATTCATTTTTTACTCAAAAATAATCCTTTTTACAATATTCAAAACCCCAACAAGGGTCTCTTTAAATGTTCAATGACTCTACTGACTCATAAGAAATCCTAGAAATCCTCAATGGGGACTTTGATCTATAACATCATGACCCAAGCATGAAACCCATACTTTAATAAGTCATTTTAACAATAGTAAAAATTTATTTTCACTCTTTTGATAAGTACATTACATAATGACTCAAATACATATATGAAGACCAAACCTAGTTACATTCTTCAACGCTCAATCTTAACTAGGGAGGTATTCATAACAACTACAAGGAAGATCTCAAACTATATGAACTATGAAAAATTTAGGCAACTCAATGCCATGGACTAGATTCCTAACTAAGGCAATCTATCAAAGGTTTCTCATCAGTTTAGGCACCACAATGTCATGGACTAGATTCCCAACCAGGGCAATATATCCAAGGTTTCTCATCAGTTTAGGCACCGCAATGCCATGGACTAGATTCCGAACCAGGGAAATCTATCCAATGTGGGACTAAGATGGACTAAAGCTTTCAGCCTCTTTAGGTACTATTAATTTTACTTACTAACCATCAACCCAGGGATCTAGGTGTGTATTCGAGGTAAGAGCTCTATGACCAACACCACCCCCCTATCATACATCCAGGCAATGTGTCACTTACAAAGCCTCAACACTCTCAATTATTCCAATCGGTAGCAAATCCACCTTGATTAAATAGATCAACACAACAAATCTCTCCCGGTCAACTTGATCGATAAAAACATGTAAAAAATACTATCAAGCCTCCAAGAGATTTTCCTGTACAGATATAACCCCAATTAGTAACAAACTTTCAAATGTACATAAGTAAGCACAAATCGCTAGGGTCTTTCAGTTATCTTGATGTTGCTTTCCACAGTAGGACTTCCAAACGAATCTTTGACAAAAGATTCTTCAACCATACATCTTCCTTTCCTACAACACATGCAACAACATATTCGACAACCAACACCTTAAAATGCATTCTCCAATTTCTTCTTTCAAGGTATTCATCATGACTATAATATGCCCTCCCTCTTAGTCTTAGGGAGATTTCTTCTATCCAAGTTCCCTCTTAACTTAGGGAGATCAATTTTTATGACATTGGAGAATCTTTCATGGCTTCCATCCTTGACCATCTATTTATATATCTTCGTTCATCATGCTTTTCATGTCAACTTTACTTACAAACATCTTCACCATCTGAAAATTATATACCTACACAACTTCAATAGCAAGTACTACCTAATCTATAGAAACCTGAAGTTAATCATATCAAACTCACATAATAATGGAAGCACTAAACTTTATAAATATAATCAGCAAGAGACTTTACTTCAACATTTCAACTTCTTGCCCAAGTTTTCTCACAAACCCTAAATCACATCAACATCTCAATCAAGATATCAATCTCACAATATCTAGGACGAACCCTAGAAAAAATTCAAATAAGTATAACAATGCATCTAACAACTTTTAGAATTTATATGTCAGACTTCCCACTAGGATTTAGTGCAAACCCTAGATTTCATACATGAGGACGAACCCTAGAAAAAATTCAAACAAGTATAAAAATGCATCTAACAACTTTTAGAATTTATATGTCAGACTTCCCACTAGGATTTAGTGCAAACCCTAGATTTCATACATGAGCCTTTAAGCTTCAACAATCAAAACCAATCACAGCTCAATTCCAGACATGACATCATATATTAGAGAGTTGAGCTTCTACTAAGGTTTAGTTAAAAAACCCTCGAGTTCACTATCATCCTAGATTATCAAACTTCAACTAGGGCTTAGTTCCAAACCCTAGGACTTATGACCACCAATAATTAGGTCAGCACATATATCTAGGATTACATTATCATGCACAAGTATAAGTTAGTCAAACCCAATGATGCAAACATATTCAGACATCTAACATATTTGATTAGATGGACAAACATATACCTAGGGATTCATTCCTAGGACATTATAAGGGTCTTGCTCATAAACCCTACCAAACCCTAAAGATTTAGGGTTTTAATACATAACAAAGCAAACCCTAATTTATCAAAACCTCAAAGGTTTGGGATTTCAGATAGCACCATAAACCCTAACAGGTTAGGGTTTTCATAACAATATCAAAACCCCAAGCATGAAAACATCAAAAACAACATTTTTCACCAATAACCCTAATTAGGCTACGGTTTCACATATTATCTTAGGCATACCCTTAGGTTAGGGTTTTCCAAAGAACCTTTATAAGAATAATCAAATATGTGAGGAGGGTAGATTTATCTAATGATGAACCACCCAATCAATAATCTTTATGATTCAAGAAAGCTAGACACAATAATGTTAGTAATGTAGAATATCAAAAAGAAATATACTCTTATCATGAAGTGATCAAAGCTTTATAGTTTAAGGCATACCTTTGTTACTTGACAAACCTTATAATTCCAGTTTTGTCTCGTGAATCTTTCTTTCATAATCTTTGAGTATACATGAAGCCTTTTCCTAATCAAGAAAATAGAAATGTGATTAGTATTTAAAATAAACAAACTTAAATAAGTAAGGGAAACCAAAACTGAAACAGAGTAAGATACTTATCTTTTGGAAGTTGGTGAGGGCTCCCTCCAAGCTTGAGGGATACCTATAACCTTATAAAAACAATTCAAAAATGTTTTTCCAAAAGTACGTTAAACCTACAAATACTAAAAATCAAAAATACAAAGTGAAATAACTAAGGCTTAGAGCAAAGGACTTAGTAGTGCAAGTCCTTTATATTTGATTCTTCAACTTTATTCTTCTTGGGAGATGCTTCTTCAGAAACATTGCCCTGGTCCCTTTCCCTTTTCTTATTCTTTGAATTGTCAAGACAATCACTTCTATATTGACCCATTTTGTGACATTGGTAGCATTATATTTTGGACATGTCTACATTTCTTCTTGGTTCTATTGACTTCTTGATGTTTCCTTTCTTATGATGAGCAGTGTAGGCATTTGAAACTTCTTCATTGTTGGATACTAGTGTGATTCTCATTTCCACTTAGTTGCAAGCATTCCATAATTCTTCAAATGTGGGAGTTTCTTTCCAACTGTTCAACCCTGAAGCAAAAGCACTCCAAGTTGGTGGCAACCCCAATAATGCAGTTATCACTAGACGTGTGTCTGGTACAATTTCATCTATGGCTAGAAGGTCATCTCTAATTCTAGCTATCCTTACAAAGAAGGAAGTCACAGTGTCATATTTAGTCATTTTTGAAGTTCTTAGCTCATTCTTCAAACTTGCCACTTGACCAATGTTCTTGATAGAGAACAGCGTTGACAAATCCTCATACATTTCTTGAGCATAGTCAATGTTGGATATATATATGGGACAAGATTGTCCATTATGCCTTCTACGATTAGTGTAATGGCCAATACTTCTGACTCTCTAAATTTTACCTTATCTACATCACTGGATTCTTCAATAGGCTTCTTTATTTTCCCTTTAACCAAATCCAACACTTTGCTCTTTTTAAGAATGAGGTCAATTCTCTTTTTCCATGACCTATAATTTGATGCTCTTTTTCCAATTGTCCTTGAAGGTAGTAAGTTTTTTCCTTTAAAAGTTCTCCTTCTATGATTCCTTGATCAACTTCTTCAAATTCCTTTCTTTCAATAGATCCTTGCCCTTTTTTTCTTTCTTCACCAAAGCTCTGAAACCATGTTAGAATATCAGAAAGGCACAAAGATTTTCTTATTCTTGATAATTACTTGTGATGTTCTTATAACCTTATTATCTTTGTGTTCTCCTTTTATCTTAATTCCTCAAGCAATTACCAAAATAGTAGCACGAGGATCAAGTACACCAGATATAGGCAGACAGCCAGGGAAAAACCCCACTCTAGGGGAAAACCCATTCAAGAATTCTTCCTTCAATAGTTTTCCTGAGATAATCCAAGACTCTAGACTTAGACAAATACTTCCCCCACACCAACTCAACTCTCTCAGAATTTCGACATTGTAGCTGCAGCTGCAGCACTATGGTGCAGCACTTATCTTTGACCTAATAACTTCAATCTTGATGCAATGACTTCAATCTTGAAACAACTCCTTCACTTGAGGCAGCAAAAACTGGCAGCAGCAACTCCGACTTAATAGTGGCAACTTCGATCTGGCAGCAACTGGAAGCAACTAGCACTAACTAGCAGCAAGAACTTCAATATAGACAAAAAGACTTTGATCTTCTAGAGAAGCCCGCACGTGAGAGAGAGAGAGAGTCCAAAACTTTGATTTTTTCCTATTCCTTCTTCTCCAACCTCACACTTCTTTTAGCCCTTCTTCCCTATTTCGCACTTTTTCCAGTTCTTCTTGTGATATCAAACTTGTGTGACAGTAATGCCTTCAAATGAATCGAACTGCTTCAATATATACCCTTCTGGTGAGGTTGAATTTATCTTCTTGAGGCCGACATGATTTCCTTGAGGCTGACTTGGTGTGGGGGTGACATAATTCATTTTTGACTCAAAAATAATCCTTTTTACATGATTCAAAAGCCCAAGAAGGGTCTCTTTAAATGTACAATGACTCTATTGATTCAAAATAAATACTAGAAGTCCTCAATGGGAACTTTGACCTAAAACATGATGACCCAAGCATGAAACCCATGCTTTAATAAGTCATTGTAACAATAGTAAAATTTTATTTTCATTCTTTTGATGAGTACATTACATAATGACTCAAATACATATATGAAGACTAAACCTAGTTACATTCTTCAACACAATCCACAGCAAAATGTTGTGGCTGAGAGGAAGAATAGAACCATTATGGAAGTAGTAAGAGCCAAGTTGCATGATCAAAAGCTACAAAAGTTTCTATGGGGAGAAGCTGCAAATATTGCAGTTTATGTGCAAAACATAACTCCTCATTAGGCCTTAAACAATAAGACTCCTGAAGAAGTCTTCACTGGTAAAAGGTCTGAGGTGTGTCATTTGAGAATCTTTGGTTCTCTTGTATACTTCCATGTGCCAAAAGAGAAAAGGAAAAGGTACATTTGTTGCTTATTGTGATAATTCAAAAGCTTATAGAATTTATGTACCTGGTCAAACAGCTATAGAGTTTAGGGGATACGTAACATTTGATGAAGATGCAGCGCTTAGAAAAGCAAGAGACTCTCCTCCTCCTACCATTGCTGAAAGACAATTTGTTAATGAAAAAGAAGTTGTATCTGACTCCTCTTGCCATTGCTGAAAGACAAGTTGTTAATGAAAAAGAAGTTTTATCTGAGGCTGAACCGAAACCTGAGAATGAGCTTTTTGATAATACAATGAGTTCCATGGATCCTCTAAATCCTCCACCTCATGATCCTCCTGCCAAAAAGAGAACACTACGGTTGCAAGATACCTTGCAAGATGTTGAACAACATGCTGCCCCAAGAGGAACCTTCAGAGAAAGTAAGAAGCCAAGCCAGTTTCAAGGGTATGTTGTGGCCATGAGCAACATCATTCAAGTATAACCATGCACATTTGAAGAAGTTGCAAAAGAGCAAGTCTGGAAAGATGCCATGACTGAAGAATTCAAGTCCATCATTGGGAATGATGTCTGGGAAGTGGTCACTAGACCTCAAGGTAAATTTGTTGTCACTTCCAAATGTTTAAGATTAAACACGGTGTTGATGGACGTATTGAAAAATATAAGGCTAAATTTTTAGCTAGAGGTTTCTCTGAAAAAGAGGGAATAGATTACGATGAGATTTTTAGCATGAGGCTTCTCTGCGCTGTCCTCTGAGTTGATCTTTGCCTTTTGTGTATTCTAGACCCCGGGATCATATCATCCCCTTGGCCTAAATTCCCCTCTCTTCAGCTGAAACACTTCTGAGAATTCTTAGCAAACCCGCCCTAGAATCTCAGGTTAGCTTCAGTACTCTGCCTCTGTATGTCTTTACAATTGACCCCAAGCCTTTCCTTTATACTTTTCTCGTTGGGAAACCAACAGCCATGATCAAATCTTGAATCAATGGCTAAGATTAAAAGAAAGCTTGATCCATGTGACTTAAGACAATTTCATCACATGTTTAATTAAATTTACTTTAATTATTTAGGTTCTCTAAGTTTTAAATTAGGAAATACATTAAAATAATTAATTAATTTAATATCTCCTAAACCAGATGAAATTTCCCAAATCCCTTTCCGGGTCTTGTAGATCAAGTGTACTCTAGTCCCTTCACAAAATTTGGGAAGCTAGAGCACAACTGAAACTACCCCAAATACACAAAATCTCAACAGTATCACTATATCCAAGATATGGTGCAGAGAGGAGTAGGGAGGCTCCATCATATCTCCACTGATGATCATATAGTTGACATTATTCTTCAGCAAATGAATCTTTACAAGGAATACATTGGCAGATATATTCAGAGAACACCTAAGACAAAAATTTCTGGACCCTCCGAAGATTTTCTAACACCTGGAAGACCCTCTGACTTCCTCTGTGTCTGTCTGTGTGTTTCTCTACGCAGTCCCTGCGTCGGACTGCGTCACTCTGCATGGGCTCTGCATGGGTTCACTGCATTGCAGCTCTGCGCTGCCTTTTGTGGCCCTCTGCGTCCCTCTGTCATTGTTAACTCCCTTTTCTCCTTCTACCTTTGCAACTCCGCCCTGCAACTCTCCCTCTGAAATCGAATTCAATTCCTTTATAATCGATCTCCTTCGGGTACTGAGTGTATGCCTAGCTTACCTTCCAAATGACCCTCAAGCCTTCATTTATAATCTTCTCATTGATGAATCAATGGCCCAGACTAGAAGTCTAATCAATGGCTAAGATTAAAACTTGACTTGATCTTCATTCTCTAGAAGATTCACACTCTGTCTTATTAACACCCTTGAATTATTTAAATTCCCTAAGTTTAGACTTAGGATCTCCATTAAAATAATTAATTATTTTAATAAGACATGAACCGAGTGGAATTTCCACAAACGATTTCTGGGTTCCTTAGAATATTGATGTTCAAGCTTGTCTTATATATATGTGTTCGCAATTATATTCAAAATCAACATCCAAAATACCAAATTAGTTGTAGAAGACATGAAAACATGCATATTTTTACATAAATCAAGATAGATATGGCATCCATTGTACATCAATGATTAATTATTCCAACATCAACCATCTAGAATCTAGATTCCTCTTCTCTTGTCTAGCCTTTGCCTCTACTTCGATTCTCTAGGGATATTAGTCAACATTTCCCAATTTTGATCAAATAACCTAATCTAAGCCGTATAATATGGTAGAGAAAGCTTAGCATGCTTGATCAATGAATGACTTGAGTGAAGGGTACATTTTTGCTAAGGCCATGAAAAAGGAGTTCAACAATCAACAACACCAACACTGAGGTACATACAGGGCTCAGGGCTCTTGATTAAATGCCAATCGCATGCCCTAATACATGATATAATCCAATGAAACACGACAATCCCATTGATCCTGAAAATTGTTAAGTTTGTTGAATTTTGAATGGGATATGAAATTCTATTTTCTCCATATGAAGTTTGATGAGGTTGGAACCACTCTCAAACATCCTCAGTCATTTCGCGGTAATGTTAAAAATTTAACTAAAAGGATGGTAATGAAAGATAAAGGAGAATGTCACTTTTACTTTAAGAATTTAACATTACTATTAGAAAACATTTAGGAAGCGTCTAGGGAGCATCAAGTGGCACCTTCGGAGTATTCAAAAAGCATAGTTCCTCACATAACAGTTCGAAATTTCCATAAGAAAAACAAAAACAACCTCGTGTAACCATGTGAACCCTCCACCTTCTCTCGGATCCGCTCGCGATCTACGGCAGATACACTCCTAAACCTCCACGGATTTGCACCCGATCCTTTCCGGATCCGCGGATCAGCCAGCTGAAACCGTGGGTCGTATCCAATTTTCCAGGAATAGCCAACTTTCAGCCGAAATATCAATAGTGGATTCGTACGGGACGTGATTTCGCCTCCTGATACTTGGGGGAGCGGGGGACGGTTCCTGCAACACCGCCACAACCACTTATGGGCACCACAGGTCATTTGCTTTAAGATCGAGCACCCATCCCTATTATAGAATCCCTCGTACTCATTTTGGCAAATGAGGGACTTCATTTGGCCTTCCAACAACCCTTTTAGCTATCTTTCTATCATTTCGTCCCACTCGAGAGGTTAAATATTCTTATTATGGAGTTATTTGGTGCGCTTGTCACCAAAATTATTGTTATTTTGCACATTATTTTATTATAGGGGCATCATTAGGCTAAATTATGTTATTCGAACCCATTAAAGGATTGTATAAATATAAAAAAGGTGTTCTCTCTCATTCATCATCACTTGGATTTGGGATATATCTTTCTAAAGATTCGAAAAATGCAATTTGTGGAATGATTTGGATGATTAAATAAATTTTGATGTGTGGAATATTTTCACTATCTCTCTTGGAGCTTTCTATTTTGCAAATGTGATGGATGGATATAGTCTCTTGTCATGTAAGTGCTCTTTTCATGCGAATTTATTGATAATTTATGTCTAATGTAGGGAACACTATGCTTTGATTGTGCCCTAAAAATTAATGTGAATTTGTGAAACACTTGTAATCTTGGCTCATTGCATAAATTATTCATCTTGCTAAGAAGAACAAATTTTCCTAGGGGGTAGGTTGTGCACCTTTTACCTTTAAACTCCATCAAATCTTGCATATTTAAGTATAAAAGTCTAAAATTGCCATGTACCTACATCCATTAGTAGTGAAGTTACTTCTTTAAACCTCCTTGAAGAGCGAAGTCTCACATCTTAATCATTTTGACTCCAATCTTCCCAATAGCCAGGCATCGGTCCTAGATCCTTGGTGATCACATTAACTTAACGAAATATCATTCTTTCAACTATTTTCTTCTTCTTTTCTTCGTCCCCTAAGGATAGGGAGATTTTCTAGGGCTTGGTGTGAAATTTTAGGTAAGGGGAATTTTAGGATTCGATCTGGACAAGTTTCTTCATTTATGTCTCCTCTAGGCATCCTCCAGTTTTGAACGAATTCTGAAGGTGGAATTTCAAATAAATTGATGCCCTAGCTATCATACCAAGAGGGAACCCTTATAGCTGCTTTGACTTGGGGATTTCATGAAGGTTTGCACTTTGTAGTTCATCATTCAAAACCTTTTCTCTTGATTATAGGTGACTAATGGATGGGCCTTTACCAAGGTATATCTCTCAACCCTTGGTCTCTTATAGTATTTCTCCCAAGGCGTTTTTCGTGTAAAGTCACCCTAGCCTCTCCCAAAGCTCACACTTTAATTGAATATGTCCATTGAATGAACCATCATTCCTCACTTTGAACCCTAGTATAAACACATCAATAACAAATGAGGGATTTTGGAAGTTCTTACCTTAGGCATTCATCATTTTTTTGAATATTCCTAAGCCTGCCATCATCCTTCCATCGAGCCTTTCTTGCAGATCCCTTCTTTTGCTTCTAAAACAAGTAACCTATTATCTGAGCCTATCCTTTGAATGGGCTTTGGACATCACATTGTGCATTGTTATTGACCTCATCATTCTAGTGATTTCCACCATACCGAGGCTCCTCCCATTAGTGAAAGTCCATAAAGAACAGGGGACATTGACTAAGCTGATAGTGGGTCTGTGTCCCATTGTTGCCACTCGATCTAGTAGTGGTCCCTTTGGAACCGGACCTCTTCTAAACTGAGCGATAATAATACATGTTCAACAGAACCACTCTGTGCATTGGAAGAAGAGGAAATTCCCCTTCTAGTTGCATCACCACTACCACCAACATCAAGAGGAGCAAGAGAGATCTCCAAGTCTGTGTGAAAAATCCTTGATTGTAATTAATTGGATATTATTCTCCGAACTTAGCAGCTTATTTGTCTTCTATACATTAATAATATGGCAAATAGGGAATAATTAACAAATGCAATCTTCACAACCAAAACGTTGCGGAATATAAAAACTGGAACTGAGAAAATATGCATAGACACACAAAAAAATATAACACCTTTATTTTTAGACAATTGTCCCTTAAAAAACGCTTAAGGGAAAACCAATGGAGCAGATGAGTGTTTTATTATTATTCAGCAAATTGAAAGTACAATCAACGGGATGTTTTTCACTGGCAATCCTCCGATAAATACTGATCTCACTAGAAAATAATATGGAGACTTTTTGTCTCCCTCTGCTACTCGATCTGGTCCTCTCTCGATAACTCACACTCTCCTAGGTTATCTACACTGCCTCTGGGAAATGCGCACATCTGCTCTCCAGAAATTCATATAGCCCCAGAATCACCTCCTAGCAAGTCGCCCTACCACCCTCTGCATCTAGAATCCACTCGCTCTGCCTCTACAAAATAGAATTAGCCTTTAATAACTTAAACGTGGTTTCCTCTGGAAATTCGCACTAGGAAATCTGGCTATTCGCACTAGCTTTGTAGTGCTTCCTTTGCAGATGAATTCAAACTCCTCTTCCTATCAGTGATCACTTGAACACTTGAAAATACTAAAGAAATCTCCTTCGGATATTTGCTCCCAAATCTTTGTTGATCCCTCTGTCTCTGATGCTTCCCTAGCTTCAATTACGCCTTCATTGAATACCTACAATTGAGTAGTCGAACTGCTCAACTCACAATTAATTCTATACACCGATACCTTCTTCAAGCCCCTTGACCTTGTAATATCCCAAATTGGGATTAACAGTAATAAAAGTGCAACTAGACAAGTAACTACAGCAAAATTGGAAGCACCATTAAACACACATAAAATGAAGCTAAATTCAATGTTGCGCCATTTTATTCAATTGTCGAAAAGAGTACAAATTTGGTGCTTGGAAGGATAGCACCTAGGCCTGCTCAAGGAAGGTTGAAGAACTACTCTAATCCTAGCAAATCCCCCGCTGAAATATGCTCTGCGTGGCTCACCCACTGCGCTACCTAGTCCAGGAAATTACTATTGCTGCCTGACTTCGAACTATTGGTTGGCATTGCTCCCGTGCTCAGAAAATTCTGGGAATTGGTCACCGGACTCCTCTCACTTAACCCACAAAAACCCGCGAAGGGTTTGCAAAAATCTCGAGCCCGAAAAATGACCCCTTTTGGCTTGGCACGCTGCTCTGCTGGGTAATTCTACCTTCTGACTGAAACTATTGGAGAATGCCTCTGAAACACTACCAAAATCCCTGATAAGAGGTAGCTAGCCTCCCCTCCAAATCCTCCAATTGTTCTCCTCTTCAACTCCCTACTCTCGAAACCTCCCCTTAACTGGATTGTGCAATCATTGCGTTGTCTTGACTATCTTTGTGTTGTCCTGAAGGGACTGCGTCCTCCTCCTAGTGATACTCTAAATCTCCCTCACAAAATGGTGGAACTTCCTCTCTTGGGCGAGCACTCGAAGTCCCCCGAGGTAGAGGTTGAGATCTCCGCTTGAAGATCTCGTGTGTTGAACAGCACTGCAGACTTGGCTCTCCGGCTCAAACGTGCTCGGTCAAGACAACAAAAAATTCTAAGGTGAATGAATGATGGGGAATGAGTTGCCCCCTTCCTTTTGTCTCCAACAGCCCAACGTTCCTCTTGGCCCCACCTTGGACTACGATGTCCCCTCACCGACCACTCCTACGTTGTCCCTCCTTGTCCACCCTGCCACTCAGTAATACGCAAAGCCTTTCATTGGCTCTTTCTGCCCCCACCAAATCCACAAACTTTTGCCTCCAACTATAGGAAAAAGGCATCAGCTCACTGCTAATTTGGAATATTACAGTCCTCCCCGCCAAGATGTTGCTTGTCCTCAAGCAGCTGCAAAGATAGGTGTTGAAGAATTTTCTCCGCCTCCCAAGTGGCATCCTCATCCAGAAGGTTCCTCCATCTGATCAAGAACTCTTTCACCACCTTGCTCCTCAAGTTCCTCCCTTTGGTATCATATATAGACTCTGGCTAAAGTACTAAGTGCCCCTCATCATCCATGAGAGGCAACTCAGCTGTTGTTGTCACCTGCTGGCCCAGAGCCTTTTTCAGGCAAGAAACATGGAATATGTTGTGCACTCGGCTCCCCGGGGGTAGCTCCAACTCATATGCTACCTCCCACACTCTCTGAGTGACCCTATAAGGCCCACAAAATCGCAGTTTCAGCTTCTCTGCCACTTTCTTCTTCAGCACGGACTACTTGTACAGTTGGAGGCAAAGGTCTACAAGGTCCCCAACCTCGAAATGTCTCTCCACGCGGCCCCTGTCTATGTAGATCTTATGTTGGTTCTGTGCTGCCCGCATGTTGTCATTGAGAGCCCTCAAGATTTCTTGGCTCTAATGAATCCAATCCTTGGCATTGGGGACATCACTGTCTCCAAACCTGATATCAACAAAAGTCAGAGCATCATAACCATACAAGGCACGAAATGGATACATACCTATAAACATGTGGTAGGTGGTCTTGTAGCAGTATTCCCCCATGTGTAGCCACCTCAACCACGCCTTTTGTTGCCCGCTTACGTTGTTCTGCAAGTAGCCCTCCAGACCCTTGTTGACTATCTTTGTCTGACCATCCATTTGGCGATGGTAGCTTGTACTAGGAGTGAGCTTCGTACCCACCAATCAGAATAGATCCTGCTAAAAACCCCCCATGAAACGACTATCTCAATCACTGACAATGGCCTTGGGGAGACCATGCAATCGAAATATCTCTCTAAAGAACAGCTTGGCCACCTGTAAGGTCGTGTAATTGGCCAAGATCACGAGGAAGTGAGCGTACTTGGTCAGGCGACCCACAACCACGTAAATGCAATCTTTTCCCTGCACCGCAGGCAACCCGGAGATGAAATCCATCTAAATGCTTTTCCATTTCCCCTTGGGGATGGGAAGTGGTTGAAGCAAAGGATGTGTCATATCTCCCTTGTTTTGCTGACACACCTCACACTCTCGGATGTACTGCAGAACATCATCCTTGAGGCCCTTCCATGAGAACCTCTCCCTGAGATGGCCCGATAAGTTTTTGTGAACCCTTGGTGCTCGGCCAATGGTGAGTCATGGGCTGCGTGTAAGGTCTTCTCCCGCAGCTGGGAGTTGGCCACCAATTAAATCCGATCTCGGTAGTATATCACTCCATCCATCACCCAGTAGTAGTCATCTGCCCCCTGCCCCTCCAAGACCTCGCATGCAAAGCAATCCTTGGAGTACTCTACCAA
This sequence comes from Pinus albicaulis, assembly GCA_034641835.2. Classification (NCBI taxonomy): domain Eukaryota; kingdom Viridiplantae; phylum Streptophyta; class Pinopsida; order Pinales; family Pinaceae; genus Pinus; species Pinus albicaulis. The sequence goes on from CM076572.1 coordinate 1,144,030,137, forward strand.
CTAATGAGCCTTCTAGTCCGACTCAATACTCATCAGTGAGAGTGAAGTTTGCCTCCTCGACAACGCATCAACTACTACATTGTTTTTCACCTTGACATATTCTATGTCGAAATCGTATGCCTGGATCTTGCTCACCCACTTTTGTTGCCTCTATTGCACTTGTTTCTGCTCTAGAAAGAACCTGAGATTGTTGTGGTCTGTCCTAACCCGGAATCTGTGCCCCACCAGACACTGTTGGAACTTGGCTAGTGCATGCATGATGGCTAGCATGTCCTTGTCATAGACAGGGTACAACCTCCCATGAGGCAACAACTTCCTACTTTTGAAAGCTATGGGGTGTCCACCCTGCATCAATATTGCGCCTACCCCTTCCCAGGATGCATCGCACTCCAGAATAAAGGGTTGCGTTAAGTCAAGTAGAGCGAGTACTGGACAGCTACTCATCACCTGCTTGAGGCGATCAAAGGCCTCCGGCGCTGTCTAGGTCCAACTGAAATCACCCTTCTTTAGTTAGATCTATGAGGGATATTGCTAGCTGCGAGAAGCACTTTACGAATTTCTTGTAGTAGGTGCATATGCCTACAAATCCCCGAAGTTCTGTCACATTCTTGGGCTCTGGCCACTCCTGGATGGCCCTAATATTCTCCTCATTGATCCTCACTCCATCAACCCCAATGATATGCCACAAATAGAGCATCTTTGTCAAACCGAATTCACACTTGGACAGCTTGGCATAGAACTGATGCTCCTCCAGGATACGCAGCATTGTCTCTATGTGTTGCAAGCATTCCTCCCAGGCTCAACTATATATCAAAATATCGTCGAAAAACACCAGCAAAAACTTCCTCAGCTGGTCACAAAAGATATGGTTCATGCAGGACTAGAATGTGGGCGGAGCATTGCTCAGCCCGAAGGGCATCACCAAAAACTCAAAGTGTCCATAGTGACACCTGAACGCAGTCTTCAGGACATCCTTGTCCCTTACCCGGATCTGATGGTACCCAGACCTCAGATCAATCTTGGAGAAGAACTTAGCTCCCCTCAGTTCATCCATCAACTCATCGATCCTGGGAATGGGGTAGCGGTTCTTCATGGTTTTCTTGTTTAGGGCCCTGTAGTCAATGCACATCCTCAACGTCCCATCCTTCTTCTTCACCAGAACAACCGAAGAAGCGAAAGGACTAGAATTGGGCCTGATGAATCCCATTGCCAAGAGCTCATGAATAGCTCTCTCAATCTCATCCCTGTAAGCCTTGGGATGCCTATAGGGTATTGTGATCACTACCTGCACCTCATGCCCCAGCTCAATAGTATGCTCAAACCCTCGACCTGTTGGCTAGCCCAGTGTTATGTCCCCGAAAACCATAGAGTAATGGTCAAGGATGGCCTGCACATCTACATGTGTGGGTTGAGCTGCACCACCTGCCTCTAAAATTCTCAGCTCAACCGCCCACTCTATGTCTCCCCATCTGAAGTCTGCCTCCATCCTATACGCAGAAACTATCTGAGGGGGGTACATATGCATGTCCCTGAGTATCACAAGTTTCCCACTCTTGTCCATGAATTCCATCTCCAACTTCTGCCAATCTATAGTGACTCTACCAAGGGTGATGAGCCACTGGACCCCCAACAAGATGTTGGTGTCCAGAATGTCGACCACAAAGAAATGGTTTGTCATTGAGTATGTCCCCGTGGTCACCATCAAAGCCAGAACATACCACATGCACTACATGGTTCTAGCTCCCGAAACTAGTACAGAGAATCCATCAAACCCCTCTATTTGGATAGCCCGCCTCTATACCATCTAGGCATCTATGAAGTTGTGTGTGGCTCCATTGTCCACTAGCATCGAGATACGTTGTCCTTGAACTGTCCCCCGGACCCTCGACGTTAAGTAATTGGGTATCCCACGCAAAGATGCAAGGACCCCTCTGGTCGGTGCAAACACTGACCCTCCTACTGCTGGAGGAGGTGGTCGTGGAGGACCTTCCCCTGGCCCTAATGTGATGTCATCTCCTCCCATCTCGAAGAGTGTCTCCTCTTCTCCCTCACTGTCTGAGTAGACCTTAATGTAGTGTGCCTTCCCTCCAGCACACCTGTGACCTAGTGCCCATGGCTCCTGGCATGTGAAGCAAAGCTTCTTCTTCCTCAGATCTCTCCGGGTATCATCATCTAATGGCCCCTAGCCCTGGTTACCTCTCAGGGGTGGAGCTCTCGTGTCCCTTCCTCTCTGCTGGAAGGCTGATATGTTGGGTATGGGGGCCCTAATCCTCGGTAATGCGTCCTGCAAATCTCGGGTCCTCCCAATTGCATCCTGCAGCATAGTGGGTCAAGTTGACCTCACTAGCCCACGCAATGGCTCTGCCATCCCATCTATAAACATAAAGATCCTCCTGGGTTCCGACAGATTCGGAACCATCACTGATAACCTCAAGAACTCTAAGATGTAGGTCTCAAGATTCCCTGTCTGCATGAGCTTGGTCAGCTCCCCAAAGTGCTCCTCGAGATCCCTCTGATCAAATCTCTCCATCACTCTCCTAGTGAAGTCATCATACGTTGTCACTCCTGAGTGACCCAGCGTAGTCATGGGCTTCTCCCTCCAAGTGTAGTGCAGCCACATTAATGGCCTCCAACGTTGTCGTCTGGTTAAGCTGGAAATAGATGTCCAGCTTCTCCACCCATGCTTTAGCTGAACTTTTCGATGACCCATCAGAAGTTGGCAGAAGAAGTTTGCCCACTGTACGTTGCAGGTCACTCCCCTACGTGTACCCTCCTCCTCTGGCTTGGCCCTTGGGTCTATTGTTGTTCTTCAGCTGGCAAAACTCGTTGAAGGTGACAGCTCCTCCAAACTCCGGCCTGTAGGACTGATACTCTGCAAAACAATCTCCATAGTGAGCCACCTCCAGCTCTTGCTTCCCTCCTGCTCCTGAGGCTAGAAATGTGGGAATGGTAGTGTTAGCACTGGAATCAGCACTTGGATTGTGACAAGCGCTTGACCAGAAACATCTTAAGCTCAAGGGATTTTCTTATGACTTAATTGAGTTTTTGGAAAGTGGTTGGAAATCACACACACTGAAAGAGGTTTTGAACAAGTAAGAATCTCTCACACATATGAGGGCACTGGTGCATAATGTGCTAGCAAGATTAAGTTTGTAGCTTAATGGTTAGAAAAATGGAAGATAATAGTAGCTATGTAAAACAGAGGTCCATTGTTAGTGACACGAATTCTAGACTTGAAATGTATAGTGAAAGAAAGCTTTAAAAAGACTTACAAGAGTCTCACTCTACATTTAAAGGATCTCGTTACATAGAATGCTTCCAACTAACATGACCTAATCAATCAGGAATGCTTGATAAATCAAGACTGACAAAAACAGAAACAGATTAATCATGCATACTAGTTCAAAAGACTTATAAGAATATGAAACAGGATTCAATTCAACCTCAAGGAATGGTTATGAACTATCTTCAGTTAATACTAAATCTGGAATTCTTGATAACAAGACCTACAAAAACAAACTAATATTTCATGAAGGTTCACAATATTGATAGTAACATGAGACAGAACTGTGTAAATGATAATCTGAAATGAAATAGTAAATGGTGGAAACACATAAGAAGATGAACAATACACACACCATACAAATTGTGAGTCCTCAAGAGTGCTTCTGGATATATTATATAATCAAAAAGATACAACACAGTATGCAATGAAAGGTACAACCAACGAACCCTTTCCTCCTTGCCTTACATAGTATATATACAAAAAAGGAGTTCTGTAAAAAGCCTCCATAAGAAGTGCAATTCTGTTTTTTGAGACTTTATTACAATCCTCTAACATAGTAGAGCTTATCTTAAACATAAAAAGTAAACTGAAATAAAACTGAAGACAGAACATAACAGCATGGAGCTTGAAGTGGCTGAGTGCTCCTCGTTTCTTGGAAAAACTTCCTCCATAAAAAGTGTAATCTGCCAACTGAAAAGAACACCTGGACCCTTATCTGCAAATGTGTAGGAGTAGCTAACTGAAAGGAGTAACCAACTGGAAGATACCTTGATAAGATGACACTTGGAAAAAGATCATCACCATTGAAGTTGCATTCACTTTATCATCTTTTAGTGTCATTCTTTTGAGAACATAACCAAAAAGCAGCCTTTTCTCCTCCTTGTACAAAATCCGAAAATAATAGCTACTTTTTCCAAAAAGGGTAGCTATATCCGAAAATAATGTGTATAAGCCAAAAAATGAAATGTATCTTCAGATTTTCAAGTTTATGTATATTCAATCATCAGAGATCTAATATAGAAGCAAAAATCCTGATAGCTCCAACCTTGGTTACCCTTTTGTTTGACCTTCTCTTCTGTGCTTGCTTTTTTTGCTGAATCTTTTTCTTCCTTGGTTCATTCTCTGGGCTTTCATCTATGTTTATTATTTTATCCCCGAGAGCAGGGTTGGCTATGAGTTTGCTTGTAATCTGAGTTTGTTTTTTGGTCTGGTGTGAGGCCTTCGAATGTATGGATTTGGAATGTATAAAGGTCGCTTTCTCCCATGTATGACTCTGCTTGACTGTCCTTCTTCAAAGTCTAACTCACTGAACTCTGTTTCACTATGCTCTGTGTCACTGCCATACTCCTCAAAAGATCAATATGAATGGATTATAGCTTCCTTCTTCCTTTGGCTGAAGAAATAATAGATGAGTAAAGTTGAGCTATGGTAGGTTCTTCTACTGTAATAGTCTCTGAAACTTTGCTTTTCCCTTTTTTGAATGAGTAAAAGACTTGTGCAAGTGTAGGCTCCTCTGGTGCTGAAGTGGCATTGTTTTCTTGATTCTCCTGTCTAGTCTCTAGAACAGGGCTTGATGTCAAGGTTTCAGGGTTGACTTCCACTGAAAGTCCCTCTGTCATAATGAGTTTTCTCCTGTGTTTACCCTTTGAAGAGGAAGTTGCCTCTTCCTTGTTCTTCGACATAGTGTTTTTGTCAGGCATGGTAGCTTTTTGTTTGAGTTTGTTTCTATACTCCTGCATGAAAGACCTCAAAGTTTGTGGCTCCTTGGATGAACTACTAGTGCAGACCTCCTTGGCTGGTTGCATTGTTGGTATAGGAGTGATGATTGGTGTAGAAGTGGTGGTTTGAACTCTAGCTTTCCAAGCTGAGTTCCTACTCTGTCTACTAGATAAAATTGAAGATGGACCAACTTGTGAAGGAGTGAGTGTAGGTGTAGGTGTAGGGCTTGACTATTGCTCTTGGGTTTTTAACCCCTTCTCGGCCTTCCTACCCTTCTCCTCGAGTTAACACTGCTAAATCCCTCATCTGCTAAAAAAATTTCTCATATGGTTCTTTTCTTTCTCAAATGATAAACCACCAGTATTTTAATCAAACCTCTGTGATAGAGATTATGAAGAGAATACCCTGGGTTTTTTGTATTCTTTGAGACATTTACAACAAATATTTATGAAGGAAAAATGGTAGATTCATAGGTTTAGAGCCAGAGATGTGAGCTAGAAACCTCATCTGGCATTTATGCATAGTTGAAAACCTACCACCCTGCTTCTTTGAACTGAGGCTTAGCACGATGGTCAACAAAACAGGTGTTAACCGGCTCTAAACGGTTCATGTTACCTCCCTTGCCCATCTTGTTAACAGTTAACCAAACCAGCAATGCACAGCTCTAAAATGAGGAACAGCTACCCTCCACAAAGCCCTAACTGCTGGCACTTGGTAGCAAATTGTTTTGCTGGAGGATAAAAACGTTTTGTTGTAGTTGTCATAAAAGTGAACGGAGGCAGAGCTCTGCATGCCCTAAAACTCGGTGAGAGGGAATGACACGAAACAAAAATGATTTAAAACTATTGCCAACACATTTCACCGAACTCCATCACATTTTTTAATAATTGCTACTTGTACTGCACTTTAATACATTTACCCTTTAATGAGTACCAATATATTTTTGTAGCCTTAGCATATAAATAACCAAACTTTTTGATATATCCTCCAATGAGAAATAAGCACATTTCAGGTGAGTAACACCTCTTGTTTTAGCAGACCTTCACTACTCAAAGAGCAATGTTTGTTTCACCCAATTAATGCTTCTTTTGTCTCCTTGTACCAATTTTGCAACTAATAGCTACTTTTTTGAAAAAGACAGTTATTCCTATGTTGCTTGTAAAACCAAAACTTCTGATGAAAATAGTTGTTTCTCTAGGAAAGGGTAGCTATTCCTATGTTATTCCTAACACAACTGATGACTTTGACATTTTGTCTTTCACCTTGGATAGAAAAATCGTGATGAATGAATAGGACTTCTCAAGTTAAACCCATGACCTTAACTACTAAAAACAGTTAAAAGAATTATTAAAAGAGACTTTACCCTAATGACTCTATGACACAAACAAACTGTTGGACTCAGAATTCTTTTTTGGATTTTGTTAAAAAGTGATAAAAACTCATACATTTTAACCATCCAGGGCTCTCCACCATAGGTTAGGAGACAAGAGAGGATCAAAGACACAACTTACAATGATGACCAGACATTGAAAAAGTTTTGAAAAATTGCAGTGCTAACAGGTACAGCATAGTGGAGTGTGTGGTACAACTTGGAGTGTAGTGTGAGGACCGGTCTGGTGGTGTGAAGTACCAGATCCTTCCCCAATCTGGAATTCCCCTTGAATTCCCTTTTGCTTACTGTCTCCACCAAGCTTCTGACCCATCTCCTCAATCTTCTTGGAGAGGTCTTGCACCAATTTCAGAAAAAGGTGGGCAAAATCCTTCTCCTCATCTCTTTCGTCATCCCTGTGTGCCATCTCTCTCTCTTCGACCTCTGAAACGTTGTCAACCTAGTCAGGAGTGATTTCAAGCCTCCTCTCCTTGGTCCTATACCTCTGTCTTCGGTAGGTGAAGTTTTGCCTATCTTCTGGTGTCATAGACCACGTGCTCCACAGGTTGAGCCAAGTCTCTGAGCTCTGATACCGCTGTAATACCCCAAATTTGGGATTAACAATAATAAAAGTGCAAATAGACAAGTAACTACAGTAAAATTGGAAACACAATTAAACATACATCAAATGAAGCCAAATTCAGCGTTGAGCCATTTTATTAAATTGTCGGAAAGAGTACAAATATGGTGCTTGGAAGGATAGCACCTGGGCTCTAATCCTAGTAAATCCTCCGCTGAAATATGCTCTGCGTGGCTCACCCACTGCGTTGCCCAGTCTAGGAAATTATTGTTGTTGCCTGACTCCGGACTGTTGGTTGGCCTTGCTCCCGTGCTCAGAAGATTCTGGGAATTTGTCACCAGACTCCTCTCACTAAACCCACAAAAACCCGCGAAGGGTTTCAGAAAGCTCGACCTTGGAAAATGGCCCCTTTGGGCTTGGCACGCTGCTTTGCTGGGTAATCGACCTTTTGACTGAAATTGTTGGAGAATGCCTCTGAAACACCGCCAAAATCCCTGGTAGGATGTGGCTAGCCTCCCATCCAAATCCTCTGGCTATTCTCCTCTTCAACTCCCTGAACTTCTCCTTGGCTGGATTGCGCAATCACTTCATTGTCTTCACTGTCTCTGCGTTGTCCTGAAGGGATTGTGTCCTCTTGTTGGTGATACTCTGAATCTCCCTCACAAAAAGGTGGAACTTCCTCTCCTGAGCAGGCACTTGAAGTCCCCCGAGGTAGAGGTTGAGATCTTCTCTTGAAGATCTCGTGCGCTAAACAACACTGCAGAGTTGGCTCTCCGGCTCAAGCGTGCTCAGTCAAGAAGACCGAAAATTCTAAGGTGAATGAATGATGGGGAATGAGCTTCCCCCTTAATTTGTCTCCAACAACCCAATGTTCCTCTTGGGCCCCAACTTGTGTAATATTCCGTGTAGAAATAAACAGCAATATAAAGCAACATAAACAAGAAACTACAGCAAATAGAGAGACATCACATACATAATGCAAAACATGGAGAACGCTGAACCATTTTATTATATAACTGAAAGATTATTATATAACTGAAAGATACAATAAGTACAAAGGTGATAGAATGATGGCACCTTGGCTTGCACAAGGCAAGCTTGAAATTCAAAAATGCTCAAGGAATGGTTGCTCAACAGTGACTGCGTTATCTCCAAAATGTTGTTGCTACTACTACCAGACTGTTGCTACTACTGGAATGGGATGGCTCTTTGGGGTTGTTCCCCTGCTCAGAAAAATATGAAACTCTGGGAATGAGCTCTCCTCCAAATACCCAGAAAAGCCCTGAAAGGGATTCCGGAATGGATGACCCCAGTAAATCGCCTCCCTTGAGGAATAACGCTATCCCAGTGAAGTACGCTGGCCCTAAATCAATCCCTGCAAATAATGGCATCCTTCTCTATCAAAAAGATGGAATAGCTAAGGGCTAATCCCTTCTCACTATCTCGAGCTGAATCCCCTGATGAATCTCCACCACCGGCACTACCTCCTCCAAGAACTGTGTGATCTCTCCTCAAGACTACGCTGCCCAAGCAAGTGCGTAATCCCTGGCTAAAGATGCTATGGCTCCCACCTGAAAAATCAAAAGATAGAACTCCTCACCCGAGCAGGCACTCGAATTCCCCCAGGGCTGAGGTCGGGATCTTCGCTCGGAGACACCCAGTGTGTTGAACAGCACTTGCAGACTTCTCTCAACAACAAAAGCGTGCTCAATGTCGAGAGACAAAACTACATTGTCTCTCACCTAGGTCCCACCAAAACTGCATTGTCCCTCTTGGCCACATTGTCCCTCTCCCTCTGCGTTGTCATGGGCTCACGCTGCCCACGCTGCCACTTCGACCCCTGGGCCCCATGCTGTCAAATAATAATGTGCTGAAGTGACTTTAGGGAATGTTTATTTCCTAAGTGTAGGCTAAGTGTCTTCTCACCCACTTTATTAATTGACTTAACTTTATAAAAAGTAAACTGGCCAAAATTTAATATTACCAATTAGCTGCTGCTAATTGGAAATATTAGAGTCCTCCGCGCCAAAACGTTGCTTGTCCTCAAGCAACTGCAATGGTGGATGCTGCAAAATATTCTCTCTCGCAAGTGGCATCCTCATCCAGCAAGTTCCTCCACCTCACCAAATACTCCTTGATCGTCTAGTTGTAACAACAAATGCCCCTCATCATCTATTGGTGGATGCTCCTCGGTTGCAGTCAACTGCTGCCCCAATGCCTTTTTCAGGCAAGATACATGGAATATGTTATGGATCCTACTACTTGTGGGTAACTCCAGCTCATATGCAACCTCCCCAATCCTGCGTATCACCCTGTATGGTCCATAGAAGTGGGGCTTGAGCTTCTCAGCCCACTTCTGCTTCAGCGTGGACTATCGGTATGGCTGAAGCCGTAGGTAGACCAAGTTCCCTACCTCAAACTGCTTCTCAACCCATCCTCTATCAACATACAACTTTTGTTGGTTCTACATTGTAGCTAAGTTGTCCTTAAGAGCCCGGAGTATATCCTGACTCTCTTGGATCCAGCCCTTGGCCCTAGGGGCCTTGCTAGGACCAAACATCACGTCAGCAAAAGACAAAGCATGATATCCATACAAAGCGTAAAATGGAGACATACCAATCGACATATGGAAAGTAGTGTTGTAGCAGTACTCTCCCAAGTGCAACCAACGTAACCATGCCTTCTATTGCCCTGTGACATAGTTTTGCACATAGCCTTCCAGCCACTTGTTCACTATTTATGTCTGCCCATTCGTCTGAGGGTGACAACTGTTGCTCGGAGTCAACTCTGTACCCACGAAACGAAAGAGCTCCTGCCAAAATCCGACCATGAAACGGTTGTCCCGATCACTAACAATGGTCTTTGGAAGACCATGCAACCTGAAAACATCCCTGAAAAACAACTCTGCCACCTGTGTTGCTGTGTACAGCGCTAACATAGCGAAGAAGTGTGCATACTTCGTCAGTCGATCAACGACTACGAAGATACAATCCTTGCCCTGCACCGTGGGCAACCCTGTGATGAAATCCATCGAAATGCTCTCCCATTTCCCCTCTGGGATGGGAAGTGGTTGTGGTAATCCTACTGGATGGTTCATCTCCCCTTTGTTCTGCTCACACACTTCGCACTCCCTGACAAGGCAGAGTACGTCCTCCTTGAGGCCCTTCCAAGAGAACCTCTCCCTGATGGCCCAGTAGGTTTTGGTGAACCCCTGATGGCCTGATAGCGATGAGTCATGTGAGGCACGTTGTACCTTCTCCTTGAACTGAGAGCTCCCAGTCAAGAAGATCTGATCTCTGAAATATATCACCTCATCCATCACCCTGTACCTGTCATTTGTGACCTGTCCATCCAATATCTCGCAGGAAAAACGGTCCTTGGAGTACTCCACCAGTAACTGAGCCCTCCAATCCGTGTCTAAGCTCATCAGAGACAACGTTGTCGGTCTGTGTGAAAGAGCATCGGCTACCACGTTGTTCTTCCCCTTGACATACTCGATGTCAAAATCGTATGCCTAGATCTTGCTGACCCACTTCAACTGCCTCTCCTGCAACTACTTGTGCTCTAAAAAGAATCGAAGAATGTTATGGTCAATCCTCACCCTGAATCTATTCCCCACCAAGTACTGCCGAAACTTGGCCAGTGCATACATGATAGCCAGCATTTCCTTATCGTATATGGGATACAACCTCTCATGCGGCAATAGCTTTTTGCCCTCGAAAGCTATGGGGTGGCCTCCCTGCATCAGGACTGCGCCTACCCCCTCTCCCGATGCATCACACTCAAGGACAAAAGGCTACGTGAATTCTGGCAATGCTAAAACTGGACAGCTGCTCATCACCTCTTTGAGCCTGTCAAAAGCCCTCTGCGTTGTGTCCGTCCAATTGAATGCCCCCTTCTTGGTAAGATCTGTGAGGGGTCCAGCAAGTTGGAAAAATCCCTTGACGAACTTCCGGTAGTAGGTGCAGATGCCTACAAACCCCCGAAGCTCTGTCACGTTCTTCGGCTCTGGCCAATCCTGGATGGCCCTGATCTTCTCCTCGTGGACCCTCACTCTGTCCACACCAATGATATGCCCCCAGTAGAGCATCTCTGTCAATCCAAATTCGCATTTGGAGAGCTTAGCATAAAAATGTTGCTCCTCCAATATGCACAATACAGCCTCAATATGCTGCAGGTGCTCCTCCCATGTTTGGCTGTATATCAAGATGTCATAAAAAAAAACCAGCACAAACTTCCTCAGTTGACCACGAAAGATGTGGTTCATGCAGGACTGGAAAGTGGTCGGTGGATTGGTTAGCCCAAAAGGCATCACCAGAAACTCGAAATGGCCATAGCGACATCTAAAAGTTGTCTTGGGGACATCTTGGTCCCTCACGCAGATCTGATGGTAACCCGACCTCAAATCAATCTTCGAGAAGAACTTCGACCCCCTCAACTCATCCATCAACTCATTAATCCATGGGATGGGGTATCGGTTCTTCATGGTCTTCTTGTTGAGAGCCCGGTAGTCGATGCACATTCTTAGTGTGCCATCCTTCTTCTTCACCAATATGATAGAAGAAGCAAACGGGCTAGTGCTAGATCAAATGTGCCCCAGCGCTAAGAGCTCATGAATAGCTCTCTCAATCTCATCCCTGTAGGCTTTAGGATGCCTATATGGTGTGGTAATCATAGCCTGGATGCCCTGCTCCAGCTCAATGGTGTGCTCAAACCCCTGATCCGGTGGCTGCCCTGGTGGTATATCCTCGAAAATTCTGGCATACCTGTCCAAAATCGACTGCACATCTGGGTGTACGGCCTGCCCTGTAGACCCTGCCTCTGAAACACGCAGCTCTACTGCCCACTCTATATCTCCCTTTCGAAAGTCTCCCTCCATCCGGTGTGCTGAAACTGTCTGTGGCAGATAAGTGTGCATGCCCCGAATCAACTCATGCTTCCCGGTCTTCTTGTCTGTCCACTCCATCTCCAAGGTCTCCCAGTCTGTGGTGACCTTCCCCAGTGTGATCAGCCACTGCACTCCCAGTATCAAGTTGGTGTCCAAAATGTCCACCACAAAAAAATGATCCGTCAGAGTGTAAGCCCCCATAGTCACTGCCAAAGATGGCACATACCTGGCACATTGCATAGTTCTGGCACCTGGTACCAGCACCGAAAACCCATCAAAGCTTTCTATTGGTATGCTCCTCCGCTCTATCAACTGTGCATCAATAAAATTATGGGTAAGCCCCACTGTCCACTAATACTGAAACATGTTGTCCCTACACACTACCTCGGACACGCAGTGTCAAGTATTTGGGAACCCCTCGCAAAGAAGCAAGGACTCCCCTAGTAGGTGAAAATGTTGCCCCTCCTACTCCAAGTGGTGGAGGTGGTGGATGATCTCCTCTTTGTACTACATTGCTTCCTCCTGCCTCCATCTCCTCATATGCATCCTCTTCCCCGTCACTGTCAGAGAAGACCTCTAAGTAGTGTGCCTTCGCAGCGGCACAGTGATGTCCCGGTGCCCATGACTCCTGGCATGTGAAGCATAGCTTCTTCCATCTCAGGTCTCTCCGGGTCTCATCGTCCAAAGGTCCCTGGCCTTGGTTCCCCCTCGGACGTGGAACCCTCGTGTCCTTCCCCTTCCACTGAAATGTTGGTCTTTGGGGGAAAGGAGCTCTGGTCCTGGGCAGGGCATCCTGCAAATCCCTGGTCCTCCCAACTGCATCGTGGAGTGTAGTCGGCCTCATAGATCTAACTAACCCCCGCAGAGATTCTGCGAACCCATCAATGAACATGTATATCTTGGTCGAAGACAAGTCAGGTACCATCACGGAGAGTCTTAAAAACTCGGAAATGTAGGTGTCTGAGCTCCTGGTCTATTTGAGCTTGGTCAACTCAACAAAGTGCTACACTGGATCCCTTCGATCAAACCACCCTACCAACCTCCGTGTAAATTTTGCATATGTTGTCACAGCAGAGTGACCCAGCGTGGCCATCTCATGGAACCACCAATCATGGGCCTCTCCCTCTAGGTGCAGTGCTGCGACCTTGATGGCCTCTCCCCCTGCCATCTGATTGAGCTGGAAATAGATATCCAGCTTCTATACCCAAACCTTTGCCGAACACTTGGGGGATCCGTCAAATGTTGGCAGCAAAAACCTGCCCACTGTATGTTGTACATCCCCATCCTGTGTGTATCTGCCCCCTCTATTCTGGTTGCGGGTTTTGTTATCCTTCTTGAGCTGCACAAAGTCATGGAAAGTGAGAGCCTCACCAAACTCTCGCCCGTAGGATTGATACTCGACAAAATAATCCCCCATGTGAACTGGTTCCTGTTCCTAAGGCGCTCCTGCTCCAGTGCCCGTATCTAGAAACGTGGGCATCGTGGAATGTGGGGGAGTAAGTGATGCCATCTGCTGCACTGTGAGTTGTTCCAGCAAGTGATGAGAGGTGTCGAACCCTTCTCTGGTGTGGAAAACCCTTGGAGTTTCACGCTATCTCTGGTCTGCGGTGAAACTCTGCCCCACCTCTTCTATCCTCCTCGACAACTCCTACACAAACTTTAGAAGAAGTTCCTCGAACTCCTTCCCTTCATCTTTCTCTTATGCCATTGGTTCCTCCCCTTCTGTGTCCACTACCGAAATGCGTTCACCCTGTCCAAAAGTGGCCTCAAGCCTCCGCTCTAGGTCCTTATACCTGCTTCCCCAGTAAGTGATGTATGGTTTTCCTACTAGTGTCATAGACAATCTGCTCCACAGGCTGAACCAAGTCCTATGAGCTCTGATACCACTGTAATATTCCGTGTAGAAATAAACAGCAATATAAAGCAACATAAACAACAAACTACAGCAAATAGAGAAACATCACATAAATAATGCAAAATATGGAGAACGCTGAGCCATTTTATTATATAACTGAAAGATACAATAAGTACAAAAGTGATCAGAATGATGGCACCTTGGCTTACACAAGGCAAGCTGGAAATACTCTCAGAAATGCTCAAGAAATGCTTGCTCTAACAGTGACTGCATTATCTCCAAAATGTTGCTGCTACTGCTACCGAACTGTTGCTACTGCTAGAATGGGATGGCTCTTTGGGGTTGTTCCCCTGCTCAGAAAAATACGAAACTCTGGGAATGAGCTCTCCTCCAAATACCCAGAAAAGCCCTGAAAGGGATTCTGGAATGGATGACCCCAGAAAATCACCTCCCTTGAGGAATAACGCTATCCCAGTGAAGTATGTTGGCCTTGAATGAATCCCTGCAAATAATGGCCTCCTCCTCTACCAAAATGATGGAATAGCTAAGGGTTGATCCCTTCTCACTATCCCGGGTTGAATCCCTTAATGAATCTCCACCACTGGCACTACCTCCTCTAAGAACTGCGTGATCTCTCCTCAATACTGCGCTACCCAAGCAAGTGTGTAATCCCTGGTTGAAGATGCTATGGCTCCCACCTGAAAATCAAAAGATAGAACTCCTCACCCGAGCAGGCACTCGAAGTCCCTCGGGGCTGAGATTGGGATCTCCGCTCAGAGACACTCGGTGTGCTGAACAGCACTTGCAAACTTCGCTCAACAGCAAAAGCATGGTCAATGTCAAGAGACAAAACATAGATGCATAATCGAATGAATCAATGAGGAGCCTCTTCCCCTCTTTATGCTTGGAAAGCCTTGCTCTCACCTAGGCTCCACCAAAACTGCATTGTCCCTCTTGGCCATGTTGTCCCTCTCCCTCTGCGTTGTCATGGGCCCACGCTACCCACGCTGCCACTTCCCTCATGCTGCCACTTCGACCCCTAGTCCCCATGCTGTCAAATAATAATGTGCTCAAGTGACTTTAGGGAATGTTTATTTCCTAAGTGTAGGCTAAGTATCTTCTCACCCACTTTATTAACTGACTTAACTTTATAAAAAGTAAACTGGCCAAATTTAATATTACCAATTAGCTAATGCTAATTGCGAATATTACACCTTGGACTATGTTGCCCCCTCATTGGCCACTCTGGCGTCGTCCCTCCATGTCCACTCACAGTGTTGCCACTCAGCAATATGCAGAGCCTTTTCATTGGCTCTTTCTGCCCCACCAAAGCCACAATCTTTTTCCTCCAACTATAGGAAAAAGGCATCATCTCACTTTAATCTAATTTGTGGGTCCCGACCCACATTATTTCTGCCGAACTTTGCGAAAAGCCAAAATTAACCAAAAACCAATATTCCAATTAGTTGACTACTAATTTGGAATATTACAGACCTTCTCTTGTAATCTCTCGTTGGAGTCTCAACAGCCTCGATCACATCTCAATCAATGGCTAAGGTCATCTTGACCTCATCAATACAAGTCTCTAGAGCAAAATCGAACTTCCTCAATTAATTCACTTTAATTAACCATTTTTCCTAAGTTAAACTTATTTTCATTATGGCTAATTAATTTAATTGAGGTGTTTCTAAGCCTTTTCTTGCGAAACCTTTTCTGGGTGTTGGAGATCTCGTGTTCCTTAGCCTCTTGGACACCATAGAGACTAGAACATTTATCTGTTGCCACCCCAAACTCCAAAAACTAACAGTCTAGGCATTCTGCATCTACATCCCACTTTGTATGTGGTCCACTTGTATATTCTTCACCCTTGCAAGACACGAGGTGTAGGTTTGAATGCACATATACAATGTCCTTTGCAATCTGCGATCCCAGAGTGCTCCCCCAGTAAGAAGATTCTGACCATATTGCCAAGAGGTACTTGGCTAGTGGGTAGAGTGAGTGCCTTTAGCATCAGGCAAGTGTATTACCATTCAATTGGCATGTAGGAATGGTAATTTCCCAGGGGGTTCACCATTTTTGGTCAAAGGTATTGACCATACTCACCCCAAACTCCAAAAACTAACAGTCTAGGCATTTTGCATCCACGTCCCACTTTTTATGTTGTCGACTTGTATATTCTTCACCCTTGCAAGACACAAGGCGTAGGTTTGAATGCACATATACAATGTCCTTTGCCTTCTGCGATCCCAGAGTGCTCCCCCAATCAGAAAGTTCTGACCATATTGCCAAGAGGTACTTGGCTAGTGGGTAGAGTGAGTGCCTTTAGCATCAGGCAAGTGTATTACCATTCAATTGGCATGCAGGATAATTGCCCAGGGGGTTCACCATTTTTGGTCAAAGGTATTGACCTTACTCTAAGTGATGACTTGTTGAGCTGGTGACCTTGCTCCAAGTGACAACTTGTTGAGCATGATGATGATGTAGGTTGTTTTCCACATGGTTCTAGATTAGAACATGAAGTGGATGGATACATTAACAAAGTGGACAAAGTTGTCATCAATATTCCCAACTACAAGTCAACTAAATAAATGGAGAGAAATTCAAATGAAAATTTAAATTTCAAATTGATCACGTCAGCCCACTTAAAGACACACCACTTCGGGGACAACCTATCACTATATATTTCCATTCAATCTCACCACTTGGAGAGCAATTCAGATCATCTCAGAACATCTAATCTTTTGTTCACATATGTGAAGGAGCTGAGGAAAGAGGTCGAATTTTTTCTGAGGAAAATAAGTTGTTGTGGCAGCCGAATTTATCTTGCATTCGATCAGCATTGATCAGTAGACTAGCTCACACATCTGGCCACAGAGTTTGACTATTTGATAGAGATTTTCTGGGAAGTTGACCACACGTTGACTGAATTTCGGATGAGCTACAGGAGGCCGAAATTCAACCTGTTGACCACAGTTTACCAAATTTCTGAGGCTGCAGCAGGAGGACCAAAATTGGTCTATTTGACCAGGTTTGAATTGTTGGGTTATTATGGTCAGTTTGACCAAAAGTTTGACTGGAAAAAGCAGATTGTCGTTTTGTTGAATTGAACAATTTCTCCTAAGAAAATATTGTTGGGTTTTTCCTTAGTCAGGGTTTTCTTAGGGTAAATTTCTGGTGTCTACTATGCATTGTTATCCTACTGCTCTATTGCAATTATTGCTGAAGTTTCCTGAAGTGCAATTGCTTAATGAACAATCTGGAATGTGCTAAATTTCATTAGAAGTAATTAACAGTAGCAGAAAATTGTGCTTGGTTAATTAGCATTGAAAAAAATCAACATCCAAGACTTGTCACTATGATTGTGCCATTGCAGGTTGCAGTTTGTTTTATTGCACACACACACAGATATTATATAATTTCCATCCCAAAACAGTTGGCACTTGAAAAAATTGATTGAGTTCTAGCCATTTCAGGCACTCATACCCCATCCCTCTTGATCCCCCATTCTGGAAACCCATGCAACATATAAATAATTGATTTGCTTAATTTTATGAACAGGCCGTTCAATTCAAGATTTTCAATATGGTTTTGCAATTATTAATACAGAAAGTTCTTTTGTCTCACTTTGCAGCTCAAATTGGATATTTCACATGGTATTTCATTGGGATTATAGAATCTTACCAAGTTTGATAACATATGTGGCGTAGCAAAAGAACTCAATTTCTTCTAAAATCCTCTAATACAATAGAAAACCATGTAACAAACAAAAAGAACTAGAAAAAAGCAGCAAAGAATGAAGTTAATATTTTATTTACCTAAAAAGGGTATGGATATCTGTAGTTGTGAGGCAACCTTTTCCATCGAGATCAAGGCAACGAAATAGATATGTCAAGCCTTCAGGTGTATCTTTATTTTCCAAAGCTAACACAAAGTCAAGAAAGCTGTCAAAGTCCATTTCTCGACAATTTCCTCCTCCACTTTTACCTCGACGAATATGCTCATCAAAGACTGCAAAAATAGACATGCCTCTATTATCACCTTTAGTTTCATGGACAAAAGTCACCATAAAATATATGATATGTTGCAAACATCATCCAAGATGGCTTTCAACAACAATTAAGAAGATTTGCAGCAAAAACACAGTTTTTGATTAAACGATTAAAAGTTAAAACACATAGAAGCAGGCCAGAAATGAAAAATTAATTTGAACATAGAAGGAAATCTAATGCAATAAAGCTCCTTTATTGAATTGTGTACCTAAACACACATCCCCATTTCTTTTGTTATTAACTGATCATCTTGTATTCTCAACAAAACTCTTAATAATTATCAAATAACAGGATATATATTGTGTGATCTCCAACGTCTCAATTTCGAAAGCTAACAGCAGCTCTCTATCTCGGGAGAACAGAAAATATCCAAGTGTATGCTTCTTCTAGCTAATGAAAATCAAAAAACAGATTTCAGTTCAATACTAGAATAAAATTAAATTTCATTATCATAGAAATCATAAAACCACTTCTCATTAGAGAAATTTTGAGGTCAAAAATGGGCCTCAAAACAAAAATGTACAGCAAAAATCAATTTTATAAGAACCAATAGGATTCACTATGATGTCAACCATGGGGGATGATTCACCATTTTTGAAGTAAAAAGGTAAATAAAAAATAAAAAAACTAATTTTCCCATTTGTGTTTTCAAATTATCTCCCTACGATTTTACTCGAATTTTGAGCGGGAGCACTCATTGGATGCAGAATTTAATTTTGCATTCAAGGAGTACCCATGATGAATACTTTCAATGGACCCTATAGAGAAATCAATGCTAGTAGAATTAGGGTTTTTATTCCTCTTTCTTGATAATTACTTGTGAATTATGTTGCCTTCTTTTACTTCTTTATTATATTATCTTTCATCAAGAAATTACCAGATTATGCGTGAGTGAAGATCACAAGAATAAGAGACGCAAGATATAGGGACTCAGCCAAGGCAAAACCCCTATCTAGGGGAAAAAAAGGTCAAACCTCTCCCTTCAGTAGTTTTCACAAGACAAGACAAGATAATCCAAGACTCTTCGACCTAGACACAGAATTCCTCCAATCACCAAGTCATCCCTTCCTTCCAGCAACTTCCATCTAGATCTTCAACCCAACAGCAAAACTTCAACCTATCCAGTAGTAGAATTTCAACTTATGCAGTAGCAGAACTTCGACCTCCCTAGCAGTAGCCCAGTAACCTCGTACAAATGAGAGAGAAATAGCCCAAAAATTTCGACTTATTCTTCTCCTGCAATTCTCTTCCTTATCCTTGAACTTCACATGTTTCTTGCACTTCCTTTCTTGTGTATCGAACTTGTTGAGTTGATGAGCAAATGGATCGAACTGCACTTGTATATAAAGCCTCTTATGTGGGTCGAATTGTCCTCCTGTAGGCCAACTTGGTGTGGAGGTGACAAATTACTTATTTCACTCAATAATAATTCTTTTTACATGATTCAAAAGCCCGAGAAGGATCACATAAAATGGACAATGACTCTAATGCCTCAATATAAAACCTAGAAGTCCTCAACGGGGACCTTGACCTATAAAATGATGACCCAAGCATGAAAGCCATGTTTTAATAAGGCATTGTAATAATAATAAAAATTTTCTTTTTCTTTATTTCGATAAATACAATTCACAATGCCTCAAATACAATTATGAACACTGAACCTAGTTACATTCTTCAACACTCCCTTTTAACTAGGGAGGTATTCATAATTCACATATCTATACAAGTACATGGAAGATCTCAAAACATAAGAAATACGAAGAGTTTAGGCACACGTGGTGCCACGGACTGAATTCCTGACCAGGGAAATCTATCTGGGTGTGACAGATGGATTAAATCTTTCAGCCACTCTAGGTACCATCAGGCTTACTTGCTAACCATCAACCCACGGAACTAGGTGCGAACGCAAGGTCAAAGCTCTATGACCAACGGCACCCTCCCTCTTTGGGAACAAGACATCAACATGTCAGCCAGATGTCCTCCCATGCATTATGTATTACACATGATGCCTCAACAAATCTCTTCCAAACAATTATCATCAACAAAATCAGTAATATCAACTAAACCAAGCATGCTTCAGAGAACCCACCAACTTACGATAGGTGTTAAGATCTACGAGACTTAAGTCAGAGCTTCTCAACTACTTGAGATTGGTAATCATGGGAGTAATAATAATAAGGCATTGTAATAATAATAAAAAAATTCTTTTTCTTTATTTTGATAAATACAGTTCACAATGCCTCAAATACAATTATGAACACTGAACCTAGTTACATTATTCAATACTCCCTTTTAACTAGGGAGGTATTCATAATTTACACATATCTATACAAGTACATGGAAGATCTCAAAACACAAGAAATACGAAGAGTTTAGGCACACTTGGTGCCACAAACTAGATTCCTGACTAGGAAAATCTATCTGGGTGGGACTAAGATGGATTAAATCCTTCAGCCACTCTAGGTACCATCAGGCTTACTTGCTAACCATCAACCCACGGAACTAGGTGCGTAATGCAAGGTCAAAGCTCTATGACCAACGCCACCCTCCCTACTTTGGGAACAAGACATCAACATGCCAGCCAGATATCCTCCCAGGCATTAGGTAGTACACATGATGCCTCAACAAATCTCTCCCAAGCAATTATCATCAACAAAATCAGTAATATCAACTAAACCAAGCATGCTTCTAAGATATTCAAACTTCTTATTAGAAGAGACTTTGTTAACACATCAGTTACCTGATCGTTGGTCGTGACATACTATAGTTTCATGATCCCATCTTGCACCAAGTTTCTAATGTAGTGGTACTTATTGTTGATATGCTTCGTCCTTGCATGGAACACAGGATCTTCAGACATCTTGAGGCAGCTTTGATTGTCACAATTTATCACAGTAGGACTTAGAGGCTTTCCAAACAAATCTAACAGATGTTTCCTCAACCATATAGCCTCCACTCCTACTTCAAATGCAGCTACATACTCTGCTTCAGCACTACTCAAAGAAACAAGATCTTACTTTCTACTCATCCATGAAATCATAGCGGATCCCTAACTAAAACATCCACCTATAGTGCTTCTTCCATCGGTCTCACTACCACCCCAATCAGAATCTGTAAAACCTGCCAACTTGAATTCCTTGTTGTCGTACTTCAGGCAGTGATGTATAGTGCCACGTAGATATCTTAATATATGCTTGGAAGCTATCCAATGATAATGATGAGGCTCCAACTAAAATTGACTAAGAATGTTCAAAGTAAAACATATATTTGGTCAATTATTTACCAGATACATCAAAGAACCCCCCAACTTACGACAGGTGTTAAGATCTACGAGACTTGAGTCAGAGCTTCTCAACTTGTTGAGATTGGTGATCATGGGAGTAGTCATGGGCTTGGAATCCATTATACCGAATTTCTGCAACAACTTGATTATATACTTTCCTTGCCCCATTTATATCTCCCCGGGTTTCTACCATACTTCCAAACCTAGGTAATAATGCATCAGTCCCAGATCCTTCATCTCAAACTTGGCTGCCAGCATCTTCTTGCATTCTCGTATCCTTCGCTCTACACTTCTAATAAATAGATCATCCACATATAGTAGAATAATGATTGGCTCATTATCCACAACTTTGGCGTAGAGGTTTGGATCAACAGTACGTTTGATGAACCCGATTCTTAAAAGGTATGCATCCATTCTTGCATAGCATTCCCTAGGAGCTTGCTTCAAACCATATAGGGCCTTCTTGAGTCTACAAATATGAGTGTCTTTGTTATTTATTTCAAAGCCTTCAAGTTGTTCAATGTATACTTCTTCATCAATGGTTCCATTCAGGAATGTTGTTTCTACATTCATTTGATGGATATTCCATCCCATTGTAGCAGCCAATGAAACCAAGGATCTTATAGTAGTATATCTTGCGGTAGGTGCAGAGGTTTCTTCATAATCTATGCCTTCCTTTTGAGAGAACCCCTTGCAATGAATCTATCTTTGTACGTGTCTACGCTTCCATCAACAATGTGCTTGATCTTGTAGACCCATTTAGAAGTGAACCAATTTGTCACTTGGTCTAGGAACGATTTCCCAAACCCCATTCTTCATGATGGATTGATATTCTTCCAGCATTGCCTTCATCCATACTTCTTGATGAGCAGCTTCTTCAAATGTAGCTGGTTCAGCTTCTATTAGTTTTCTCATGTATGCAACATATCCAAAATATCTTTTTGGTCTTTTGCTTTCTCTAAAAGTTCCTTTCGTGGCTCCATGTCCTTCAACATCTTCAAGAGTAGCTTTTAACCAATTTGGCCTCTTCCCTGTGTTGGGTATGATCATAGGTTGAATAGGCTCACTAGGTCCTTTTTCATCTTCTTGAATTGTAGTAGATTTGTCGTGGTTCTCTTCTTCTTCGAATAATGGTATGTCTTCGTCATTGGAATCAATAGGAATATCTTTGGATATTTTGTAGGCATGATTTTCATCAAATATAACGTCCTTACTTACTTCAATTTGTCTTCCTTCCATGATGTAGATTTTATATGCTTCTGAAGAAAGATTGTAGCCAACAAAGATCCCTTTAATTCTTGTAGAATCTAGCTTCTTTCGTTTTTCCTTTGGAACGTAAATATAAGCGCGACACCCAAAGATTCTGAGATGGTCCACACATGGCTTCTTTCCTGTGAATGCTTCCTCAGGTGTCATATTTTCAAGAATTCTATGAGTGCTTCCATTTTGTATATATATTGTTGTCATTGATGCTTCTCCCCATAGAAATTTTGGTACGCCTTGATCAAAAATCATTGTTCGTATACATTCTTCAATTGTCCTATTTTTCCTTTCGGCCGCTCCATTTTTTTCAACATAGTAGGGAACAATGAATTCCCTCTTAATTCTTGCTTCTTTGCAATATGCAATCATTTCTTTGGAAGTGAATTCCCCCCCCCCCCAATTGTCAAATCTCAAAGTCTTTATTCTTCATTCGGTTAGGGTCTCCACTTCAGATCTAAAGTCCTTCAATTCTTCAAATAATTCATCCTTTTTCTTCAGAAGGTAGATCCATGTCTTTCTAGAGTGATCATCAATGAAGGTTACATAATAAAGATGACCTCCAAGTTTATCAGACATAGGCCCACACACATCTGAATGAATGAGGTCTAATATATCCTTAGACCTTGTTTCACTGTTTGTAAAGCGTTTCCTTGTATTCTTTCCCAAAGCACATCCCTTGCATATTCCTTCACGATCTTCTTTGATATTGGGGATGCCATTTACCAATTGATTAAGAGAGGGAATAACCTTATAATGTAAATGTCCATATCTTCTATGCCATAGCTCAATGGGATTGATTTCCATGTGAACTAGGGCTTGAGGAGATAGCGTTATGACTCTATACAGACTTCCTTCACGTACTCCAATAACCCAAGCTTTATCGATGCTTGAATCTTTTCCCCAAACCAGAACTTTTCCATCTACAAAATCAATTCTATCACCTTTATCTTCAAAGCAAGAAATTGAAAGTAAATTCTTTTTCAAACCTGGAACATAGAGTATATTGTTGAGATGCAGCTTTGCTCCATTTTCCAGCTTCAAAAAATTTGATCCTAGGCCTCTAACGGCATAACTTTTATTGTCTCACAATTCCACTGCATGAGAAGATGGTTCCTTTGATAGAGTATGAAGTTGTTTACTCTCTCCTGTCATGTGCCTTGATGCTTCACTATCAATAATCCATGCATTGTTATCATTAAGTGAACATGTGAGTGCAACCAAAAACCCTTTGCCTTTGACCTTATTAGTTAAGTTGTAGATGATTCTTTTGATCCAGCTTCCTGCAATATTGAATCCCATTTTCAAGTATCTTATCATAGAGGGAGTAAACTTTCCTTTCAAGCCAACAAAGTGATCTCCAATCTTCCTTGAACTTAGCTCTGAAACCATGTTGAGAAATCAATGCTAGTAGAATTAGGGTTTTGAATCCTCTGTCTTGATAATTACTTGTTCTTGTTGGCTTCTTTTACTTCTTTATTATATTATCTTTCATCAAGCAATTGCTAGATTATGTGAGTGAAGATCATAAGAACAAGAGACACAAGATATAGGCACTCAACCAGGGCAAAACCCCTATCTAGGGGAAAACCTAATCAAACCTCTTCCTTCAATAGTTTTCACAAGACAAGACAAGATAATCCAAGACTCTTTGACCTAGACATAGACTTCCTCCAATCACTAAGTCAGCCCTTCCTTCCAAAAACTTCGATCTAGATCTTCGACTTACAACAACAGAACTTTGACCTATCCCGCAGCAGAATTTCAACCTATGCAGCAGCAGAATTTCGACCTATCCCGCAGCAGAATTTCGACCTATGCAGCAGCAGAACTTCGACCTATGCAGCAACAGAACGTCGACCTCCCCAGCAACAGAACTTCGACCCCAGTAGCATCCCAGTAACCTCCTACAATTCTCCTTCTTCTCCTTGACCTTCGCACTTTTTCCCGCACTTCCTTTCTTCTGTATCAAACTTCTTGAGTTGATGAGCAAATGGATCGAACTGCACTTGTATATAGCCTATTTTGTGGGTCAAATTCTCCTCTTATAGGCCGACATCATCAGGCAAGGGCTGACTTGGTGTGGAGGTGACAAATTACTTATTTGACTCAATAATAATTCTTTTTACATAATTCAAAACCCCGAAAAGGGTCTCATAAAATGGATAATGACTCGAATGACTCAATATAAAACCTAGAAGTCCTCAATGGGGACTTTGACCTATAAAATGATGACCCAAGCACGAAACCCATGCTTTAATATGTCATTGTAATAATAATAATAATAAAATATTTTTCTTTCTTTTGATAAATACATTTCACAATGACTCGAATACAATTATGAACATTGAACCTAGTTACATTCTTCAATAGACCCTGCTACACGAAAAATGTGAAATACACGAAAAACGTGATTGCAGATGCAGAATTTAATTTTGCATCCAAGGAACACCCATGTTGCATACTTTCGATGGACCCTACTACACAAAAAATGTGAAATACATGAAATAGTGTATCTGGGCAAAATCCTTCATTTCAATCTCTGAAGCCAACTTTTCCCTTTGACACTGAAGCAGGTCTTCCTGTGGTAGTCTGGGCTACTTCCTCTATCATCAAAGAAAATCCTCCTACCATTGTTGCTCCCTCTGTCATGTAAGCATGTCCTTCTGTTATTAATGCTCCCTTTGTCATGTAAGCAAGTCCTCCTGCTATTTGACATGGTCTGCTCAAAGAAGGCATATTTCTCTTAATGACCTTTCGTCTCTAAGCATCTTAAAAATCTCAACCAATGACATCCTCTTGGAAAGTTTCTCCTTCCATTCTGCCTGAGGGTTTGCTCCCTTGAAACTAGAAGCTCTTCCTGTCATCTAGCACGATCTTCGGTGTCCTAACAATATGTACAATGTCTTCCTCTCAAACACCAATCACTTTTTTCAACCTATGCTCGAGCCCTTATGCAAGAACCTATTCATCGGAGACTGGAGCAAAAAAAATATCATTGTAGTCCACTCTAACGATCTTCAAGAATTTATCTTATGCCACTGATATGATTGAGTAATCATACACAAAAAAATTCAATAGTAGATGTAGTGAAAATAGTAAGATCATAAAGAGATAGCCATGCACAATAGGGACAACAAATTTTCCCTTGGAAATCCAAACTTGGGAGAAAATCCAGCAACTTTTCTTCTAGGAGAAATTATTCTTCAACAAGGTTTACAATTCCAAAATTTCTACAAATTTGTACCAAAAATCCAGGTCCAAACTTCAACTAATTCGTCCTTTATATGCTCCCATGTTTGGTTGTTATAGAAGAGAGATGTGTGATATGAATTGATCAAATGAAGATGTCACATTGTATATATATATACAAGTGGAATGGGTGTATTTACCGCAAGGGACACGTCCCTTCATTTGCTAGGACAACTTGTCCATTTTGAGCTTACAAAAAGCCCAATAAAAAATTAAATTTTTAATTTTAATTTCATAAATCTTCTAGGCCGATTTAGGAGGCCTCTTGGCATGCGAGAATACCTCCCGATGCTACACAAAAGTCAACAATAGGATCATCAAGAAAGATTCAGCACAAAAAAATTAATTTTAGCAAGTGTATGTGATGTAAGTGGTATTACCAATTTATTTAAAACTCTCAGTATGCCGCATTTTGTAGCATTCTTCCACTGACATGGATGCCATGGGCCACAAGATTTCTCAATCAACAGAATTGGATGAGAATAAGAGGAAGGCCTTTGACCATCTTTTCAAGAGCCAGGAAGAAAAAAAGAGGAAATTCAAGAGGAAAGATCGCAAGTGAGACTTCCAGATTCAAGACTTGGTGTTATTATGGAACAAGAAAGAAGAAAAATCTTGTAATCACACTAAGTTTGAAAGTATTTGATTAGGGATTTACCAAATTGTTCATGTTGCAGGTGACAATTCCTTCCACATTCACCATTTGGACATTGAGAAGTCGCATTTTCCCATAAATGGGCAACCCCTTAAATTCTTCTACACAAGTATAATCTAAAGTTTAAACACCACCAAGGACATAATTGAACCTTAGCTAGTTTCAAATTTTTCTTATGTGATTTCATTTCGTTGATTTGATGTTAATTACATGCTTAAGTAGCTAGATGCTATTTTCATCTTTTTACATCAGTGTTTCATTTTGTTTTAGTTAGATGCTTTTCATTTTGATTTATTTCGATCTCCATAATGGGATAAAACTTCATGTTTTACTCCCTCACAGTACTTTACATCTATTTTGTGAGACTATTTCAGGTTACACGTGGAAGATTCTAGGGATTTCACAACCTCCCAAGTGAGGTGTGTGTCCCGCAATTGGAGTCAGTTGTTAACCCTCATTTTAGCAAGTTACAAGAGCACTTTTCATTTTTGGCACCACCATTGCAAACCTAAAGAATGTAAGTCAAAAGCCCTCTAACCCATGTGACGGCCCTCTATTATGATATCCTAGGCCAATTATCATTGGCCATGGCCAATCCCTATATGTTAAGTCCCATGCCCTTTTCTCCTATATAGGAACGGGGGGCTTTAGATGGATCTTGTTGGGACTCATGGTTTAGAGTAGCCATCAATTTTCTAGAGGTGATAACACATTGTAGGGTTACTCCAATCCAAGACACATATGCACTTGTCATTGCCACGTATTTGTGTCATTGAGTCTATATGCATTCTTTGGCCATAACATATTCAGCAAATAATTCTCAACATGGCAGTCTCACAGTTTTTTAGCAATTCACGTTCCCCAAGACAATTACATTTCCCAATGCATGCGGTCTTGGAAGGCAAAAAGTCAACTTAGTCTCATAATGCTCAGCAAAAAATGTAAATGACATGCCACATTGAAATTTTTCTAAAATGTGAAGGCAACATCAAAAAAAAAGAAATCAAACGTGGTCTTGTGGTACGTGGGATTCCAATGGAAAATAAGTGGAAATTATGACGAAATGAAACTTGAAATATGTCAAAAATGATCACAAAATTAGCCAAACAAAACCCAAGTGGCGCATTCCTCAATTTCTCAAGGGCGTTGGAGATACTCTTCCCATGAAACGTGACATCCTCTCTAACTGCTACGTGGAGGTCAAGAATAGTAAAGGTAGGGTCAAATTAGCCAAGGATCCAACGATTAATCAAGTGAGTGAGTCAAAGAAGTCAAGGGGATGAGAGATCAACCTCAAGCAACCAAGTTGTACTACCTTCTAGTCGTTGAAGCTATGTTGCACGAAACTTCTAGGAACCCGACTTTTTGGGTTGTACTCGTACCCAAAACTCCGAAACTCAGTTGAAACTTGGTCGAAACTTGACCATCATTTAATCATCTATGAGAGTTAATCTAAACTTGGTTTTCCTTCTAAATTGTCATCTATGGCTCTTATTCCCTTCTTTCTTGCAAGATAATGTGTTATTCACCTCTCTCTCTCTCTCTCTCTCTCTCTCTCTCTCTCTATATATATATATATATATATATATGACGTTTCGACTGACGTTTCCATTTTTTGGGAGGTGACGTTTCTAAACGTACTTGTTTCGGAAACTGTGAAATGTTTCGATGCGTCATGCGACTTAGCATTGAAGTGAAAAAGGGAACGTTGGGAGGTCAAATCACAACATTGGAGGTAAAATCGACAATTTAGTTTCTTTTGGATGCAAAAGTGTTAATTTTGGGCAACTAGGTCCAAACTCCATGTTACACTGCTTATATGACGACAGTCATATTTTTGTTAGATTCCTATTTCGGAGAGGTGCAAGATTGATCTAAAGATCATCTTGATCGGATGAGCAGAACATTGATTTCGAATTTATTTTCCACATGTGCAAGGTCGGCCAGATTTATCCCACATGCCTAAGAGATGTGTCACACACCCTCATTGATCGATATAAATTAGAGAGACTTGGAGGTCATTTTCTCATCATCTCATCACACATTCTCTCTTTGTGATCTGATTGGTTCGATAGCCTTTGGAGGCCTTTTTCTTCTCACACGTGTGGAGCAAAGCTGTTGTTTTCTACGTTGATCTATTTAGGGCTTGTTGTTGTTTTCTGCACTGATCTGTTTAGGGCTTGTTGTTGTTTCTTGCGCTGATCTATTCTAGGCTTTTCTGCTGCAGCGTTGATCGTGGTCAACCCTTGGTCGTTTGACCTCAATCTTCCGCAAAAATTCCGATTTTAGGAGGTCATACAGCTGGGCACTAAAATCGAGGAATTCCAGGTTGTTTGACTAAAGCCTTAGTTTGTTGCGTTGACTTTTCAAAAACTGCCTGCGTTGACTTTCCCTGGTTTGACTTGTGTTGACTTGTGATGAGCTATCTTTGAGGGTTGTGGGTGTGACTCATGAAAGTGTTGGCTAACCGAGAAAGACTTTGTTGGTTGAAGAAGCATCCTGCTGACCACCGTAACGCCACAATACCTCATATCTTTGTTGGACAAAAGGAATTGTAAATCTGATCTATATTTGGCTTGTCTTCTATTGATCTATTATTGTGTTCTATCAGCATTTTACTTTCAATTTTATGTGATTGCTATTTTGTATTGGGCCTAAGAAAGATTGAAGTAAAAGTGCATCAAGCATAGAACACCATGGTTATCTAAATTTAACATGGTTTCACAGTTGAGGTGAAGACAAAGTCCAAGAGTCCAAGCTGATGTTAGAAGCTATCTCTGAAGGAAGAAATCCTATCAAGAACAAATGGCCTCCTCAACCTACAAGAGTTTCAAGGCTGATAATAAATTGACTGATAAGTCTGATTATCATGCATGGAAGATGTCCATGGATTTGGCACTAGAAGATCAAGATGTCATGGACTATGTACAGGGGAATATTCAAGAGCCTCCATCAAATGCAATTGTTGCCACGAAGACAAAGTATAGAAAAGGGGAAATCAAAGCAAAGATGATTATCCGGGATTCTATTCATAAGCACTTGGTTGCTTACATTTCTGAGCTGAAGACATCTAAGGACATGTATGATAAGCTGGCGAGCATGTTCAGGGCTAGCAATGCTAATCAAATCCTCTTCTTCAAGAATCAATTGAAGAATATCAAGAAGGGTAAGGATGAATTTATTCAATCCTATTTTATGAGTCTCACTGAAATCAAGAATAACGTCCTAGCTATTGCGGAAGCAATATCTGATCGAGAGATGGTTCTTCTTGCTCTTGGAGGTCTCCCCCATGATTGGCATGTATTCAATACTAATATTCTCAATAATAATGTGATTCTTGATTTTGATGAAATATTGACGAGATGCACTCAAGAGGAAACAAGAATGATGGAGTATGCATCTAATGGTAATGGAAGTGACAATGTCGCCTTCGCTGCTAATGCAAAGAAGAAGAACCATGGTGGCCCGAGAAATCAAAACCATGGTAGAGCGATGCCCAAATGAAGGGAGGGAAAATGTTACACTTGTAACAAGACTGGTCACTATGCAAGAGAGTGCCCTAATAGAAGTGACTCTCCTAGGGATGATGACAACAACAACTCGAGAAGGAATGGCAGGAACAACAGGTTCCAAGGAAAAAGGAAGGCTCCCTCTGATCGTAATGGAAATGGGAAACCTTTCAAGAGGTCACGAAATTCAAGGTACGATTAGTCTAATGTTGTTGATTATAAGAGAAATGATTGTATTCTTGTATCTGCCCTCTCTGTTGCATCTCCACCTGACACCCTAGATGTTTGGTTAATTGATAGTGGTGCTTCAAGGCACCTCACTGGTTATAAAGAAGCCCTTTCTGATTTGGTTGAGAAGGATACTAATCTGGAAATTATCCTTGGAGATAATTCCACCTATCTCGTGAAAGGGGCAGGGACTGTGGCCCTCCATTTATCTCAAGGTCAAGTGACTGATTACAAGATGTGTTGTATGTACCTAATTTGAAGAAGAACCTTGTGTCCATTTCGGCAATGGAAGACAGAGGGTTCAAGGTGGCATTCGTTGATGGAAAGGTACTTATCTGGAAGAATAACCTAAGGGAAGCTCTTTCTATTGGTTTTAGAGTTGATACACTCTAGCAAGTTGGAGAAAATCCATTGGGGGCTACTACATGTGATACAACTCTTCAAACAAAGTTATGGCACCGAAGGTTTGCACTCCTTCATTACAAAGCCCTTCCCGAAGCAAGGAAGGTTGTGAGTGGGATGCTCGGATATTAAAATGAATTCAAAAACCTTTGGCAAAGAATTTGGCATTAAGAGGGAGACCACAACTGCGTACACTCCTGAGCAAAATGGTGTTGTTGAAAGAAAGAACAGGACCATTGTGGAAGCTACCCGGGCCATGCTATGTGACCAAGGTCTTCCAAAGTTTCTATGGGGAGAAGCTGCGAACACTGCTGTGTATGTTCAAAATAGATGCCCACATTCTGCTCTGGACTCCAAAACTCCCGAAGAAGCCTTCTCTGGTAAGAAACCTGATGTTTCTCATTTTAGAGTTTTTGATTGTCCTGTTTACTTTCATGTGCTGAAAGAAAAGAGAAGCAAGTTGGATGCTTTTGGAAAGAAGGGAATGTTTGTGGGATTCAATGAAACTTCGAAGGCATATAGAATCTATGTGCCTGGTCAAAGAAAAGTGGAGATATGCGACGATGTCACCTTCGATGAAGATGTTGCCCTCAAGAAGGTAAGAAATCTTCCTAGCTCCAAGGAAGACAAAGAAGATGAAGAAGCAGGGAAGCTGGAAGAGCCGAATGATGACCCGATTGCAGAAATTTTGACCCCACTCCGGTTTTCAGTTTCATCTTATCACTCCCATATAGTTAAATGCCCATTCCGATAATCATACATTCAAAATTCTGGAAATGAAATAAATTTCTAAAAACAAAAATTTGAGAATTTCATGAGCGCTGGAAATGCAGAAATAAAAACACGGGAAATTATAACAGCCACACACAGAAAAATAACATTGTGACTTTTGGTCAATCTGACCCTGGAAAAACATTGTACAACTCTCGGGGAAAACCAGTTTGAGAGCTCTTATTTATTTCTGAAAAATGCTTTTACCGTGAAACAGAAATACACAGAAAATTCCAGCAACCACAAAACTGACTTATCTCGTTTTATGTGCTCAACTCCAACTCGAAAAATGTGCCAAACAGGAAAACTATCAAAACAGAAAAATTACAGCAAGAGATACCATCATTAAATGTTGTACGGTCTCCTCGATTTCTGTGCCCAGAAATCTCGTACTGTTGTACGAAAAGTACACCTATCTTTCAGCCTTGAAATTCGTGCCCACTCAACCTCGGAATGTGTGCTACCCACTGTTGTTTCTTTCCCTCAAAATCTACGTTGTATGGACCTCGATTTTTGTGCCCACTGTTGTAATAAATGTTGCATTCTCTCTCCTTGATTTTCGTGCCAAGGTGCCTCGAAAATGGTACCTCTAAATTGTTGTACGAACTGCTGAAATAAATGCCTTGGGATTCGTGCCAAGGTTATGCTCTCCTTCTCCCTGCTTAGAAATTCTCCTTACTCTCTCTTGCTCCTTCTCTCAATCTGCTCATGAAAAGAATGAATGACCTTTTCTCTTCTTTTCTCCTTTTACCCTAACCCTAAGTGACTTTTGGGGAATCCCTAAATCCAATGGCTGAGATAACTTTAGATCAAGGGCTAAGAATAAGTGTGCATTTAATTCTCACTTTCTAATTTTTAATTCACCCCACTTACATAAAGACCCACTTAGCCTTTTATTTTCATAGTCACTTTTTCACTTTCTAATTTTACATTGACTTTAATAAAGTCACTTTAAAATTAGATTGTAACTTTACCACTTATAAAGTCATTTTAAAATTAGATTTAACTTTACAACTTATAAAGTCACTTTAGGAGAAAAGTACAAAATACATTTGGACACTTTTCCCTAGGCCAAAGGATCAAAGCTTTAGGGAACCACTTGTCCTCTGGTACCCAAATTTTAACACTGATCCCTGATGTTGAAGGACCTATGGATCCTATTGATCTACCTCCTTCAAATAAGAGAAGACCCTCATGGCTTAGGGATACTCTCAAAGATGCCAAGAGACATATTGCCCCAAGGGGGACATTCCGTGAAAGCAAGAAGCCAAAGAGATACCAAGGGGATCTAGCAGCCATGAGTACGAAAGTACAATCTGAGCCTAGAACATTTGAAGCAGTCGTGAAGCATCAAGTTTGGAAGGATGCTATGCACGAAGAATATGAATCCATTATGAGGAATGATGTCTGGGAAGTGGTCCCGAGTCCGGAGGACAAATCTGTTATCACCTCGAAATGGCTCTATAAGATCAAGCATGGATCCAATGCAAGTGGTGAAAAGTACAAGGCAAGATTCATTGCCCGAGGTTTCTCTCAAAAGGAAGTCATATATTATGATGATATATTTGAACTTGTGGACCGCTATACCACCATCCGATCTATTATTGCCCTTGTTGCTACGCAAGGATGAAGTCTACATCATATGGATGTGAAGACCGCTCTTCTGCATGGATCTATAAAGGAAGACGTGTATGTGGAGCAACCTCTGGGGTTTGAAGTCCGAGATAGAGACACCCATGTATGCAAGTTTAAGAAATCCCTCTATGGGTTGAAGCAAGCCCCTAGGGCTTGGTACGAAAGGATAGATAGCTACTTGATGAAGCTGGGCTTCACTCGAAGTAATGCTGATTTGAACCTTTATTTTAAGGTGGATAGAGAAAGGCCTCTCATTTTGGTTCTCTATGTGGACGATCTCTTCTTGACGAGTGTTGACCCTCTCATTCATCAGTGTTAGAGGGAGCTAGCTTCCGAGTTTGAGGTGAAAGACCTAGGATTGAAGCACTACTTCCTAGGCTTGGAGGTCTGGCAGAGGCCAGGCGAGATTTTCCTTTCTCAAAGAAAATATGTCATGAAGCTACAAGAGAGATTTGGTATGATGGACTGTAATTCTGTGTCGACACTAATGGAACTCAACTTTAAAAAGTTGAGTGGAAACGCTGCTGGACCCGTGCTAGCAAATCCTACTGATTATCAACAACTCGTGGGGGCCCTGATGTTCTTAGTGAACTCCCGTCCAGACGTATCTTTTGCAGTGAACACTTTGAGTCAACATATGGTTGATCCTCATCGCATTCACTGGATTGGTGCCAAGAATCTATTGAGATATCTTTGGAGCACAATCAACCATGGGCTGAGATACACTGTCGGGAGTTTGAGACTCCATGGATATACTGATGTCGATTGGGCTGGCAGTGTGGTGGATCGTAAGAGCACATCTAGATGTTGCTTCACCTTGGGTTCTACTTCGATATCTTGGATGAGCAGGAAGCAGAAGTCGATGGCTTTGAGCACCACTGAGGTCGAATACATTGTAGCATGTATGGCATGTTGTGAAGCTATTTGGTTGTGAAATCTCTTCAGTTAGTTGTTCGTACATGTGCTAGATACTATCGTTATCCTTTGTGATCGATCCAAGCATATTGATATTAGGTACCACTTTGTCCGGGACATGGTACAGTGAGGCGCCGTAAGGCTTGACCATATAGGAACTGATGAGCATGTCGCGGATATTCTCACGTAGTCCCTGGGAAGGTCATGTTCCTAACCTTCCGTGAGAAGCTTGGAATCACGGAAAGACCCTACTCTGAGGGTCCTTCTTGAGTTGGACTATGAGCTCTGGGAGCTCTAGGGGGCTTGGGGATAGCTTCTCGAAGCTATAAGCACACACGGGGCTAGGCTTGTCGAACCTTGTTGTGCTTCTGCCCCACCGTTATGATATTGAGTTGGTTCGCCTCTCTCTGATCTGTGCCCCGCACACATCCTACCCATGGAGTTTCGGACTCATGGGAAGTACCTCTCATTTTGCCAATGAGGTGGGAAATGTGGATAGAGACCATAGCAAGACCAATGGATGCATCGGAGATTGTCGTACTCTCTATGTCTAGGATGGCACATGTCCAACACCTTGATCTGGGGTCAAGTACGATGAGGTTCTTACCTCTAAAACTGACTTCGGGTCAGTAAACTAACTTCAGGTTAGTATGTGACTCTTTGTGAGTCTATTGAGGTTTTATCCTCTGAAACTGACTTTGGGTCAGTAAACTAACTTTGGGTTAGTAGGAGACTCCTTTGAGTCCAAGAGAGGTTTTTACCTCTAAGCTGACTTCAGGTCAGTTGTGTGTGATGTCTTTGTGACTCACCTTTGGTTCTGAAATAAAGAGCCAGTGAAGCAAGTTACGGCGGGATGACGCACGATGTTTGGTTTGGTACATGATGGATGGCACTTGTGGATAGATGGAGTTCTCCCTAGTTGAGAGGGAGTGTTAATTTTGGGAAACTAGGTCCAAACTCCATGTTGCACTACTCATATGATGATGGTCATATTTTTGTTGGATTCCTCTTTCGGAGAGGTGCAAGATTGATCTAAAGATCATCTTGATTGGATGAGCAGAACATTGATTTTGAATTTATTTTCCATATGTGCAAGGTCGGCCAAAATTATCCCACATGCTTAAAAGATGTGTCACACACCCTCATTGATGGATATAAATTGGAGAGACTTGTAGGTCATTTTCTCATCATCTCATCACACATTCTCTCTTTGTGATCTGATTGGTTCGATAGCCTTTGGAGGCCTCTTTCTTCTCACACGTGTGGAGCGAAGTTGCTGTTTTTTGCGTTGATCTATTTAGGCCTTGCTGTTGTTTTCTACGTTGATCTATTTAGGGCTTGTTGTTGTTTTCTGCACTGATCTGTTTAGGGCTTTTCTGCTGCAACATTGACCAGCGTTGACCATGGTCAACCCTTGGTCGTTTGACCTCAATCTTCTGCAAAAATTCTGATTTTAGGACGTACAGCTGAGCACTAAAATCGACGAATTCCAGGCTATTCAACTAAAGCCCTAGTTTGTTGTGTTGACTTTTCTGAAGCTGCCTGCGTTGACTTTTCTGTATTATTCCTGGTTTGACTTGCGTTGACTTGTTATTCGTTGACTTTCATTGTGACTCATGAAAGTGTTGGTTGACCGAGAAAGACTTTGTTGGTTGTAGCATCCCGCTGACTGCCATAACGCCACAATATCTCATATCTTTGCTGAACAAAAGGAATTGTAAATCTAATCTATATTTGGCTTGTCTTCTATTGATCTATTATTGTGTTCTATCAGCATTTTACTTTCAATTTTATGTGATTGCTATTGTGTATTGGGCCTAAGAAAGATTGAAGTAAAAGTGCATCAAGCATAGAACACCATGGTTATCTAAATTTAGCAAAAAGCAGTTGTTGCAAGGTATGATTAACTTCCAAAGTACCCAATTCAACCACCAAAGTACCAATACGAACTCTTCTCAACCAAATCGAACCTCCTAGTAGTAGGTCGAGCCACCAATGAAGTAGTTGGGTCATACAAGTGGAACATTGAGTATCTTTTGACTAAGAATTTTTATCTTTTTCCTTTCTAGGGCGAAACCAAGTGGAACATTGGACCTCCAACAGTTACTTGAGTCAACTCGAACTCCCTTACTAGGAAAACCATTGTATTAAAAAATATTTTGTTGAATTTACTTTGTCTCTAACCTGTGGATAACAAGTAATAATTATTTTAAAAGAGTGACGTCCAACTAGCCACTACAAAAGGTTTGGTTTTTTTCTATTTTATCTTTTCTTGGTTAATGTTACAAAAGGGATCTACTAAGGCAATAACACAATTAGTAAGGATTACACAAAGGATGGACGGATGATTCAAATAGGGGTTAAATAGTCACATGGAGGGAGTAGACAAGGTACTAGTCTTCTCTATCTCATTTGTTGCAGATTGAAGAAATTGGAACCGTAGGTTGGACCAACCCTTGCTGAGGGTAGCTTTAATCGGGGAGAAGTTTCTCTCGCTGCATAGTTGTCCTGAAAATTGAAGGTGCTTCGCTAGAGGCCACTTGCAGTTGGATCCAGAAAATTCTAAAAGATCTTAGACATATATGGGGAAAACATAGTCTTTCGACTCCAAACTTACCTCATTGTCCAATTGCATGACTAACTTAGGGTGAATGTGATTCACAACTAGGCACTAAGAGGTAAAGCTGCATCTAAGGTAAGCATTTCTTGACAACCACTCTTTTATTTAAAAATATGAAACAAATTTACTTTATGTTTAACATAACTATTTACTAAATATTTGCTTTCAGTAATTTTAGCTAGTAACCCTTGCGGTTTTTATGAACAAATTTAAATCTAGTCCAAGGGATCAATATACATATGTTTTGAGCTTCCAAACACCTATATTTTGTTGATTTTATAGCATCGGAAAGTGTTCCAAGTCTCAAATTTGGTGGAGAGGCTTGGACAGCAGTTATCCAGAGAACCCAGAAATTGTTTGTGGAAATTCCATTCAGATATGGCTTTATTAAAATTATTAATTATTTTAATGCAAACCCTAAGTTTAAACTTAGAGATATTAAATAATTAAAGGGTATTAATAAAGCAAAGTGTGAATCTTCTAGAAAACAAAGATCAAGTCATCTTTTAATCTGAGCCATTGATTAATGATATAATCTTGGCCGATGATTCATCAGCGAGAAGACTATAAGAAGAGGCTTGAGGATCATTTGGAAATCAAGTCGGGTACATTCTCAGTACCAGAAGGAAATCAATTCTGAAGCAAGAGAATTTGATTTCAGTGGGTGAGTCTGTAGAGGTGGGATTGCAGAAGCAGAAGGAGGAGGGAGGATTCAGTTAACAAAGAAGCAGAAGGCAGGAGGATGAAGGGAAGGGTGTGTTGATCAGCAGCAAGAACCCCACCACGCAGATTTACGCAGACCAGAGAGGGACTGTGCAGAGCTCACACGCTAGATGACCTCGAGGGTCAGAAACACTTCTGAAGGTTCCAGAAAATTCAGCCAAGTGTATGCTAATTTTACATTGCTCATCAGGACTCTTGTAAATGAACTTTTCGTGACTGAAGATAAATACAAAACCATCATCTGCTAAACCGGTTTTCCCACATTGGGTTTTCCCGGGGACAATTGTCCAAAAATAACCGTGTTCATATGGTTGATTCAATTGTGCTACTTGTGTAATTTATGTTCATATGGTTTTGATCAGAGTGAAGTACTGCAAATGTGTTTATTTCAGAATTTACTGAAGCATCTGTAAATAACTTATCTCATAAGCAGGAGAAATAAACCAATCATTGCGGTAATAATTTTCAGATCTGAAATTTCACATATTTCACTGGTATATTGAGCTCTTTTTGCAGATTTGTAGGAAGCTACAGCCATACACATTCATATTTTGCAAAAAATCATGGTACAAGGGCTTCTCCATGTAAGTCTCCATCTCAAAACCCTCGTAATTAATTCTTAGACATAAATTTCTAGTTAATGTCATTAAGTTCGAGCTAAATTTAAACATATTCCAGCAAAAGTCATATCTATAAACTAGAAATTATTTATGGGTTTCTACCAAATGGGATATGATCCTGAGACCTCTATAGCAGAGTTTCCAGCTGGAAGCTCATTTTGTTGCAGATTTGAAGCTAAGGTAGGGCCTAAAATCATTTATTGTTGCTGTCCTACCTTCCCCAACCCTATATTATCGATCTAGACTCTAGAGTGTCTTGTCACTATTGGGTGGCCCTACAATGGGGGATTTGTTGTTGTTTTCTGTGTTTTCCTGCACATACACAGAAATCCCTCTTACGAAAGACTTATATCAAGAATATTTTATAGAATTCATAAATATATTCATTTTCACTCTTTTGTGCTATTTACATGTGTATTATCTTCAAATTTAAATGAACCATATTTTTTGCCTGTATTTATTTTCCACATAAATTACATTTCCAGAAAGCATCAATGATTCACTCCTCTTTTCACCCAAAGTCACCATACAGGGCACCAGTCAATCTTTTTTTGGGTAAAGTTGTCTCACATAGGGAATCCTCCAATAGCCATTATAAAAAGTGTTGGGCTTAAAGAGTGGGAACTCGTGTCAAGGTGACAGTGGGCACTTTTCCTGCATCTACCATCTTAGCGATTTGCAAGGACCTTGGAAAACCCTGCAAGTTTGTGTGGTAACAGGTCTAACATATTCAAATTCAGATAGCAGAATTTCAGAGACGTTTACATGATCAAGTGGAGAATTAGTACTCCAATAATATTTAGCTCTCATGAATATCTGTATACCAGTTATATGATATGTGAGTGACATGCAACAAATATAAAAATCTGTGTGTTAGATGGTTAAACCACACCATAACCACTTATGGTTATTATACATCGTAATAAGATATGGTGTGAAAATGTGTACAAGAGATGTATTGTTATAGCATTATTAATAAATTGGGATTCCATTCTTTACTACACCATCATGTCTATGAATGTGCGAACTCTAAAATGTCTATTCCCTATGTCTAATCCAACTTCATTTCACATGAAATCAATTATATCACTACTGCCACAAAACAGTTTCTGTCTCCTTAAACCTGAACAGACAAATTTGACACACAAGTTACAACAGCAGTAGCATAAAAGAACATATTTACCACTGAACATAAATAAAACTCTGAATCTGGGTTTGTTGATTTATCGTTACCACGCTACAAAGATGATTCAAGATAGAGCATAATTATTAACTAGTTAATCAAAGCACCTTCATACAGTGCCCCACATATCTTGTAATTGATAGTGGCAATAGAAGCTTCCATAAGGTTACAGAGACCTAAAAATTCTGCAGTTATTTCCAAGAGCAACCTTCATCTAAAAATCCTGAGATCTATGGACTTCAGCATAGAGATAGTAATATGCGCTTTTGTGATGATGAAAACTTAAAAGGCCAAAACAAGATTTTACCACCAAGAGATTAGGGTACTTACCTCGTTCAACAAAAATATCTGTAAGGGTTCCATCAGCATACTCGCGAAGCTCTTGCTTGCTCAAAGTCCCATTCATGTCTTTATCCAATCCGAGAAACATGTCTTCAAAGTCCACACCACCAAAATATTACAACAAAATCACAGATCAGCCCACCATGAGAAAATGAGATTGTTAGTATTCAAGCAGACATCTTTACTTATATAACAATAACTTGATTAATAATTTAAGTGTAAAATCAACCAGCAAAACAGTAAAAACAACAGTTGTTTTCTAAGGAAGTAACAGCTTGACAATTATTCTTTCCTGGCTGCTTTCCAACAACTTCAGAACCACAGATTTCTATCCCAAAGGCATGCACAAGAATAATCTTGATAATTCACACCATCAAACTGTTCCAAAAGTTCAGCTCACTAGGAAAAGATACAAGATTCTTGAGGTTCATTCCAAGAAGGCATCGACATCAAAAATACAGAATCTCTCTCTTTGATGTAGATGCCACCCTGAAATGAACGTAATTTATGTGTATCCACAGAAAACGAGTCAAATCTGTCTTTTGGTCATTCTTTAATATAGAAGTTCTGACACAGAACAGAACTTGTTTCATGTATCCAACCACCCAAAACAAAAAAAGCAAAAAATAAAAAGTAACTATGTTGTTAGGTATCAAATACTTGAGAATTCCAATTGTTGACTTCTTCAGATTTAGAAATATGCTTATCCTTCAGCACCAGCTCATAATAGTAGCTTTGGCCATTATCAATGGGAAAAAAAGACAAAACTGTTCAATAAAGAGAATTCGATTCAACTGAATCCCACATACATTGACTATGTTCAATCATGCATGTTCATCTACGATATCATTGGCTTTAAGATATGAAAAATATCCATTCGTGACTAAGGATACTTTTGACTGCATTTACCTTATGCTGCCATTGCACCAATCCATAATTAACATAAAAGGAACTGACTGGCAGAAATGTACCTACTAAATGAACTTCACCTTTAGGTCCTCAATTATTTATCTTTCTGGTCAAAAAGAGTGAATATCTCACAAGAATTTCGACTTTTATAAATTATTCCTCTAGAATTGATATTGACAATAGTGAAGAGCTAACAGCTAGAAAACAGTGGGAAGACTGGCAGACGTCAGATAAATTATTCCTCCAACAAGCATGAAAAGTTTATGGTTAAAAACCACTGTCAAGATAAGAAAAAAGTTATATTAATGTCCACAAATGACCAGAATAGGCCATGATTAGCAATTACAACGCGTCATAATGGCAATGTCAAATTGTCAATGGCTGCTCTTAGGCACAAGAATAACTACAAAATAAACACAATAACCACAAAAAGTTAAACACCTGAGCTAAACCCTCGAAAAAGAAAGGTGCTAACCTATAGAACAAAAGAAGCACTAGCCTACACTGGAATGAGAAAATGACCTTTTCTTGCCATTGACAACCAACATGAAGGTACCAATACACAGCTGAATATGTCATCTATGGAACAATCTGGACAGAGTGGAACAGGTTGAATAGTCTTGGGTACAAATTGGGTGGGGTTACCTACTGGAGCTTTACTACCATCCAAGACCAATGAAAGAAACTTAGCGATGACACTTGGCTCCTCAAACAAGTTGTGAACTGTGCCATCCAAAACCAACTGCTAGAATACATATGTCTAGGTAATCTCACAACAAATCAAGGTAGTCTCCCAGCAATACAAGAGAGGGTGCACCATCTCACTCATCTACTGCTCTCTGTCGATGACTAGAGTATCTACTATTTAGAAGGCCCTCGATGCCTCCATTCACAATATAGACTAGAAAAGAGAAGAGATCCTAGCGGATATGGACCTCTAGAAGTCCCACATAGCATGCCATCTATGTTCATCTACATTCCAAAGATTGAGACAAACACCTCTAAAATGAGTAACGGAAATATGTAGCAATGGAGTCTCTTCAACCTTTGTACAGATAGTGAAATATTCCACGATGACACATCTACAAATACAGTGTCGTTATACCTGATATAAATTTTAAAACAATAATATAATATAATATAACTAAACCCCTCTTTAACACAATATTATACCACATCACAGCAAGATCTATCACTTATAACTATTCTGTCCTTTGACATATTTTATGGGCCTTTGTACTCTTTTGTGAAGCTTATTTGGTTTATGAACCTTTTATTCTGAACAATTGGTATCAGAGCAGGTTTTTTCTCCACTCACCAATGGCCAATTTTTGTTTTCCTCTTTGGCCAATATTCAAATTACCTTCTCTAGTAACCAATAAATTGCTTTAAAGGAATTTTGACAAAAATCATTATTGAGACCAAATAAGCCACAATCTCATAGGATATAACAACAGAGGAGTTAAGAAGGTGATCTAGGAGGATCTCAGAAATGCTCGAAAATCAAAGTTCTTGGATTCAATAAAAAAAACAGAGTCATCGCGTAGAGCTCGACGAGCTGAATCCAACAGCGCAGACGGCATGTTAAACAATGTCCATATGAGAAAGTTATCGCAGTTTGAAGTTTTTGAGCGAACGATAAAAAAAGGGTCAAAGTCAATGATGATGTGCCAGTCCATACGACTGACATGTGGCAGTCCGTACAGTTCATACCACTGACTCGCGGCAGGTCTGTACAGTCCATACATTTAACACGTGGCAGATCCATACAGTCCGTATAGATGATGTGCCACAAAGGTGATGTGGCCCTATGGTAGGGCGCCATGCAGCACCTCGGGAAGCACGCCAAAGGATTGTTAAAATCCGTCGGATTTAGCAGGGATCTGCCAAAGATGGTCGCTGCCAAAACCTCTGCTAAACAGTTCACTAAATATGGCAGAATTCTGCCAAATGTACCACCAAATCTGGCGATTCCGCCAATTTAGAACCACCACTAGCAGGATAGCGGACCTAGGCTGAAGTTATAAAATATTATTTTATCGGCACAAATCCCACTGCAATAAAAGATAGAGGTTGGGCACACATCCCAATGCAAAGAGGCACACAGTACGAGGTAAAGTATTGGCATGCAAATTGAGACTGAA
The DNA here is from genome assembly GCA_034641835.2 of Pinus albicaulis. Classification (NCBI taxonomy): domain Eukaryota; kingdom Viridiplantae; phylum Streptophyta; class Pinopsida; order Pinales; family Pinaceae; genus Pinus; species Pinus albicaulis. Next base: position 1,144,072,334 of record CM076572.1, read on the forward strand.
CAGATTTGGCACACAGCTCAAGAATGTACTATGTTTTGTTGCATGCAAATCAAGGCAGAGTACAGAACTAGCACATTTTTCAAGGTGTACGACCTTGTTGCAGACACATAGATCAAGGCTAAGACACCCGAGGGACGTATAGGGGACTTTATCAGAACCCTATCGAGTTTATACTCAAAAGTTTCAGAATTTCATGAGGGATCCAAATCTGCAATCAGAATTTGAGTCTGAGGTCCCTAGTAGAAAAGTTCCTTTAGGACTCTTGTTGTTGAGGTGAGCATAGCGGAGTCTATACTCAAAAGTCTAAGTATTTTGAGCAGAATACACCTATGGTGTCAAAATTTGCAGATCTAAAAGTTGGTTTTAGAAGTGGCTTGTTAAGCCATGCCTTGTAAAGCTTTTGCATTTGAGCCTTAATAAAGAGGCCTCCTTATTGAAGACTGGGCCCGGAGATGTACACTTTGAGATAGATGGACTCCGTTATCAATTTCTAGTGTCATTTTCCATTGTGCGATTTCCTGTTGTTATTTATTTGCTGCAATTTCTCTACAAGTTTCATATTACATTTAATTTGAGATTTTTAATGGTGATTCAAAAACATGCAAAAACACCTTTAAAATTTTGATAAACCAAGTTTCAATTTAACGATCAGGATTCAAATCAAGAGGTATCAGAGCGGTTTTTTATAAATTTGGTTTATAAGTGTGCGTGTTCACAAGGTGAAGAAGCATTTGTGAAAGTAGATATGGCTAAAGGCATGAAATAAGGAAGGTTGCAGGACTTGGAGGACGATAACCACAGTCTTCTACTTGAAAATGCAGAGCTCAGGAAATTGCTCAAAGCCGCAAATTATGAGAAGCGAACATTGCGTCTCGAGCTACAGAAGGCCAAGAAAGAGTGAGTTGGAGAAAGTTCTGCTATACCCAGTCCTCCTGTAATCAGAAATGACGAGATGTGTGTACATTCGGAGGATACGTCATATATGTCAGCCACTCAAGATCAAAATGGGGATACCTCCTATGCACCAACCATTCAAGGAGATCGGTAGGAATATTCATCTGGAAATAAGGCATGTGAGATGTCAAGTGAAAGAATGAACACAAAATCTTCAAGACATGCATGCGTCGAGGATGATCATCCAAGATATAATAAAGTTAGTTGTTCCAGCAATTGGAAAATCAGAAAGGTAGAAAGATTTTCTTATGTTGATAATTACTTGTGATATTCTTATGTTCTTATTAACTTTTTAGTGTTATTTTATCTTTGTTTCATCAAGCAATTATCAAAACCAAAACATGAAGATTAGGAACACCAGATGTAGGCGAACAGCCAGGGCAAAACCCTTTTTTCGCAAAAGTGCAGTACACCCCTTTGTTTTCGCAAAAGAGATTTCATCATTCATACCACCCAAGATTCATCAGCAGTCATCAGTTTGTTAAAGATGTAAACCCATTCTACATGTTTATAATGTAAATGATCTCAGTAAGACCATCATGTATGTAACAATCTAGGTAAACTTATTACTTTGGTGACGATTTCTATCCTAGGAGGTTTTTCGTCTCACTAATTCATCTGTGTCTCTAAGACACAAATGATCTGCAGAGTTTTTCCCTCCAGCCTCACCCCAAAGATAAGGTGGATTTTGTCGTCAAGATATTAAGTGAGTCCTCGTGTTTTTTATGGAGTCTTTGTAAAAGTAATTTGGGACTAATCCTAGCTAACTAGCTAGATAATTTTATCATGAATTACTTGGTTTACTAAATCATATTTTGAGTCGCAAAATTGGGTAGATATAATGAGTCTATAATGAATGGGTGTTCCCCCTACATGGGTTAAATATATTAATCTTATGTAAATAATATTTTAGCCATGGTGCTAAAATACTAGAGGGTTGGAAAAAATTAATAATCCCCTCACGTGTCAATTGATTAAATTTTCTGGCAAAAATAAACTAAAAATCCTAAGCCATAAATTGAATTAATTTAAGTCTAAGTTAAGTCTTAGGAAAAATAAATTCTCCAAATTAAAAAATTTGTGGGTTCTAGAAGAATTAATTTATGGAGGTCCTCCACCAAGAGAATATTGAAGAAATCAAGAAATTTTGGACCCTTGGACCTTGGTGGTTAAGTCAAAGTCAATTTTTTGAGAAATTAACTCAAAATAATTAATTTTAAGTTAATTAAAAATCAACTAAACGAAAATTCAGTTTTTCGTCAAAAACCAAATAATTTCAGCGGTGATGATTAAAAGATAATTAAATATTTAAGGACAGTCGAGATAAATTTGACAGGGATCAAGCCAGCTAGTCGTTGGAGAATTTATCCATAAATTAGGAGACATTTGTCAATCAAAGGATCCGATCATTGAATCGTGTACTCGCTCTTGAAGCTCTCTTGTCCTATTTTCTAGAATAATATAAACGCAAGTCTTTGGGGTTTTACTTGATGGTGGTGTTCATCTTCTACATCTTATGGTAATCTTGTTCTTAATATTCCATTGGTTATCATTTTGATAAATTGTTAATTAATAGCTCTTGTGCAATAATCTTTACACAGGTATCATGCATAGATTATTGGATTTAAGATAATAATAATTTTAAAAAAAAGTAATTTGATTGAATAAGCAAGTATCTTTAATTCTTGATAATTATATTTTTGTTTTTTTTCTCTATTGATTTGACAGTTTAACTTTAAGTGTGCAAAAATTATTCAAATTTAGAATTGGGTGTTTGGGGAAGTTCTTGACTAGACCAACTGATTCCCAAAGAAATAAGATCTAAAGAGCCTTCCATATTTAATTCCCCAAGCTTATCTGACGAATTTCCTCTAGCATGGTGTTTTCTCGGGCTTGTGCCTAAATTTAAATTAATTATCTTTATAAATTTGTGCTAAATAGATAGATCTGGCTAGGAAGAGCATAAATCTTCAGATCTGGGAACGGAGTTGGACTCATACTCCTCAGATCTGACAGATTTGTATTTATTTTTATAGATTTGAAGATTCTGTAAAATATTTTTTTTAATTTTTTTCAAACATCTGGATTTTTGGGTTTTCAGTTTTAATTTTTGTGTATATATATTCGGGATCTGGACTTTATTTTTTCATCTTGTGCAGGTGCATATCAGAATTTTTAGAAAGAGAATTTTCAAGATCTAAGACAGATCTAGGCCCTGGAGGGCAAGATCTTGTCTCAGAAGACAATTTTTTGCAGGAAAAATTTCAGTCAAGATCATTTAAGTTAAAATCTTCTTCAGATCTATTTTCTGGGGTTCATTAAAATAAATTTCTAGGAAAACGATTTTAGAAATTTAGGGCCTAATCCCTCTCGATTTCTTTCCCTGTTGCTTGAAACCCTCCATCCCCTCTGTGCGCAGCCCCAGCTTCCCTTGTTGTTGCGTTCTTAGCTTACCTTCTCCTCACAGCTCCTAAACCCTATCCCGCTCCATCTCCTCGATCCTTCTCCTGCTGCTGCGTTTTCCTTCATCGAACATACCTTACCTGTTTCTCCATCTCCTCTTCCTTCCTTGGCTCCCTCGCGGCTCCCTGCTCCTCTTGCCCATCGCATCTTTGCGTCCTCTTGCTCCCTCTTCTTGCAGCATCTCTTCCTCTCGTGTCCCTCTTCTTCTCCCTCTGCTACCTTTCCAAGCCTTCCCTCACGTTGCTCCCTCCAATCCCGTGCCTCCTCGCGGCTCCCTTGCTCCCCTCTCACCACGTCCCTTACCCTTTGCCAAACCCGCATTGCTCCATTCCCACTCCATCCCCTTCCTCCCGTCTACTTTTCTCCATCCTCCTCACGCTAGCTCAAATCAACCCTAGGCAGAGTCTAAATTCACCTGGCCTTCGGACCTTATAAAAATTAAAATTTCTATCCTAAGCTTTAAACAAAATTATTTTAATTATGACACAAATTTCTAAATTTAAAGAAAAAAATAAAAATAAAAATCCATTAACCTTTAAAAAAAAATTGAATTTATTTCCTAAACCTTATCACATTAAAAATTCAATTTTTTTTAATTGTGACAAAAAATTAAAGATAATTTTTTAAACATTAAATTTATTTGTGTGTAAGTATAGTCAAGGCAAAATAATTGCTAAACAAAATCAGGATAAAGGTTAATTTTTTTGGGTTTGAGACATTAGAAAAGCATTTAATTCCATAATTACTGGAAGAAGTGTTTATTTGATTAGCATATAAATTTCACATATTTTTCCTGGTAATTAATTATTGAAATTCAAGTACTTAGGGCTTCATTATTTAAGCACTTCAGTTAAGTTTCATGATCATGGGCATTGGATTGTAATTTTTAACGCTTGATATCATGGGTTTGAACATCGCGATTAAATCGCGATTTTTTCAAAAAATCGCGATTTTTTCAGCAAAACGATTAAATCGGCGATGTTTTGCACGATTTTTTGAAAAAATCGCTAATCGAGAAAAAATCGCAATTTCTTCCAAAAAATCGCGATTTTTTGGTAAAAATCGTGGGCCCCTAAAACAACAACCCTATAAGTTCAAAAATCGATTTTTTTTTTTGTTATTTTTGCTGACACACCCTGTTGGCAGTTAATGGTAATGTTAAATTCTTAAAGTAAAAGTGATATTTCCTTTATTTTTCATTTTCATCCTTTTACTTAAATTTTTAACATTACCATGAAATGACTCAAGATGTTTAAGAGTGGTTTCGACCTCATTGGATTTCATATGAAGAAACTAGAATTTTAGATTTCACTCAAAATTCAAAAGACTTAATAGTTTTCGGGGTTTCATGGTTTGGGGATTTGCATTGTTTCCATTTGATTCTATTATGTGTAAGGGTATGAGATTGGCATTTGATCAAGAGTATGAAGTCCTTTAAGAACCTTGATGTTGGTGGCATTGATTGTTGAACTTTGTTGATGTTGGTGATATTGATTGTTGAACTCCCCTACTGTGGCCTTAACAAGAATGTACCCTTCACTCAAAGGAAAACAACTGGTTAGGCATGTTAATATTTTTCTACCGCATTTTAAGGTTGAGGAGATGAACCCTTCACTCAAACCAAAATCATTGGTTAGGCATGTTAAAATTTTTCAATTTCTATCATGTTATAAGGTTGAGCAATCCAAGTCTGAAGACTTTGAGCTAGATGATGTTTATGTATCTCTTTTTGATGATCCCATTTCTGGTAGCGATGAATCAATGATGAGTTTCATGAGGAGGAGGAGGAGGAGCAACAACAACAGGAGGAGGAGGTGACACCACCTACCCCTGCTACCAGTAGAGGACGTGGTCTGCCTCCTTTAGCTCCTGGTGCTTCAGGATCTGGAGCACAACAGAGTCCATTGCCAGCCCCGCCAACTTCTTCGTCTAGAGGGAAAGCTGTTACATTTTCTCGCAAGAGGGGTAGAGGAAATCGGTAGTATAGGTTATTTGGTGCATTCCTTTGTATATAACATTATGACTCATGATATGAGATACATTATTATATTTTTTGTTGATATTTTGAGGTTGAGTTGAGACTCAGGACTTAGTATTCAAGACATGATTCACTATTATGTGTGATGTAGCACTAGACATGATATTACACGTCTTATATATTAGAATTTTTTTCATATTTATGTGTCAATGCATTTATTTTATGTTGTGGATGCTTTAGATATTAAAAAAATTGAAAAAAAATGAATATTTTTGTATGTGCCGATTTTTTCCCCTCGCCGATTTAATCCCGATCGCGATTTTCAAAACATTGCTTGATATCTATTGAGATCGCTCATTGTTTAAAAGGAAAAATTAACTCTAAGTTTAGATCTTTTTACTTCAATTATTTGGATATTTCTTGAATAATAAATTTTGAAGAATTTTTCAAGTAATTTTGGTCAGAGTTTTTATTGAGTACTATATTGTGGAATTGTGGTAAATTGTATATCTTTCGTTTCCTAAAATTGAGTATTTTGAGTATCTCAATAATTGGGATTTTCATTGCTTAAATCTTTAACATCTCTTTTCATCTCTTAATCATTTCTTGCCTTTGCACTTTAAGCTTAGTCGTGCATATTAAAAATTCACCTCCAAGCATGAGCTTGGTTGATAGACATTTAGGACAAAAGTTCTCGTTTAGCTTGAGGGGCCACGGCAACTCTTCGATAGTTAACATGATGACCTTGCAATTTTCAGAGCCACAGTCTCTACAGCGCTGGAGGCACCGGGTGATAGGAGCACAACAGAAGGTATCGTTAATCAAGCCCTAGCATACTTCTTGTTGTCCTCCTTCCCACAAACTTACCTTGGAGCCCAGCTTCAAAACAATTAAGCGAAAGCCCAAATTTAGAATAGGCATTTTAATAAATTTAACCAAGACTTATGCATTTCATCTAGTTGTTAGATTTGCATTTCATATAAGTAATTGATCATTCATCAAAGCAGCATTTGTTATTCCTGTGACTTGGTAAACCATTTATTTTGCAAGCCTTTTTCTTTTGAGCATTGTAGCTGAAGGCACTGGTCTCATAACTTTAAATCTGGTTTGTCCAAGTCTAATTGAATATCTTGAACATTGCTCAATTAATATCGCTTCCATTTAATTTAAATCAAGTTAAGAAGATAACTCTCATTGCATCTCATAGTACTTGTTTCTTCCCAATGTTGATTTTTCGGTAGCATCGTATGTGCTCTAGCTCCAAAATTTTGTGGAGGGGCTATAACACATGAAGTCTCCAAGACCAAGAAATCATTTGAAGAAATTCCACCCGGAATGAAAGTTATTCAAATAGTTAATTATTTTTAATGGAGCCTAAGTTAAAACTAAGGTAATTAAAATAATTAAAGTTAATTAATTTAAATGTGGGTCAGAAGCTTCTAAGTAACGACGATCAAGTCTGTTTTAATCTTAGCCGTTGATTAAGGATTAGATCACGATCGTTGATTTCTCAACTGGAAAAGTATAAGGGAAGGCTTGAGGGTCAGTTGGAGAACACACACAGTGAGTGAATATGGAGATCGAATTCTTCTGACAGAGCAGTGCTCAGACAAAGATAAGATCTGAGTGATTTAGCAGCAGTGAGGGGCAAATGGAGTTATTGGTCAGAGGACCAAGAGTACATAGCAGAGAGGCAACAGAGACAACAGAGGAAGCAGCGCAGTCCCCAGAATGGGTGACGCAAACCCACGTAGGGACTACGCAGAGCTTCCAAGTGACAGTCCGAATTCTTCTAGAGGTCGGGGTTTCTAAGCTAGGAGCGTTGAAACTCAATTTTTTAAGAGGCAGATCAGCGCAGAGAAGAGGTGACACAGTCATCATCCATCCCCACGCAGGCCTAGCAGAGGGAGCTGGGGTTTCGCCAGTTCTTATCTGGATCAGCTGGGCCTTCCAGTGTGAGGTAAAACTCACTATTTTATCTATCTGTCGAGATTTTCTCTGTTGGGTTAGCCGGATTTGGCACCCTAGTTGTACTCAGGAAACTCCTGCTTAATAATAAAAATCCTCAGATCTGTTGCACTGGTTTTCCCGCATTGGGTTTTTCGGCGACAATTGTCCAAAAATAAGTGTCCTTTGTGTGATTGTCTCATTTATTTTCAGTACTTGATTTGTATATTTGTGTAGACTGCAGTGTATTTGCATTAATATTTACTGAATAATTTTGTAAATAAACTTGTTAATTGAAGAACACAAGTAGGAAATGCAAATCAATAACTGCAGTTGGATTTTTGTTTATTAGATTCAAAAATGTTCACATAGTATCAGAGCAATTGCAGATCAAGGAGGACTGAAGCCGTCAACGAAAGGACAAACGAAAATTTGTTGCAAGAAAGTAGTTGTCCCGAGAGACAGCGCGGCACCAGAGAGGCAGAGGAAGGGTGACGCAATCACCAAGGAAGGCTCGCGCAGAGCCTGCATCAGCCTGCTAGGCTGACAATGTAGCTGCAGAAGGCGGCACAGTGGTTGCTCGGCCAGAGCAGAGGTTATTGAATCTCATTTTTTCAATTGTCGTGGTTGGAGGTGCAGTGAATATTTTTATCTGAAGTTGTTGGTGGGATGCTAATTCTATTGGTGTAGAACAGTGTCTAGTGGGGCAGAAACAAAGTAGATTGAATCAGTTCCTCATAAGATTTATTGCCAAGAAATCTAGATCCAGTGTTGAGCAACAACAAAGAGATATCAAAGAGGAGTGCTTCGACATTTGTTGGCAGAAAGATTTCCGTAAAGGAAATTGCATTTCAGAGAGAGCTTGTTCCTTAGAGGATTTCTAGCGCCAAAGAAATCCAAATCCGAGTTTTGCTGGGGCAGTAGCGAAAGAGGGAGAAAGGAACATGTTCAACACTTAGTTAAGCAAAGATGGTAGTGAATGGACGTAGGGATCAAGACAGGTTGGATGGAGCATCCAACTTTGTCATCTGGAAGGCCAGGATCCTGGCAGTTTTAGATGAACATCGCATCAAGGATCATGCCTTGAACACGATTGTTGTTCTGATAGATGTTGATCCTCTCAAGAAGTACGAGGAGGCTCAAGCGAAAGCAAAGCGCATAATCATGCACGGAGTCGAGGATCATGTGATCCCACACATTGCTGAGAAGAACACAGCAAGGGAAATGTGGGTGGGCTTGACCACTTTGTAAGAGGGATCTTCCATCCAGCGAAAGATGTTGCTTGAGAACCAGCAAAGATTGTTTGAGATGCAGAAGGGAGAAGAGATCAATCCCTTCCTTATCAGATTGGAAGGGATCTGAGATCAGCTAGCTTTCGTAGGGGCTACACCAGATGTTGGATTTATGGTCAAGACTGCCCTGAATGCAGTCACTGAAGACTGGGAAACCTTTGTCCAAAGCATTTTGGGCAGGGCTACTCTTCCAAGTTGGGAAGAGATGTGGGCAGCTCTTCGGCAGGAATAGATCAGACAGTGGACCAAGGCGGGAAGCAGCGATAAAGGGATCAAAGTCAAGAAGGAGGAAGAGGAAGATTCAGCTCTAGCATCAAAGGGACAGCAAGGGCAGCAGAGAAGGAAGAAAGACCTCTCAAAGGTTAGATGGTTCCGATGTGGGTAAATGGGACATTTCGCCACGCAGTGCCCTCTGAAGAAGAAAGGCAAAGAAAAATATGACTCGAAGGCTGCTCCAGCTCATGCTGATGAGGAGGATGACGATGGATGCGCCATGAGTGCTCATGCACTAAGAAGTGGGGCGATATGGAGCTGTAGATTGGAGCTCTAGTAACAAGGGCAGAATCCTTGAGGTGCCCAATTTCTTGGATCACATACAGCTACAGGAGCCCTTAATGACAGTAGCAGAATAGCGAGAGTCAGGTTGTGTGAGGGATGATGGAAAGACAGTGGCAGAGTTTGAGCACCAAAGTCTGAAGCGACGCAGAGTAGAGGCAGCAGCAACGCAGTGCACAGCAGTGCAGAGTAGCAGCAGCGCAGTAGCATCAGAGGGTCAGAGTAGATTAGCAGCAGAGGAAGATTCAGCATCGAGGTGCATCCACACTGACTAGTATGTCAAGATTTGGGATGTCTTTCAATGGATTAACTCTCAGCAACTGAGTTGCAGTGCAGCAATTAGTAGTGGTTGTGCTATAGGCAGCACGATGCAACATATCGAGAGGGAGTTGCAGTACATATGTAGCAGTAGCAGTGGCAGAGCCATGGGCAGCAGTACAAATTGCAGCAATGTAGTGGATGAGGGGCAGCAGGTCGAGCATCAACGGCCTAGAGGACCAATGTCGTGGATCAGGGTGACGATTCTGGTGAGAAATATTGCTAGAGCCCATTCCTCTCTAAGAGGGAGTGTTCATTTTTGGGTAGCATCGGATGTGTTCTAGCTCCGAAATTTTGTGGAGGGGCTATAACACATGAGATCTCCAAGACCCAGCAATCATTTGGAGAAATTCCACTCGAAATGAAAGTTATTCAAATAATTAATTATTTTTAATGGAGCCTAAGTTAAAACTTGGGAAATTAAAATAATTAAAGTGAATTAATTTAAATGTGGGTGAGAAGCTTCTAAGTGACAAGGATCAAGTCTGTTTTAATTTTAACTATTGATTAAGGATTAGATCACGATCGTTGATTTCTCAATAGAAAAAGTATAAAGGAAGGCTCGAGGGTCAGTTGGAGAACACACACAGTGAGTGAATCTGGAGATCGAATTCTTCTGACAGAGGAGTGCACGGAAAATGATAAGATCTGAGGGATTCAGCAGCAGTGAGGGGCAGAAGCAGTTATTGGTCGGAGGACCAAGAGAACATAGCAGAGAGATAGCAGAGGAAGCAGCGAAGCCACCAGGAGAGGTGACGAAGTCCCCAGAAGGGGTGACGCAGGCCCACAAAGGGATTGCACAGTGCTTCCAAGGGACAGTCCGAATTTTGCTGGAGATCAAGGTTTCTGAGCCGGGAGGGCTGAAACTCGATTTTCTGAGATGCAAATCAGCGCAAAGAAGAGGTGACGCAGTCATCAACCATCCCCACGCAGGCTTATGCATCTACTGCGCAGAGGCAACGTAGAGGGAGTTGAGGTTTCGCCAATTCTGATCTGGATCAGCTGGGACTTGTAGTGTGAGGTAAAGATGCTAAGCTACAGGTGTAATATCCACAAATGGGATATTTTACCAATCTTGCGGAAATTTCACTAAACCGACATTTTACCATAAAATTATTGAATTAATTAACAGAAGATTGCCATGTAAAATAAAAGCAAATAGATTACTGCAATCCATTACACATTAAACACAAGGAAACTCAGCTTTTTATTATAAATGATGTAATGAATAAAATAATGTAAATAGTGATTAATTAGTTAATTATTAATTAGGTTGAAAGGACATGTCTAATAAGACATGACCTTTTGTGAAGAGGCACCTGTGTAGGTATATAAGCAGGCCTCATTTGTAACATTCAATCATCTATCTCATATCTCATTCATCTTATTATCTAATATAATGTTTGTATCCTCATGGATATCTTTGTATTCCAAGTCTTTTGGAGCAAATAACTTGAGAAGGAACTTTGTTCGCTTCATTTGGTATCAAAGCAGTTCGATCTTCTGGACGCTCATCGCTGCACAGAGCTACGCTCCTCGGTCCAAGCCTTTGGCCATCAAAAATTCGTCAACATTGTTGTCGTCAAAGCGTTTCGCTACCAGTCTTGGAGTTTCTCCATTTTCACCAGTAGGCCTTTGGCCAGAATTAAAAATTTGAAGAATTTCACCAGTAGGCCTTTGGCCAGAATTAAAAATTTGAAGAAATTTCACCAGTAGTCCTCTGGCCAAAATTACAAAATTTGAAGAAAAAAAGAGAAATTTTTGAAAAAAAGAAAAGCAAAAGCAATATATATATAGTCAAAAAAAAAAAAAATATATATATATATATATATATATATATATATAAGTAAAAAAAAAAAACAAAACAAAACAAAAAAGAAAAAAAGAGATATATATAAAGAAGTACATATACGTACATACCAAGACAATTTAAAATTAAAAAGGAAAAAGAAAGAAGGAAGAGTAGGTAAGGTTATTTTGATTATCCTTTAAGTGGCTTACAAGCTCGTGGTTTTAGAAGCCCATGGTAATTGCCCATGGTATTTGCAAGGTAAAATAAGAACAAAAGGATTAAAAATTCTGTATGTGAATGGTAAATTTACTTTTACGTGGAGAACACTAACCGAGTCAAATACACATAAGTGGACATATATTTTATAGGTGAATATATGTGAATAGCCACGTTTCACTAGGGTTGTAACTGTTCAAAAAAAAAGAGTTAAAAAAAATCAATTGTTAAAAAAAAAAAAAAAAAAATATATATATATATATATATATATATATATATTTTGAAAGTCAAACATCTTCTTAATAATTAAAGGAGATTTCATAAAGGAATATTATTAAGGATTTCTTAAAATATTAAAGAATGATTATTAAAGCTCGAAGGTATATAAAAGGAAAAAGAGGTTATTAAAGGTTTAAGTATTGGAAAAGTGGAAAAGGAGATAAATCATTATATTCTAAAGATTTTAATTAAAGAAGGAATATATACATATATAAAAGAATTTGAGCCTCTTTTAAAAAAGGAATATTAGTTAAGGATTCATTACAAAAGATTGAAGGAGTAATAGAAGTTTCAAGGTTATATCCATTATTTAAAATATAAAAAGGAAAATAATAATATTTAATTATAGATATTAGGAAGGGTCACTTTTAAAAAAAGAACCCTGAAGTTATCTTGACAAAATGGCATCCAAAACAGAACTAAAGAAGGGAAGATTTCCTAAAAATTATAGTATGTGTGTCTATGTGCTAATTGAAATCAAAGGGTCACTTGCGGGAAAGGAAGTTCTCATATCTATCGATCTTACTCAAAAGAATAATTATGTTAGTACTGAATGTGCTAACCAATTAGTGATCCCTGAATCAAATATAACTGAAACAAATTCATTTCACGTAAATGAAAAACAATACAACATAGAGAATTTACACTTGAGTATTGGGGAGTATTCCTTTGTCTCGCAATTCACTGTTAAAACGTTATTTTGCAACAATAGTGATATAGTTCTGGGTTTGCTCTAGATAGAATCACTACGGTCATTCATCCTTAATACGAAAAAGAAGTTTTTGACATTTTCTTAGAAAAAAGAAAAACATAACATTACAAGATGTCACGGTGAAGCCGAATTCACTAACACTAGAAGACATATTAGATATCACAAGAGTAGTTCTTCCAGCAAGTAAAAAAGCAATACAATATTTGCAAAGAAAAGTTGACAAAATCACAGCTAACAAGAATGAAGAAGTTGTTTGCCTCAACGACCACAACGATAAATTACTAACGCAAATTAAGAAGCTAAAGAAAGACAAGAAGTCATTAGGAAACAAGGTGCAAGAACTTTTCGAAAAAGAATCGTCAAAACCGACAAATGTAGAAGTTCAAGTTGAAGAAAAAACGAACATTGATCTAGTAAATGTCACAACTCAAGAAGAAGACATACTTCGAGGTTGTAGTTCAGACGAGGAACATACTAAGTGAAGGTCCTGTAACCTACTCAATAGCATCCTCGCCAAAAGGAAATCAAAGTCAAACCAAAAAAGGTCCCTATCGACATCCAAATCACGAGAGCAGACAACTTGACCGAGCTATACATTCAGAACATAAACAAGCCGATGTTTTGAAGAATACTAATGTCAGTGCAATCCGCTCAAGTGATAATTCATCACAAGTTTCAAGTCGTTGTAAGATTCCACAGAAGATTGATTTAGGATGGTCCGATCCATTCTCGGTGCGACAGTTTTGTTTGTTGCTTAGAGGATCTTATTAACTTGTATCGACAAGGATGACTGCCCTGAGACAAGAAGATGTTTGTAGCAAGAAAAGAAATCGAGGCCTTTCATCGACAAGCTTTGAGGACAAAGCTTTTTGAGAGGAAGGCAATGTAATGAATAAAATAATGTAAATAGTGATTAATTAGTTAATTATTAATTAGGTTGAAAGGCCATGTCTAATAAGACATGACCTTTTGTGAAGAGGTACCTGTGTAAGTATATAAGCAGGCCTCATTTGTAAAATTCAATCATCTATCTCATATCTCATTCATCTTATTATCTAATATAATATTTGTATCCTCATGGATATCTTTGTATTCCAAGTCTTTTGGAGCAATTAACTTGAGAAGGAACTTTGTTCGCTTCAAATGATAAACTTGGGTTACATGTATATCTAACCCAAAGAGTTGAGATGGAAAACTGGCCACCAATATAAATTGTTGCATTGCGCTGGCCTCCAAAACTGAACCGCTGCACTCTCCCTCCAACAACAGTTGCCACTGAATCACTGAAGACAATGAAGCAACAATTGAGGATCTGAATGATCCTCACTCCAATATCCCTAAAGCTTGATTAAACTCATGAATGAAGTCTCCACAAGAGAGTTGGGTTTCTGTCCAACACTCAATAATACACCCGAGGGGTTTCTGTCCTGGGCTACCGATGGAGAAAAGAACCAGGTTCTCAACCTCACATACAAGAAAAAATATCAAGTCCAATATGTTCCTCAATGGTCTCCTCTTCTTTTACAGATCTCATGGATCCTTCTAGAGCCTTATTTTATTATTATTTTAATCATGGAGCACTTTTCCCTCTTATTTTCCAATTAAAATATTCCTTTTTAATGCAGGAAAGAGTAAATCGGCTACCATGTCCCATTTGGTCATTGAATCTCATGTCCAACCATCACATCATGTAGGTATTCTCGTCCCGATTCCAACGAGCTATTACACTAAGGTGTTCTATCACATATTCCTCCCGGAATGCCACATTGAGCATAATTAATTGAGTTAAGCCCAAAAATAACTCAGTTTTCCGAAAGTTGTCGAAATGCATCGGAACAAAAGGCAAACTGTGCGGTTGATGGAATATATCAAGTGAATGCCACTGGTCCTCATAGAAACTCCTCAAAACTCCTCCAAAAAGCCCCTGGGCCCGCTGATGACACCAATCTATACATGTGACCTGTCTACTCCCAACTCTGGAAGTCCATCCTAACCCTGTCATAGGTGACACCAAAAAAAGGAATATTACAGCAAGTGACTCAAAAATGTAAACTTACATTTGCTATTACATCGAAATTTGTGGATGAAATTGAATTGGATGTGGTTCCTTTGGATATATGTGGGATTGTGCTCGGAAGTCCTCATTTGTTTGACAGGAAGGCTATCTACTTCAGGAAGGAAAACAAGTACCACCTTTTCAAGGATGGTGTGGAATACATCGTTCGAGCTCATCGAATGAAAGATGATTCTTCATTGGTTACCACAGGGCAATTGAAAAGGCTCGTGAACGCAAGCAAGACATTTTCACTTATCTTTGAAAAAGAAGATGTTTTGAAACATAAATTGGCAGCATCTAAACCTAATGATGTTGTGTTTCAGGGAGCATCAGTGTTGCAGCATGAGAATTTGTCATGGGAATCTGTTAAGAGAAATAAATATGTTGTTGGTTCATTGTTGTTAACATCCTTGTATTTATTTATGTTGTTGATGTTTAGTACATGGATAATAGTTGAAGTAATAAACGCAGAAGGGTGTGGAAAACTAGAGTTGGCTAACAATGTACTTTTAGTTGTTATGGTTTTTGTACAACTTGTTATGACGAGTCAGGTATAGAGAACATGGTAGAGAGATTTTGACCAAGTGGGGAGGCAGTTACCTCAGTTGTTTTCTGAAACTTAAGCCTTTTGGCAGTACAAAAGGTCTCGGTGGGGAGGAATGATCTAGTAGGATCTCAGAAATGCTCGAAAAACAAAGTTCTTGGATTCGATCAAAAACATACCCATAGCGTAGAGCTCGACGAGTTGATTCCAACAGCGCAGATGGCATGCCAAAGAGTCTGTATGAAAAAGTTATCACAGTTTGAATTTTTTGAGCGAGCGATAAAAAAAGGGTCAAAGTCAATGATGATGTCGCAGTCCCTACGACTAACACATGGCAGTCTGTACAGTCTGTACAACTGACATGTGCAGGTCCGTACAGCTCATACATTTGACATGTGGTAAGTCCGTATAGCCTGTACATTTGACATGTGGCAAGTTCGTAAAGTCAGTACAGATGGCGTGCCACTAAGGTAATGTGGCTCTATGGCAAGGCGCCATGTGGCACCGCAAGAAGCGCGCCAAAGGTTTGTTAAAATCCGCCAGATTTAGCATGAATCTGCCAAATTTGGTGACAAAACCAAAGATAGTCGCCTCCAAAACCTCTACTAAACAGTTTGCTAAATATGGTAGAATTTCACCAAATTTACCACCAAATCTGGCGATTCCGCCAACTTAGAACCACTGCCAGTAAGATAGAGGACCTAGGCTAGAGTTATTAAATATTATTTTCTGGGAACGAATCCCAATGCAGGAAAAATCAATGAAGTTGGGCACACATCCCAATGCAGAGAGGCATGCAGTACGAGGTGAAGTATTGGCACGCAAATCAACACTAGATAGATTTGACACACTGTTTGATACTGTACTATATTTTTTACTCACAAATTTGAGCTAGAGTGCAGAACTGGCACATTTTTCAAGGCATAAGACCTTGTTGCAGACACATAGAACAAGGCTAAAATTCCCGAGGTATGTCTACGGGACTTTATCGCAACTCTATCGAGTTTATACTCAAAAGTTTCAAAATTTCGCGAGGAATCAAAATCTCCAATCATAATTTGAGTCTGAGGTCCCTAGCAGAAAAATGCCTCTAGGACCCTTGTTGAGGCGAGCATAACAAAGTCTATACTCAAAAGTCTCAGTATTTTGGGCCGAATACACCTGTGGTTTCAGAATTTGTATCAGAGTTGCAAATCTGAAAGTTGGTTTTAGAAGTGCCTTGTTAAGCCTTGCATTGTAAAGCTTTTGCATTTGAGCCTTAATAAAAATGCCACCCTATTGAAGACTGGGCCCAGAGATGTAGGCTTTGGGATAGCCTAACTCTGTTATCAATTTCTGGTGTCGTTTTCCATTGTGTGATTTCCTGTTGTTATTTATTTGCTACAATTTCTCTAAAAGTTTCACATTTCATTTAATTTGAGCTTTTTAATGGTGATTTAAAAACATGCAAAAACAACCTTAAATTTTTGATAAACCAAGTTTCAATTTAGCGATTGGGATTCAGATTAGAAGGCCTAAAGAAGCTAGAGGAGTAAGGGTTGTAAGTCTAACCCAAACACTAGGAGCAGGAGATAAAAGAGTTGCACCAACACGGAAACTGCATACATCTACTCCACAAAATTCCAAACCAAATGCACACAGTTGTAAGTTTCATGCAGTCGCCATAACAAAATCAGATAAATTGCATCTGATAGAAGTTGATGCCACTGTTAAATAAGATAGTACAAAATTTAAGCATCTCCAAACAATTAATACAAAATTCCTGCTCCTAGGAAGCCAAAATCTATTAGGAAATCAACAAAAACAAAAGTCACTTACAGATGCCTGATTTCACACCACATAGTATCTGCCAAGGATTGACAAAAATAAAATGAAATAAGCCTTGAATTATATAGAACAGCCCACATATAATTGGTTTTTGTGTGGCTCGATGGAGAAATTAGAGAATTGTCCATCAATTGGCCAACGGTTATTTTGAAATTCTTTTAATTCCAATAGATCAAGGAGCATGAGAAAAATGGAAAAAAAAAACATTGATAGCAATCTTTTGAGAAGATCTACTTACAGAGTGAAAACAAGTTCTTCACTTGCAAATTCAATAACTTAAAGCATGAAATACCAAATTATCAAGAATCACCACAACAGGGAGATCTCAACAAAAAAATTGACAACCTATCAAACAAAGATAAGGAAAATTGTCGACGTGTTTCAAACCAACCAGTGTGGTTCATCTTTAGGACGAGATGAAGATGAACCACACTGGTTGGTTTGAAATGCATCGACAATTTTCTGTCTAATGTGAGGACAACCGAAAGATATTTGAAAAATTACTATGATCACGGAAGCATGAATTCAAATAAAGATAAGGAAACTGACCTCCAAAGAAAATAGAATTAAACCTTGCTAACCAAAGTTACCTACTTAGAACAAAAAAACAAATCAACTTCAAAAGCCAGAAAGCAAACATCTACGAACCCAACTGAATCAAGAATGTTTTCAAAAGTCGGAGTGCAAATTACAAATAAAGAAACCTGTACTAAATCAATTGAAATTAAAAATTGAATTTTCACCACTAACAATATGTTATCGACCAACAAAACAGAAAAAGTATTTAAGAAAAACATTAATTCATGACTCAAGGATAATAAGAAATGTTCTAACATCAAGATTAATAAAGGGCACTCTACAACAGAACCAAACAGTCATCCTAGACACAAGAGATGTCATGTTGTCAACTTATCAAAACAAAATGACAACATTCTATTTATGTCCCAAAGACATGCTACGAGTTGTAATAAGAGAAGTTCCATTTTACTATCCTATTCCTGGATAATTCCAATAAAAGTTCACCTACAATAAACTGACTCTTCTAAAATGTCGTGATATTGTTTGGATCTTTGATAATCAACAAAATATAAATAAAACCATGATGGTCATGATTATTCCTCATGACCCGCTTTTTTAACACAAAGGAAGAGGAAACATTGTTTAGTTGTATCAAAAATACATCAACCATTTTTATTTATTTCGTCTTCTAACATATATTAAGCGTCTTCGTACTCATTTGTGATATTTTCTTCTTTTACAAACAATTGTTTCATAACCAATAGTTTTTCCATCTCAACATCCTAGAGAGAACAAACATCACAATTCAAGTCACTCTACAATATGTGTTGACCAGAGTTAACCCACAATTCGTCAAAAGGAAAACTCAATTGGTTGAGGGGAATCATGAGGTCTGTTAACCAACGTTGCTAAAGATAGTCAAGATGATCAATGAGGTTTCTTTCCTCCTCAACTCACATCTAAATGGAAAAAGGCCCAATACATGGATCTAACCTTAAGGTAAGCCTAGGAGAAGTACCTTTGTCACCCCAATACAGTTCTCTTCTCACATTTGGCCGACTCTCTCAAGGCCAAGGGTAGAATCCCTAGATGGGAATAATGAAATAAAACTAAGCCTACAAAATTATCAAAGAAAGTCTTAGACTTAAAAAGAAAATCTTGATGCTAATGACTATATGATGCAAAGACTTACTTATAAAATATAACCAATTGTTGATTTTGTAGCTTCAGAAGGTCTTTTGCATAGGCTTGTGTTTTGCATGTAGGAGAAGAAGTCCTCTTTAGGTGGTTGTTTGAGAGAACAACTAATATGATTAATGTTAGTTAATTGACCAAATTTCTAAGGATAAATATTTAATTATTTAAGTGATTTAGGTCTAACCTCAACCATTGATCTAAGTGTGTTAGGATTGAATCCTTGTTGTCTATTTGGAGATCGAGTGTTATGAATAAAATATATATAAAATAATGCAAATAATGTAAACAATAATAATAATAAATAATGATTAAGTAACTAGTAATTAGTTAATGAAGAGGTAAGTCCCTAAGGACATAACCGTTGGTGAAGAGGTATTTACCTATATCATGAGGCCCTCGCCCTCATTTGTAATCATCTCATTAATTCTTTTATATACTATTAAATATACAATTACTTGTTCTACAATGGATTTCTTTGTCTGCGAAGTATTTTGAAAATTATTGTTGCGTATACGAACTTTGTTCGTTACATTGGTAAATGTTATGAATAAAATATATATTAAATAATACAAATAATGTAAACAATAATAATAATAATAAAGAAGGATTAATTAACTAGTAATTAGTTAATGAAGAGGTATGTCCCGAAGGACATGACCGTCGGTGAAGGGGTCTTTGCCTATATAAGCAGGCCCTCACCCTCACTTGTAATCATCTCGTCAATTCTTTTAAACACTATTCAATATACAATTACTTGTCCTACAATGGATGCCTTCGTCTTCGAAGTATTCTGAAGATTATTGTTGCATATACGAACTTTGATTGTTACATTGATATCACAGTCACGCCTGATCCCGGCCTTTGGCCATCAATTTTGTCAACTTTGTTGTCATCATAATCAAATTGTTTCGCTATACATTATGAGATTCTCCATCTTGCCGCCAGCCCCTTGGACGTTTATATATATATAAAGTAAAAAAAATAAAATTAAAATTAAAAAAAGCTATGTATTAGAAAAAACAATATAGAAAAAATGATTTAGAAAAAAAAAATTAATAATAAAAAAAAAGTCAAATAGATATAATTAAAAAAGAAACCAAAGTTAAAAAAAAAGAAAGAGAGTATTTAAAGAAAATAACAAAAAAACCAACATAACTTACCTAGCCTCCTCCACAGCGCTAGCAGCTACCATATTTGTCGAATGCCAAACTACATAAATATAGACACCCGCTTTTGCTCGACTCGACTGCCAACCAATGTTGTCGCCCAACCTCTTTACCATCGCAACCCTCTACAAAAATCACCATATTTTGTTCCCCGCTCGACCTTGTAATCATTTTCAGTCAGCACCTCCCACACCAACACTTCCAACGAGCCGCTAAATCTGCCTCACCGTTGCCACCGTCCACGCCAAAAGAGACGATCGCATAGTCGTCGCCCAACAGGCCACAGGCACCGCCCGTGCAAAGTCGCCACTCCTGTCGTTCCCGAATTCGGCTACTCTCTGGTCCGCCATCATTGATACAGTCGTAGCCACTGAGGCAATACAGTCAACTGTCGACAAGCTTACTGCGGCCTTCCTACTCTCTGTGCACACCAGGAAAAACAACAAAAAGTGTAAATTTGGGCATCTGATCCCTATCCTAGTCTGAACAATTATCAAGTTCCGCTATCGAACTCACCAAAGCTGCAACATATATCCCAAAACAACATCTACATAATAAAATCTCTTCCCGTATATATTTGCAGATTTATTATTTTCTACGAAACACGATTCAAGTCTGAATCTTACAGTCCCGAAACCGTAGAGATCGTGGAAGCAAGAACAAAACATTGTTTAACAACAATCAAATGATTCGATTTAAACCCCCAGACGCAAAGGGAATTTCATGATTTGATAATGAATTCTCAGGGAGCATCGAACAACAATAAAAATAAATAAAGGAATAAAAAAGAAAACACAAATCTTGCATTCCAAGGGTCACACCTAGTTAGTTACATTGTTTTTGTTGGTACATATTGTTAAAAATTGCAAAAAAATATTTAACCTGCTACTAATAATTTCATTGGTCGAAGAATAGTTGATGTTTTAGGAATTATTCCCTTTATATTAAACCATAAGTAATTAAATTAAAAAATTTTAAAAAAAGGAAAATAAATATATATTGGGGTTTCTATTAAAAAAAAGATTGATTCAAGATTTTAAAAAGTAGTTATACTAGAAGAGATTTGAAAGATTAATAAACGTTATAAAAAAAAAAGAGTCAAGGTTACTTTAAAAAGGAAAACAAATGTAAGTATTAAAAAAAATTATTATAATAAAAGGAAGATACTCTTTTTAATTA
The DNA here is from genome assembly GCA_034641835.2 of Pinus albicaulis. Lineage (NCBI taxonomy): Eukaryota > Viridiplantae > Streptophyta > Pinopsida > Pinales > Pinaceae > Pinus > Pinus albicaulis. The sequence goes on from CM076572.1 coordinate 1,144,093,328, forward strand.
TAATTGGAAAAAAAAAAATGAGTCTAGAGCTTTTGAAATTGTGAAGACAATCACCAAGTATAATAAATTTGAAAATGATGAAAGGAGGAAGAATTCCCTATAATGGTCTTTCAATTGCAGATTGTAGATCACTTATATTAAAAGGGAATACCCAAGGGAAGGAGATTAATATCGTTATCAGCACAAGTGATGAGACAAATTACATCAATGTTAATTTGGCAAATCAACTATTAATTCAAAAATCAAGAATAGGAGAAAGAAAAAATATTTTTGGCGATAAAGAGTATGAAATTAATGATTTACAAGTAAAATTTGATCACTACAAGTACATATCTCATTTTCGAGTTGTAATTGTGTTTACCAAAGAGGTTGACATAATTCTAGGTCAACCTTGGTTAAAAGAACTGCGTACGTTCTTTTTAAACATGGAGAAAAAAATGTCGATGTTTCGTCATAAGGAAAAGATGATCACATTCCAAGATATGAACATGATGTCAAATCGATAACATGCTCATCACAAGACCTTAAGGATATTTTGAAATTGATGTTTCAAGAGATTCAATCAGAGAAACAAAAGGAGCTTGAAGAATTCATATCTAATAAAACCAAAGAAAATTCTCATTTAAAATATCATAATCAATAACTCTTTGTTAAATTTGGACAACTAGGTCCAAACTCCATGTTGTAATGCTCAGATTAAGAAGCTAATATTTTTGTTGGAATCCTCTTTCAGAGAGGTGTAAAATCCATATATAATATGTCTTAATCCGATGAGCAGAACATATATTTTGAATTTATTTTCCACATGTGCAAGGTCGGCCAGTTTTGTAATGTAGGCTCACATGCCCAACAGATGTGTCACACGCCCCAATGATGGATATAAATACAGGAAAAGTTGAAGAGCTTTTGATCATCATCACAACTCACATCTTCCTCTCTCATCAAATAGTACGAGCTACCTAAAGGACGAGTTTCAGCCACACGTGTGAAGGAGAGAGAGGACAGACCGTACGGCTGAGCTGAAGTACGATTTTCTGCTGCTAGGGTTTCGCAAAAAGTTTGACCAGCGTTGACTTTGGTCAACGCATGGTCCAATCAAGCTGAAAACTTGTGGAAGGTTCGATTTTTGAAGGCCGTACTACTTGGCACAAAAATCGAGGTCAAAGGGTTGACCGTTTTGCTGCTGCGTTGACTTTTAGCTTGCTGCACTGCGTTGACTTTTTCAGGACAACGTTGACTTTTGTAGAGTTGACTTGGGTTGACTCATTTGCTGATTGGAGGACTGTTGTGACACATGCTGGGCTGGCTGACCAAGGAGACTTTGCTGGTTGAAGCATCCTGTTGACCGCCGAAACAAACACACACATTTTTCCTGTTTCTGATTTGTCTTCTGTAAGATCTACTTATATGTTCTATCTGCATTTTGCTTAACTATTTGTATGATTGCTGTGAGAAAAGTAAAATTGCTCCTAGCATAGAACATCTACAAAACTTTACACTCTTTCAACAACGCAGAAAGTGTAAAGCTAAATAGCAAAAATTAGAACAAGAAAATGAAAGTTTTGAGAAGAAACACAACGACAGTCTATCAGAAAAGGAAGAAGAAAATTTGTGTTTAAAAGTCCTTAATCAAAGGTTATTGGAACAAATCAAAAGTTTTAAAGATGAGGAGGGTACTAAGAATAAAATCAACAATCCAAAAAGCGAAGAGATTTTACATCTAAGGAATCATAACCGAAACCTTCTTAAGCTAATAAAGAAACTTAAAAGTGACAAGACGTCACTAAATGACAAGTTAGAACAACTTACTTTTGATTTTTGTAGCATCGGAAAGTGATCTAAGTCTCAAAATTTGTGAGGAGGCTTGGACACCAGTATTCTAAAGAACCCCTAAATCGTTCATGGAAATTCCACTCAATTTATGTTTTATTAAAATAATTAATTATTTTAATGAGGACCCTAAGTCTAAACTTAGGGAAATTAAATAATTAAAGGGTATTAATAAAACAAAGTGTGAATCTTCTAGAGAACGAATATCAAGTCAAGTTTTAATCTTAGGCATTGATTAGACTTCTAATGTGGGTCGTTGATTCGTCAATGAAGAGATTATAAAAGAAGACTTTAGGGCCATTTGGAAAGTAAGCCAGGAAAGCATTCAGTAACCTGAGGGAAGTCGATTCTAAAGGAATAGAATTCGATTTCAAAGGGAGATTTGCAGGGCGAAGGAAGCAGAGGGCATCAGCAGTGTCAGGGCTCGAGAGGAGAAGCACGCAGAAAGGCAGAGATGCAGCACTCAGGAGCAGCGCAAAGGCCTCACGCAATAGTGACGCAGTCTCACGCTGGCTTTGCGCAGAGAAGCACATAGGAGTGATGCAGAGTAACAAGGGAGGACCAGTGAGTCCCTCAGGTGTCGGAAATTTTACGGAGGTCCGGAAAAGAATTATCTCAAGTGTATCTCAAGAAGTTTCTCAGTCGTTTCTTCCAGTCTTTTCTTGTAAAGAATTTACTGCTGAAGATTAATATATAAACCCTCATCTGTTGCACCGGTTTTCCCACATTGGGTTTTCCGGGGACAATTGTCCAAAAATAATTGTGTTATTGTGATTGATTCATGTGCTTGCATTTCACTGTTATGTTCTCTATATGTACTTGACTGATAACTGCAGTAGTGTTTATTTCAAAATTTACTAGAAAAAATTTGTAAATAACTTATCGTCAAATAAGTAGGAGAAATAAATCTATCACTGCAGTAGAATTTCAGGATTGAAATTTTCACACTTGCTCCAGAAAAGGTATTGAAATCTCCAGTCGTATTAGTCCAAGTTGAAGATAAAGGAACAAATATCGATCCAATCAATATCATAACTCAAGAAGATGAGAAACCAAAAAAAGTTAAAACATATTCAGATGTTGCAATTCAAACAATGGAAATTCCAAGTGGTGATTACACAGTCAACTCAACAACAACGGTACATGAAGTAAATAAGGAAATTGCCACACATGATAAGGGAAAATCAAACCACAAGAACTTATCGACATCTGAAACACGAGAGCATGTAACTAAGTCAGTCTATATATTTGAATCGTTCAGAACGAAACAACAGATTTATGTTCCAAGGAACTCTGAAGCTTGCAGAATCCAGTCCTATGATAACAATTCATTACAAGTTTCTAGTGATCGAAAGATTCCACAGAAGATTAATCTAGGATGGTCAGATCCATTCTCAATCCGAAAATTTTGTTTATCACTCAGAGGATCATATCATCTTGTATCAACGGGAAAAGATATCAAGCCCTTTCATCAGTAAGCTTTGAGGACAAAGCTTTTTGAAGAGGAAGGCAATGTTAGGAATACAATATATATAAAATAATAAAAATAATGTAAACAATAATAATAATAAATAATGATTAATTAACTAGTAATTAGTTAATGAAGAGGTATGTCCCTAAGGACATGACCGTTGATGAAGAGGTATCTGCCTATACAAGCAGGCGCTCACCCTCATTTGTAATCATCTCATAAATTATTTTATAGACTATTCAATATACAATTACTTGTCCTACAATGGATGTATTTGTCTTCGAAGTATTCTGAAGATTATTGTTGTGTATACGAACTTTGTTCATTACATTGAGATTTAGGGATTTTGCTTAATTTCAAATTATAACAGGAGCCTAGGGAGAGGATGAAGATACATTCATTTGGAGAGATTCCAGCAGACTCGTATGAGTTCATTGTAGGTCTCACAAGTTGAAGAAACAGGAAAAATTGTTGCAGAAATTTACCAAGGTGCAGGAACAATAGCTTGTCACACATGAAAAGCCGAGTAAGGGTCGATAAGCTTCTGGAGCATGGGACCTGTGGGAGAGAGAGGTTGTTTCTGCTAGGAAAATTCAGATAAAATTCATTTTCAAAAAAAAAGGTTTAATTTTGGCTGTAAATTTCTATATTTTTGAGGCGCAATATGTGAAAATTCCTAGATCTGGAATCCTATTGCAGCAACTAGAAAATATTCACCTAAGGGTTAATTTGAACTTAACAATTTATCTACAGTTTCTAACATTGAATACATCACACTGCAACCCTCACTTTAATAAATTACAGAAATAAAAAGCATAAACAAGATCAGAGAAAGAAAAGAAATCACACACGACACCGTTATTTTTGGACTAAGTCCCCGGAAGAAAACCCAATGCATGAAAACCAGTGCAATAGCTGAGGGTTTGATATTATGAAGCAGTGATTTCTGAGTACAATTCTTCGGATGCCTTGACTGGCAATCCTATATAGAGATCTAACTGGAAAAAAAAAAAAAAATTAGTGAGATGATCCCACCCCGTCACTGGAAGATACGGCACTGATCTGCGCTTGAGATGAGCCCCTGTGTTGTCTCTATGCAGTACTGCGTCACACCTAGGTAGTCATTGCGTCACTGCTGCTGGGACTGTGTTGCACCTCCTCTGATCTCTCTGCTAGCTAGAAACTTCAACCCTTTGGCCTCCTGGTCTCACACCCCGGCTCCGGCAATGGATCCTGATTGTTCCCCAGTGGAAATACAGACTCCCTCTGAAGCTTTGCGCTGCCTCTACGGACTACTCTCTGCCCTCTCTACCATGCACTCTCCAGATCAAGAAAATCTCCAACCGGAAAATTATCTTTGCCCATCTCTGCAAGAATCAACTCGATCGATCTTCTCCTTTGTTGAGCACTGCTCACTTGAGAATTTCAATCTCTAGACTCTCTCGGTGTGTTTTCCAAATGTCAATCAAGTCCTTCTTATAATCTTCTCGTTGAGACTTCAACAGCGGAGATTAAATCACAAATCAATGGCTAAGAATAACTTGACTTGATCTCCGTCTTTTTCTAGAACATTCACACCCTGTTTTATTAATTCCCTTTAATTATTTTAATTTCCTAAGTTTAGACTTAGGCTTCCATTAAAAATAATTAATTATTTTAATAAAACACAAACCGGGTGGAATTTCCAAAAACGCTTTCTGGGTTCTTTGGAATACATGTGTATAAGCCTCCCTACAAATTTTGAGACTTAGAGCACATCTGATGCTACCAGAAATCAACACTCCCTCTTAGTGAGTAATGTGCTCTAGTAATACATCCAGCTAAAGTACTGACCTAACTTTGGCATCATCCTGTTTCGTTGCTGATGTCTGACATTACTGCCCACCAACAACTACGTTGTTGCATCTATGTTGTCGTTGACCCTGCGTACTGCTGTCAACTGCTACTGCATTGCAACTCTGTTGCCTGATGCAATAGAAAAACATCCAAGTTCTAAACTAAGTGTTCATCATGATGCATCTGATACTGAAGATCTGACCGTTGCTAGTCTTTGCGCTGACCCTCTAAGTTGTTGCCTTAATTCTTGAACCTTGACCAAATGCTCTCTCAAATATCCAATCAACAACAAAAATAACCAAGAGGGAAGCCTCTCAAATAGAGTTTAAGGCTCAATAACCCTCCCAATAACATAAGAATATCCTTGGTAAAAAACCCTAGAGAGGGTCTACGAGAACATAAATAGCTATTATCCACTAACCATCCAAGGAAGATAAGGTCAACATTACATAAAATATCAAATGGTTATGCCACATATAGGATTCCTCCAACAAAAGAGGAAGAAAGCTAGGTCAAAAGTATAAAATCTAGCCTCCAAGCAAGAAATCGACTCTAACAAGCTCCCTCAAGTGTGGGCATCCCCTCAAAAAGGTGAAATGAATCAAATGATCAAGCAAGTAAGACTCCAAGGTGGCATGTGTGGCATATGTCGCTTAAAAATATGAGACAACTCCTCTAAAAGTGCGTTGTTGGTCCAATATGAGATCTCCAATGTGCAACAACTTCCCTAGGAAATGCCATAGTCACTGTCATGTCCCCAATTTTGATTTTCCGCATTAAAGATGATTTTGGAAAGAGGAGAGATTTTCGGCATTGGGACTTGGGAGGAAAAAGGAAAAATTGCAGCTCTAGTGGAATGTGGGGGGCACAAGAGAGAAAATTTTGACCCAAGGAGGGAACTCACACTCTTGGAGGAGAGAGAAAGAGGAGGTGTGAATTAGGGACTAGAGACCACAAGAGAGAAAGGAGGCCAAAAAATTATAAATAGAGCTAGAGGGCCTCACTTTTGGATCTTTTGGTCATTTCACAATTCAAACCTTAGTTCTTTTGAGTTGTTTATCCAAGACAATCGTGTTGCTTAGCACAAGGAATTTCCAAGTGCAAATTCCAACTCTTCCTTTGGGGAACTTCGAGTGTCACCCTAGGAGAGAATTAAGGAGCTGATTTTGGACCATTGAGAAGCTATTTTACAGGTTTCTTTCAGTTGGTGCTTGTTACTCCAAGGGTGCAGAAGAGTTTCGTGGGGGCTGAGAGAAGCTAGCAATCAATGGAGTATTGGCCGGAGAATTTGCAGAGATTTATCCTTAGGGAGAACAAGTTCTCCTTGCTGATTTGCAGGGGTGATAGTGTTGAATTTAAGAGGGTTGAGTTTGTCTATTCCAGGGTCTGTGCCAGGGTTTAGTGGCAGCTTTTGTGCGCTTGCAAAGACTCAGAATTTGGGGAGCATTCGAGTTGCGATTTTCTTGGTGATTGAGGGGACAAATTCGCAGGAGTTTGGGAGGATTTCTTGGAGGAAGATTTGGGAATTTTGGTAGCAGTTCGATTCCTATAGCTTCTCTCATAGACAAAAGGTAGCAACACGCAGATTTGGGGACACAAGTGACTTGTTGTTCTAGCCCGATCTAGGTTTTTGTGGGTTTGGTGAGAGGAGGCTAGGATTAATTTTGCAAAATTTTTTGAGCACTTCTGAGGGCAGATATCCTAGTTCCATTAAGCATCCAGCAGTAGAAATTGTTGGAGGGAGCAATTCACTCCAGGGCCATTGCCACTAATTGGGTTCGTGAGATTTTTCTGGGTTATTTTGGATTCCTTGTGAGGATGCTCCAATTAATTTCCAGAAATATCCTGAGCAGTTTAGAGGCCCGCAACACCAGTTCCACTCCTACAACAGTAGCAGTTTACTTGCGTGCAAGCTATCAATTGGACCCATTTCCAACATTTGAGACTACATCCTTCCACTTGAATTTGGTGTGCTTGCAGTAGCAAGCCCAAGTTCTATGGTCCTCATCCTATTGTACTTGATTTATCCATATGAGTCAATAAAATGGCTCAGCTTATTTTACTAGTTTTCTTAACGTTTTGATGGTGCATGCATATTTGTGATTTTATTGTTATAGCTTAGTTCATGTATCTATTATTTGTTGTAAAGTTCAATTTCGGATATTACAGTGGTATCAGAACATAATCTTGGCCAGTTGTGGGGAAGCTACAAGATCATGGATGTTTTAGACATGCATGCACAGTGATTGGTGAATTTATGGACACAGCAATGACACAAAAGGGGAAGAGTACACAGGGGATCATGGGGAAGTTAGTGAGGCAAAACCAACAGGTCCTAGAGGGGATGCAACAAATGACGGGAATGTTGATACATAACCAGCAGAGAAGCCACGCACAGTCCAGTAGAACAATACCCATGGCTGGCCTAGCCAACCTACCATGCCTCATTTTTGGATGAACCAGAGAAGGAGAGGAAACCATACACCTTTACAGATTTGATGAGGTCCTTCATGGATAGGATTGATGAGTATGACGCGTTGGACCCCAAGATCAGGAGGGCTCTCTCGTTTGAGGAGCTTAGATCATGGACTAGATCATCATATAGAGGAGGGTAGTTAGAGGTTAAGACTAGAAGGTGCTTCTGCTGGTGGAGACCTAGCTTTAGATATCAGGAGCATGAGGAGGAGGTGGAGCATGAGGTTGATGGCGTGTAGGAGGAGCACGTAGATATACCTCAAGTGACGCAGAAGTCACCCTCGTTGGGGAGTCCTTTGATAACTTTGGTTGACACCTTGGTGGAGATAGTTGAGCATATACCTGAAAGGTTGTCCGTTGAGGAGGTATCCATTGATGAGGAACCTAGAATTGTGACAGAGTTTCCAGATGATGACCGCCTACAGCAAGTTGATGAGGTGCCAAGAGACACAAAGGTATACATCATTGATGAGATACCAGGAGACATATCCACCAATGATGAGGTGTCAAGAGATAGACGTATCTAGAGTTGTGACCGAGCTGACAGATAATAATTGCCCACAACAGTTTGAATAGATTTAGGTTGACCTTCTAACATTGGAAAAGAAGGTCACGACAGTCCGAGAGACCATTCTGCAGTAGAATGAGGAGCTGGAGGGGATGATAGTGGTCTGCGTCGAGTCAGTTGTCAAGTTGACTCACGTTGGGGAATGGTTGATATCCTTAACAACATAGCTAGAGGGGTGTATGTTGGAGCACAACAACAGCCCTCTTCAGACATATACATAGATGGGGCTTGCAGCACTATTAGGTTTCCTCTGCACGGTGGAGAGGGAGAGGTAGGATCACCTCGACAAATTTCAGGTGCCAACCAGACCAGTGAAATGAGGTGACACGAGTTGCACAAGGTGCAGCATTCGTAGGATGGAGGACTAGTTTCGTCTGCGGGAGTTGGCGCATTTGATCCCTCTCTTGGGGTCAGATGGCGAGAGAGTCTAAGTTGGTACCCAATGGAGTGGGTTGGACTTATGAAGATGGTCGTAGTCAGGAATGAAGCTCAATAGGAGTTCCCAGACATTGGGGATACTGGAGGCCCAGGTTGGCATTGGGATCTAGGTGGGGCCTCCTACCATATACTCGCGACGCGGGATGATAGATGCTGGGATCCAAGTGGAATTCCCCACCACATCATGGATTTGGCTAGTCAGGGTATTGGTAGTGTGGCAAATTCAATGATTGAGCGTCCACACACTTTCAGATATCCATCTATGTTAGTGATGGGTTGGATTGACAGGGGTGCAGGCAAACTCTGCAAGTTGTTTGGTCATATTGGTTGTGCATGGAGTCACAGGGAGAGTAGCATACTCTAACAGGGGTTGGTTAGAGGAGGTGGCATCAGCAGTCCATCAGACGGGGCATTGTATGGAGACAGTGCTCTCTTATTGGCATATTGGAAGTAGGAGCTACTGAGACTAGGCACATTAGTGTCATTTCCGTTAGCATGTGAGGAGCTAGGTCGCTTAGGTCTACCAGGGCAGATGAGGAGGTGTAGCCTACATCATGGTGGATTCACTAGCAGAGTAGTCGATACATTGACGCATGTGGGATGGATGATGATGCAAGGTGGTACGGAAGTTGGCATAGGTGTTCAGCGTTGCACAGAGTCATGCCACAGAGTTCAGTGTTCTGTAGAGGATCACAGAAGTGTATGGAGGAGAGTCCTGTTGTGTGGGCTTGCATTATGGAGTAGGAGGAGCGATTCACACCACCTCGAGGTTCTGCATGGAGTGAAAGCTACTTCGTCACAGGAGGGATACCGGTTGATTCAGGTTGATATGCCAGTTGGTAGTGGTGTCTAGTAGTGAACGGAGGTGTGCAATTGGGTGCAGTCGTGTGCCAAGGGGCATGCAGAGGAGCGCAGGGATACTTGGTCATATGCAGTGGTGTGTGACGCTAGCCAACGGGATTTTGGAGCGTTACCTCTAGGATACCACCAAATAGGGACGACATGCATACCCTTGGGTGTAGCTCACTCAGGATCGACAGGGACATAGATCAGCATCATTTGATGATATCCATGGGGACTCGGGCACCTGTCTCACTTCCACATTGTTTGCAGGCACAACAGAGTCGGATGTTGTCCCTTGATTTCTTCATCACAAGCAATGGAACGCAAGAGGCTCACTCGAGGCAATTAGTTGGGACACAGTATCCAGAGAGAGACTTCTCAATGGTGGCATTTGGTCAGGGCAGGAGCTAACAGGTACAGACTTGGGGAGTGCATGGTTTGCTTCAGAGGTAGTGTATGCTCCACCCATGAGTTCACACTTAGGGAGGTGACCGTAAGTGAGCTTCAGGGTGCACTTGCAACAAGACAGCCCGAGGTGTTATGTGAGCATGAGGTATAGGGGATGATATTCCTCGTTAGCAAGAGAATGCCTAGGCTCCATTCAGTATTCGGGTACATCATCAAGAGTTGGGATAGCAGATTTCTTTGTGTGGTCTAGCAGGAGCAAAGCACTTTATCATACACAGGACAAATTCTTGATACTATGTGCCCACCCATTAGATACATACAAGTGTCTGAGACGAGGAACAGAAGGGTCCCAGCAACTAGCAGCATGTCACAGCAGCAGACAGTGAGGATTGGGAGTTGTTGACCTCCAATATGGTTATGGGATCCAGCGATCTAGTTGATTGGTGGGACACTCCATTACTTAGTGAGTTCGGTCAAGATAGCAGGTGATATCGTTCATTATCAAGTTGACACAAGGGGGATCATTGAGGTCTTCATTATATGGCAAGGCGAGCGATTGTTCAGGATTGGGGCCAGCCATGGAGTGATTAGCGTGGGCATTGTTGAATCACCTTGGCAGGTTGACCATAGCCTCGATCATCACATATATTATGGTTGAGAGTTACAAGAGAGAAGGTTCTAGTATGAGTGTATTAGGCATTCATTCATGACCAGGGTGTTGCAGGGTCAACAAGACAGTTTCTTCCTGCAATGTCCATGGGACCTTGGCATCACAGTACTTGACAATTCAGCTACCCTTAGGGATGAGTTGGTTTTGACAGGGGGAGATCATTTCGATCTTCCATTGGATTTTAGTGATTCGTTGTTGGCATGGGGGACTTCACTAGCATGGAGGGATGATCAAGAAGAGGAGATTGGGGGAAGCTCATGTGGGCGAGGATTCGTCTCCACAGGAGTAAGCTTGTATCTCCAAGAGTCCACCCTTGGAGTGCATGAGACGGGTAAGTCAGTAGAGTAGTTGCACGAGGAGGCGATCAAGACTTTATATTATAATGATGCTTCACTTACTAATGTTATGCAGAGGGCTTCGGGTGCCTGTACCAAGTTGAACAGTGAGTGTAGCAAGTGGTGCTTCACATTGGTCAAAATGGCTTGGGAATCTAGTATCGAGGGACTCATTTATGACACGATAGTGTTGGAGGCACATATGACTCAGTGGAACATTTGGGACCTCGATACCGTTTGCAATAACCATTTGGGTCAGTTGATTGAGAGGGCACTTGCTCAAGCATTACTTGAGGACAAGAAATTTTTGGCGGGAAGGACTTTCATGTCCCCAATTTCAATTTTCCACATTAAAGATGATTTTTGAATGAGGAGACATTTTTTGCATTGGGACTTAGGAGGAAAAAGGAAAAATTGCAACTCTAGTGGAATGTGGGGGCAACAAGAGAGCGAAATTTGCCCCAAGGAGCGAATTCGCACGCTTGAAGGAGAGAGAAATAGGAGGTGTGAACTAGGGAGAGTGGGGACCACATGAGAGAGAGAGGAGGCTAGCAAATTATTAATAGAGCTAGAGGGCCTCACTTTTGGATCTTTTAGTCATTTTACAATTCAAACCTTAGTTCTCTTGAGTTGTTTAGCCAAGACAACTTTGTTGCTTGGCACAAAGAATTTCCAAGCGGAAATTCCAAGTCTTCTTTCGGTGAACTTTGAGTATCACCCTAGGAGGGAATTTGGGGAACAGATTCCAAACCATTGAGGAGCTATTTTACAGGTTTCTTCATTGTTACAAGGGGACTCGCCCCCCAACCTAGGGGTCTAGAATCCTCACCCCCTCGCGCTCCGGGGTCTTGGGGACTTCTAGGGGACATTTCCCGACGCCCCCAAAAATCAGCAAATTAAGGGGGACGTCAAATGGGACGTTTCCTCAGATTGAGGGGTCGAGGGTGCTTTAGGGAGCGTGAGGGAGCGTGAGGGAGCGTGAGGGGATGGGGTCGAGGGTGCTTTTGGGAGCGTGACGGAGCGTGAAGGGAGCGTGAGGGGACAAGAGGGAGCGTGAGGGGACAGGAGGGGGCATGTGGCGCCCACAATTTAAAAAAAAAATTAAATGAAAAAAATATATTTTAATAATCGATTGTTTAATTCTCATTGTATCATTGTATCATCCACACTTAGCACTTGCCGCCCAACCCTTAGCACTTGCCACAGCCGCTGGAAGAAGCCCGCAGCTTGTTGCCCGCAGTCGGAAGAAGTTATGTTTTATGTTTTTATGTTTCACTGTTGCAAACATAACTTTAAACTTATTTGCTTTTAAGTTTTAATATTTATGTTTCAGACTTGGGTTGTAAACTTCAGTTTAAAGTTTATTTTGAATCTTGATATAATATCATATATGTCATGACTCATATGATATCTTAAACTTGATTTTCTTTGTAGATTGTTAGTAGTTACATTAATGATTATACAGTTACAAAGTTACATATGAATCTATGATGTATGTTTTCACTTTTAACTTTTAAATTTGTTTTAGTAAGATGATTCATCATTCATCGATTTATAATTTTAAATTTTATCATTTATGATTTATCTTTCATGATGTAAGTGTATGATGACTATATATACATTCCTTGCAAAAATGAAAAATACAATTGCATTATAAATATTTATTATTAAATTTTCAATGTTATATCATATATAATATTATAATATTATATATATTTTTATATTTTATAATTTTTATGACCCCGACGTCCCCCCACGTTCCCTGAAAATTGGTAGGGAGCTTTTGCATAGGCCGCTCCCGTGCTCCCTCGCCCCCACCTCCAGGGGACTTAGTGGAACATTGGGTTTCTTTCAGTTGGTGCTTGCTACTCCAAGGGCGCAAAAGAGTTTCGTGGGGGTTGAGAGAAGTTAGCAATCAACGGAGTATTAGTTGGAGAATTTGCAGAGATTTATCCTTAGGGAGAACGAGTTCTCCTTGGTGATTTGTAGGGATGACAATGTTGCATTTTAGAGGGTTCATTTTCTCTATTCCAGGGCCTCCGCAGGGGTTTACTGGCAACTTTTGTGCACTTACATACACTCAGAGTTCGGGGAGCATTCGAGCTGGGATCTGCTTTTTTATTGAGGGGAGAAATTCACAGGAGTTAGGGAGGATTTCTTGGAGGGATATTTGGGAATTTTGGCAGCGGTTCGACTCCTATAGCTTCTCTAGCAGACAAAAGGGAGCAACACACAGATTTGGGGACACGAGTGACTTACGGATCTATCCCAAACCCTTTCTGGGTTTTTGTGGGTTTGGTGAGAGGAGGCTAGGAATAATTTTGCAAAATTTTATGAGCACTTCTGAGGGCAGATATCCTAGTTATATTAAACAACCAAGAGCAAAAATTGTTGGAGGAGCAAGCAGTTCACTCCAAGACCATTTCCACCACTTTGGTTCGTGAGATTTTTCGGGGTTATTTTGGGTTCCTTGTGAGGAGGCTCCATTGAATTTCCCGGAATTTCCTGCGCATTTTAGAGGCCTGAAACACCAATTCCACTCAAGCAGCAGTAGCAATTTACTAGGTCGTGCGAGCTATTAGTTGGGGCCATTTCCAGCATTTGAGACTACGTCCTTCCAGCTTAGTTGGTGTTCTTGCAAGAGCAAGCTCGAGTTCTATGGTCTTCATCCTATTGTACTTGATTTATCCATATGAATTAATTAAATGGCTCAGCGTATTTGCCCAGTTTTCTTAGTGTTTTGATGGTGCATGCATATTTGTGATTTTATTGTTTTAGCTTAGTACATGTATCTGTTATTTGCTATAAATTCCAATTTGGAATATTACAGTCACATCCATGAACTGAGGGGTCAAAACATGTTCAAAACAAGCTCCATGTCCAAGGGTGTTGAAAAGTGTAACTAGGTTCGGTCTTCATAATGACTTGTAATTATGATTTTTATGTAATGAAGAAGACAAAAGAAAACAAGATGTATTATGTTGCTTGCTTCATGGGTTTCATGAGCAAGAAGTTTTTATTGTAGGTCAAAGACTTCTTCTTGATCTCTTTATGAATTTTTCATCTTGTCATAAAGATAATTAGAGTCATGTAAATGAAGTCATGTTACACATGTAAAAGACACATCATCTATGTAAAAGTTGCACTCCATGACATTGTCACTATGCCTCTTAAAGTCGGTTTAAAGATTGATATAATCCTCCTTGGAAAGAAGTCGACCTACCTCCTATAAGTCATGTCAGCTCAGCCCATATGGACACATTTATTCGAAATGTCAAGTCGGCTTAATTGATGGATCAACAACTATATAAAGGCACCTCGGCCTATACCACAGAGACAATTTCAGAAAGGTATCTCTAAGATTCTCGAATGGTGGACAGTTCGGTGAAGGGTCAACATATCTCAGAAGTGCGGATCTCAGTCTGAGAAGGATAAGGTTGTTACAGCTAGGATTAAAGGCTATATGGTGTGCTAGGATCAGCGAAGGAAGTCTCTCTCTGTTTCGAACTAGGTCTGCATCTCTATCACTGTAATTTCAAGGAAGATCGAAGGTTTCCTTGGTGCATACATTGTTTGGTCTTGGGCTATCAAGAAGTGTAGAGGGATGTTGGAAGGAGGCCAAAGAAGGAGACTGTTGGAGGCCGAAGGAAGGAGGTACCTTGTCAAGGGCTAGAGACCGAGATTCTCTAAGTGGCAGTACAGGACAGTGCGAAGAAAGGAGGACAAAATTGAGGAGGTCAAGAAGAGCAAGAGATAGTGACAGTGTCTTGGAGAAAAACTTGTGTCTGGTGTCTTTTTCAAGGGTCTTGGTATTCATCAATTGAAGTATCTATAAGAAGAGATTTGCGAGTTTTCCCCTCAAGAGGAGGGGTTTTGGCCCTGGCTTGCAGCCCACATATTGTGTCATTGTTCTTATTGTTTTGGTAATTGTTTGATGTATTGTTCATTGTAATAACAAGAATCAAAGATAAAGAAGCTAAAGAGTAACACAAGCAGCTATCAAGTAAGAGAATTGAATTAATCATTGCCCTACTAAATTCTCAACAAAGGGAAAATCCAATGGCCTCATGAAGAAAGGGACAACTCCCCAAATGTGGTGATGTATTCTTACAAATATGTACCAAGAGAGAGAGCACTCCAAGAGTGATGGTGAGTCATCCCATAGTCATATATATGTAACAAACCCATATTTTTATTTTTGCAATACAAGACAACAAAGAGGATCGCAATCAAATTATATTTTTCAATCATATTGTACTCTTTCAACCTTCAAGATAACCTCTCATTTGAGTCGTGTTACAACTCCATTCACCCAATGGACTAGGCATTAATCTCCAGTCCTAACATGCACTTTGTTTTATGCAAACTATGTTGCTAGTAACTACTTTCTAAACCACCTTGTCGCTTCATTCCCCTAAAATTCTAGCAACCCTAAATAGGGAAGCCTTGCTTCAGCTAGAGAAGAGTTGACCTGATGAGCAAAAGAAGATTGGCAGCGTGACAAAGGCTAACCTCCTAATTACCCAAATCTATTGCCACGGTGTTTGGGGCTTTTACACATTCTGGATGAGAAACTGAGTGGTAACAAACAGCAATAGAGGAGAAAATAGGTATTGTTACCAAAAAATCTAGCACCCTAGTGCTAGGTCACAATAGATCTTTGGGATCCACCACCATTGTCACCTCAGTAGCGAATTCCCCTATCATTTTGTGCGCAGATTTTATCCCCACAAGGGAGGCTTTCCTAGCAAATTTTGGAGATTAAGTAACCCGAGGATTCCTAGACTAAAACCCTCTAAAGATCCTACTATATAGACACTCCAAAATAATCTTCAATAATGTATGGCTCCAGGTGAAATGAAGTAGCAAGGTCAAAGAACTAATGAATCAAGATAGGCCTTGGAGATGCTCAAACAGATTCCCAAACACATGCTACATATATTGTCACCTAATTGCCTCCTAATTACCCCAAATCTATTCTCATGGGAAAGAGAGAAGGATAACTTCTCATTCTAAACCTAGCGACCTTCCACACCAAGTGACTTTAAGGTCAAGGAATGCTAAATATAGTTTTCTTGGTGGATACTCAAAGACAAATTTTGTGTATGAAGGAATCAAAGTTCATTAATAAGATATAGCATTTATCAAGAAGGCTCAATAAAACCCCCATTCAACAAATGTTCGTCTTCATAAAAATAATTTATTACACTTGACAAAAACAAAATTATTATTGTTGTTTCTAGCATGTTCTTCATGCTTTCAATTTGGTCAAAAATGTATTTTTGTAAAGAAGAAAATTATTATTTTATCTATCATTACAAGTGCTTCAACATGTGCTAAGTCGACCCTTCTAGATGGTCAAGTCAGCTTGCCCCAAAATGGCACCCATTCAGACCTTGAAAAAACTATATATAGCAGGAAATTCATCCTCCTTGTGAGAAATTTGAATGAGTCACATCTCTGATCCTTTCTCCCATGCAAAGGTCAACAAAGAAGGAATCAAGGGCTAATCAAGCGAAGGAAGTCTTCAATTTATTTCTCTCTTCAAGTCTGGTTTGGTCCGAGTAGAAATCCGAAGTTCTGAGCCTCTGTGGAAGGTTCGAAATAGGTTACTCCTAGTCTGAATTTGAGGCTACTTTAGGAGGTTTAAGATATGTACCCTAGATTGAGATTATTGCCATTCGAATCTACTTCAAGGCCGAGGGTATCGAGGTCTGTAATAGGTATAGTTTGAGTTTCTTTTTGCTTGGAGGTGATTACTAGGCCGAGTCCTAGAGGAACCTAGGTCGAGACCTAGAAGAGAAGTCTGAGACTTCTGTTGTGTGACGTGAAGCATATTTGATGATCCAAGTTAAATCTACTTCAAGCCTGTGGTTACACTGAGGACCGAGATAACCTCAGACTAGTCTCTAGTCTAAGATATGAGCCACTTCAGGGAAGAGATCCGAGTTGTGTTTTTGTGATATGGTGAGAGGATTCGCCTCTCTTTCGTGATCTTGTTGAACATTATGTAGCAACCATTGTGAAGGGGATCTTAGCACTTGTGGAAGCCATCTTGTGGTCAGTATTATCCATGTCTTGACGTACTCTTGAAGGATCTCTCTAAGGAAAGGTTTGATTTGGTTTTCCCCTTTATGGGGTTTTGCCCTGGTCTTTCACCTAAACAATGGTGTCTCTTGTTTTTGTGCACTGCGATCTCTACTTTCTTATCACCTGATGTATAATTGCTTGATGAAAATTGACTAAGCTAAACTAACGGTAAATAATATCACAAGTAATTATCTATGGAATAGAAATAAATTTTCAACAATATCTTCCCTAAGACAATTGCCTTCACTTGAAATATCCAAAGCCAAAATTTGCAAGGAAAAAATCCGAGAAGTTTCATAATACTATGGGATTTCTCCCCCAAAACTCCATGAAAATGAGAGGAAGTGCACCTTTGTTTATAGAGGAAGGGCTCAACTTCCCTCATAATAAAACAACAATTTCTTAAGTTAAAATCCCTTAAAATATCCCAATGAGGGGCAAAGGGCTCTCCCTACAAATTATTTAATCTAAAGTAATACAAAATGGGCCTTTGATTGCCACATGTACAAAATCTATTGGCACAATCCCAGAAAAACAACTCTTCTCCACAAATGAAGGGCAAAAGAGGGTGCTGGGGTAGCATCCAGCCTCCGAAGGACCTTCAGCCACATGACTTCTCCAAAATTCTTCCAAATCTGCTGCCCAGAAGTTTCTAAATTTGGGCACACAGCCCCAAATGGTTTCCAACATGGGTACAAGGGTTCCCCACCTTCCATATTTAGCCCCAAAAAGTGGGAAATCCACCAAATTAGCTAGGAGTGCCGCCAAAAGTGTCCTCCAAAGTGGGTGGAAAAGCCACCCACAAATGGTACAACATCCCCAAAAATTGGTACATTCGGGGTCTGAAACTGCCATGTGTCCTCTTACCCATGAACAGACCCCTAGACTCATTCAAAAGTGGGTGCACAAGCCCACCAATGCCCAAAACACCAACCAAGATGGACTTTTCCAAGGGACACTCAATCCTTTAAGCTCTCCATGGACTGGCTTACTTCACATACTGTGGACATATGAAACCTTTAAGTAGTGCTCCTCAAATGTGGGCTTTTTATTGCAGACATGCCCTTAAATCATGGCCCAAAGGCCCTTTAAGGTGTTTCTCTGCAAGATAAAAAGGTCGTCAAGCCCACTTCTAGGGCAAAGATGGGCTCCTAAGCCTATTTCCTACTTCAGAAAACACATCACAATGCGACAGACCCTTTACAGAATGAATTATAAGTTCAGATACAGGTTGGCTCAATTCAAAAATACATTAGTTTTAAAGTACAAGAATAGGTCGGCTCCAAAATTTATTCAACCCAGTGCTCCCATATATAAATATAACCATTATCACTTTCAATTTTAGTCTGACAAAGGGAGGCTCATGCTGTTCTGAAATTCGAGCAAGACTTGTTACACAGCCTTTCTCTTGGTACAATTTCAGATCTGAGGCATGCAACATGATTTTCCTTCAGAATGCCGAATGGAGCACTCTGCCTACGCTTCTGAAATTTATATCCTACTGTAACTTAGTCTGTCCTCCAACTGACAGTGTTCCATTGTCCTGAAACAATCATCCTCGGTCTTCAAAATTCGCAGGAACGGTCCTTCTATCACTGTGAACTGAAGGGAAGTGATCATCGCTGCTACAAGTCTTCTTTCCCAGAGATGATGGCATGTATGCCCGCTATAGGGTACTCAAATTTGAGCACTTCATTGTACCAGAGTAGTGGCTGGTTTGCATCCTAGGCATTCTTCACACTGCACAGTTGCAAGCCTGCAACAATACAACACTGAGCTACCTTAGTTCATGTTTTTCTTCCCCAGTCTTAATGTTGTGACAAATATTCTCCTTAAGGACGCCAGTTGAAACATTGCAATGACAGTCAGTAGCTCTGCTGTCATACATGCTGATATTGTATTGATTTTCGTCATTTTATGAGCTGTCCTCTTAAACTGAACTTACATATTACAGCAAATCATATTTATGATATAGATTTCCAGGGGAGTCACCAAATTTTTAATATGGCTTCAAAATTTCCCTTGACAGAACCCAACCAAATGGCTTCATATACTATCAGCAACCTTTTGCTCTCAGACGTCATGCTTTGAAAAACATTTTTCTTGCCAACAGCAGCTTCTAGAGCCCCTTATGCTTAACCCTACACCTTGGTGGGTAACAGGTACATTTGACAAATTAAAACTAAAGTTGTAAAGCAAACATAGAATTCTTCAAAAAGCAAAATTGGATTTGTACAACCAATAAAACACAATGCAGGCATGGAAGGAACATGTTTCATTCCTGAATGACCTGGTGTATTCACAGGTCTCGGATCTGTCAATTTAGCCAAGTTAGGAAAAAATGATAGATCAGATAACCACTTCATTATCTGGAAAGAAGAAATTTTTCATACCACAGATCCTCTGCGCTGTTGTAAGAGAAAACCAGTTCTCGCCCTGCTCACTATCAGCAACTTCCTCCTCATTTTCCTATATGATCAAAAACATTGTATTAGATCAAGCAGCATAAACAGTGGGTACACTAAAAAATAATAGACTGAAACTTATAATAAATTTGGCAACCATCTAGGCTTGTTCATTTTGAATTGTTGTTTTTCCATCGAATGTGTAAACTATTTCAATCTTCAAAAAGAAATGCCAAAAGCCATGTGGAAGTGCAACATATGGAAAAGAAATAACCAAAAACTAGGTCAATGGGACTCGGATGTACACTATGTGATAAAGATCTGTGCTAGTTCACCAGGTTACCCCAACAGCATAAAGTAACATAACAAGAGAAAATGAAAGTGTCTGTCCTATATAGATATTTTCTACATGCCTAGCCCATGAACAGATGCCCAATCCCAGCCGGACAGTTTTTCCATTGCCCAGAACTAAGAAAGTATCCAGGGACCCCTAATCCTAGATGACAAAAGGCTTATGATGAAAATATCAATACCAGAATTTAAAGCTTAAGGAATGATTATACTAATCTGCACAAGGAGCCCAAAGCAGCTAAGAGGGCTGTGAAAGTTCATCATAACGAGGCTCTATCAGTGTAGGAACCAAGAGGATAAGAACATGTGGCTCGTCATATCAAGTTAAACTAAAAAATAAGCAAACAATAACTACGCATATATAAACTTTGAAGTAACAGGTAACATGAACCCAATCCCACCTGGACACTTTTTCATTGCCCAGGATCATTAAAGTATCCAAGGAACCCTCACCCTCAATGACAGAACGGTTGTGATGAAAATATCAATACCAGAATTTAAGGCTTAAAGAAAGATTATACTTATGCCCACTTGTAACCAAAAGCAGTTAACAGTAAGGTGAAAGTAGATCATAATGACGCTCCCTCAATGTAGGAACTAAGAGGATAGGAGATAATGACCCATCTTAAAAACCTAAAGCTAAAAAATAAACAAGCAATGACTGAGTACATCATAAAGTAACAACTCGCATAGATGAGTAAGTCCAAAAGGAACCAGCCCAAGTGCAAAGGCCTTGAAGAAACAATGGCTGCCTAATAAAACGAAAAGAAAAAGAAAACCAAAACCCTAAATGGATAAATCAATAGAAACTGGGAAGCACCATGATGAATATTCGGTGTCTTATATAGCTAATTATGGTACACACACATTTACACAACAATGATGGAGATAGCAAATATAAAAACAGGTTTTACTACTAACAATGCAACGATACATATCTCGCACACACTGTATCACCATAGTTGATATATGAATGGTACTTGGCTAACCACCCAACCTCTATGAATCTATTTAACATTAAATTGGCCACAAGTCACCAACACAAAGTGACAAAAATATTAAGGTCTCCTCTGATGACACCTAATATAAATCTTATTCCCCTTCTTACCATAAAATAAAACTTTTTATCTTCACTACTCTTGAAACAAAAATTCAAAAATTAAGAACTCAAAAATTTACAAAAACCAACCATGTCAATACCACATATGGGTCAACTGACATCGACCATGTCAATTAGAGATCCAGTTCCGGTGCCTGTTGGTTTTCCACAAGAGCCACGTGAGCACTTGACATATCTTCAATGCAACAACAATTGCTTTTCCCCAAAACCCATTATCAACGCTCTATTAGATTGACATCATACAAATTTTAATGTTCATGGAAAACATTGCCATATTTGACATATTAATAGTACATGGCGGTTATAGCATCTTTACCACTCTTGTAGATCAGATGCTCTTATATGGCCTAGGCAGATCCCTTTCCCCTTGCAGACCTATCCATATTTCAAAAAAGTGTTTCTGAAAATCCATAAACAACTCTGCCCACTATTAAAGTGCATACATACGCGGTTCCTATGAACTATACCCGCGTACACATTTTTATATCTTGGAAAAATATATAAAAACTATTTTTTGGGAGGGTTTACGAGTTTTATCGAAAGCCCACCTACAAGATCCCGTCACTTAACTGAATTAATTGGTTTGAGGCGGTATATATACAGTGTACACCCCATGGGTAGGCCTACTTCATTCCTCATAAGAGGTATCCATACTATACCCAAATTTCCCCAAATCAAGTTTGCAATTTTCTCGAGCTTCCTGCACTCCCAGTCTCCAGGAAACCCTTGTTTCCTTGTAGAGATCCTCAGCGTCTTTATCTAGCATCTTCTCACATATATTGGAGAGGAAGCCTTCAATGGCTTGGGTTGGATGGATCCAGAGGAAGGTTTCATCGATGCCTATGGTTAGGATCAAGTTGTAGCTTCACATATTCTTGTTGCTTTCAGATAATAAAGAAACTCATGTTATGTTTCCAAATTGCATTGTTATCTTATGAATGTCAACTTGTGATGATGATTATGATGATCTAACATACATATATGTACATGTACTTTGAATTCGGTGATTTGTTAGTGTCTCTATGATGTATTTGCAAGTCTGCATATCTTGGTTGAAGGTTGAGGGTTTGGACCGTACTGGATCTACTTCAAACGTAAGACCTTCGGGTACGTCTCTAGTCCATACTTTAGTGAATTCGAGTATTTGATCTGATTGCATGAGCTTTCTTTGTTATGTTGAAATTTTGATGTTCTATGCAGTAACAATCACTTATTACAAAACTTGTTTTTATGCTGCAATATTAGTTAAGATATTGTAGATAGAGCATAAACCATATAAACCATATGCATAATGGAAGACAACCAAGAACACAATGAAAAACAAAGAATTTAGGTCCCATGACCATGGCAAAACCCACAAGGGGAAAACCCAACCAGATTCTCCTTCTATTAGATATCAATAGTTCAACAAGGATACAAAGTACAATGAAAGATCAAGAGAATGAGAAAGTTCACCCACATCTGAATAAGTTGTAGCATGAAGATCACCGATAGCAACAACTGAAGAAAACACATAATCAACCTTTGCTCACTGAGTTCTGCTCTTACTCTCCAAGTCTCTCTCTCTCACAATCTCCTTCAAGTCTCTCCAACTCTCTCTCAAGTTTGAATTCACAATGCACAAGTAAGGGAGGTGAGATGATATGAGACACATATACATATGAGGAGCAATGAATTCTTGACATAACTGAGGAAAAATACACATGCCTTGAGGAGGAGTTACATTTTTCATTTAGGGAAGAGTAACTCGTGCCATTCAGGAGAGAATTCGAATTCTATTATGGAGAGGCAACACATGCCTTAGATGAGAGGGTGAGAAGAATCTTTTATGACATACCTTTAATGAGTTTGTAAGAAAAATCTTGCATGTCATGCCTTATAAGAGGAATCTTTTATGAAATGCATAAGAGGAATAGTTTATGACAAGTTTTTTAATGGGAGTAAGAGAGTGTAAGAGCATTAATGAGAGTGTAAGAGGAATATGTCATGCCAATAATGAGAGCGTAAGAGAACATTATTGAAAGCCATCATTGAGAGACTTGAATTTCTTTTTAATAATAATAAATAGTATCATAAGAATAATAGTAATAACATTAATGATAATATTGATGATTAAGTCAAAATTGAACTATTAGAGTTGGTTGATGATCAGAAGGGATTTTCCATCAACAATACTTGATTACCAATTGATGCAAGGTGATTTATTATTTTTGGAAAGTCATACTTGAGACGTTCTATTTTTTAAAATTCGTCCCTAAGCTGCCAAATTTTCAACACTCCCTCTCAACTAGGGAGGAATTTCTTACTACAACAAAATATCTTTCCTTTCTCTACACATCTCTTTTCATCTCCGTTTTGTATCATATGGAACAATGATGTCTCACTCTAATGAAGAAGAATCATCATAGGGGAGCTCTAGCTACCACTCTATATCCACAGACAATAGGGGAGATTACTCTATCACGCTGTATTCACTTAAGGGATTACCACTTGCCAACATATGACAAGGATCGCACACAACCATGTCTCATCTCTACTTGGGGGGATCCATTTGTCAACACTTGAAAAGGATCTCGCACATCCAAGGCTCATCATTGCTTGGGGGGATCCACCTATCAACACATGACAAGGATGTCGCACAACCAAGTTTCATTAAACATCAAGTGATGGAACACCTGCACCCTAGACAAGTCACACAGACAAGTCTCACTACACCTACTAGCCAGATAGGTGGCTTTTCCCACGTCCCAGACTATGGGTTGGATGCATACTGAGGCCTACTCTTGTGGCACACACTACACAAGAGGTCCCTCATCCTTAGGAGCTTTACGAAATCATTTACTAATCCTGTGAGCTCTAACAAGGGGAAAGGCAACTCAGTGTTCTCGATTAGTTGTGACCACTTCCCAAAAGGGTCAAATCTATAAGTCTAAGTTGCTCTCTAAAAATCAAGAACTTTCCTTTCTGTAAAGGCTGAGTAAGAATGTCATCTATCAGATCATCAATGGAGATTTGATGGAGCCTCACTACTCCTCTCTGCACCATATCCTGAATATAGTGATACTTAATCTCAATATGCTTGGACTTATCATGAAACACAGGATTTTCTGCAAGACGAATCTCACTCTTATTGTCACAATATATAACTGTTATGTCTGGAACTTGCTCAAATAGTTCCCCAAAAAGCTTTCTCAACCAAACTGCCTCAAAACTAGCCATACTAACAGCAATGTATTCAGCTTCAGCTCTACTCAGTGCAACAAACTTCTGCTTTGCAGCAATCTAATGTGCATGTGATGGCTTAATGATATATTGGCTCAAAGTATTGACCGCAAAGCATATGTTCGATCTAGTGTCATTAAGAAAATCAGTGCCCCAATCAATTGACGATACTCAGAAGGATTTGCCAAATCAGGGTTCTTCAACAAGATCAGGCTCAGGCTCGGGATCTTCTTGTGCATCTAAGGCATCGTCCTATCTTTCAACATTAGCAGCAGGAGGATTGTCAATGGCTTTTCAAAGAGTTGCATCTTCATCAAATGTTATATCTCTACTAAACTCCATATTTCTTTTTGCAGGTACATATATTATGTAAGCTTTAGAATTTTCATAATAACCAACAATCATACCTTTCTTACATGAAACTTCCATCTTGGTACTCTTTTCCTTTGGCACATGAAAGTAGACGGGGCAGTCAAAGATCCTTAAGTGCTCATTTTGTTCTAGGTTATATGGTACAGAGGTATTTTTCTTGATTCCAACTTCCTTGCAAAAGTCTTGAGCTCTTGTCCACTTCATGTCCACTTAAGTCATGGGATGGCTCAACATCTTCCTCAATCTTGATACAAAAGACTTGGTTCTCACATTCATCAAATGTACTTGTTGATACCAGAACAAGTGCAAGAGCAATAGTAGCAAAGTAAATAAACATGATGAAAGTGTACCTGGTGATGAGGCATGTCTTTCTTTCTTTTCTAGATGTGAGAGTGGCTCCTTTGTTATCCTTGCACCAGCTTCCTCTTGGAGTGTACTCTTCCTGCACTATTCTACATCTTAATGATCTACTTTTCTTGATCGCATCCTCATCAAGAAGTTAGTGAAAGAATCATTCAAATATTCATGCAAGAAGAATGACCAATGATCTCTAAGTATAAATCTAAACAAGAGCAGTGACACAAAGAAACAACATAAGACTTGAAAATATTTGTTTTTAATGGGGATTGAAAGAAGTTGTTAGCTCCAATCTCAGGCATTTCGGAAACCATCTTTCTCACATGAGGTAATGCTTTATAGTGAAGATGAGTGCACTTTTTCTGCCATAGTTTATATTGATGATTACTTATCATGAATCAATGCATGGATACGTCTTCCATTGATTTTATAAAGATATTCAAATCTTGACTCCAAGGTGAAGGCATGTAATAATATTTATACATATTAACTTCATTGTCTACAATGATATTAGATATAAAACATCTTTGATTGTTGCAAAAGAGGTTAGTTTATAAAACTATCATTCCATCTTTTGCAAAAGTCGTGATCCTTACCTGCAACCACTATTGTTAATAAACTCTAATATCAAAATTACCAAAACCCATAAGATTGTGACTTTTCTCATATAATGTGAGAGAATCAAAATCAATCTATCTTTAACATCCAATTTCTATCAGTTATTCTTTCATAATCTTCTATGCATTATACTTCTTTTCAAGACAACACTTTCTTGCACATGCATAAACAGAAGTAAAACTATTATTTACTTTCACATTCATCAAAAAATAACAAAACTATAATTATCAAACACATGTGAACACCTTGATTTTAAAATAGGTACATAACTTTTTGATCTAGATTTTAAAAAAAAAAAAAAAAAAACATAACCAAATCCTTTTATAGGATATGCAGAATTATTTCCAAGTATAATTTTCATATTTGTCTCCCTCTCAACCAAATTTGAGAATACTTCTTTATAACCAATAAAGTGTTTTGAAGCACCACTATCAACCAACCAGTTGTCAGAAGAATCTTCAAGAGAGGAACTAGAAGAGCATAAACAAGAAAGTACTATGATTTTGGTTTAGCTTTTAGTAGCAAATAGAACAACAAATAAGATCTTATTTCAACAGCAAGGAGCAACAAATAATATTTCAACAAGGAAGGAGGAACAAATAGGATTTCAACAGTAAGAAAGAAGGGGCAACAAGTGATATTTCAGCAGCAAATGAAAAGCAATATTTTAGCAGAAAAATGTGTTGCAAGTAGAAGGGATAGCAAGAGATATTTCAGCAGAAAATAAGTCGCAGGTGCAACAAACCACAAAAGATATTCCAACAGAAAAAGAGCTAGAAATGGAGCTTATCTTCACCAAAGCTCTGGTACCATGTTGAAATTATGATGTTCTATGCAATGTTTTGAAAATCGCGATCGGGATTAAATCGGCGAGGGGAAAAAATCGGAAAAAATCGTAAAAATCGGTAAAAAATCCGCACATACAAAAATATTCATTTTTTTCAATTTTTTAATATCTAAAGCACCCACAACATAAAATAAATGCATTGACACATAAATATGAAAAAAAAAACTAATATATAAGATGTGTAATATCATGTCTAGTGTGACATCACACATAATAGTGAATCATGTCCTGAATACTAAGTCCCGAGTCTCAACTCAACCTCAAAATATCAACAAAAAATATAATAATGTATCTCATATCATGAGTCATAATGTTATATACAAAGCAATGCACCAAATAACCTATACTACTAATTTCCTTTGCCCCTCTTGGGAGAAAATGTAACAGCTTTCCCTCTAGACGAAGAAGCTGGCGGGGCTAGCCATGGACTCTGTTGTGCTCCAGATCCTGAAACACTAGGAGCTAAAGGAGGCAGACCACGTCCTCTACCGGTAGCAGGGGTAGGTGGTGTCACCTCCTCCTCCTGCTGTTGCTCCTCCTCCTCCTCTTCATGAAACTCATCATTGATTCATCGCTACTAGAAATGGGATCATCAACAAGAGATACATAAATATCATCTAGCTCAAAGTCTTCAGACTTGGATTGCTCAACCTTATAACATGATAGAAATTGAAAAAGTTTAACATGCCTAACCAATGATTTTGGTTTGAGTGAAGGGTTCATCTCCTCAACCTTAAAATGCGGTAGAAAAAGATTAATATGCCTAACCAGTTGTTTTTCTTTGAGTGAAGGGTACATTCTTGTTAAGGCCACAGTAGGGGAGTTCAACAATCAATACCACCAACATCAACAAAGTTCAACAATCAATGCCACCAACATCAAGGTTCTTAAAGGACTTCATACTCTTGATCAAATGCCAAACTCATACCCTTACACATAATAGAATCAAATGGAAACAATGCAAATCCCCAAACCATGAAACCCTGAAAACCATTAAGTCTAACCAGTTGTTTTCCTTTGAGTGAAGGGTACATTCTTGTTAAGGCCACGGTAGGGGAGTTCAACAATCAATACCACCAACATCAACAAAGTTCAACAATCAATGCCACCAACATCAAGGTTCTTAAAGGACTTCATGCTCTTGATCAAATGTCAATCTCATACCCTTACACATAATAGAATCAAATGGAAACAATGCAAATCCCCAAACCATGAAACCCTGAAAACCATTAAGTCTGCTGAATTTTGAGTGAAATCTAAAATTCTAGTTTCTCCATATGAAATCCAATGAAGTCGAAACCACTCTTAAACATCCTGAGTCATTTCATGGTAATGTTAAAAATTTAAGTAAAAGGATGAAAATGAAAAATAAAGGAAATATCACTTTTACTTTAAGAATTTAACATTACCATTAACTGCCAACAGGGTGTGTCAGGAAAATGAGAGCGCTGCAAAAATGACAAAAAAAAATCGATTTTTGAACTTATAGGGTTGCTGTTTGATGGGCCCGCGATTTTTACCGAAAAAATCGCGATTTTTTCCAAAAAATCGCCGATAATATCATTTTGTTCAAAAAATCCCGATTTTTTCAATTTATTGCGATTTAATCGCGATTTTCAAAACCATGGTTCTATGCGATAACAATCACTTATTACAAAACTTTTTTTATGCTACAATATTATTTAAGCAATTGTAGATAGAATATAAACCATATAAATCATATGCATAATAGAAGACAACGAAGAACATAATGAGACAAAAAATTTAGGTCCAATGACCCGGGCAAAACCCACAAGGGGAAAACCCAACCAGATTCTTCTTCTATTAGATATCAATAGTTCAGCAGAAATACAAAGTACAATGAGAGATCAAGAGAATGAGAAAGTTCACCCAAATTTGAATAAGTTGTAGCATGAAGATCACGGGTAGCAACAATTGAAGCAAACACATAATCAACCTTGGCTCACCAAGTTCTGCTCTTACTCGCCAAGTCTCTCTCTCACAATCTCCTTCAAGTCTCTCCAACTCTCTTTCAAGTTCGAATTCACAATGCAAAAGTGAGGTGAAATGATATGAGACATATATATATAGGAGGAGCAATGAATTCTTGACATAAAGGGGGAGAAATACACATGCCTTGAGGAGTTACTTTGCCATTTAGGGAAGAGTAACTCATGCCATTAAAGAGAGACAATTCGAATTCTATTATGGAGAGGGAACACATGCCTTAGATCAAAGGGTGAGAGGAATCTTTTATGACATGCCTTTGATAAGTGTGTAAGAGAAATCATGCATGCCATGACTTGTAAGAAGAATCTTTTATGACATGCGTAACAGGAATATTTTATGATATGCATCAGAGAAATATTTTATGATGAGTCTTTTAATGGGAGTAAAAGATTGTAAGAGCATTAATGAGAGAGTAAGAGGAATTTGTTATGCCAACAATGAGAGTGTAAGAGAACACTATTGAGAGTCAAGATTGAGAGACCTAAATTTCTTTTTAATAATTATATAATAGTATCATAAGAATAATAATAATAATAATATCAATGATAATATTGATGATTAAATCAAAATTGAACTATTAGGATTGATTGATGATCAGAAGGGATTTTCCATCAACAATACTTGATTACCAATTGATGCAAGGTGATTTACTATTTTTTGAAAGTCATACTTGAGACTTTCTATTTTTAGAAATTCATCCCTAACCTGCCAAATTTTCAACATGTTATCTTTTTATTCCACACCATTGGGGCTCTCAACCCTAGCCCTTGGGAACTTTTCCCTTCAACAATGGCTTAACCACCTAACATTACATTAGCCACAAATCTCCAACAAGGTGACATAAATATAAAGGACTCTTCTAATGACTCCTAAAATAAATTCCACACCCCTTCTTAACATGAAATAATGCTTTCATTTTTACTGCCCTTAAAACAAACCTTTACAAAAACCAATGATGTAAAGACCACATATGGGTTGTAATGTCCCCAATTTTTACATTAACTTGTGATTAGATTAGGAGAAGCCTCTGGAGCTTATGTCAATCAGGTCACAGGAGTTGGATTACATTATTGGTGGGTTAGAGGGTTTTGAGGAGTTCTACGGGGTCTAACTAAGATCGCTTACCATATTTCATCATCGAGATCAATTCCGCACGGTTTTCTTTTGGTTTCGTTGCATTCCAACGATTTTCGTAAAATGGAGTTATTAACAGGCATATTATAATTAATTACGCTTAAGGTGTTGTTTCAGGTCGATTACTTGGAGAAACACCTTAGTGTAATAGCTCGTTGGAATCAGGGAAAAACGATCTACAGGGCGAGATGATGAAAGGGGGCTATTACACTAAGGATCATTGGAAGCTTTGTAAAGGATCATTGTTGAATCAACTAACAAGCGTGATGGGAAGTCTTCAAGAGACCAACCCACTCTTAGCATTGTTTTCAAGGAGCCTTCATCGTTATTTGAATTCTATAAGTCTAATCTTTCGAAAGTGTTTGTTCTTACAGGGTTCTCCTTCACATAGTCTATGCATGTGTCAAAATATTAAAAAAACAATTTATATCTTTTAATTTGTGCTTTAATTTCATTATCTAGCTATTCAAGAGCTTCTCATAAGCTAGATAAACGATGGGAATCTTTTCCCATGACTTCATTTAGCCTTTGCACATTATTTTGTAGTATATTCACATACTTACATGCTCTCTTTTCACGCTAACTTTTTTTAGTTTTGCAGCCATAACATTCTTGTTTTTAAGTACTCTCAAGATTCAAGCCTCATTTCAAGGAGGTCGTGGGAATTAAGAGAGCTTGTGGAAGAAGGCTAGGCCGTCCACCACTTTGGAGCTTGTATTCTCTAATTGTAGAACTTCTTCGTCTCTTTTGAGGCTCCCATATTTGAAGGGATTTCCTTGTTGTTTCAAGATCTCACATTATGTTCTCATCAATTCCTTGGGCAGCCCTCTAAGAGGCTCGAACCATCATTGTAAACCATAATAATAAAATTTCTCTTTTGTGGGAGTGTGGGTTCTAACATTGGCATCCCTATCTCTCCATTTTAGGGAGAGAACTTCGGGTGGATTGACTTGTTGATTTTGATATTTCCATTTTCTTTCACATCACATATGCATGTTCTAATTGGGAAGTAACACAAATCACATTTCCTTTTGCTCAAGTTTGCTACATAATTTTAAGCTTGCACCACTTATCATTGTTGCTACAAGTTTCAAGTTACATTTCCATTTGCAAAGCAATTTTAGTCTTACTTCATGCAAGCATCATTATTATTTTTGGCACACTTTGATATATTGAGCTTGGCACTTATCTACATAATCTATGCTTTATTGTTATGCCACATTTCCACATTGAAGCATTGTGTATTTGACAAGTTTATCTTTCAAAGCAACCACTTATTTTTCAAGCCAAGTTAATCTTCTTTTCTCAAGTTTAAAGTTCTTTTTGCAAAGCTATTGTGAGCACAAATCTCAAGTTTATCTTTCAAAGCATTGCAATTTACTTTGGGAAACTTTACATGCACTTTAGTTGCTCATAAGATTCATTTGCTTCAGCTTGTTATTAGTTCATCATTTATCTTTAGCAACTCACAATTTTAATTGTTCATGAAGCTTATGCGTCCTATGTTTACTTGAGAAAATAAAGAAGTGATCTTGTGGAGCATTCTTACTTAAGCAATTCCATTCTTTACATAGCACTTGCAAACTCGCTTGCATATCATATTAGGAATTCTAATTTAGTTGCATCTTAATTAAATTAACCACCAAGCATATGTTTGGTTGACAGAAACCATAGGAAAAAGGCTTTCTTGGAAAATTCTTTCAATTGGTACGAAGTAAGGTAAAGGCATGTGACCCTACTGTTATGGAGGTGGTTTGTCCCCTTGTAGGAACGAAGGCACACGCTGACTAGTAAGACTCAGGGGAAGGTCATCGTTAATGACACCATCATGTCCTCAGCCCCTCTTTCTTACAGTCACCCCAATTTTTACCCTTTGGCAAGATCTCAAGAGGAAGATCCCTCACCTAGATTAGGAATTTAGATTAAAAGTAACCAAGATAAATGCATCCAATCTAGTTTAGGTACATTTCATATTCACACATTTTTTTACTTGCAAATAATCCATACACTTATCATTTATGAATGTGTTGAAAATAGTTTGTTTTGGCAAGTATCATCACATTTATATTTTGCAAGTAGAATTCTAATTGGTTTCCTTTGCAAGATCTCATTTCCATGTATGCTTTGGATTATTTCTGAAAATTTCTTCCAAAAGAATTATATATTTGTACATTTGTAAATAAAATTGTATAATATATTTTGTAAATTATTCTTTCTAACTGGGGTTTTTGGGGTTTTGAGACTTTTTTATATATTGGGGTTTTAGGTAATTGTGAATTCATTTTTGCAAGTGTGATCAAGCAAGAACAGTTGGATTCGAGCTAGGTCTAGGCCCTTGAGGGTAAGATCAAATCTCTATTTTTCTTTGTAGGGCCAGCCATTGAAGAATTTGCAGCAAACTGAAGATATAAAGCAAATAAAAATTTTCACAGCTGGGGTTTCAAGTTTTAAGGCTCCTAATCCCGGATTTGCCCTCTCCAAGGCCAATGTCATCCTCTTCTTGGCCAACGTCAAACCTTCTAGGGCCTACATCACCTTTTTGAGGCTCCATGAGGCCAGCGTTAGCCTCCTCCTTCCCTATGTCCCCTCCTTGTGGCCCTGTGTCACCGTTTTCGACCCTTCTAGGGTTGGTGGTAGCCTCTAGGCCACCCGACCTCCTCTTCTCCCCCTTGTCGCAGGCATCTAAAGCCATTTTCTCCTCTTGTCGTGGGTTTCTGGCCCCTCCTTGGCCTTCGTTCCTCCTCCGCTAGCCTCTTTCTCGCCTTGGTTTCCTCTCGACCCTCCTTCTCTTACCTCTCCTCCCATTTTTCCCCTCTTTCCTCCTAGTCGCAGACCCTTCTAGGCTTGCAGCTAAACTCTAGGCCCTAGAAAACCTATGGTGTGGGCCTTAGGGCTCCTACCAAGCCCCTCAGCCTCATCCTTGGGCCCAGAATCAGGTCTTCATGGCCTTTTTCTTCCTCCTTTGCCTCCTTCATGGCCTTCTAGGCCCTTTTCCCCTCAACGCTAGCCCTACTGGGCCTAGCGTTGCCCTCGCTCGGCCCTTTTTGGCGCTCTTTTCCACCTTTTTGGGTGATTTTGATTTTGGGACTGAATACTTGGTGTGTTTTGCAGAGAAATTAACCCTAAGTTGGTGTTTTTAGGGGCCAAGTGTTTTAGGAAAGTTTTGGCAACGTGGGCAAGTCTTCTACAAGGCCTTGGGCCTAGGATTTGCTCTCTAAACCCTCACTTTATCTCTGTTTTACTTCAGATGTCATATTCATTTCATAATAGTGAATGAAATTCCCTAAAATCACTTCTAAGTGGTCTAAGAAAATTAATACTCTTATGGTAAAAGTTTGATAGTGTTTTGGCTACTTGGGCATTAAATATTTAGCCTAATTCTACTTATTTACTTGTTGGAGTAACTCTGCATAACTAGCTAGATCAGATCTGATATAAATCTGAAAATCACATCTTAGAGCTTTAAAATCTAAATTTTCAAATATGGAATTTTTTTGGGCACACTTTGGCAAGTTACTACACTAGTAGCTCATTGTTTGCATAATTTTCTCACTGTTGTAACAAGTGATTTCAGATCTGATATATTCTGAACATAACATCTTAATAGGTCTAAAATTTCATAAATTTACATTGGCAAGTCATTGGGCTACTCATTGGCAATTTCTTGGTTTGAAGTCACATATTTACTATTGTCCTATAATTCGTCATAAGTGGTTTTCTCAAGATTAAATTGGCTAATGGTGGTTTATATTGTTAAGTTCTAACAATTTTTTGTCTTGTGTTAGATATGAAAACTTGTTAACTTGGCACTAAAATCACTCATACATCTAAGCTCGAAATCCTTCTAATCTTATTGATGGTCTAATTCACTTTGGCATTAAAATCTAATTGACATTGTGGTTGAAATATTTGCTCTAATTTAAGTTCATGATCTTGTACTATTCCGCAATCTTAAGAATATTTGGTAAATTTATTATCTTGAGCAGTTGGCATCTTAAGTTTTATTCTAATTGAGCATCTTTCAATATTGGCATTGTCTAAGAACATAATCTTGGCATAAGATTGTTGATTGAATATCTTGAGTAATTGGTATCTTGTGGATTTTACATTGGCATTTTTTTAGTTATAATTTTGCATTCATAAGTGCTCTTGTCATTAAAGATTCAGCATAACTTAAAGTACTTGAACATTAAGCAAACCTTAAACTAAGAATCCCTCTCATAATCATTGCATAAGCATTCTAAGCTTAGCTTGCACTAACAAATTACCTCCAAGCATAAGCTTGGTTGATAGACTCCTAGGACAACCCTTTTTCATCTAGATAGAGGGATTCAACCACTTTTTACTGGGTTACATAGTGACATTGCAGTTGTCAAAGCCAAATTCTCTGCAACACCGGAGGCACTGGGTGGTTGGAATAAAGGGGGAGGTATCGTTAATCAAGCCTCTGTTTGCTTTTTATTGGCTTCCATCCCACAACCTACTCTAAAGACTAGTCTCAAAACAGTTAAGAGGGAGGTTCCATTTAGACTAGGCATATAACTTAAAAGTAACCAAGATCCTTGCATTGCACCTAGATCCTAGGATCTGCATCTCATATAAGTTAGTGAAGCATCTAAGCAATGGTTGTCCATCCGGTTACTTGGTCCTAATCTATAATATGCAATATTTTTGACTCCATAAGGCGTTAGTTTCATTTTCTAAATCTAACTGAATCCTTAAGTTTTGTTAAATTTAACCAAGTAGCTAGGTCACTCAACTATGTCTCTCGAACAAGTTGGTTCCCAACTTGTCTCTCACCATCTTATTTCCATAGGGACTACCCCCCATGTAGAAATTTCTCTTTTCCCACCCCGGTTTTCAGTTTCACCTTATTACTCCAAAATAGTTAAATGCCCTTTCCCATATCCATACATTTAACAAGCTGGAAAATAAATTTTGCTGTAAACACAAATTCTGGAAAAATTACAGAATGCTGGAAAATGCAGAAATAAATATCAGCACACATAAAACAGTCATTCACACATTTTGACACATATATTTTTGGTCAACATGACCCTGGAAAAACCCCCTACAACTCTTGGGGAAAACCAGTTCGAAAGCTCCTTATTTCTGGAAAATGCTTTTTACAGTGAGAGAAATATTCAGCAAAAAATCAGCAAACAAACTTTTACAACTTATCTCGTTTTCCGTGCTTAACCACCGCCTCGGAAAATGTACAAATAGCAAAAACAGAACAGCAATAAATGCTGTACGTCCTCCTCGATTTGCGTGCCCAAAAATCTGCAATAAATGCAGCTGTACGGCCTCCTCAAAATCTGTGCAAACAACAATTAATGCTGCTGTCCAAAACCTCGATTTGCGTGCCAAAACCACTGCAAAACTCTGCTGTACGGTACAGCCCCTTGCTGCCTCGATTTTCGTGCCCAATATTGCTGTACGGCCTCCCTGCCTAGAAAACCGTGCCAAAATCTGCCTTTTACTGTGTTATCTCAGCTGTACGGTCTTGCTGAAGTGCTGCCTTGGAAAGTGTGCCAAGCTGTTGCCTCCTTCTCCTCACTGCCCAGAAATCTCCCTTGCTCTCTTGCTCTCCTTCTCTCAATCTGCTCATGAAAGAATGAATGATCTTTTCCTCCTTTTCCTCCTTTAACCTAACCCTAAGTGACTTTTGGGGAATCCCTAAATCCAATGGCCGAAATAGATTGAGATCTAGGGCTGAGATTAAATGCTCATTTAAATCTCACTTTCAATTTTTTAATTCACCCCACTTTAATAAAGACCCACTTAGTCATTTATTTCCAAAGTCACTTTTCCTTTCTAATTTTACATTGACTTTATTAAAGTCACTTTAAAATTAGACTTTAGTAACTTTATCACTTAAAGTCACTTTTAAATTAGATTTGACTTTATAACTTTATAAAATCACTTTAGTAACTTTATCACTTAAAGTCACTTTTAAATTAGATTTGACTTTATAACTTTATAAAGTCACTTTAGGAGAAAAATTAAATTCTTTTGGACACTTTTCCCTAGGCCAAAGATCAAAGCCTTAGGGAACCACATGTCCTCTGGTAACCAAATTTCAACACTCCCTCTTACCGAGGAAGGTGTTCCTCACCACACCCATCTTGTCTCTGAAGTAGACATGTTTGCCCCGTGGTAAGGCTTTGGTAAGAATATCTGCAACCTGCTCATCAGTGGGAATATACTCAAGCTTCACAGCTCCTTTCTGAACATAGTCTCTGATGAAATGATATTTGATCTCGATATGCTTTGACCTGTCATGAAATACTGGATTCTCTGTGAGTTTAATGCAACTCTGATTATCACAGTAAATCACTGAAGGTCTCAACGGCTGACCAAATAAGCCAAACAACATCTTGCGAAGCCGGATGGCCTCACAACTAGCTAGACTGGCCGCCATATACTCTGCTTCCGCTGAACTCAATGCTACTGACTGCTGCTTTCGGCTGAACCATGACACCACTGCCAAACCCAACCCAAAGCAGCACCCTGAAGTGCTCTTCCTATCAGAAGCACAACCTGCCCAATCAGAATCAGTGTAACCTGCCAATCTCACTCCATCCCCCTGCCTGTAGTCCAGACCATAATCCACTGTCCCCTACAAGTATCGCAAAATGTGTTTTGCAGCCACCCAGTGAACCTTCCTAGGCTCACACATAAACTGACTCATCGTGTTGACTGCAAAACAAATATCTGGTCTAGTGTTGACCAGATACATCAAGGAACCAATCAGCTATCTGTACAATGTGGGATCCACCAACTCGGAATCCGAAGCATGAAGCTTCTTCCAGTTGGTGATCATCGGTGTTGACATGGGTCTACAATCCTCCATGTGGAATCTGCCAAGGATGTCCATAATATACTTCCCCTGTCCCAGGAAGAAATGCCCCTCCTCCTGCCACACCTCCAAACCCAAAAAGTAATGCATCAAGCCGATGTCCTTCATCTCAAACTCCGCCGCAAGATCTCTCTTGCAGTGCTCTATGAGTCTCTATGCACCTGTAATGACCAAGTCATCCACATACAGCACCAGAATGAGAGGCTCCTCACCTATCACAATATAGTAAAGGTTCGGATCTGCCTCACTCTTTGTGAAACCCATCTTCTGCAAGTATGTATCTATCCTGGAGTACCAAGCTCTGGGAGCTTGCTTCAGGCCATAAAGGGCCTTCTTCAGTCTGCACACATGGGACTCCTTCCCATGCACCTCAAAACCCTGTGGTTGCTCAATGTACACCTCCTCCTGTATGAAGCCATTGAGAAATGCGGTCTTCACATCCATCTGGTGGATCTTCCAACCCATCTCTGCTGCTATCGATATAACGGAGCGAATGAAAGTATATCGAGCCACGAGAGCGAAAGTCTCCTCATAATCTACTCCCTCTACCTGGGAGAACCCTCTAGCCACAAACCTTGCCTCGAATTTCTCAATGTTGCCATCTGCGGCATGCTTTACCTTGTAAAGCCATCTGGAAGTAACCACGGTTGCCTCAGGCCTGGCACACCTCCCAAACATCATTCTTCATGATAGAAGAATACTCCTCTGCATGGCCTCTCTCCGGACACGGCTAGGCTGCCTCCTCATAGCTAGAAGGCTCGAGTCAATGATGTTGGAGTCAAGGATCTTGGTAGCCATTGCCATGTAAGCTACAAAACCTCTCGGGTGAAAGTGCACTCTCACGACCGGCCTCTTAGGCTCGACGCGATTGTGGCATCTCTGGAGACAAATACGAGCCACTTGTGCTTCCTCTTCACCCTGAGCAACAATCTTCTCCCAGCGGAGAATGAAACTCCCCTCCTCCTCTCATCATCACATCGGAGAATTTGAACTCTTGTTGTCTGTGCAATTGTCCTATCTGCCACTTTGAACACCTTAGAGCGAGTGCCGTGTGTTGTCCATCGGGTGGACTCCCTAGTGAACTTCTCTGTGGACTGCTCTGCATGCTGCCCGAAGCACCACCCCTCTGACTCTGTGAGCCACTGCTCACTGATGGACCTGACATCGTCATAGATGTACCTCTGGATCCTCCTGATCCCTGCCCACTGGATCCCTGCGACTGACTCAACTGCTGCTGAGGGTCTGGCTGATCCAGATACTCTAACTCCCGTGACCTCCTAAAGGCCCTGTTCTCCTCGAACTTCACATCCCGCCTGACAACAACTTTCCTCTGCGCAGGAATGTAAATCCGAAAGGCCTTGGAGGTCTCACTGTAGCCCACAAAGATACCCTTCTCTGCGGTGGGCTCTAGTTTGGTCCTCTTCTCCTTGGGTATGTAGGAGTATGTAATGCACCCAAAGATACGAAGATGACCAATATCGGGCTTCTTCCCAGAAAAAGCCTCCTCCGGAGTCATGTGCCCCAAGGCACGATGCGGACTCCTGTTCTGCAAGTAAACAGCTATGTTGCAGGCCTCTGCCCACAAAAACAATGGCAACCCCTGATCATGTAACATGGCTTTGGCAGCCCCTCCAATGGATCTGTTCTTCCTCTCCGCAACCCCGTTCTGCTGGGGGTTGTAAGGAACAATGAACTCCCTCCTAATGCCTGCCTCCGCACAATAGTCAACAAACTCTCCAAGGGTGTACTCTCCTCCATTGTCCGACCTCAGGGACTTGATCTTCCGACCTGTCTGTGTCTCCACAAGAGCTCTGAACTCTTGAAACTGCTTGAAGACCTCACTCTTGGTCTTCAAGAAATAGATCCAGGTCCTCCTGGAGTGATCATCAATGAATAAGACATAGTACTCATATCCACTCAAGGAAACATGAGACATCCGACCGCTCACATCGGAATGAATCAAATCAAGTATCCCAGTCGCTCTGCTGTCACTGCTGGGAAAAGGGGATTTGGCAAACTTGCCCATCGCACATCCTCTGCAAGTATCAAAGTGATCGGTACTGAAATCTGGCACACCTGTAGTGATCTCCCGCAAAGTCCTCAAGGCTCCATGATACATATGCCCCATCCTGCGGTGCCAAATCTCACACAGCTCAGAACTGCTAGCTTTGTTGTCGGTACTACTGCTCAATGCCAAAAGGGGTTGAAATGCAAACTTGTACACCTTTGCATGGCGTACACCTATCACTCTAGCTGAATTAGCTGGAGCGCCCCTGGGATACATCAGCACCTGTCCACCCCTGAACAATATCTCATATCGTCTGTCCTCCAAAGCTGAGACGGATATGAGGTTTCCCTGGCACATAAAGAACATCTGACACCTTCAAGGAAGGTTTAGACTCCCTCTGAAATGTCAGTGTTCCCACACCGACTGCTCTAACAACTTTGTCATCACCGAGTACTACCTCTATATCAGTGCCACTCTCTGAAAGCTCTGAGAAGTACTCACGGACTCTTGTCATATGACGTGAAGCCCCACTGTCCACATACCAGATACTCGAAGATGCTCCGCTAGTCGAGGGAAATGCATGCTCCCTCTGAACCTCTGTGGCAGGTAATCCTGCACTAGAGGACTCACACGCAATGAACCCAAACTCCCGGTCAAAGCGATCTACAAAGTCCTCAACCTCTGCTGAAGCTGCCATGCTCTGGTTCTTCCCCTTCTTCTTCTTCT
This sequence comes from Pinus albicaulis, assembly GCA_034641835.2. Taxonomy (NCBI): domain Eukaryota; kingdom Viridiplantae; phylum Streptophyta; class Pinopsida; order Pinales; family Pinaceae; genus Pinus; species Pinus albicaulis. The sequence goes on from CM076572.1 coordinate 1,144,132,324, forward strand.
TCTCCGGACACACAACTGCATAGTGTCCCATCTTCTGACAATTCCAACACTTCATTTTGGAATAGTCCTTCTGTGTGTTATCCTGTTTACCTTTACCTTTGTCTTTGCCCCCACCATTGCTTGTGGAAGCCTGCTTCTTCCCTTTGCCTTTCTTGCGTCCTGCCAACAGTGCTACATCCTCATCCTGCTCAACTGGCTTGGCTGCCCCAAGCTGACCTTTCCTGATCTCTGTCTGAATGCAATCATCCCAAAACCTCTCCCATGTGGGAAGGGTCTCACGTGCACAAACACCATCAGCAAAGTTCATCCATGAACGGGGGAGGCCATTCACTGCAATCCGCACCAACTCAGTGGGTGGAATGGCCTCTCCAATCGCTGCCAACTCATGTCTCACATTAGTAATCTTTGTGAGATATCCAGCTGCACTATCAGTCTTACCCATCTTAATGTTCTTCGGCTTCTCCTTCAGGACCATTTTTCGGTTCTCATTAGTACTCTGGTAGAGGTTGGTCAATGCTGTCCACATCTCATGAGCATTTCTCTTTCCTCTCTCACATGAGGAATGGTATGGTCTTTGATTAAAGTCTTGAATCGAGTCTCTTACCCTTGTTGTTCTTTTTATTATATCTTTTATGGCTGAGTAGCATCAGTGGAGACTACATTCACAGTTACAATGCGGTATGCACCCATGATATCCCAGACTTCCGCCTCCTCAAAGATACTCTGCATTCTCTCCTTCCAAACATTGTAATTTGTATGCCCATCCAGCCTATCCTCCACCCTCAATCCCAAAGACATCCTGCTGTCCTAAAACTGAAAAATAACACTGCTGTAGTAAAGGTAAAAATCTGCTGTTTGTGAAAAATCAGCTTGCTGGAATTTTGTGAGTGAAAAATCAATGAAATTTGTATTTTTCTCCTTGTAATCTAGCTGCTCTTTCGGCCTCAAGCTCACATTCACCATGTAAAAATTTCTCTTTTCCCACCCCGTTTCGGTTTCACCTTATTACTCCAAAATAGTTAAATGCCCTTTCCATATCCATGCATTTAACAAAATTTGGAAAATAAATTTTCAACGTAAACACAAGTCTGTTTGCAGAGTACGAGAATCTTTGGAAAATAGAAATAAATATCGTGGCCTTTACATAACGATCATTCACACATTTTGACACATATTTTTGGTCAACATGATCCTGGAAAAACCCCCTACAACTCTTGGGGAAAACCAGTTCGAAAGCTCCTTCTTATTTCTGGAAAATGCATTTTATAGTGAGAGAAATATTCAGCAAAAAAATCAGCAAACAGACTTTACAACTTATCTCGTTTTCGGCTTGCCTCCCTTCTACTGAAATGCAAAACAAAGAAAAACAGAATGAATGTCAGACGCCCTCCTCAGATTTTCGTGTCTGAAAATCGCAATAAATGCACTGTATTTGCCTCCTCAGGACTGCAACAAAGAATGTCAGATGTCCAAAATCTCGACAGGCTGCACAGAACTTTGTTGTACGGAATGTACTCTCCGTCGTCTCATTTCTTCAACACCTAATTTATTTGGCTTCCTCAGGAAACTGTGCCTGGTACTCGTCTTTCATCGTGCTAACTCGGGCCGTACGGTCTTGCCGAATGTTTGAAAGTGTGCTTTCACGCTCTTCTCCTCACTCATGCCTTTACTTATCTCCCTGTTCTCTTGCTCTCCTTCTCTCAATCCGCTCATGAAAGAATGAATGACCTTTTCCCTCCTTTAACCTAACCCTAAGTGACTTTTGGGGAATCCCTAAATCCAATGGCTGAAATAGATTGAGATCTAGGGCTGAGATTAAATGCTCATTTAAATCTCACTTTCTATTTTTTAATTCACCCCACTTTAATAAAGACCCAATTAGTCATTTATTTCCAAAGTCACTTTTCCTTTCTAATTTTACATTGACTTTATTAAAGTCACTTTAAAATTAGACTTTAGTAACTTTATCACTTAAAGTCACTTTTAAATTAGATTTGACTTTATAACTTTATAAAGTCACTTTAGTAACTTTATCACTTAAAGTCACTTTGAAATTAGATTTGACTTTATAAAAATTATAAAGTCACTTTAGGAAAAAAATTAAATTCTTTTGGACACTTTTCCCTAGGCCAAAGATCAAAGCCTTAGGGAACCACCTGTCCTCCGGTACCAAATTTCAACACCCCATACTCTGTTGTTGGGAGAATCTGTCTGTTGTTGGGAGACAGATTCTTCCTAATCTTCTTCATTAGCTCGTCAATCGGCACATTTTTTTGACATCATTGTCGGGGACCAATTTATTGGACTTTGGTGTTGACGACACTGTCATTAATCTTCTTAACCTTCTAATCCTCCATCATTTTTCATCTTTTCATCACCTTATCCTTTATTCTCTCACTAATCCTCTCATCTTGTTCATTCACACTTTTAGCACCTAGACATTTAGGTTGGTTTCCTTTTGGGTGGCGGCTCCACTTGTTCAACCAATCACAAGACCTTACTCTAAAAGGAATCCTAGTATCTTGGTTAACCCCGCTCCTGATCACGAAAGGTTCCACGAGCCCGGTTAAACAAATTACATTCTAGAGAGCTATTAAATTTTCTCGAACAAGAAGCTCTCCTTGATTTCTTCATAATTTGCCATAAATAATTTAAGTGAAGAAAAGGAACCCATCACTCAAGCATACGGTAAAAAACCATCTCAGGAGCAAATCTTATAGATTACTAGAAGTAACGGATACACCTATCAGAGGGAAAGTAAATATCAGAATCAGAATAAACACGCTGCCTCTAAAAGGTACCAGTCAAGATTGAAAGTGGATTGGGCCACATTGATTAATAGTATTAAGATATTTGTCCCAATGCTTGAACTTCTAAAAATTCCATCTCAGAGGGCATCTTTATTCAAGGCCTTAGGGATGGTTTAGCAAGGAAATATCGATAATGATCATAAAGATGAAGAAATTAAGTTGAAATATTTAAACTGCTACATGACAAATGAAGATCATCAACCCTTCTTCCTAACCTTGAGGCTTGGACATAAATCACTGTTTGCTCCACAATTGCATGCTTGTTTATGGTGCATCTACAAATGTTATGACTAAGAAAGTTATGGAACAATTAAACTTAAGAATTTCTAGACCTTATCATAACATTTGCTCAATGGATTCTAAAAAGATTGAAGTCCTTGGTATGGTTAAGGATCTACAGGTCTCCTTGGTTGATTACCCATATAGGATCATCACCATCGACATACCAATGATTGATGCACCAGATGTATGGGGAATGCTTCTTTCTAGAAAGTTTGCAACTGATGTAGGTGGTTCTATTCAGATCGATTTATCTTACGCCACTATTCCCGCAGCAGTAGGTGGCATGGTCATATTATACAGAGAAGTGGAAAGAAGGTGCCATGTGGAAGCTCCAAAGAGCGTGGAAAATAGTGAAGAAGTCGTGCCACAGGGTCATACACCGTATTTTGAGTCAAAGTTTGTCCACCTAGTATGTCATCTCTTTCCGTCGCATTTCCCATCCTACATTCCGAGAAGAAAAAGAAAAAGAGTCCAATATGACAAAGATATGCAGCATAATGATCAAGAAATTCATCAACCAAAGAGGGTCAAATTTCAGCAAGGGACATATGATGAATAGCCCATTGATCTATCAGTCAGCAAACAGATGTCCGAGATTGTGCCACACCGATGACATTTGATGCCATAAGGCACCATTTGTATAGTATCTCTAACCCTACTCCGTTTTACCTCATGTCATTAATAATTCCGTTTTATGTGTTTATGTTATAATGTTATTTTTAGTTTGTTAGAGTAGAGTTTTCTATTCCAATGGAATTTACTGTGTATACATATGATGATTTTGATTTTGAATGGATATCTATTTGATGGACTTTTGTTTTCTTAGATGCAGAATTCTAGGGTACTCACGTCACTTCATGGAAGCAACGTGTCCCCATATCGAGCCAGATGTTGAACACTTTTTGTCAAAGTTCCAAGAAAGCAAATATGCCAAAAAAACATTTCAAAGCATCAAATCATCAATAAACAGTTTATTGAGTCTTTGTAAACCCATTCTGCAAATTTCTAATGTAAATAATACTAATAAGCCCATGTATGTATGTAAAAACCTAGGTAAGCCTATTATTTTGGCAAACATTTCATCTTAGGAGGTTTTTTGTCTCACTGATTATTTTGTGTTTCTAAACACGAATGTTTGGCAGAGTTTTTCCCTCCAACCTCACCCCAAAAGTAGGGTGAAATTCTTCATCAAAGTCTTAGGTGAGTCATAGTGTTTTAGTCAAGTCTTATGCAAAAGTGATTTGGCAATAATTTAAGTTAATTGGCTAAATTATTTTATTACAAATCACTTGGTCTACTAGATCATATTGTGTCGCAGAATTAGGTGTGTAATTTTAGGGTCTATATCGAACGGGTGTTCCCCCTTTGAGGGTTGAAATGTAAAAATCTTATGTAAAAAATATTTTAGTGCATGGTCCCTCATACTTGGACACCAAAGCTAAAATATTAGAGAGTGGAAAAAATATTAAATTCCCTCAAGTGTCAATTAATAGATTTTTCTGGCAAAAATTAAATAAATCCTTAGCCAGAAAATGAATTATTATAACAGAAATTAGAGACTTAGAGAAATTAAATTATCCATGTGGAAAGCCTTCTACAAGGCATTGGGCCTAGGGTTTGCTCTCTAAACCTTCACTTTATCTTTGTTTTACTTCAGTTGTCATATTCATTTCATAGCAGTGAATTAAAGGCCCTAAAATCACTTCTAAGTGGCCTAAACACATTCATAATCTGATGGTAAAAGTTTGCTAGTTTTTTGGCTACTCGGGCATTGAATATCTAGCCTAGATCTACTTGTTTATTTGCTGGAATATCTCTGCATAACTAACTAGATCCAATCTGAAAATCACATCTTAATTTAATCATGAAAAAACCACTTTGGCAAGTTACTATACTAGTAGCTCACTCTTTGCATAATTTTCTCACTGTTGTAATGAATGATTTCAGATCTGATATTTTCTGAACATAACATCTTAAGAGGTCTACAATTTCATAAATTTACATTGGCAAGTCATTGGGCTACTCATTGGCCATTTTTGTTTCATATGCTTGGCAATTTCTGTGTTTGAAGTGACATATTCACTGTTGCCCTATACTTCGTCATAAGTGGCTTTTTCATGATTAAATTAGCTAATGGTGGTTTATGTTGCTATGTTCTAACAATTGTTTTTCTTGTGTTAAATTTGAAAATTGTTAACTTGGCACTAAAATAACTCAAACATCTAAGCTCGAAATCTTCTAATCTTATTGATGGTCTAGGTCACTTTGGCATTAAGATATAATTGACATTGTGGTTGAAACATTTGCTCTAATTTAAGTTCATAATCTTGTAATATTTCACAATCTTAAGATTATTTGGTAAATTTATTATCTTGAGCAATTGGCATCTTAAGTTTTATTCTAATTGAGCATCTTTCAATATTGGCATTGTCTAAGAACGTAATCTTGGCATAAGGTTGTTGACTACATAACTTGAGTAATTAGCATCTTGTTGATTTGACAATGGCATTTTTTTAGTTATAAGATTGCATTGATAAGTACTCTTGCCATTAAAGATTCATCATAACTTAAAGTACTTGAACATTAAGCAAATCTTAAACTAAGAATCTCACTCATAATCATTGCATAAGCATTCTAGGATTAGCTTGCACTAACAAATTACTTCCAAGCATAAGCTTGGTTGATAAACTCCAAGGACAGCCCTTTCTCATCTAGCTTGAGGGATTCAGCCCCTTTTTAGTAGTTGACGCAATGACCTTGCAGTCGTCAGAGCCACAGTCTCTGCAGTGCCAGAGGCATTAGGTGGTTGGAACTCAGAGGGATGCATCGTTAATCAAGCCTATGTTTGCTTCCCATTGGCTTCCATCCCACAACCTACTCTAAAGACTGGTCTCAAAACAGTTAAGAGAGAGGTTTCATTTAGACTAGGCATATAACTTAAAAGTAGCACTGTAAATATCGAAGGAAATACAACTACATCCTTCACTAATTAAATTATATGCGGAAACAAGAACTGAGCAAGAAGAAATAAACACACATATGACACCGTTATTTTTGGACTAAGTCCCCGGAAAAACCCAATGCAAGAAAACCGGTGCAGCAGCGGAGGATTTGCATTATTAAGAAATAGTTTTGAATACAATCTTGGATGCCTTACTGGCTATCCGATATAGAAAATCTGACTAACAGAAAATTTGTGAGAAATACCTGACACTATCACTGGCAATCCGTCACTGATCCAGCCTCTGAATGGCTAGCCCCAAGCTGCCTCTACGCAGTCACAGCGTTAGCGTTGTGCTGCTTTGAGTCACAATTGATAGGGATTGCGTCACAACTGATAGGGATTGCGTCACTCCCTCTGGTTGATCAATCTGCTGGCTGGATGCTCGATCCACTAGCCCTTCAGTCTAACACCCCGACTCCTGGCACTAGATCTGATCTGCTCCTCAGTGGATCTCCTCACAAGCTCTGTGTTGCCTCAACATAGCTCTGTGCTACTTTAGCTCTGCACTGCCCAGCGTGGCAATGCGCGGCCTCTCTCGATCTCTCTCTGCCTTCTCTGCAATGTATTCCCGAATGAAGAAACGTCCAACTGAAAAACTATCCCTGCCCCTCACTACAAGAAATCTCCTTGATGACTTCTTCGGCAACTACTGCGATGCTCTCTTGAGAAATCGATCTTTTGATCTCAGTCAATGTCCCTTCCAAATGCCCATCGAAGTCCTCAATATAATCTTCTCGTTGATCAATCAATGGCCTAGATTAGATTCTAATCGATGACTCAGAGCACATTGACTCAATCTCCGTCTTTTTCTAGAAGTTTCACCCCCAGTATAATTAATACACTTTAATTATTTTAATTTCCTAAGTTTAGACTTAGGCATCCGTTAAAAATAATTAACAAATTTAATTAAACCTACTCTGGGTGGAATTTCCAAAAACAATTTATGGGTATTATGGAATACATGTGTCCTAGCCTCCCTTCAAATTTTGAGGCTTAGAGCACATTCGATGCTACCAGAAATCAACAAAAATCCTATTGATTGGATGGATAAGGACTTACATTCAAGTGTGCCAGGTTTGAGCAAAAGTGTAAGGAGCAACAAGGGAGATCCACATCAACCAAGCAGATCAAGGACAAATCCAGGGCTTGATCAACTGGATCTATTCCAGGTTATTGTTGCATATTTTTCCCCTGAAATGGCCATTATCCTAGGATGGGATCCCTTATAATTACTGAAGTATTTTGAATGAAGAACCAATTTGAAGGGAAAAAATATGTGTATGTGATTGTGAGTTTATGATTTAATTTGCTTCCATTGATTATTTTGTTTATTTTAAAACTCTAGTCGTATTATTATTCAATAGATCAGTGTAATCTACAAGGAAGTAATGAATAACCAGGCCAACCTTAAAGTATAGCCCTTCTCCAATGTAGGAAGCCTTTAACTATGAGTGTAAGAAACTTTGTTCAAGATAGATGTTTCCTCAAAAGAGGGCATGAAACAATGAAGAACCTCCTCAATTGACTTGTGGCATCTTCCAAGGTGCAACATCACCTCAAGTGACTTGTGGCATATTCCAAGGTGGGACATCCCATCAACAAGCATGATAAAATGTGCCAAGGAACCTCCAAAGAGGACTTCCTCCTCAAATCAAGCAAGTGGATGCATGGTACATAGCTTCAACATGTGGAATGTTAATAATACTCAATCATCTCTATGAAAGAAGAAATGTCCCTCGTTTAATGCAAAAATATTCCTTTACATTTGCATAAAACAATCTCCATGATGGAAAATGTGGACCAATAAAGCATGAGGAGATGTAAAGAGGTAGGAAGAGTAAGTCAAATATGCAATGAACCATGTCAAGTCACCAATAAACCAACCAACTCATCAAGGAGAAGGAAAACCTCATCAAAATATGCATAAACTGATGATGAGTGTAAAAATGTCCTCAAACGTAGGCCCCAAAAGGAGATCGCTCGAGATAATACCATGCTCCATATGGGCAATCCCCCCACATGTGAATGTCATCCATCAGAGCTGCGACATTGGAGAAAAAGAGCCCTAACCATTCCCATCTTCATCCACCTAAGTAACAAACCATGTGTAAGCAAGTTTATCCCAAGTCTTCTACACCATGATGAATCCAACCAAATGATCAAGCCAGTGCACTTGGCCCAAAAGTGTCACTGCATTCCACCAAGGGATCAACACATCCTCATCTCCAATCATCTAGCAAGGAAAAGGGACTTGAACATCACATGATCAAGTGTGATCAAGTGTAATGCTATATTACAATATAAAAGTATACCAAGAAATACATGATTGAAACCTCCAGCACATAATCATCCACAATATCAACAATCCACAAATCCAAGCGAACAACCGAACCATCCAAAGCTCTTGGTGATGAGAATCACAAGAGTTGTGAAAAAATCCACTAGTATAGGCCTCATGCAAATGAGGGGTAACACCACCACTACATAATAATAACAAAACGGTGTCAAGATGCACAAAGCTCCAGATAATTATATTAATTCTCGTAAAGACAAAAAAAACAAGGCCATTTGGTCCAACAATCTAAAGCCAGTCATCACATTAAGTAAATAATCCAAGGAACATAATCACACTACTCTCAATCATAATCCAACCACTGGCGATAAAATCGGATCATAGACATCTCAACCCCAGCGTCTTTAGATGTAACCCCAATGAGTAACTACTCCAAGCCATCAATTCTATATCGTATCATAGCATACCAAAAACTATAATGGCCAAATCAATTTCCAGTTATATATCCTTTCAATATGATTCGCTTGAACAGGCCCCCCCTAATCCGTAGCTACCTCTAAGGATGGCTAGTGCAATTGACTATGGATCATCACTTGTTTTACCAAACTGGACTCGTTGACCTCACCCTTGGTAATCTATCACTAATTCGAAAGTGGTCAACATAAGTGGCATAATGTTTGAGCCAGATGATGTTTATGTAGCTCTTGTTGATAATCCCGTCTCTAGTAGTGGTGAATTAGTGATGAGTTTGATGAGTGGTCACATTGGTTAGTGATTTGTAGTAGGCCTGTGCCCTAGTAGCATATAACATTGTTTTTGGACTCTAGAGGCCATTTCTTGCCTCAATGATTATGTATTCTTTTGTTGAAATGTATTGCACTTGGTGCCATTTTGGTATATTCACCCATTACATAATACATGGATGAGCAAAATTTGCGTACTGTCTCTAATGGTTTGGAATCATGATTTCAAAACCCAGTTCTGGTTTTTAAAACTATGATAAGAAAGGCAAATGTTTTGCACGAGCAATGTTGGTTACACAATGAATGTTACTTCCCCTTTTCTAGTAACTTCAGAATTTGGTTATTGGAATGCATTTGGGAGAGGCTTGCAGTCATTGAGAAATGCAGCTCGTGCAGGAATTTTTGCATAGGTTCCAATGTGAATGTGTGAGAAGTGGTTTCAGACATTTCTTTGCTGACCACATTGGAAATGTGATCACTAATGCTCTCTTGTAATCTCACTTGAAAATAAAAGAAAAACTGAAAGTCTTGTGTTTTGAAGTTAAATCAGTCTTAGGAATCTAAATGAAATGCTCTAAAACTTCTAAAACATTGGTGACTTAGATTGTGATTTAACCTTAGGTTACATCTCATGATTGAACTAGCTCACAGCTAGGAATAAGGAGAATGGTTTTTCTCTCAAAACATATATAGAACAAAAAGGGAAGAGGTCAATCTCATATGAGAAGAGAACAAGAACTCTAGAGGAAAGAAAAGAGTCTCACAAAGAAAAGGAATATATATGCTAAATAGACCAGCAACCTGTACAGCATGTACCACTGTCATAACTGTTTTTCTTAATGCACAGATCGCACCACTTTAGATAGGGCCGTACTCAGTATTGCTGGAGTGTGCTTCTGTGTTGACAGGAGGGAAAGAGCAGTTTTCTGTCCAGAAAAGGCAGAAACAGAGCAGGCCATACTGCTGTAACTTTACCCTCTTTTCACAGGCTGTACACTGTTATTTGTGGCAATTTAACTGACTGGAGAGCTGCAGCTTCAAGCAGGCTGCAGAGGCCACCTTGTAAGATTTGATCAAAAGAATGAAAAGCTGATTAGAAGAAGAAATTCCTGTGTATAAGTTTTATTTCTTCTGCTCTTTTATTTCCAATTTATATTAGTTGCACAACTCAAAGGCAGACTGCAAATGATTTCTTTGACACTCTTGGTCCAAATAGGTTTGTATTCTAGAGCAACATTTTGGTTTCGATATCACCATTATGACGAGGTGTTACAACGACTTTATTTTAATGATCATACAGTGTATTGCTATACGGCTTGGTAATTTAATGTTAGTGATATAATAAAGTTAAGTGACTTGTGTTAATAGTCACATGTCATAAATAGTAATAACAAGTCGTAATCAGGTTCAGTCAAGTCTTAATGTAACACGGTCATTGTACAAGACCATCTCCATTACCATTTTCTGTATTAACGATTCACCATATAAAATTATATCTTGTACAATCTCTCTCTTTTCTCTCATCTCTTTGCATTGTGTTAGCTTTTGTAGCATCGGACAAGTGCTCTAGTCTTGACTTGTGTCAGAAGCTAAAGAACACAAGATCTCCAAAACCCAGAAAAGGTTTTACGAGAAAACACCTAGAGATGGCTCAATTAAGTCAATTGATCAATAATTAAATATTTCCTAAGTCTAACTTAGGAAAAGTGATTAATTAATAGTAATTAACTGAGAAAGGTGAGAATTCTCTAAAAACTCACTCGGATCGAGTTTGAGATGATCTTAGCCATTTATGAGGATCTAATCATGATTGTTGGTTCACCAACGAGAGATTATAAGAGCAACTCGATGGATTGATGGAGATTACACTTGAGAGGTCGAGTTCCTTGGCAGAGATCGAGCAAGGGAGAGAAGTTCTTGCCAGAAGGGATGCAGAGACAGAGACAGAGAGCAAAAATAGTTATTCCAAAGGAGTTTCCAGTTCCGCATAGTCAGTAGCAGGAGGGCTGAGTTTTCCTCAATGAGGCTGCGTAAGGACTGTGCAAGCAGCTTCACAGGAAGAGTTTGATTTGGTTGAAGAGAGGTTTGGTTCAATTGCTGGAGACCGGGAGAAATTCCAAAAGGCAAAGCTAGTCATTCTCAGAGGTTGAGTTGGAAGAACAACAACATCAGAGCAGCTTCCAGGCAATGCGAGTTTGGCCTGCGCTGAGGCAACGCAGAAGCTGATGCATAGCCAGTTCGAGTAGCTTGTTTGTGCCAGATTTGGAGTTGGATCAATGTTGGGTGAGACAAAAAATGTTTCACTAATTTCTGGCTAGATAATCTTGCAAAGGATTGCCAGATCGGCATCCAAATTGTACTCATAATTTTCCCTACTACATAATAATAATAAAATCGTCATCTACTACATCAGTTTTCCCACATCGTGTTTTCCAGGGAACGTTTGTCCAAAAATAACAGTGTCTTTTTTTATTGTGTGTGCGCTCTATTTTTCTCAATTCCAGTTTTTATTTTCCGCAGCATTTTAATTGTGAAAAATTGTAGTGTGATTTATTTGCTATTTTGCCGTAACAAAATAAACTACATAATTTAATCAGTTAGAAGAATAAATTCTAGTTGTTGCATTTCAACGAAATTTTCACATGGTATCAGAGGAGCATTGAAGACAAATCGGAGGCTCAGTAACAAGGGAGAAATTTTGCAGCTTCAAAGGGAGTCTCTTAGCAGAATTGTAGGGTCTTCGCAGAAGCCAGCCAGGGAGTGTGAATTAACAAAATAGGGGTTTGATTTTCAGTTTGTTGGCAGCAAAAAAATTGAAGTTCCTCAGTTGCAGTGATCTGCAAACAGTGGTATTGTCGGGGAGTAGTTCTGGTGAGCATATCAGTAATTTCGTTGAGTAGATATGGGCGCAGTTGGTTTGCAGCTACTCCAGCAGTAGCAGATCAACGTTGGGTGGAAGAGAAAAGCACACACAGGGGTATTTTCCTAGAGGGTTTCCAGATTCAGATCTCTGAAGGAAATCTGTGATTTCCAGTAGCAAAAGGTAGTAGCATTAGGAAAAACGGTGCATTCCAAGAGGGAGTGTGAGTAGCTAAACAAGAAGTCGAGCAGAAAAAGGAGGAGATTCTTGTTTATTTTCCCAGTTTTGAGTTTTGCAAATGGCCTCAACAGTACTTCGAGATCAGAATAGGCTAGATGGGGCCTTGAATTATTTATCTTGAAAGTCCTAATGTCTTTCCTACTAGATGAACATGGTCTGAAAACGTATGCAGAGAGAGTTGTAGCCATACCGATAGACCCGCAACAATTAGAGAACTACAATAAGGAGATGGCCAAGGCAAAGCGGTTGATCCTTCATGGCGTTCCGGATCATATAGTCTCACACTTAGCAGCAAATAATATGGCCAAAGAAATGTGGGATGCAATTGCTATGCTTTCCAAGAATTATTTCGAGAACCTGAAGATGTTTTTGAAAGAGAAGTTGAAGACCACCAGGAAGCATAAGGATGAAGGGGTAACGCCTTATCTCACCAGAATTCAGAATGTCTGTTATAAGCTTGTCGTAGTTGGAGAAGCACCTCTAGAAAGTGAGCTAGTGCATAGAGCTCTCAATGGTTTCACCCTGGAGTGGGCTACCTTCGTTCAAGGTATCACTGGATGAGATAATCTACCAGGTTGGGATCAATTGTGGGTTGATTTCACACAGGAGAAGATGAGGTTTGCTCTAGTTGAGAGCAATATCAATGGGAGCAGTAGCAAAGGACCGAAGCATGTGAAGGAAGAGGAGAATGTATCTGTTGCATCAAAGGGGAAGGCAAAGAAAGGTACCAATCAAGGACAAGGCTCACGAGGAGGACAAAAGAAGAAGGATTTGTCGAATATCAAGTGCTTCAGATGTGGTGAGTTTGGTAACTACAGTACCTAGTTTCTGAAGAGGAAGAAGGAAAATAAGGAAAAGCAGCTTCAGCAGAGATCGAAAATTTGTCTTCCAGATTGGAAGACCAATTCGCTTTGCATGCAGCTATACCTCTAGGAGAGAGGTGGGGAGACATTGAGCTCTAGACCCCACAGTTGCAGAGATTTGGGTAGGGTCCATAAAGGAGCAACAGTGGTTGCAGTTTACTCTTCATATGGATCATTACCCTTGCTACAGGGGCCCACAGATTCAGTAATAGGAGGATCAGTGTCAGTTGTCGCAGTGAGATCATGAGGGCCAATTACAGAACTAGTTGCAATCTGATGTTGAGGAGCAGAAAGTAGTTGTAGTACAGAAAATTACTCATTGGACAGTGCAGAGGCTAGTTGCAGTCAGAGACTTAGGAGACTCAAGATAAGAGAGAGAGGACTTAGTAGTATAATTCCTTGACTTAAGAATCCTTTGTCTTGTTCTTCTTTGGTGGACCTTCATCAACAACATTTGCATGTTCTCTTTCTCTCTTCATATTCCTTGGATTCTCTGGACAATGAATTTTGTAGTGACCCATCTTGTGACAATTCAATCTTCGATAGGTCTACTTTCTTCTTTGGTCCTTTGTACTTCTTGAAGGTTCCCTTTTTCTTGTGATGAGCAGAAAAGGCACTTGAGATGTTCTCCTCTTTATTCTCCTTCTTGTTGCTTACTAACGATATTTCGGTTTCTTCTCAACTACATGCATGCCACATTTGTTCGAATGTTGGAGTATCCTTCCAACTCTTTATTCCTGATGCAAAGGCACTCCAAGATGTTGGTAGTCCTACAAGGGAAGTAATCACAAGCTCTTTTTCTGGTACAATTTCATCTATTGCTTGGAGTTCATCTCTGATTCTAGATATCCTTATAAAGTAGGATGCCACAGTATTGTCTTTCGTCATCTTTATAGATATTAATTCATTCTTGAGGCTTGCAACTTGACCAGTGTTCTTGATTGTGAATAATTTTGATAGATCCTCATACATTTCTTGAGTAGAATCTATGTTGGATATACATGGAATCAGGTTTCTTTGAACTCTGTTTTCTCTGCTTCACTTGATTCATTTATAGGTTTCTTGATTTTTCCTCGAACTAGATCCAAAACTTTATTCTTCTTGAAGATGAGATCTATCCTCTTTTTCCATGCCCTGTATTTGGAGGCTCCTTCTAGTTTGTTTTCTCCCTTCATTGAGTTAGACATAGTTCTTCTAGATATTAGGTTTATCCTTTAATGACCTTCCTTCAATCTCCTTTTTTCTGCAATAGATCTTCAGGCTGCCTTTTTCTTCCTTCTTCACCTTAGCTCTGATACCATGTTGGAAAATCAAAATGGCAGAAAGATTTTCTCTTGTTGATAATTATTTGTGATTTCCTTGAGTTATTATTATCTTTCTTATGTTCTTTTTATATTAATTCATCAAGCAATTACCAAAACCAAAACACAAAGATCAAAGACACCAGATGTAGGCACACATCAAGGGAAAAAACCCCTATATAGGGGAAAACCTAGTCAAGAACTCTTCCTTCAGTAATTCAAATGAGATAGACCAAGACCCTAGACCAACAAACCTTCCTCCTCCACCAAGTAAGCCTTCCAATACATTTTAGCACACTTCAATAGTCTCTTCTTGTCCAACAGCTTCAACCCAACATCAACCCAAAAATTTTGGCCCCAACTTGACCAGCAGCTTTAGAATTTCGGCTCCCCAACAACTGCACAATTTCGGCCCCTCCAGCAGCTTTACAGCTTCACACGTGTGGGAAAAAGAAAGAGAAATTCGACTTTTTATGCATGTGAGGAACCTCCTTCTTCTTCGCTATCCTTTTCCCTCTTCTTCCTTGGAATTCGCACCTTTTCTGGTCCCAGAAGTTGCAAATCGAACTTGTTGTGACTGCATGACAAATGAGGTAATGAGGTCGAGTTGTTGCCTTTATATAGTGATTCAGCTTCCCAGTTGAGGCCTAATTGACCTATTTTACAATAAAATAAATTTCTTCTTTGATGAATAAAGCCCAATAAGAGTTCTTTACAATATGACATGGACAAGGACACTTGAAATAAACCCTAGAAGGAGGCTTTGACCTAAAAACAATAGACCCAAGCATGAAACCCATGCTTTAATAAGTCAACTTCTTTAACAATAAATTTTATTTTTCATTCTTTTGATAAATACATTTCATTATGACTCAAGTACAATTATGAAGACTGACACTAGTTACATTCTTCAATATCAGGACTAGCAAATGAGCCTCTCTAAACATCTAAATCTGCAGCTAGGGCACAGATAAAATAAGTAGTTTTGGGTTTCAGTGCTTGTATTGCAGAAGGAAATATCTATCCCACTGGCCAGCGAAGTCTGTTCTCTCCATCACAAGTCTACAAGGTCTCTCGATTAATAAAACCTCTAACACTTGCTCGGATCTGAAGTTAATGGCATTTGAATTCATGGCTTACAATATATTCTCAGCCCTGTGATCCTGTTGACAAAGTTCAAAATTTAGAATTATATCTCTGCTTTGGGGCATAGATCCATTAGACCAGCAAAGATTGGCAGACCTCTGAAAAGTCCGTGGTTATGTGAAGCTGAATTTGAGGAGATATACATACCTGCTCCAGTGTCGGTCAAACAAGTGAAGCCTACCTCATACCAAAACAATTCAGTGACCGCATCTTAAAATGATCCTACAGATCAGAGCGGTTAACGTTGCATATTAAAATATGAATTTGTAACCTATTCTGAAAGCTTTGATTTGAGAAACAATATGGTGTCAAATCTGAAGAAACTTTTGAAGAAAGATCAGCTCCATAGCAATAGCAGAGATTCTTGAAATCAACTTAAAGAATGTTGGATCTTCTGGACTAACATAGCAGCAGTTAATAATGACCCTGATGGCTGAAGTGAAACCTCAATAAGCTTGATAACACACTATTGACTGTAACAGTACCTTGAATATTTGCTTGACAATTTTATTCAACAGAACTTCATGAGTAACATTACTGCAGTATGAGCAGAGGTAGAGTATTTCGTGGCATTCTCTTCAGTTGACAAATGTTTGTTATCTGCAAGACAGTTTCAAGGGCCTTGACAGAAGTACTTGTGATAATAAGAGTGGTAATACTTAGACAGTTTTTGGAGCTCTGGACATTGCATAGTTGGGCCCAACATTTCTATCCAGAACTGGTTGTCCTTTAGGGTTTCACAGTACATGGGTTCTGAAGCATAGAATGAAAGACAAATGATTGTGACTATGAGCTTGATATACTGAACCATGATAGTTCAGCACATCGTTACAGAGGCAAGATTGACCAGAGCTGTTGTTGATTAATGTCATGAGGTTCAGAAATTTTATTAGGGTTTGATTAGGATTCTGACAGTGGCATTTGATCATCTTCATAATGCACATGTTGATACACCATACCATGGAAGCAGTTGTGTGCTAATGATAAACAAATAAGACTGGATGGTCGACAGTGTGTTGAGCAATAAAAAGCAGCTTTATCTTAGGCAGTGGCTAACAGCAGACATCTCAGGTCCATAAATTTCAGTACAAGCAGTAAGCAGTCATTGTGGAATCAGCAGAAGTCTAGCAGTAAGGCTTCATCATCATATCTCCTTTGCTGCAATGAAGCCATGGTTTCACACTAGCAGATTCTTCTTTGACCTTTGTAACGTTCAGGGCGTCATCATTATATACTCTTGCAGTACAGTGGATTAGTTTTGGGCTTCAGCAGTGAAGTTGCAGCAGAATGGCAGCAGAATTATCTTGTGGAACACCAATAGGAGTGGCAGGAATAGCAGACAGGCAGTGTGGACAATAGTGGCTTAAACAACAGTTGCAGACAGAGAGAGTACCAGCAATGTAAGCAGTTAGTGCAGCAAACAGTAAGTACAAGCAGTGAGTGGAGCGAAAGCATCAATGGAAGAAATGGTTGTTGCAGTGGACAACAGTAGTGATTTGTGAACTGATTAATTGTAAAGGAGACTGAAGACTCCTGCAGACTTAGTCTGCATATCTTCATACTTGGGGGAGTCGTGTACTTCCTTCCAGGTTTACATTGTAAATGTTGTATGTACACCATACATAACTGAGCTTATTGCTGGGCCAAGGCCCAAATCTTGTGTATTGTTATGTTTTATGTTCTCATTAATGCTCTGAATGTTGAATGAACTAACCAATTGTGAAAAGGAATGAAATATTGATTCACCCCATCTCAGTTTTTCCAACACGGTTTTCCCACATTGGGCTTCTCCAGGGACATTTGTCCAAAAATGTGTCACTTTTATTGTGCGTGTGCTCTATTTTTCTCAGTTCCAGTTTTTTTTTTTTTTTTTCCGCAGCATTTTTATTGTGAATAAATTGCAGTGTGATTTATTCGTTATTTTGTCATAACAAAATAAGCTACATAATTTAATCAGTTAGAAAAATGAATTCTAGTTGCAGCATTTCAAGGAAATTTTTACGCATTGTTCTACCATTGTGTGCGCACTGCCTAACAGAAAAGAACTACCAAAAGCTGAGCTGAAAATAATCCATGCTAATCAGGCATGATGACTAGATATTAATAATAAAAACAAATTATTACAAAACAATTCAATGTCTTATCAGTTGCTAGAACTTACACATTAGTTCACTAGTGCAGCAGCTATTTGATAATCCTATATATTGCAATTTCTGCAGTAGAATTTTAATCTTAAGTTTCATAAAGTTTGCAGTTGAGACTGTTTGAATGCACAATAGATCCTAGAAAACATGTCAAAAAGGCTTTATCAAAGAAATTTTCACCAATTAAACTAGAAGCGAGTAGTAGCCCTTCAGGTTTCAACCCTGCCTTAAATCCCCTAGACCCAAAAAACGTAAACACTTAATCACATTCACGTAACGGATGGTACAAGAATCACCTGGTGTAACTCCATTAGTTCTGCAAGACAATTGCTCAACAAAACCTTCTTTATGCACAGCTTCCCTATACATATTCAAATTTCAAACATACTTTAACATGTTAGAGTCAAATCCAACAAAATCAAATATTCAGAAACTATAGGCTCTGAATGCTAACAGAACAAGCATTCAGCGTACAAACATTAACATTGTCAGAAAGAAATCATTAAATAAACAAAAAACAACAACTGCAGAGAAATAATAAGCCCTAAATTTTAATTCAACATTTCCAGTAATTCAAAAAGTTTATACAGTAAATAAGACATTTGTTTATAATCTGGCTGATTCATTTGTACATCTTTGCCTCCTATAATGGCACAATTCCTTGCTCAACGAAGATAAAAAATTGAAGTGGAATGAAATATTAATTCCAAAAGTTGACAGAGACATCTACCAACACAATTAAATCAAGAATGTTTTAAGAAATAAAAATGCACATAACAGTTAAAGAGATGCTAGATTGGAGGTTTCTGTGGTGTAGTTTTTCAGATGTAGGACTTGGAATATCCACAGTAATCATTTTTCTGTCTACGTTTCGAGTCTAGATCTAGACTCATCATCAAGACAATGTTGCTAAGAAGAGAGAAGATCAAGGTTATGAGAGATCTGCTTCTCTTCTTTGAATTTTGATCCTAGTTTTTTCGAGATTACGAATCTCGGTCCATATGTCCCTTCCGTACAGGGTAACAATGCTAGATTGGAGGTTTCTGTGGTGTAGTTTTTCAGATGTAGGACTCGGAATATCCACAGTAGTCATTTTTTTGTCTACGTTTCGAGTCTAGATCTAGACTTATCATCAGGACAATGTTGCTAAGAAGAGAGAAGATCAAGGTTATGAGAGATCTGCTTCTCTTCTTTGAATTTTGATCCTAGTTTTTTCGAGATTACGAATCTCGGTCCATATGTCCCTTCCGTACAGGGTAACAATGCTAGATTGGAGGTTTCTGTGGTGTAGTTTTTCAGATGTAGGACTCGGAATATCCACAGTAGTCATTTTTTTGTCTACGTTTCGAGTCTAGATCTAGACTTATCATCAGGACAATGTTGCTAAGAAGAGAGAAGATCAAGGTTATGAGAGATCTGCTTCTCTTCTTTGAATTTTGATCCTAGTTTTTTCGAGATTACGAATCTCGGTCCATATGTCCCTTCCGTACAGGGTAACAATGCTAGATTGGAGGTTTCTGTGGTGTAGTTTTTCAGATGTAGGACTCGGAATATCCACAGTAGTCATTTTTTTGTCTACGTTTCGAGTCTAGATCTAGACTTATCATCAGGACAATGTTGCTAAGAAGAGAGAAGATCAAGGTTATGAGAGATCTGCTTCTCTTCTTTGAATTTTGATCCTAGTTTTTTCGAGATTACGAATCTCGGTCCATATGTCCCTTCCGTACAGGGTAACAATGCTAGATAGGAGGTTTCTGTGGTGTAGTTTTTCAGATGTAGGACTCAGAATATCCACAGTTGTCATTTTTCTGTCTACGTTTCGAATCTAGATCTAGACTCATCATCAGGACAATGTTGCTAAGAAGCAGATAAAATGAAAGAGAACAAGAGAGAAAAGTCAAATGTAAAAGACTACGCAAGGAACAAAACTCAAAATAGAAAGAGAATTTTGAGTTTTGTTCCTTGCGTAGTCTTTTACATTTGACTTTTCTCTCTTGTTCTCTTTCATTTTATCCTGATGATGAGTCTAGATCTAGACTCGAAACGTAGACAGAAAAATGACTACTGTGGATATTCCGAGTCCTACATCTGAAAAACTACACCACAGAAACCTCCAATCTAGCATTGTTACCCTGTACGGAAGGGACATATGGACCGAGATTCGTAATCTAGAAAAAACTAGGATCAAAATTCAAAGAAGAGAAGCAGATCTCTCATAACCTTGATCTTCTCTCTTCTTAGCAACATTGTCCTGATGATGAGTCTAGATCTAGACTCGAAACGTAGACAGAAAAATGACTACTGTGGATATTCCGAGTCCTACATCTGAAAAAGTTAAAGAGATGTTTAAGAAATCAATCAAACTCGAAAATATTACTAACCAACATGGAACAAGTATATAACAAAGATTTTAATACCCAACCCGAAGTGAATATCGAATATCTTACCCACATTGACATTCCTCGGAACAAATCTTGATTTACATTCCAAAAGCAAACTTGAGTAGGTCGGTAAGTTGCAATAACTAACCCTGATCATTTGTGGCATTCCTTTCAAAAACCCTAAATTCATTTTCCTTTTGTTTTATGGTAATTTAAGATTAAATTTCAGCTTCTTGTGTTATTAGAACTTAATGACTTATTGATGTGAAATGAATGTTCAGTGTGCTTTTCTCCTTTGCCCTCTCTTTCTTTTATAACTTTGACATGAGCCAAAAAACTAATCGTCAACTGTTAAGATCTAATGGTGAGATCAATGGCTTTCTTTTAATTAAATTATTAAGTCACCCACTTTAGTCACTTTATTAATTAAAAATCACTTTAATAAAAGAATGTTCACTTTATTAATTAATTAATAAAGTGAACTTTTGAAAATGCATAGGATACTTTTAATGACGATTTCCATAAGTAGACACCCTCATGGAAATAACTGTTTGAGCTACAAACACTAACAAGGTGCATTATAGAAGTTAATTCAAAATTTCCCATGCACTTTTCAGCCATTTTAAAATGTTGACATCATAGTTTATTTGCTGTTATATGTTATTTTAACCATTAAAATTTGTTTTAAATTTGTCCTTAGTTTGCTCTTAAATTTAGCCTTTATCCTATATAATTTTCATACAATTTATAAGGCTAAATTTGTTGATATAATCTTTTGTCGCGCTGCAATTTGCTATCCTAAAACCCTACTTTATACCAGCCTTGAGCTTTTCTCGATCGAATGTGTTTGTGTAACCTTTTTTACTCTCCCTAGGCTAAATCCTACCCTTTAGACTAACCCATAGGCCCCTTGAACCCGATTCTTGAACTGCTTCCATTCCTCCCAAACCCTAGTTTGTAATAGCCTTATCAATGGATCTTTATTGTACGATCCTATGCGGGCAGTTAGCTTAAGATCCTTGGGTTATTTGATACCTAAGCCCTACCAAGGAATCCTCCCTTGTGTTGAATTGTGTCCTTCACTAAAGAGAAGGGAATAGTTGTTGAGGTGACAGTGGTAACACTCCCATGTTTTCCACAATATCTAGGTCACCTTGTGAGGCTCTACACTAGGTGTTAGATTTTATTGTAACAAACAACATTGTACTTAGTAGTACCATTGACCTACTTTGTGGCCATTTGTTGGACATTAATATAATTATCATATCGTACTAGACCCTACCCTCCATGGTAGAATGGAGTGGTTGAGAGGTGAAGCCATAATATCACAAAGATGGCGTTGCTCCGAAAAGGGCTGCGTTACCCCAGACTAGGTGACGCAGTCCTTACGCTACTCCTTGGGGTCTTTGCGTAACCCCTGAGGACTTCCAGCTGAAAATCACGTTATCCTTGAGGGACTGCGCTGTCCTTGCTGCTGTTGCTCTCCTGCTTCTCTGCGTTGTCTCTCTGAGCTGATCTCTGCATCTTGTCGATTCTAGACCCCAGGATCAAATCATCCCGTGGCCTAAATTCCTCTCTTTGCAGCTGAAACACTTCTGAGAATTATTAGCAAACCCACCCTAGAATCTCAGCTTAGCTTCATTGCTTTGCCTCTGTGTGTCTTTACAAATGACCACATGCCTTTCCTTTATACTTTTCTCGTTGGGAAACCAACAGCCATGATCAAATCTTGAATCAATGGCTAAGATTAAAAGAAAGCTTGATCTGTGTGACTTAAGACAATTTCATCACATGTTTAATTAAATTCACTTTAATTATTTAAGTTTCCTAAGTTTTAACTTAGGAAATACATTAAAATAATTAATTAATTTAATATCTCCTAAACCAGATGAAATTTCCCAAATCCATTTATGGGTCTTGTAGATCAAGTGTACTCTAGTCCTTCCTCAAAATTTGGGAGCTAGAGCACAACTGATGCTACCCCAAAGACACAAAATCTCAACACTCCCTCTTAGCATCAAGAGTGTGCAATGCATCACACTATGTATTACAAGATTTTGGGCACTGGTTCTGTGTTATTGATGCTTGGCCTGTTGCCACTCAACTCTGCACTGTTGTTGCCATTCTATACTGCTACCCATGACTCTGCCACTGCCACTGCAAAATATGTACTGCAACTCCCTCTCAATTTGTTGCATCTGTGCTTCTCATAACACTGCCATTGTTGATCTGTTGCACTGCAACTTCAATAATTGAGAGAAACAACTGAATCTCTTGCCCAACCTTTGACAAACAAGTCAGATGGGCTGTATCCTCATCATTGAAGCTCCATAGGCTATAGACCTGTGCTGGCATCTGAAGGATGATGCACAGCTACAGCTATGCACTGCGTAAGCAAACTCCCTCTGCACTATTGAAGTCACATCAACCCCTTGTGCTGAAATCTCTCACATTGTTGTTGCACTGCGATCTCCCTTTGAAGCCTTCTACGTTGCTGCAGCTCTGCATTGCGTAATCAGCTCTACTTTGCGCTATTGAAGTCACATCAGCCTCTGCGCTGCTGTTGCTGCTCTGCTCTGTGTTGCTCCTCCCAGTCTTCAGATCTGCCTGCTTCATCTGTGATCTATGCACCCACTGCTCCACTTGTCCCGCTATTGTCTTAAGGCTACCATAGCTCGCATGTGATCCAAGAGATGAGCTGCTCAAGGATCCCGCCCTAGACTATGTAGCTCCTCTACATATCCATGTCGCCCCACCTTCATGGTTCATGAGCGCTCATGGCTGCATCATCTTCCGACCCATCATCTGCCATAGTAGCTTTGTAAGAAGAAGCTTCCTTTTCCTTTTTCTTCTGAGGACAATTGCTGGCAAAATGTCCCATTTCATCACACTGGAAGCACTTGATCTTTGACAGATCCTTCTTCTTCTTTCCCTGCTGCCTCTTTGATGCCAAGGTTGCATCTTCTTCATCTTCCTTCTTCACTTTGCTCAATCCAGAGCTGTGTTGCTTCTTGGTGAATCTTCAGAGTTCTTCCTAACGCAAAATTGACCACAAGTTGTCCCAATCTGGGAGGTCTGCTCTACCTAAGATACTTTGGACAAAGGTTTCCCTCTCATCTGTGACTGCATTGAGAGCAGTCCTGACTATCACATCGTCTTCCACCTTAGCACCTGTTGCAGTCAACTGATCTCTGATTGACTACAATCTGAAGAGAAAATGCTCCATGTCTTATCCCTTGGTCATCATGAATGACCTCATCTTTGTCTCCAACAGCATCTTCCTTTGGACAGATTTTCCCTCATATAGGGAGATTAAGGCCTTCCACATCTCATTAGTTGTCTTTTCTCAGCTAAGTGTGGTACAATATTGTCCTTAATTCCGTCCATGATCAACCGCTTGGCATGCCCAATAGCTTCCTTATGCTTCCGAAGGAAATCCGGATCGATCGATGTGGCCAGAGTTTGCTCTGCATGGTCTCTTAGATTATATGCCTTAAGGACTATCAGGATCCTTGCCTTCCAAACTTAAAATTTGAAGAGGCCATCCAATCTGTCCTGATCACGTAGTCCATGAGGAGCCATCTGCTCAGAAATGTGTCGGAACTTCCCTTTCTCTTTGCTAGAGAACTGGATCTAAGGCCCTTAGCGAAACAGGCACCTTCTGCTCTCTCTGACAACTGATTTTCCTCCTTGGAAATCTGCCAAATCAACAATGATTCAGCTCCCTTTGATCCTCTAATCAATCTGCAAGTTTCTTCGGCTAGAAACTCTCTGAGAAGCTGATCTCCTCTTGCTCTTTGTCACTTGTGCTTAGGCTAAAAATCTGAAAACTACATAAATTTAACCCCACCAACACCTTCTGAATTTCTACACCTAATCTTCAGTCTTTTCTGGATCTGACAGATTCAGATCAGCATCACACTAGCTGGCTTCAGACCAATCCAGCGTTGTTTCTGAGCTGCCTCTACGCAGTAATTGCGTGGGCTTGCTAGGAGACAGTGTTAGACTGTGTCACCCTTTCCTCTACGTGAATCTGCCCTTGAAAATTGCGTTGTCCCTTCAGATCTGCATTTCTGCTGCTTTTCCAACCGCTTTCTACAGTTAGAACCTTTAGTCTCTTGCTAGTGACCCTCCTAGATCTGCAATTCCTCTGATACCATGTGAAAATTTCTGAATCTTATACTTATGCAGAAATCTTTACTGTTAATATGGTTATGCTCCTCCTACTTAGATAAGTTATTAACTGAATAAATTCAAGTTAAAATCGAAGCAAAACACATAACAGATCTTCACCAATTCAGATCTAGAACAAGTTCATGCACACATAACAAAGTGACACAAATATTTTCTGGACAAATAGTCCCCGGAAAAACCCAATGCAAGAAAAACGGTCTTCTGGCTGCTGGAGGGTTTTATTATTAAGAATTTTCTGAATACAACAAATCTGGGTACTAGATCTGGACAATCCGACAAAGAAATAACAGATCTACAACTCAGTAGCTATTTTAAAGCCAAAATAATGACTAATCCACACCCTCAAACAGGATTTACAAGACTCAGTCAAAATTAAGGCCTAGAAACCCCAGCATTGTCCCTGAAGCGTCTGCGTCAGCCTCTGAAGCCTCTGCGTCCCTCAACGCTGCTCTGAAAAGAGCTGCGTTACCCCAGACTAGGTGACGCAGTCCTTACGCTACCCCTTAGGGTCTCCGCGTAACCCTTGAGGGCTTCTAGCTGAAAATCACGCTGTCCTTGCTACTGCTGCTCTCCTACTTCTCTGCGCTGTCTCTCTGAGCTGATCTCTGCCTATTGTTCATTCTAGACCCCAGGATCAGATCATCCCTTTGGCCTAAATTCCCCTCTCTGCAGCTGAAACACTTCTAAGAATTCTTAGCAAACCCGCCCTAGAATCTCAGCTTAGCTTCAGTGCTCTACCTCTGTGTCTTTACAAGCATTATAAATGTAGTCTCAACAAGAAATTTGCTAATTGTTGGGGAAAGATGAAGGAATTTTAAATGTCTTGGGATATAAAGTCTTGTAATAACAACCTCCAACTAAGGTTAGGCCTTAGCTTGAGAACACCACCTACGAGGGTGAAAGAATTTGACATAAGTTTCCATAACGCTAATTTTGATTATACACCAATATGAAGGTTACAATTTCCTTGGAATCTGTGACGGTAACAAAAATAGGGAAGATCCCATGAAGAGACCAAAGTAGTGGCACAACACAATTGGAGATGTTCAAATAGGTGAAATGATTGAGGGATCATCAACAGGTAAGAGAAAACAGCGACCAAACACAATTAACTTTGCTCTAATTGCCAATGTTCAGAAAGGATGTGTGCAGCAAATGTTTGAAGAAGCCCATGGCAACTAATCATCAAACTCTGATGAAAATTCAAACTTGGGATCTCACAAATCTTCCACTAGAGAACAAATCCAAGTTAAATTATGCAACTAGGGTCAAATTTCACTTTGGACGGATCATTTGATGGAGATAATTATTGCATTAAATTCCTCGAGAGGACCAAAATCAACCTAAAGATAACTCAAATCGGACAAGGAGAAGTGTGTTTTTGAATTAAAACTCACTCATGCGCAGAGTATCAAGGTCGGCTTCAACATCATGTAGGCTCATGAAGCCCAAACGACATGTCATTTCATCCTTATCGATTCATATAAATACAAGAGACCTCAAACCTCATTTGGCATCATCTCAATACACACAATATTCTCTCTCCTTCTTTGATTGGTTCGTACAACTCACTGGGCATATCTTTTCTCTCATACATGGCAAGAAGGAAGAATTTCTAGACAGATTACAGGGCCGAAAATTTCAGACTGTTGCAGGTTTGACCAGTGTTGACCAAGAACTTTGACCAATAGTTTGACTGCGATTTTTCGGTGAAAATTTCGATTTTGGAAGGCCACACTAATTGGCACAGGAACCGAGGAATTCTGGGCATATTGACTGAGGTTGACTGCAGATTTGACCGCAGACTTCAAGTGCAGAATTTGACCAAGTTTGACCATTAATTTAGTGATTGTTTTGGGTTGACATTGACCCTCATTCAAGGCCACATTTGATTGCCTTTGACCAAGCTGTTGAAGAGTTGTTTTGACCGTGGAAAGTTGATTGGTTAGGACACATATTGTTGTTGTTGACTACTGTTGACTAGGATAGATTCGCACTTGAGTTGACTCTTGTTGACTCTCTCTCTCTTTTGTCTCTATTTTGATAGTGGATTGGATATTGAATATTGACACTGGATATTGGCTAGTCAAAGTTTGACGTTGACTCTTGGATGATGTACTCTCTGCTGAACATTTGAAGACAATCTAATAGAAGAAGATTTGGAAGGGTTTTCCCCCTAGTGGGGTTTTTCCATGGTCATTGACCAAATATTGTGTCTTTTGTTTCTTGATTGTCTTTCATTGTGCATTTTTCTAATTGTTCCATCTATTATTGCTTTACTGTCATAGTTGAAGAAGAAACTTTGTTAAATTGGATGTTATTGGATAGAACAAATTGACTAAAAATTAACAACCAATGGTTGCAAATGACTACATAAGGCCAAGTATGGGGCCAACGACACATTGACAAGTACAAGGCACAATTTGTCGCAAAAGGGCTCTCTCAACAAGAGGGCATTACCTATGCGAAGCCCTTTGATACTACAGCAAAGATGAGCATGATCCAATTAGTTCTAACCATGGCAACAAAGTTTTGTTGGATGATCCATTAGATGCATGTGAAGAGTCCCACCAACAAATTTGAAGGAAGAGGTCTACATATACCAACCACATGGGTTTCAACTTCCATGGAATGAGCATCTTGTTGGCAAACTAAATACGGTTATATATGGCCTAAAGTAGCCACCCCGAGCATGGTACACTAAGATTAACACGTAGTTGGATAGATACAAGTCCCAACGAATTCCTTCTGGTTTCAATCTTTACATCAAAAGCATTGGAAATGATATCATTCTATTGGTCATTTGTCTAGGATGACATCATTATTACAAGTGGTAAGGAATGTGCTACTGAACAAATCAAATCTAATATGAGTAAATATTTTCACATCATGTACAAGTATGGCAAACAGGTGCCAAAATTTTTCTCTCACAAAGAAAATATCCCAAAGTTTGTTTGACAAGTTCAAATGACAGATTGTAAAATCTCATTTACACTTATGCAGAAAGGATTGAAGCTTTCATACAAGACCTCCTCTAACACAGTTAATGAGTCAGTAGACAAGCAACCAACAAAGAACTTGATATATCAACAAACAATAAACATGATTTGAGTTACGCTATGATCTCCATTTCAATATTGATGACAATGACGAAGGTAGAGCAATGAACTACACCGAAGACAGTTTCCAGATATCTAAAAGGGGCACTTCAAATTCACATTCTCTACAACATAAGAAAAGACCCTAAGTTGTCGAGGTATATAAAATTCAGATTGGGCAAGTTGTCTAGATGATGGAAAATATGCCTCTGGAAATGTTTGAAGGATTAGGATGAGTGCAGTCACATGGAAAAACAAGACGCAGCATCCAATAGCCTTCTCATTGACAAAAGCGTAATATCAAGGAGCAAGGAAAGGAGTGCGTGAGGCAGTTTGGCTGAGGATGCTTTCAAACATCAAGATGTTGCAAACAAAGCCAACACCACTACCATGTGACAATCAAGGGGTTCTCAAACTAGACAAGAATTCAATATTCCACAAGCATACCAACCATGTTGATATCATTCCCACTTCATTAGATAGCTTGTAGAAAATAGATGTATTAAGCCATAGTATTGTCCCGACAAGGACCAAACTACAAACAGTTTGACCAAGTCTTTAAGGCGTGAAAAATATGTAAAGTTACATAATAAACAAGAGTAGTTAGTAGATCGGCTATTAAGGGAGGGTACTAAAGAAAATATCAAATTATAATGGTCAATTAGATATTAGACATAAGCATTAATAGAGTCATTTTGCCTTTAGGTTATTTTAGGACTTCATGCTTTCTTTCACTTTAGTGTGTTTCTCGATCTATACCACATTCATAAACTGGATTGACTCAACTAGCTTGTAACCATTTATAGGAAAGCTTTCGCGTTCTCATTATGAACACAATAAATTATCTTTGTGTCATTTTGTCGCTATGGATAAGAGTGAAAATTTAGCGAACCGAATCCTATTGTAGCCACTGATATTATTTCTTCTAATTGTTAATTCTATTTAACAATTTATCTGTTGTTTCCTATGGCAAATATCAAAATAAATACATTGCAACCTTCACAGACAAAAACTGCGAAAGAAATAAACGCTGGAAGAAATTCTAGCACACACACACATAAAGTAACACAGTTATTTTTGGACGAAAGAAACTGGGAAAACGCAACTTGAGAAAACCGGTGCAGCAGTGAGGGTTTTATTTTATTATGCAGCAGTGAATTCTGAGTACATCTATGGATGCCCAACTAGCACTCCAAACAACAAGAAAATCTGAGTAAAATACTGAAGGGACTTACCCTTATCCCACAGGCAATCTCTCGTTGGACTTTCGCTATCAGAAACACAACCACCCGGTGCATTGCGTCAACCTCTGCGCTGCTCAGCATAGCTAGCTAGATGGCTTGCCTCAAACTAGGCTCTGATGAAGTCATTCTGCCTCTGGAAGCTAAGAAAATCATCTCTCTGGCCTTCTGGGACTCCTTCCCGGCCTCTGGAGCTGAGAGCGATTTTTCTCCTCCTCAAATTGATTTTCCCTGACTGAAGCACAGCGCTGCCTCTCTAGGATAATTCAACTCACTTGTTGTTGCCTCCCCAGATCTGGAAAATCTTTCCTTCAGCTCACTGTCTTTGCCCCTCACTCACTGCTTCAATCTTACTAAATCTCTTTCCAGCAACAAACAGTTGCTCCTCTGGAAATCGATTTCCCAGTAAAATTGAATTGCTCAAGTGTCTCTTATCCAAGCCCCATTGACTTCTTCTTATAATCATATGTTGAGACTTCAACGGCCAAGATTAGATCTTAATCAATGGCTAGGATTAACTTGAAGTCGATCCGAGTGAGTCTCTAGAACATTCACACCTTGACTTAATTGATTTTGATTAATTAATCATATCCCCTAAGTTTAGACTTAGGAAATATTAAAAACTAACTAATAATCTATTTGAGTCATTTCTAGGCGGAATTTCCAAAAACGAATTTTGGGTTTTGGAGATCTCGTGTATTCTAGCCTCTCCACAAAATTTCAAGGCTAGAACACATCTGATGTTACAAAAACTAACACTCCCTCTTAGCGAGGAATGTGTTCTAGTATTGTTGCACCTTTGATAGCAATACTTTACTTCTACACCATCTCTAGTCACACTGCTGATGTTTGGGGGCTGCTGCCCACCAACCACTGCGCAACTCTAATATGTGTTGCATCTGTGTTGTTGCTGACCCTGTTGAACTACTGCCAACCCTACATTTGCACTGCAACACCCTATCATCTGTTGTTGCTGCAACTGCAACATCTGCAACTAAGAAACATCTGAAATACTGAACCAATCGTGTTCAATATGATGCATCCATCACCCGAGTCCTAACTGCTACTTGCTATTGCACTCACTGAAGGCTTTGCGATGTTGCTGACTCTACACTACTACCAACTCAGCACTGCGCTCCTCAACATCTGACTAATACTAGTCTGCAACTATCTCTCTGGCATTTGACTACACCAACTGCTACAGGTCCATCCTGCTACTGAATACTATGGGCCCCCGTAGGTACTGATTCAAGACGTGGACCTCCTCAAGCATCATGCCCATCTGTAGCACTTTGGGGCCTACAAAACCAAGTCAGCCCACTCACTCCTGGAGGGATGTTTGCAAACATGGCGAAGTCTTCCTCTAGCCCGGACTACAGCCTATCGATCTCTGCAGAAACTGCCTATTGGTCTTGCTTCTCCTCCTTGTCCTTCTTCCTGAGAGGACATTCGGTACTATAGTGGCCTAGTTCGCCACACCTGAAGAATTTGACCTTCGACAGGTCCTTCTTCTTACATTGCTCTTGTCCCTGACTAAGACCCTTTGATGCGAGGGCCACATTCTCCTCCGCCTTCACCTGCTTCCACCCGCTACTACTGATGTCACTAATGGAGCTCTTTAGCAAGTCTCGTCTCAACTCCTCTTGCTGCAAATCGGCCCACTCTGTCCCGCCTTGGCAAGGTGTCTCCCCAAAATACTTTGGACAAATACTTGTGGATTGCCACTCCTTGAAGACATCGTTGAGTGCCAATCATACTAGCTCTATGGGTTGCGGCATTGCCCCAACAGTTGCTAGTTGATCTCATATCTCCTGAATCTTGGTAGGGAAGGGGTCTATGCGTTCCCCTTTCTGCATACTGACACATCTCAGCTTTGAGGGCATTGAGGGTGCCCTGTTGATTTGGCTTAGACACATGTATTCCATAAATCGTTTGGGAAAATTCCACCCAGATTGTATTTTTTTTAAATAATTAATTATTTTTAAAGGGACCCTGAGTCTAAACTTAGGAATATAAAATAATTAAAGTGAATAAATAGAATATGGGTGTGAATATTCTAGAAAAGGTGGATCAAGTCAAAAGTTAATCTTAGCCATTGATTAGAGAACTAATCTAGGTCGTTGAAGTTTCAACGAGAAGACTATAAGAACGGCTTGAAGGGTCATTTGGAAAATACATTTGGCAGAGTAAGGATCAAGAGATCGATTTCTTTAGTGAGCAGTGCTTAGACAGAAACTTCGATCGAGAGATCTTTTGCAGAGAGAGGCAGTAATTCTAGTTGGAAGCATTCTTGATCCAGAGAGTGCATAACAAAGGAGGCAATGAGAGCCATAGTAGCAGCACAGAACCAGTGGCGCAGAGCCAATGACGCGGAGCTTATGCAGTCACTGCGTAGAGCCTGAAGGGAAGTCGTAGTTTTTCTAAGGAGACAGTGTTTGGCCAGTGCCAAATCGTGGAGAGATTTTCCGGAGGCCAAAAGGCCTCAGTTTCTAGCCAGCAGAGAGACCAACGCAGAGACAGAGGGCAGTCGTATCTGTGACGCAGAGTGACGCACTCACAGCGCAGAGGCAGTATGTTTTGGGTGTTGATCAGTGTCAAGTTCCCGTGGAGGAGTGAGGTTTGTCTCACAAGATCTTTCTTGTCAGATTCTCTGCGTGATTTGAAAGATCTGTCAATCATAGACTTGTACTCAGAAATAATCACTGCATAATAACATAAACCCTTAGTTGTTGCACCGATTTTCCCACATTGGGTTTTTCTGGGGGCATTGGTCCAAAAATAATTGTCAAATGTGTGTCATCTATTCTTGTTCAGTTTTGTTTCCACAGTTTATTTGTGAAGGTTGCAGTGTGATGTATTTAGTGTTTGCCGTAGGAAACCACAAATAAATTGTTCAGTTAAAATTAACAATTAGGTGAATATCTTCCAGTTGTTGCAATAGGATTCCAGATTTACAGAATTTTCACATGCCCATGGCATGAAATGATGCTCTACACATGATGGGAATCCCACAATTCTCAACACTTTACCCGAGGGTGCCACTATGATCCTCTGGTGGACTTGGCCCCAATTAAGTTTCCTAGCCCATGATGAAACCACCTTCCAATTACTTATGAAATCCAACGTACTTCCTCACCATTAGGCACAATAACTCATTAGTGCATCTAAGTGTACCAAGCTTGTTTATCAAGGGCACGTTGAGATTTCATAATGGGCTTCTCTTCCAAATTTGGGGCTTGACCTCGTAATAGTGTTACCTCCCTAGGTAGGAGTGGCTAATAAACAATCCTATTAGGTGTTCCTAGCCCCTAAGGGGAAAGACAAGTCCTTGATACATCCTTCATTTGATAGGTGCCACATGAATGATGATGAATGGATAGGGGCACGGGAGCCTCAAGCCCAAATGCCATGGGTTCAAGGGTGGAAATGATGAGGGATGTCCACATATTGGGTGTATAGATGCAGGAGAGGGTAATCGTGGATACATGAGTTACCTCGTCCTATGTTTTTCCACCCTTCTTTATTTGCCTTTGTCCTTTTCTTGGTTTTTCTTTTTATTATTGTCTAGGGCTCCAGGAAATGAGAGCATGTGGTGTATGATGTAAGCATTTATTATCCCCTTAAGGTGGGGCAGTGCATCGCCCACCAGGGGTTGGGACGTGCACGGGTTCCTTAATGATTATAAGGCCTAGGAACTAGGGTGATGGCGATAATAAGGGGTAGAGCGCATGCTTGGATTTTGCCCACATGCTATATTAAATGTCCCGACCATATTTTAAAGGGGAGGGGGTGTGTCGGTGCCTTGTGGACCCAAAGAAGAATAATGATGAAATAGAGCTTTTTATGTGCGGAGGGGAGTGAAAAATGTGGAATGGGAAAACGAGACCACACTACCAAAACCCCGAGTTTCCCAAGTAGTGCCTTCCTAAAGCCATAAGCCAATAGGGGAGATACTACAGGACTAAGATTGAGGATTAACCCCCCATTTAAGGTGAGGGAACAAAACTATAGTCAAAGCCCAACCTTCTTGCAAGTCACCAATGAGCCATGCCCAAGATGCCCAAGGAAAAACAAGCATAAGCACACGATTACACAATGAAAAACATACCTTTTGGGTTGGAATTCCCACCTTCAAACATATGCTCTTGACAAATGGGCGAGGGGACATATGACCAGTGCAGGGAGCGGAGACCAAATGGCACAATGCATCGGCTACACTAATGGTTGTCAGGGGTTGTTGGCTGCCAGCTTGAAGAGATATCTAGGAGAAAAATCTCTCCTATGGGATCACCCACTTTTGGTTGGTAACAGGGCCATAATTACATTTGTCGATGTTCCTATTTCAATACACAAGAATATACTTTGGGCACTGTCCATCTTACTATTTCAATCTTGTTGTTTGATTATTTGCTTGTAAGTCATAGGAGTTCTGTTGTTGGTTTTGTCCTTTTGGTAATCGAATAAACTCCTAGAATAATTTGTTTATTTTGTTATAGCTTACTTAGCCTTAGTTTCTTTTTTAGGGACTACCCCCCTTGGCTTCACTAGGAGTTAGCCTAGACGGAGGAGTAGAGATAGAGTGACAGTAAACTCGGCTCAAGACTCACCCCCAAGGCCACACCCAGTGGATTGAAGACTTTCTTCCACGTGACCTGAGGTGTGGATTACGCAGTGACAACAGGAATAGACCAACCATGTCAACAAATCACCTCTCTAGACAATAACTACATGGATAGAATGTCTCTATACATTCTCTTCAGATGATTCTTCCAGTATCCTACCTATATAGAAAAAAAAATAACAACATTTGAGAGGATATTTATTGGGAGTGTGTTCACATTATATGGAACACCACTCCTACAGCCCTATGTGGATAGGATGCCTCTATACATTCTCTTCAGATGATTCTGCCATTGTCCTGCCTATATAGAAACGAACAAATAAGGACATTTGAGAAGATATTTATTGCGAGTATGTTCACATTATATGGAACACTCCTCCTACAGCCCTGAACCTTGAAGTATGTTTCCACAAGTACAATGCTGACTTGTAAAGAAATAATAAAAAAAGGACTTTCAAATCACAGTTTTTGCAAATGTATACAGACCTGTTCTACATGAAAAAGAATGTATCTCTCCATATGTTTTATTTTATGTGTTTGTTACTATTGCATCTAAGAGAAATCCTCACCTCGTCGATAGGGATCACAAAAGAAAAAGAACTTGTGGGCTGCAATACGGCAATACATTTGCAAAAATGCTGAAGGCATGTCCCGAAGCTGTGCCAAATTTGGAATGAGTCCTCTTATGTAGGCTTCCATTTCCTGTGAATAAAGAAACCACGCAATTTTAAAGATAAAAGGAAATTAAAATAACAACTAATGCTGAAAAGTCTTTGTAACTCATGTAGTAGCAAACTAATGAGTATATTTAGAAATCATTAATGTAAAAGAAGATATGATTTGCAATAAAGGAATCAGGAAAATGAGGGAATACGATGGGGTAGTTCAATATTAAATAGTTGTAGGAGCATACATGCCTAAATATTAAATGTCTAAGAATCTCACTACAGTACCAAATTTATGACATCATTTCCCCATGAGGAGCAAAATTTGATTCTAGAAAATCAATAACCTTACATGTGCTTGCAAGAAACCATCTCCATCTTCATCAAGTTCACTCATGTCTATGCGTGCTTGGGTCAGTGAAACCTGCATAAGCAAATTAATATCTCATAGAGAGAGAAATTATATCTATTTCCACAAATGAAAAAAACAAAATACCACTAAGATAAACAACCACATTATCATTAAGATCATGATGGTGAGCATACAGCATCTACCACTTTGCAACTAAAAACAAAACAGAACCATCTAAAACGCATTAGCTAAAGGATACAAATAAGAAGATAAAGAGCAACAGATGATGTTGTAACATTCTGATCATATAAAACATTTTTCTCATTTACAAAGATAAGAAAATGGGATACATTATAAATATATTAACAACAGGGTGCTACTTTTAATGGGGATGGTTCCCTTTTCAATTGAAGAAACTACATGGTTCTCAGTCAAAAACAAATATTACAAACTAGTCACAATGGACATCAATATTACCCTTCCTTGGTATTTAATAAATTTTCCCAATTATGGCACAAACTTTATCGTATGCTGATATTTAAAACATATTTCTCGAATTTGATGTTACAACTTATTTACAAGGAAAATGAATACATACTGAACACCTACAATTAAGATAAAATGGCAATAAAACTTTCTGCCAAGATCATCCTTCTGAATTAACTAAGATAAACATTTTTATTTAAGGCATTTAATCAGCAAAAAAAATACTCCTTTCGGCCACATAGGCCAACTTCCAATAGTCATCAATGTGAATTTGAGGCTAAGGCAAGCATTGGCATCTCAAGTTAAAACCCAAATTATATTCTGAAATAATGTTTTCTATACAGTGTAATACATTTTTAAATTTACAATTACAAAAAAAAGGAATACATGAGAAATATGACAAGAATAAAATAACAAAGAAATCCAGTAATGAACTAGCCATGAAAGAAGCCACTGTTACTCTACAGCACCATTCAATTTATACTCATGGATGCAATACACTATCATTCATTTATTAGAACTTATCTTCAAAATATTTTTCTTCCTTTTCTGTCTGTGGAAAATTACAACAATACATACCGTTCGCATAACATAAAGATAAAATGGTAGGATAGCAATCCTGCCCGATTCATCCTTCTCAAATTTCATAAAGTTTGATGGACAGAAAAAGCGTTTGCATTTCGGACCAATTTGCTCTGCACAAATAGATGCTATCTGGCAAAAATCTTCATAGTTCATCTGTATACAAAACATTTTAGGGGGGAAAATACTATTAGCATTTAACCTATATAAATATCACAAGCATACAGATTAGCATACATAGTAGATGAAAACTCGCCACTAACTTGCATACAAACGTAGGCAACATTTGCTCCATAGTTTTTCAAAAGCCATGGGGAAAGAAAAAGAATAAATTGGCTCCATGATCTCAATCAAAAGAGGAAAAATTATTTGTTGAAGGAATAGGTAGAGGAGGCACGTGGGGCATTATGATGATTGGAATGAACAACAGCAGTCACTTCTGGGGAGGCTTAAATCAAGAAGGTTTCTTTTATACATATAATATCCATTTAAACCTAAGAAAAGGCAAAGCTTTGGAGCCAAAGATATATTGCAAGGGGTGAGAACAATGTGTCCCCAAGGAACGAGAACAGGAGATCGGAAACACCAGGCAATGAGTTTACAGAAATACAAACAAATGAAGTCTAGTAAAGGCAGTAAGGTCGTGGTAGGCTTCATAGCATAACATAGGAAATACCAGAAAACGGTTTCTGGAAAGAGGAAGAAAATCTCCAAATAAAACATCTTCTACATAAAATGAAAATTTTCCAGATCATAATTCCATTTAGACATAAAGTCATATTCATAAACTTTACTTCTATCAAGTATTTGCATTATATTGAAAAGGGTGGCACTCTGATGTTAGGGGTCCTAATGATAAATAAACTGTTATTAAATATAGGGTTTTTAAGAGGCTAAATACTCCTAATGTCTGTTAATGACCCATGTCAGTTATAATTAGAAGTTAGTTATATAAATGGTTTTAAAACTTATTACAAGGTATATAAAAGAAACCACTGTTGATGTGTTCAATGAATCCTTGATTGATTAAATAAGTCTCCCTATCACTGCTTTTCTCTCATGGTTTTGCATCCCTAGATACCGACATGGTATCAGAGCAATATCCATGTCTTTGAAACTAAGAAGATTAGCAATCGAAGACATATAGTATGTCTTAAAATGAACATAAGAGGCAGATTGTTAGCATTCGAGGTTATTTTGAAACAAAGGGCACCATATATTTTAAATGTTTCTAGACTTCAATATTTACAAAAATAATAATGAAAGAAATTGAGATAGCCTGCTGCCTGACACCCTAAAGAAGAACACTAAGGAAACTCAAATCAGCGGCAGGCAAGTAGAAAATGAACCAAAAATACATGCACTAAAATGAAACGTTAACATAACCAAGGCAGATGTGTAATACAGATATAACCCGGATGCCAACTACAAGCACAAAAAACTACACACAATTTAGAAGTTAAAATGTATCCACTTATACAATGAGATAAGATAAGATTAATGTCCAATGAATGACCACAAAGCTAGGTCAATGGGACTGAAGGATACATCCAACACGAGTACAATTTTGGAGTGCAAACGCAACTCCTAGAAAATGCCAAAGCGAAATCTTGGATAAATGAAGTATAGAAGAAATACAACAATATTGCAGCCTCATAAACATTTATATAACTAGATCAAATGCCCCGATGATGTAGAAAACTAGGTGAATTAGAATAAGCCCAGGGCTGGAGGTCGATGATGTCAAGAATTCCGCCAATGGTGAGGGGTGGGGGCAGGGGGAAGCGGTTTTGGATCACTATCGGAGTCCTCTAGATCCAATGAGGAGTATGGCTGCATGATCTTGGGGGGGTGTAGGAGCGAGGGAAACTCCTAGCATCTGAGGCCAAAGGAAAGAAGCTCTGGATAAGCCTCTGGCCGCTTTGCTAGGGTTGGTGAGGGACTCGTTCTAGGGGGCACCCTGTTCAAGCACTCTCTGGATCTAATCCCCTGGGCTAAGGTGAGACCCAACATCTGACTACTCTTTTATCTGAAATACTCTAGATATCGGTTTGTCAATTGTTGCTCCAATCATCTAAATCAACCTAAAAATATGATGTGATCGTCTGAATTGTCCTTGAGTGAGGTGAGCTATGTAGGATCTGATATTTGTGTCTAAAAATGTCCCTAATGAAGAGGGCTAGTCTAAATTGTCTCTGAGTGAGGCGAGGTATGTAGGATCTAAGATTTGTGTCTGAAAATCTCCATAATGAAAAGGGCCAGACATCTCTAGTCAAGATATTAGAAGAAGGTTGATAGGGATCCTCCTGAATCTCTATAGAGGCAGTGATAGCGCCCCCTAATCTCCTAGTATAGCGAGCACCTAAAAATGAGGTGGGGGCCAAGGGAAGTGGTTTTGGATCAGTATCGAAGTCCTCTAGATCCAATTAGGAGTATGGTTGCATGATCTTGGGGGGGGGGGGTGTAGGAGCGAAGGAAACTCCTAGCATCTGAGGCCAAAGGAAAGAAGCTCTGGATAAGCCTCTGGCTGCTTTGCTAGGGATGGTGAGGGACTCGTTCTGGGGGGGACCCTGTTCAAGCACTCTCTAGATCTAATCCCCTTGGCTAAGGTGAGACCCAACGTCTGACTACTCTATTATCTGAAATAATCTAGATATCGGTTTGTCAATTGTTGCTCCAATCATCTGAATCAACCTGAAAATATGATGTGATCGTCTGAATTTTCCTTGAGTGAGGTGAGGTATGTAGGATCTAATATTTGTGTCAAAATGTCCCTAATGAAGAGGGCTAGGTTGATGTGATCGTCTAAATTGTCTCTGAGTGAGGCGAGGTATGTAGGATCTGAGATTTGTATCTGAAAATCTCCATAATGAAGAGGGTCAGGCATCTCTAGTCAAGATATTAGAAGAAGGTTGAGAGGGATCCTCCTGAATCTCTACAAAGGCAATGATAGCGCCCCCTAATCTCCTAGTATAGCGGGCACCTAAAAATGAGTTGTTGCTCTGTCTCTGGCTCTTGAAGGTAACATACCTAGCAGATCTTCTCATATAGCAGTATATGGTGGTCAGTCTCCACTCGAAGTCAAATAGATCTGACCTGAACCTGGCCCAAAGAGATAATGAGTGAGTGCATCCAATGTTTGTGTGTGTATCGGGGGTAAACAACAATCCCATCTTGTAACTCCAAGAAATTCTCAAGGTAGAAGGGCATCTCTGAGCCTAGGTCTGTCAGGAGTGGGGAGTCCAAGTGACCTGAAGCTACAATCTTTAGATATCCTCTCCAATGAACTGATTCGTTATTTGTCTGAGCGGCATGAGAAGGCTCGATGCAGTAAGAGAGAACTTGCAGGGGGGAGACACTCTAGGGAGATGGTTAGTGTCTGGAGAAGTTGAAAAACATCTAAGAACCTATAAGGAACAAAAGTGTTTGGCCTAAGGAGTGAGCCAAAGCAAGTGCCTATAAGGAACAAAAGGTTGAATCTCTGAAAGATCTGACCCTGTGGAAGAAAAAAACCAAGCAAAATATGATCATGAGTCAAAATGAGTGTGTACCAACCTCAACCTGAATAATGGGTTATGGAACTATACGCTTACATTTGATGATGGACTTAAGAAGCAAGGTCTAGACTCTCTCCATTTGGGCACAATTTGTTTGTACCAAGCTCGGCCCCCAAATCTCAGAGCCAGAAAACACTACTGCAGCAGGTATCAAGACCCTCATGGCCATACCCGCACATCCAAAGCCATGGTATATAGTTGCAAATCCATGAAGAAGCACAGGAATTTTTCAAGGGTCTCCAGAATCAGACAAAGTGAAGCGGAATAGATACCAATAAAGTTCTAAATGCATAGTGAAAGCCATATCTGCAACGCAAGATTCAAAGAGAAGAGATAGCCCCATAAAAACAAAGAAGAACACACTTTCGAAAATCATGTCCACTCAGATGAGGAGAGATAACCTCGCTCAATTGCATACCAAACCCACCTGACATAGGCATAAAGCCAACTTAATACACTAAGTCGAATGGATACAACATACTTGATTCGGATGGAAGAATAAAGAAAACATAGGTGAATTTATGATGGCAGCATAGACGTCAATCAGACCCATACCGAACACAGACAAATAACTTACACCAAATGAAAAATCCAACAGACGGTGCCCTGAAAATATTAGAAACATACAAACAAATGTAGCCCTAGAGATAGCTTGCACCTTCTGGAGCCTCTTGTCATTAACAAAAAACACGGAAATACACATTTCAAGGGGTTGTCTTTTATGAAAAAAGGAATCCCCTCTAGAAAAGTTTAATAAACACTACTTTCATAAATGGAAGATGAAAACCTTGTTATACTTAATGTACAAAGACCCTTAGCAGAAAAAAAGTGGGACATGGCCCAAACCCACTCAAGCAAACAAAATTATAAAATGGCATAATAATGATGGCAAGGAAAAATCAATTATAGCACTAGTTGTATCTGATTCTAACTTGCAACATCTTGACTTAGGAAAGTCATTCAAAGAAATATGGGATGAAATCAATGGGTTATTTGGATCAAAGGCATTTAATGACAAGATTTAAAGAGTTCTTTAGGTTCAAATGACTAATGGAGAGATTATGTCTACAAAAGGCCTAAGAGCCATAATAAAACAATTAGTGAAAGTAGGTGTAAATGTCAAAGAAGGAAAGGCAATCCTCTTAAAATAGTTTGCCTCCAAATTATAGCAATGTGGCATTCAAATTTTCTCAATTCCCTAAACAATCTTTGGAGAACATTACATCTCCTCTGGTGGTCAAACAAAAATAATTAAGTGAAGAGGGAAGTCCTCAAGAAAATTCCCTTCTCGCTAAAAGAAAAACAAGCAAGATTATTGTAGGAAACAGAGCCACAAACCTTAGAATTGTAAAGTTAAATCCACTCATCTTCTAAAAGAAAAAGTTAGCCACCAAGGTTCAAAGCTCATAAAAGTGGTTGGTTTTCCCCAACAAGGGTGGTCGTGAAGCCAGTAGCACCACCATGCTCATTAAGACAGTCCGGTAGCCTCGTGTTCCTCCACGAAAAACGACAAATGTCCCATTGTTGGATGACATGAGAGGCCGACTTGATGGTTTGGAGTGAGGAAGGTCTTTTGTCTAGTCAAAAGGGTCAAAATTTGATTTGAATCTACTAGTGGAAGAGTTTGACTGGGTTTCCCCCTTCATAAGGGTTTTGCCCTGGCTGAGTGCCTACATCTTGTGTCTTTGTGATCTTCATGGTTTTGGCAATTGTCTTAATGATGAAATAACAAAGAAGAATAAGTAATCACTAATCACAAGAAATTGTCAAATAAAAGAGAAATCAAATTAATAAGAAACCCTAATACTGCCCTAATGGATTTCTCAACACCCCCAATCCTAAAATCCTAAAACTGTTAATTCTGCTAAATTTTGAGTGGGATCTCAAATTCTACTTTCTCCATATGAAATCCAATGAGGTTGGAACCACTCTCAAATATCCTAAAACAAGTAATGATCATGTTAAAAATTTATTAAGTGCCACTTTTACCTTAAGAATTTAACATTACCATTAGTAGGGCCATCGGGTTGAATATTAGGCTACCACACTCATAACATTTTTTCTAAATTTGTGTTCGAAAGGTCCCTAGTTGCATTGTACGAAAATAGTTGGTTCAATGAACAAAAGGTTGATGGTTTGGTGTTGAACCGGCCTTTTCCAATTTTGTGCCACCAATCAAACCAATTTAGGCATCAGAATGGTCGAATCAATCAATTTCGCACATTCTAATCCATTTCTGATAAAACTAAAACATACTATTATCACACATGTATAGAGCACATACCTTGATGGAGCTTATTTATGGACATAAGAGGGCCTTGCTTCATAGACTTTCCCAAATTAAACATATTATTCTCATTAAATAGCTACATAGCATGCCTTGAGGAGTTATTTAAGGCTTGAGGAGATTGCTTTTGTGGACTTTATGCAATGTACAAATTATTTCTCATCAAAGACTAGCATATGGGTTGAGGAGGGATGTTCTTACGGACTTGCTTAATTTTTGTATGTTACTCTTATATAAATATATAGGTCATGCACACGAGGACTTATATCTTCAAGATAAGATGGTTAATTATAGTAGGATCTCATTCTTTAGTTAGTGTGGCCTCCTTGGAAGAGTTTTATGCTTTGTATATGACACCTTCATCCTTTTGTTGATAGCTACGATATTTTTCTATGCCTCTAAGCCTAACCTATAAAGGCTAAAGGGATAACAAGAGGGATTCAATTTTTTTATTGATTATTGACTTCTCTTGAGCTCTCGTGTCTTCACACCCTACTTTCTGGTTGGAGTGTGTGAGATATTATAATTTTCAGTGAGAGGTAGAGGTTACTCCCACTTTGTTCGTGTGAATTCAATGCGGAAAAAAACCCAATGCAGGAAAACAGGTGCAGCAGATCTGAAGGTTTTATTATTAAGCAGCGGTTATATCTGAATATATCTCTGATTGTCTCACCAAACAAATCAGTTACAGAGAATACTAACAGAGAAAAATAGTGATTTTACCTCACTCTACAAGTCCTAGTTGATCCGGTAGTTGAAATGACGAAACCCCAGCACCCTTTGTGTTGCCTCTATGCAGTAGCTGTGTAGGCCTGCGTGGGGACTTCTAAAGGACTGCGTGACCTTTCAGCTCTCGGGAAACTCAATTCGGACTGAAAACTCAAAAATGTTGCATTGCATCTGCGTGGGGCCTGCGTAGACCTGCGTCACCCTCTTTGGGCATTGCGTTGCTCCCTCTGAGTCTTTCTCTACCTCTCTGCTAATGATCCTTGGCCCTGTAGAGGATCCTCCTACCAAAATTGCCTCTGCCCCTCAACTGCGCTGAAGAATCACTTAGATCCAGTTTTCCTCTTGAACACTGCTTGTTGATTTGTGGTAGCATCGGATGTGCTCTAAGTCTCAAATTTTGTGGAGAGGCTTAGACACATGCATTACAGACAACCCAGAAATTGTTTTGAGAAATTCCACCCAGAAACAGTTTTATGTGATAAATTAATTATTTTTAATAACGACCCTAAGTCTAACTTAGGAAATTAAAATAATTAATGGGTATTAATTTAAATTGTGGGTGAAACTTCCAGAAAAATCAGATCAAGTCTAAATGTAATCTTAGTCGTTGATTGGAGATCTAATCTCGGTCGTTGAAGTCTCAACGAGAAGACTATAAAGAAAGGCTTGAAGGTCATTTGTAAGACACACCGAAAGGATCAAGTGATCGAATTTTCTGACGGAGCAGTGCTCGGACGAAAACTTTGATCTAAGTGATTATTCATTGCAGAGAGGTGCAGAGAGTCGAGACAGTATCCGGAGAGAAATCTTTCTCAGCCAGAGAATCATCAGCAGAGAAGGGAAAAGAGAGATCCAACAGCTACTATGCAAAGCCAAAGAGGCTGATGCAAAGCCACGCAGGGCTACACATAGGCTGCACAGAGGGCCAGAGGAAATTTGAGGGTTTGCTGAAAGATCAATTTTAGAAGGCAGAAGTCGGGGTGTGAGACCGGGGGGCAGAGATCAGAATTTCTGTGGAGAAAATCGATTCACCAGCTGAGTGACACAGTGCCCAGCAGGATTGACGTTGGGACTGCGCAGTGACTGCGTGGAGGCAGCGCAGAGCCTGCCAGAGGCACATCATTCAGTGGTCGGATCAACTGCGATTTCCAGTGATAGGGTGAGGTAACCTCACTAATCTTTCTGTCAGGCATATTCTCTATAACTGATTTTTCTGGTGAGACAATCAGAGATGTATTCAGATTAATTGTTGCTTGATAATAAAACCCTCACATCTGATGCACCGATTTTCCCGCATTGGATTTTTCCGGGGACGTTTGTCCAAAAATAACGATGTCCTGTGTGTGTTACTTCTCTTGCACGGTTTACTGTTTTCACATATAATTTAATTAAGTGATGGGTGCTTCAATAACTACTTCAATGTTTTCAGAAGTAATCTGCAAAATAACTTGTTAAATATAATTTACAAGTAGGAGAAGTAGTTCAGTTTGTTGCAGTAAGATTCCAGATCTAGGACTTGGAATTTTCACACTGCTCACTTCAGAAAATTCGATCACTTGATCCTCTCGGTGTAATTTACAAATGACCCTCAAGCCTTCCTTTATAGTCTTCTCGTTGAGCCTTCAACCGCCGAGATTAGATCTCCAATCAACGGCTAAGATTACATTTAGACTTGATCTACCTTTTCTAGAAGTTTCACCCACAGTTTAAAT
Organism: Pinus albicaulis; assembly: GCA_034641835.2. Classification (NCBI taxonomy): domain Eukaryota; kingdom Viridiplantae; phylum Streptophyta; class Pinopsida; order Pinales; family Pinaceae; genus Pinus; species Pinus albicaulis. The sequence continues at coordinate 1,144,175,915 of CM076572.1, forward strand.
TAATACCCATTAATTATTTTACACTCCTAAGTTAGACTTAGTGTCCTCATTAAAAATAATTAATTTATCAAATAAAATTGTTTCTGTGTGGAATTTCCCAAAACAATTTCTGGGTTATTTGTAATGCATGTGTCTAAGCCTCTCCACAAAATTTGAGACTTAGAGCATATCTGATGCTGCAACAAATGAACAAGCCTTACACAGGTCTTCTAACACTTTGTCCAACCAATGGCCCCTCGCACTAGCCCTCAACTACCCTCAGTATACTATTATATACCGACAGCCAGTTTTGACCACCCTGCAGCCCTACTCATAGGGCTCAAGCACCCTACAGCTAGCCCTTATTATGTTTGTTGTTTCCCTTGAAACCACTAAACAGGCCTGCAGTTGACCTTTCTAGGCCTTAAACATGCCTCGATCGTGTTCTATCTACCACGAACTACCCTCTCTTGATTCTTGCCAAGCTTCTGCACCTCCAAACCAGTCAAATATTGCTTCAAACGGACCTCAACACACCCTTGTTTGGCAGATCCTTAACTCGGACTCTTGGACAAACTCCTCACTTGCTCCTGCAGCTATGGCTTCTCTTAGGGCAGATCTCTTGCTCACAAGATGAGGCCTTCCACTCGTGTGTCTAGTCCTCTACTTTGGCCTTTTATTTTTATCTCTTGTGTGAGTGTCTTGGGGGTCTTCTTTTTCCTTCAAGAAACCCTCACTTAACCACTCAACAACAAATTAGAATATAATATTAATTATCTTGGGTACCAAGCCCACAACATTGGGTCTGAAACCCCAAGAGTCCAAAAGCCCAACACTTGGGTATCTTGCCCACAACCCTCCTTTTTGTGGGTTTTCTCCACTCGGAAATACCTTCCGATCTACCCAAATTTCAAGATGTGCTTGGCACGGTAGATCCCCTACCCAACGACTTCTTGTTGGCCACTACATCTTGCAACTACTCAATCATGCCCAACGCAGAACTTTTCCCACTGCGTGATCCCCTATTCTCTCTCTGCTCTGCGGCACCACCTATAACACTTTGTCAATCCTTTTGTGACTAGCTCACCCATAGCCTGAATCCTGCATCTATGTGCCCAGTTGCCTTCTCCTACAGTGCATGGCCCTCGTGCTTTATGGTGGCTCCTCGTACACACTCCATCAACCATCTACTATCCTTCTGCAATATGTGGCTTGTCAGCCACTAATGGTCGTTATTTGACCCCACATGCTGCCAGCTACCACAGTGTGGCTTGTAACCTTCTGCTACCTAAGCGCTCAAACCTGTCAGCTAACAAGAGCCTTTTCTCTACGATCTGTTGAGCCAGTTGGTCAAGGGCTCACCTTCGGCTCCAGTGGTTGTTTGCACAATTTCTCATCCGACTAGCTTGTCTTGACACTAAGCCACCGCCTTCACCTCACGGCCTGAGTCTGCTATTGCTGACATCTATGGGTGGAGGCGCCCAGATCCGTATATGTTCTTCATGTATTGTTATTTGCAACCATATATACCCTACTATCATTTGTAATTACGATGCGATTAACTTTCATTTTTAAAAAGGCGTTTCGCCTAAGGGATGTTATCAAGTGTTGCATTGTCTTGTGCTTCAGTTCACTCTCTCTATGGTTATGCACCCATAGGCAGATTTCTCTTGAAGTGTGGCAATGCCCTAGTGTTGGTTTATGTTTATTTTTACCACAAAATTTAGGTTTTTGTTGGTTTGGTTCAATTCTCTCACTATTTCTCATGACTCTCAACATGGTACGGGTGTGGATGTGAATCTCACTTACTCAATTTAATAATTGATCTAAAGATTTTGGTTAGTGACATTGCTTAAGACCTCTTTCCAACTATAGAACTAGGTTTTCTGAATCATTTGTTTTTCTTGGGTTTCCCAAGGTTTAAACCCAACCATCTCTTTTTCAAGGTATTTTAGGTCCTTCAAGGCCAAGGCTCCCTTACTTCGTTTACTATGCAACACAAGGTCGTGTATTCTAGATATTTGTTGGAAGACATTTGTACCTCTCTCTCTCGAGCCTATCAAGGCAAACTTCTAAAGACCCTACAAAGGCATCTTCTTTGAGTTTGTTGAAAATCATAGACTTGTTTTACAGTGCAGATTTGAGTCTTGACCATGCACTCTACATGTTGGTCCTCCAATTCACACGACTAGATTACTAATTCTGGAGATACTAACCATATGCCAAACAAGTGGGTCAAAGAGGACAAAGATGATGGTTTTAAAGTGGTTTCCTTAGGCTATTGTGATACAAGGCATGTTTCACAACCTCTTAAATTGATCCATAGTGACATTTGTAAGCCTATGATCACTTGTTCCCTTGAGGGAGCCATGTAAATCCTCACCTTTTTTATCTAGTTCCTACTCACAATCCACCAAGATATTTTTCATTACTTATTAAAAATGATTTGAATATAGATTATTCTCGACATGTTTCCGTACATGTCTTTCCATCCCATTATTATGTTACTTATAGGTGTTTCCTAAAACACTCCTGTCGTGACATGGCAAACAAAAGTTGATGACAAGGACCTTACTGATGAGTTGTTTGAATCCCATCCTACAAAGATATATTCTTCTATACTTATGGCTTTGGCCACCTTAACCAATTTGTGGAATCGTATTGTGTGGACAATTTGGCATTCAAGAAGGATGATATGCAACATCTCCCTTACATCACCCATGTTCACCATTAAGAAGGGATGTGAATCTTGTGATGCGATATCTTCTCCTCATGGCCCCACATCCAGATCAGGGGGGGTGTCGAAAAAATGAGTGTAATCTTCATTTTCACCAACAACCACTCTTATATTGAATTGGGATATTTATAAACCCATTCCCAATTGAATTTTGGTCACGACCTTATATTGACATGGAATTATACACCCACTCTCATTTGTATTTCGGCCACATCCAACTTATATTGGGTTGGACATTTATACACCCACTCAAATTTGCATTTCCACCACAACTAACCTTATATAGAGTTGGGTATTTATACACCCACTCTCATTTGCATTTCGGCCATGGTTGTGATTATACTAAGTTGGGCATTTATATACCCACTCTCATTTGTATTCATCATTTTTCTTTGTGACCCCTTGTTCAGCTTAAAGGGAGGGTGTTGAAAATGGTGTAAGATTCACTTTCGACCATTGTGGGCTTTAGATTGTAATCATTATTATATTTCAAAGTTGAGCTAAGGTGAACGTTTACACATAGCCTCGTGACCCCTCTTGGGGTACATGTCCTACCTCTTGACTTTTCTATATATACACAACCCTCATCTGTAATTTATGAATGATGTGATTATCTTTCATTCTTAATGAAGTGTTTTGTCTAAGGGATTATTTCCCTCTCTAGCACACATGTTCTTGGACTCACAATATCTCTAGGGTCGTGCACCTCTTGGCTGATTACTATTCAAGTATTAGGCTGCTCTAATGCTGATTTATGTTTCTCTTTATTGCAGAATTTGGATTTGTGTTGGTTCTGTTCAATTCTCTTGCTACTTGTCTTGAATGTTAGCACTAATAACAATGCATTCAGAACATTTGTTCATATGTACATAGCAATATTAGCTATAACAATCCCAATCTAAACTAAATCTCTGGGCCTTTATTAAATTGTTAGAAGTTTCTGATGAAGTTTTATGCAAATATGCCACAAATTAATCTCTCTCTCTCTCTCTCTCTCTCTCTCTATATATATATATATATATATATAAGTGTGGGTGGGTATGTAGGTGGGAATGCTTTAATGGATGTGGGTAATACTACATATTTCCTTCATTCAATAATGAATTTAATTATCTCGTGAATGGTTTCTATCAAATTAGTTTTCTCTAAGTGATTTCTTATCCATCTCTCTTGCTCTGATTAATGGATGTGTGTATACTAAAAATTTCCTTTCATTCAACAATGAATTTAATTTGAATGGTGTCTATCAATATAGTTTTGTCTAAGTGATTTCTTATCCATCTCTCTTAGACTGATGTCACTAACTTTGCAAGAGCCCTCAGGAGCATGCAACCTTACAGATTTAAAATAAAAAATGCTTCTTCACTAGAGAACCTGTATTTGCTAGAATTTTTGTTACTAGTGCATGTACTATGACAATGCTACCTATGCTGTGGGATACAAAAGTGATTCCAATGGTTTAATGTCATGAATAAAGACTAAGCGAACTAAGCATCTTACTGTGAAGCAGCCAGTTCCATCAGCAAGCAGATCATAAATATAAAGAGAATACAAAAAAGCATCCATTCAAGTCAAACTTACATATTAATCACATGATCTTTATTCTACTAAACAATTTAGTATTTCTTTTAACAGCGAGGAAGCAACAAGACACTTAAACCTTTTCAGCACCAGTTGAATCGTCAATGACACAATTTTCCCGTAAGCAAACCCACATGTTGTCCAGATCATCTGCATTTAGCAGTAAATCTGATTGTTTCTGCAAACATGACATAAAAATACCATTGTATAAAATAAATTATATTCATCTACACCTTCTCTTAGCAAGCATTTAAATGCAGCTTAATACAATCAGAGTATTTATTTTAAAAAAATTAGAGCATTGCTTAAAACACACATATCCATTCAGTGCCATTTTGTGATGTGCATCTACCATATATGCATTGTTCACTGACCCCTTTTATTTCAAAGAAGACCATAAAAAGCACTACCCAATTTTTTTTATCTTATCATTTACGCCTTGAATAGAACTTTCACTCTTTAATAAAGTCCTGAATATGCCAATAATACTTATAAATGGAAATTCAGTGATTTTTGAGGAAAAGTTAATGAAAATAAATAGGCATTACCTTCAAAAATCTGTACTTTGCCAATCTTTGAACCCTGGAAGCAATAGAACCTTCAGAAGGCTTCTGCATACCAGAAAAATAAGCTATCATCACCAGGTAACTTTCCAACTTAGTAATTAATACTATTACAACTTTCAGGTAATGACTCGATAACCTCTAAGTTAGGAACCAGTGCAACAGAATCTTAGTCTTTCATTGGGGAGATTGGCCACTGCTTCAAGATGATTTGTCAACAATGTCTACGATGGAGACCAACTAGTAAACGCCTTGACAATCAAAAGCTAACCAATTTTATGTCTCTCAGACATGCAAGAAGCCAAACAGCGTTTTATTGGATTAAAAATAAGACTGATAAAGGACGGTCTAATACTGATCAACACAAGTACATAACAATTATAATTGCCAGTGAACTGCACAAGTATACAGAAATCTATGGTGCCTGCCTGTCTGTAGAAGCTTGGAATTGTCCCAGCAGTGGATGTCTTCTGTTGTCGCTCTTTGAATAGTTCAAGAAGAATCCTCCTTGTTTCGAGCTCTAGCAAAATCCAAGCAAACTTCAATCCAGGGTCAGATGCAGCTATATTAAATATAACAATTAGGATCTATAAAACTATAACCATTAAAATCATCTTAGCATCCTGAAGACTTTTCATTCAATATAATTTGAATCGAATAAATAGAGTCCAAATGATTGTAGAAAACTAATATTAACACTAAAAACAAAGAAGCATGAATAATATAGCTATTCCCCTTTGATTATTCCCCAGTACATCCAGGAAAAATCTCTCCCATCTATGAAAGAACTCAGAGAGTTCCACATTTTAAAGACAAGTCAGAATTGGACTATAACAGCATGATTGTAACAGGACTGTACAAGAAGAGGATTATAAAAGAACAAGGAGTTAACAGAAAAACACAAAAGTGCACAGCTGCCAGATTGTACAGGAGGAGGACATAACAACCCACCTCTTAACCAGTGTTGCAGGAAACGTAAACCCCCCCCCCCCGGCATCAATGCCCGATCCGCGTCCCATACGGAATTGTACGGGATCCACCGTACGAAACGCGGATCGAAATTTCCGAAAAGCGGATCGGAAAAAAAATTGTGATTCCTAGAATTTCCCAAACGATTTGCCGGATAAGCGATTCCATATGCCGGATCCGAGTTTCGTACGATGGATCGGCGTACGGAAACGCCGCGCTTCAAAGGCGGATCGTTACGGATCGCAAACGATTCCGTACAGCAGCATACGGATCCAGTTTGCACACTAAAAAAAGCGACTTTTTTTTTTGCTTTAGTTGGGTTAGGGGGTAGGTTAGTGTTGACTTGGGGATAGGATGAAAAAAATAAAAGCTTGCTTTCAACTCTCATTTGCTCACTTGTGTTTTTGGAGGGCTTGGAGAAGAGAGGAGAAGAGAGCTTGGAGAAGAGAAGAGAAGAATGCTTGGAGAAGAGAGAGTTGAGGAGAGCTTGGAGGAGTGAAAGAGGAGGAGCTTGGAGAAGTAAAGAAGGACTTCCATTTACAAGAGCTAAAGAGGTAAGTGCAACCCCCAAACTTTCTCATTTTTTTGTCGTTGTTTTTTATATTTTCTCTCCTCCCTCTCCTACACTTTCCCATTCTCTCTTCTTGTTCATTTATTTGCAGGTTGTCCACCACCTATATTCATATTCAAAGATAATGTTTTTTTGGCTTCTATGTATCATTCCACTCTTGGTTTTCATGATGGTAAATGGGAGTAGAAATAGAAGAGAAGAACATGAAGAAGAAGAACATAGTGGTCCCCATATGAGTGACCCAATGTATGATGAGGAGGAAGGGTTTGAAGAGGAAGGGGATGATTTTGATGAAAACATTGAAATACCAGAGGGGCAAGCTGCATTGACACCCTTGTGGAACTATGTGACCAAACTTGAAGGGGGAAAAGGTTGTGGAAGCTACAAGTTTTTGTGCCCTCATGGTTGTCATGGAGGAAAACCATATAGTGGTTCATATACCCGTGTGAGGAGGCATCTTTGTGGGGTGATGGGCAATGATGAAAAAAAGGGTGTTGTGGGGATAGCAATTTGCCCAAAGGTTTCAAATGAACAAAGAAGAAAATACATCCAAATGGAGGAGGTTGCACAACAAAAAAACAAGAAACAAAAAACTCAATCTGAATCAAGTGCAACCTCTAGATTTGGTAGCTCATCTCCTCATTGTATTTCTACAAGCTCTGGAGGTAAAAAAAACAATAGGGGATTTCCTTAATGTTGCTAGGAGGGATGATGTAAATAGAAAGACAGTCTAATTTCTTTGTGCTTGCAGTGTACAATTCAGTGTGCTTCGCTCTCCCTATTTGCATGAACTGGTAAAGGCCATCAATGAAGCCCCAAAAGGATATAAGTCCCCCAACTACGAGAAAGTTAGAACAGTGTTATTAGAAAGAGAAAAAGGAAAGGTTGAAATAGCTTTGACACGTTTTACAAATGAGTGGGTGGATAGTGGGGTATCCATTGTATCAGATGGGTGGACAAATATCAGAAACCAACATTTGATAAATGTTCTTGGTGTTTCTGCTAGTGGTGCAGTATTTATTACATGTCATGATTCCTCCTCTGTCAGTGCAACTTCCCAAAACATTGCAGATCTCCTATTGCAATCAATCAAAGATGTTGATCCTAGTAAAGTGGTTCAAGTGATCATAGATAATGCAGCAAATTGTAAGGGAGCAGGAAGAAATATTGAGCGTACTTATCCACACATATTTTGGTCTGAGTGCTTGGTGCACACATTGAACCTTTTGATGCATGATATTGTGAAGCATAAAGAATGTGGGTGGATTAACGAGCTTTACCAGAGAGGGAAGCAACTTAAATTTATCACAAGGCATACAAGGGTAAACTACTTCTATGGCACTTACTCCAAGTTGCAGTTGCTTAAACTTGCAAAAACAAGATTTGCAAGTTATTACCTCACCTTTATAGGCAACTAGTGAAGGTGAGATAAGATTTAACGAATATGGTCACCGATGAATCATGGGAGGAAATTAACACTGATAGAGATGGTGCTAATGTAGCCAAGGACACTATTCTTGACATGTACTTTTGTTCACAGGTTAATATGTTTTGCAATTCACCAAACCAATTTATTACATGATCAAGTTTGCAGATTCAAATCGGCCAATAATTGGGGAGTTGTATGAACAAATGGATATGGGGCAAATTAAAGACATTGTTGAGCCTAGAGATATCACCTTGTACAATTATATTCGTGTAGAGGTGGAAAGACGATGGGATATGCTAAATGTTCCATTGCATGCATTAACATGTGTTTTGACACCAAAATACTATCATCCATCATGGCTTTCAACACCAGCACCTCGGGGGAGCAGGAGAAAACCACACCTAGATCCAGAGGTTCTAGAAAAATATATGATTTCATTGACTAGATTAGTCTCTGATGAAGAGGAGGCTGCCTTGGTACGGAAACAGTTGAGCAACTATACAATTTCCTCTGGATCATTTGGGAGCATGCATGCAATTAGAGATCGAGAGACTTTTTCTTCTATTGAGTGGTGGAACATGCATGGAGGTGCTACTCCATTTCTACAGACTTTGGCATTGTGGGTGCTATCACAGGTGGTAAACACTTCTTATGCAGAGAGGTGTTGGAGCTTTTATTCTTTCATCCACAGTGTTAAAAGGAACAGGTTGAGTTTAGATTGGGCAGAGAGCTTGGTTTATGTTCATTACTACAACTTGCGATTGTTGTCCCATTACTTTGATTATAGAAAGAGTAATAAAGACCTTAAGGTTTGGGACAGGTATCCAAAGGAGGCCAATTTGGAGGATGGAGTGTTGCGATTAGAGCAATTAGAGGATGCTCTTATCCATGATGACGATGATCGAGTTGACATGCCACCTTCAACTGGTCCCTTGCTTCCTAGGTTCCATGGTTCAACACCAACAGCAGGGGCTTCGTCTTCATCAATTGCACTACCAGTGCCACAACTTCCATGGCCACCATCTTCTTCATTGCCACCAAGCCCACCACATGGAGGCCCACCGCCACGTACTCTTCGTGGTGGAAGGAGGTGAGATTAGTAGATATTTTCACAATTTATTGCTTTTGTAATAGATTAGACTTGTAGGCTTCTTGTGAATTTGAAATTTTTTGTCTTGGTGGATTTGAATGTTGGACATGACTAATGTTGACAGTTGCTCACTTGATAGATAATATGCTTCATGTTTAATAATATGGTTAAATGTTTTATGTTTTAAAATCTGTGGCATGCTTAAATGTTTTATGTTTTATAGTATGCTTAAGTGTTTTATCATGCTTAAAAATTTGATGTATGTTTGTAATTGCTAGGATCTAGAATCTAGATGGTTGATGCTCGAATAATTAATTATTGATGTACAACGGAATCATGGATGTCATATCTATCTTGATTTATGTAAAAATATGCATGTGTTTCATGTCTTCTACAACTAATATGGTATTTGGGATGTTTGTTTTAAATATATATGCAAAAAAAAATATATATATATATACTAGACGCTTCCGAAACACTTCGCTTCCTAAATTTTTGGAAAATGACACTTCCGCGTCCCCACTTCGTGCAACGTTGCTCCTAACCATTGGGGTATAAACAAGATGGGCATACACCCATGGTACACCACACTGTACATTTCGCAATAAAGTATCTAAAAGCTGTAAGATTCTAGATGGAAACTATTTACAGTGTGAAGCATGTCAATGCTCAGAAATACATTGTTCCCTCAATAATATTGTTAGGATTTCCTTTCAATGCGGGTTACTCCATGTGAGGAGAGAATTATTATACAATAAATATTGGCATCTATCTCTAAATGGTGTTGTTACACTTCATATCATATGATGTTCCACAGTATGATTTTCATCACAATGATGGAGATTGCCAGCTGGTATCTTGGAGCATTACGCCAACTTTGTAACAGAACCAGCCCCCTAGGCATCCTTAAGTAGATGGTGTCTTGAAAATTTTTTGATTTAATACTTGCTCAGAAACCAATTTTGAGGTTAAGATCACATTCTATTATTCAAGACCTTTCCAAAGGCTGTAATATTGTTAAATTCTAAGTTCGGGGCACAAAGAGATGGCCCTCTAAATAATCCCAAGCTTTCCTATCTCCCTATCGCCTCGCCACATCAGCCACCATTTGGTGTTCACATGTCAACAAGCATGGCACTGTCCTACCTGGCACACAAATGATGCCATGTCGCACACCCCTACGTACTTGTCTTTGCCATATCACTTCCCTAGAAACTCTCATTAAGCGATAAGCACTCATCTCATGTCACCATCCCCCAATCTTCTGAATCATCACACAAATCCTTCCACCTATCACTGATTTGGTTACCCTATCGTATCTCTTAAAGCTTTTGGCCCTTGCAATAATGGTTTCCTCTCTCTCTATAACATCCCCTTATCACGCCATTTGAAATTTTTACCCCGATGGTGTATGCTCAAGGGATTTGTTCATATGCATATCACATCAAACAAGAGTTTCATCCGGATCACATCTATGGAAAACATTTTCAAATCATTGAGTGATGCCACATGTCACGGCTTTTTATTCTAACAAATATTTGGGGAATTTGTTTTATCGTATCCATATTCATCGTGCGATAACATTGCCCAGTGGCTCATAGCTTTGTTTCGCATCAAACCTCAGTTCATGTGCTATGCATATCGCAACGTCAATGTTTTTTCCACGCAATAACATATCATATTATTTTTTTGTGACTAGTGGAATAGACAATTGGGGAGGTCTCGAACTCGTGTGGCATGGGGCCAATTTTGTTCACTACCACCAGTTGCACCACGCCTACCCCTAACATGGACACTAGTTAATCAAGTGGATCGATCCAAGGACCTCATCATATGTTACATAACATGTTTACAAGCTTTGCCAAGTGAGCTACCCCCTAGTACATGTTAGTATCCTGTAGTTTACAAGACCTCAAGGTGACTGATTATTTCTCAAATCTTTTGAAAATAATATTCCATGACTGCCATCTATTTACAAGAAGAAAAGCGAAGGGAAATCCTGACTATCAGAGCTTCAAAGGAATAAATCTGCCTTCTCAGTCCAATTGAAAGAGGAAAGTGTCGCTGATAAAGAGTACTGGTGAGCAAACTTCATTTCCGCCCTCATTCATCTCATTTACCCTCTTTTGCCCTTCATTTTTCCATTTTCTAAAGTCCAACACTTCCTTTTCCTTCAAAACCCCTGTTTTTAAACTACCGAAATTTAAGTTTTATAAGCAGCTCCGCCCACCCACTCGCAGTCGTATCATATATCTCTTAAACTCACCACTTATGTCATTTACCGCAACTCCCCACCTCCGCGATCGACAGTCCACATTTGTTTTCAACCCCCCCCGCAGCCTTCGAACTTTAACCATAAAGGGTGGTCTAAAATTTCCCTTACCCCTCTCCGCAATCCGCTTATCACAGTTAAAACTTCATCACCTTTTCGCATCACAAATCGCAAGTTTTGAAAGATAAGTACAGCAGGAATAAGCTATAATCGCCGAAGTGTGATGTGCGACGTCAGGTGGGGCCCAATCGCAAGTTTTAAAGGATAGGCACGAAAGGATTATGTTACAATCGCCGAAATGCCATGTGCGATGTCAGATGGGACCCGATCGCAAATCACAAGTTTTAAAGGATAAGCACCCAAATAAATGTTAAAACCGCCAAATGTGATTTGCGATATGGGTGGGACCCAACCGCATAGCGTGCATCGCAAGTCTTAGAAGATAAGTGCTAGAAGAGAGGTTAAAAACAGCGAAATGCGAAGTGCGATGTTGGCATGGATGCGATGTGGTTCCAAGATGAAATCTAAAGGATTTCAAGTTCGGGCAGATGAGGTTTGTGCACTATTTTATGAAGAAAGAACTAACACGGCAGAAGAGCCCGGGTAGGACCCGACAAGGAGCAAAAGGCAGAGTAAGGGTAAATGCCGAGGTAGCCAGGAGATAGACAGAAAAGGTCAAGTCAGGCAAAGGCGTTTGTGCAAAACTAATTGTGATACAACAGCAGAAACAGAAGAGGCAGCCAACACATCAGCACAGTCACCGATCAATGAAAAGTTGCTAGCACCGCACCAAATTTAATCACCCAACGTCGGTTATCTGAAAAGCAGGGCCGGATGTCAGAGCCATTGATCATTACCTCTTCGTGACCTCCTGAGCCACCTTCAAGCCTACTCTTTGGATTCACGAAGAGTTGCCTAAGTTTTTGGATCCATGAAGAGCTGCCTAAAGTTAATTCTACAGGCGATGCTTTGTCAGAGATTTTTGTTTGGCCCTTTGCATGGCCACACTTGTCTGATTTTAGTTTAATTGTAATTAATAAAGTTTGCCGAAGTAGATAGGGCAACCGACACAGTTTGCATTTAAATACTGCATGAATTTTCATTATCAATGGTTGGATATTGTTAGACCCTGCATTTGTAAGAACTACTACATTTGAGCACTGTAAATTTTGGAGTTGGACATCAATAATCGAAGACCGTTTACAGGATTCTTGAGTTGTGTTAAATGGTGATGCGTTATTTCTCTATATTAAATATTTCCACTGTTTTCGCTCACTGTGTATCTACTCATCTAATTGTGAATCGAAAATTTTAGATTAAGATTTGTTGTTGAAGCACCTTAATTCTGTCTGCATTTACAATCTCAATGTTTTCTGCTAAAGTCTGATTAAAGAATTCTTAACTGCTCTTTAGTCACTATTGAACCTTGCTATTTCTTTCATCTCATAATTCACACTGCTCTAGAGATCCATTTAGCACAGTTAGCTTGCCCTGTGATGCTTTTGAACGTTGATGTACCAATCCAGCCTTTGACTCCATAGCCCAATGGATTAGTCCCTGCAAACCTGCTCATCCAACCAACAAAATCAATCAAAACAACCAGCCCTCACAATCAGTGTTGATAATATCGGCGAGGGTCCAGAAAACATCTTATCGGCAATATCGGCGAAAATATCAACAAAATATCTGCAAATATCGGCAAGCATAAAAAATGCATAATATATTCAAATTTTTTCAAATTTTTAAACATATAAAGCACTAACAACATGAAATAAACACATTGAAACATTAATATAAAGAAAGCTTTGATATATATGATGTAGTGGATGTAAAATAAAAATGATATCAAAGTCGATACCAAATCCTGCTAATCCATGATAATTAACCAATCAAGGACTCAAATGTGGAGAACCAATACAAAATAACATCACATATATAAAACTTAAAAGTATCTCATCATCATGAGTTATATGTAGCAAAGCTGTAAAACAAATAAAACTAGCAACTATCTATCTGAGATCAGGATTCAGTTCCCTTTCCCTAGCAACTATCTTTCTATCTTTTTCAGCGATTGCTTCAAGAGCATTTTGTACAATTTCCACACTAGAAACTGTACAAGGTATAACATCATGTCCAGGGAGTCTAGCCAGATGGTATTTCAATCGTGTAACCCCTCCTGCCATCTTGGTCCCACACAATCTGCATCATAGACGTGTATGATTTGTCCCACCATCAAGCTCCCCATACTCCCAAAATGGGTCCAAGGATTTTGGCATATTTGCAGTGAACTAATTCAAATTTCAAACCTAGGGCACCAAAAAAACAAATAATTGGCATTAAACATGCATACACAAAATATAACAAAGTGCATAAGAAAGTAAAAAAAAATGAAGCTTGCTATCCAAATATGGATAAAACCCTTGCATTGGCTCATGGGGATGAAAATCATAGCAAATGGAAAAAAAACAAAGAAACAAAATCTTGGTAGCCAAAGAGGCAAGCAAGCATAACCCTAAATCTATGAAAAAAATCATTAACATAGGGGTTTTTAAGAACATACCTATTAATGGAAGAAATGAAGTTTCTCTCATTGTTCTTCAATCTTTGATCAACAAAAAATTCTGATTTAATAGTGATAATGGCTCTTTCATCCTCAATCCCTCCTTGACAACCACCACAAAGCTCTTCCCCTTCCTTCTCCAAGCCTCACAGACGAAAGTGACAAAAAAAAAGACAAATTTCCCTTTTCTAGCCGCGGCCCAGGAGTGCTTGACGATATTTTCAATCGTCGCGCGATATTTTCCGAAATATCGCTGATATTTCGGAAATATCGCGATATTTTCGAGGAGAGAAAATATCGCGATATTTTCTCGACGATATTTCATTTCCCCGAAAATATCACGATATTTCGGTGATATTGTCAACACTGCTCACAATTTCTATAACTAGCCTAATATCAACATTTATACCATCAAGCTAAATCACAAAAATAGAGAGAGCCCTCTCTGAGTCTACGAAGGCTAGGTCCTGGATTCCAAAGCAGTTTGATGTTGTCCTCTATCATTTATTCTTGCCAATCTTATAAATTATAGGGCCACAACAGGACTGCAATAACATATCATGTTACCAAGCATTTTGCCATGCAATATTCTTAACTATAATTCTACTTCGTATATCTCTTTGGCGGATATCTCCAATTTTTGGATCCATGCAATTCAAAGCTTACTAGAGTCTTATCACAACTCTCAACATTTTTAGTGTGTGGTAAACAAACCATCACCCAGTCTCTCATCTCACGCATCCATAGATTTTGTAGCTACAATGTATGTCACACCACATAAAATTATCCTCAACACAATGTCTAATATCTCAACACTATGTGTCCCTTCACAAGTTTCAGCGATGACATGTTGATCTTCGGTATTTGCAACCTTCATCGCATTGAACATATCCATCATTCACTATACCAATTCATCAATTAACAAGGTCTATGGGTAAAACTGTATTTACCTCATGTTACTACACAAATTGTATGTTAAAATGATAAGCGCTCCAAACCACACCGTACAAATGAAAATGGAACCTACAAAGGTCACCCATTGTCACCTCAACAACCTACTTCTGGACTTTAGGCAGCTCTCCTCAAGCTCAAGGTGGACTTCCCTAAAGAATCATTGGGGCTACGCAATAAGGAACAAGGTATTATCACAAAAAACCGCAGCAATCGAGTTAACTTAGGGAGAGAAGAAAGAATAATGATCGAGGGATATGAAGATCAATGTCAATATCAAACATCTCTATGGAGTCAACAAGGGCTCAAATGATAAGGCAAGGTTAAGAAGAGCACCCTTCTTTTGTCAATTACCCGATAAAATGAAGGTAAACCATGATCTCAAAACCCCAATAGAGAGGATTCCTCAATAGGATTACCCAAAACCCAAGGATCAACTATGGCATGAAACAAACCAAGATTTTGCTAAGGAAACCCCCTTGAGGGTTTGCTTAGCAAAGATGCCTTTAACACCCACTTCCACGTGACAGTGTTTCCCCTCACTGGATCGATCTCACTAAGCCTTGTGGCAGCTCTGCATAACCATAATTGTATCCTTATAAGTACTGTAGCAATAACTATGAAAGAATAACTCTCTTTGCTAACCAATTCATCACATAGATAAGCCCTTACCAACAAAATACCCAAAAAGAGTTGATGTTTGTAGCTCAGGCAAGTACTTTTGCACAGCCCAAGTGACTAGGCATGCAGAAGTCGCCCACAAGATCTCACTAGGATACTTACTCAGGGTTGAGCAACTTGCTTTGTAACTTATGAAAAATACACAAGTATTATGTTGGCTCATTAAGCTAAAGTATTATGTTTTACTCTTAGCCACTAATCTCAAGTGAGGAGAGATCTGATCTCAGTCGTCAACCACTTTTACGATTAGGGTTAAGGATCTAGCTCAATGTAAAGTTATAAAAGCAAGATTAGGGAGAGGAAGAAGACACACCATAGCGACACGAGCCTTAGATAGGGGCCTCTTAGTGACAAGATGGAGTACTTTCACTTCTGTGTGGCAAGTCTGAGGAAGGGATTAACAAGGAGACCCAGATCATCCAAGGAGGGCTTGATCAACTATATCAGATCCAATTGTTGTACATGTAATTTCCTCAGTTGGGCCATTATCCCAAGATTGGAGTCGAAGTAGGTTCTAAATCATTGCCACTGATGAAATGATTTGATTGGGCAAAATCAGTTTTAGTCATATTATGGGATTGGTTATTATATTTTTTCTCTCGTTGAATGTTAAGAACTTAGAAGTTACTTTATTCAATAGATTTGTAATATGTTAGGTCAATAAAGTATCGGATTCTAGGTTGAAAGAAAAATTAGCATGGTATCAGAGCCTAATCTCTTAAAAACAATCTGAGAATAATAGGTGCCAAACTCGTATAAGATTGTCAGGGCCAAATTCGGTGATGATCATAAGAGGCATAAATTTTTTTAGGGGACCAAAATTGGCCATACGGACCGTACGAAGGCCTAGGCATAAAAATTTAAATATTTAAAAAAAAGGGAAAGCAGCAAGGTCAATTTTTGAAAGTTTCAAAAAAAAGGTGACTGTTGGAAATATTGTCATTGATGGCAAAGGAGGCAGCGCTGAAGCAGAAACAGGCAAAGGACTGCAGAACAGAGACAGACAAAAGAAAAAGCAAGCAGGGCAAAGGAGACAGGCGGAAGAACACTGCTAAAGTGTAACAGTCGAATACAGAGGCAGAGTGAAACGGTCGAGCAGCAGAGGTAGACGCAGCGAATATGGAGGCAGTGAAACGGTCGAACAGTGGGGATAGAGGCAGTGAAGTGGTTGAGCGGCAGAAGCGTTAGCACAGCAAAGGCAAAGCGACAGAAGCAGCAGAGGTAGAGACAGCCGTTATTCCGAGAATCGCTACCTCAGCCGGAGGATATATGTATATAATTCCGAGAATCATTACCCGATGGGCGTTACATATAATACATAAACCTTATTCCGGGAATCGCTTAACCCCAAGCGGCAAAGCATATATATATATATGCAGCGTATTTACATATATACCGCGAGATCCAAAGAAACAAAGTAATATAAGGTGGGACCCTTCCCAATCGCATCGGAAAGAAACAGACCGTCGGAACATATATTAAAAGACTTGCGATTGAGGTTGAAGCCTGGACCCGATGGGCTTATAAACTATGATTAATAAGTATTTGAGTTCCAATCGCATCGGCAAAGACCAGTGAACAGTGGTCAATCGCATCGAAAAGAAACAGACCGTCGGAACATATATTAAAAGACTTGCGATTGCGATTGAAGCCCGGACCCGATGGGCTTATAAACTTTGATTAATAAGGATTTGAGTTCCAATCGCATCGACAAAGAACAGTGAACAGTGATCAATCGCATCAAAGCAAGGCAGCTTGCGATTGCGATCAATCGCAATCGGAAATCGCTGGAGGAATAGCATAGTGCATCGAAAAGCGTGGCAAGTGGGCCCGAAAAGGCATTAGTTATGTACTAAACATGATTCTTCAGTGTTAAAATGGACATGGCAGTTTGATTGTTAAAACGTTGTATAACGATGCCGAGAATTGAAATTACGTTATATATATATAAAAAGGGGCTGGTATATATATATAACGCGTTGTTGCGATTGTGTTAAAAGATGCCGCGTGGTCTGTGAACCCACGGGCCTCGGCTTAAGGTGGAGGGTGATTTGTAATATAAAACGATTGCGATGCATGTATGTTCCGCCTGCGGAACTCCAACATCAACAAGACACTTGCTACGTGTAAAGGGTTGGAATTTGCCCAGAATTACAGTCAGCAGTTACACATATTTACAAAATGCACTGATTTAAAAAGCTCAGTTACACGTATGCAGCAGTTACACCACAGCAGAGGACAGAAAAGCAAACAGAGCTGAAAAGAGATAAAACACAGTCAAAGAAAAAACAAATGCGCAGCGAGCCAAAAGACTAAATGAGTTGAGCTGAAGTTTTTCATTATATGTGAATGTAAATATTGTAATTGAATTTTTTATTGTTTGTGATGCATTGGCAAGTCTCCGGAAGAAAACAAAATCCCACTGTTAGATTAAAATAAGTACCTACAGTTACATTTTTCTGAGTGAGCTGGAAAATAAATGAGAAGGCAGAAGGCAAAGAGGCATGGCTATCCATTCCAAATTCATTAAGGAATGCTAACAGTCACAAGAAAATCCTTATAAATAATATCATCTTGATATGCAAAAAAGTGTGTTAGAGAGAGTAAATCTAGAGAAGGAAGAATATAGAAGTGTGAGGCAGAGAATATTAAGAGAAGAAGAGTAGAAAGACAAGCTACAGAACAGAGCTGATATCTGAGGTAAATCAGCAAACATTTAGTTTGATAAATTGAGGAAGTTGGAGCTTCCCCATCAAGTTGCAGCGTAATAGCTGTCAGTTGTAGTTGGAGCCTCCTGTAGGTTGGTGCCTGCAGAAAATTGAAGGGAGTTGGTGCTTCCTTGCAAGTTGTAGCTTTCATAATTGAGGTAGGAGCCTCCTGTAGGTTGGTGCCTGCAGAAAAACAGGGGTGAGAGGGAGTTGGAGCTTGCCTTTGCATCACAACAATAATAAGATGTGGTTTTCTCCCTTTATGGGTTTCCACTTATATCTGGTGTCTCTGTGCATGATGTTTATGTGTTGATCTGATTTATGTCATCTGCTTAAATACCTGCTGCTTTCATATTAAGTCTGCTGTTATATTATATTAATACTTGCTGCTCACATTCTAAGATTACTCACATATTAAGTTGGATATGAAATGAAGGTGTAAATAAGGTTTCATAAAAGTTTAAAAGATCATGACTGTGTTAAACTGATTCACCCCCCCCCCCTCTCAGTTTAACTAAGGGTTCAACAATTGGTATTAGAGCCAAGTTCCTTTGTACAAGTCTAACAACTGAAAAGAGATCCTAGGTTCCCAAGATGGCTAGTAAAGAAGGATGCTCAACCAATAAAGCCCCTTTCTTCACTGGTGAAAATTATGCTTTCTGGAAAATCATAATGAGGACATACATAATGTCTCTAGGAATAGAAGTCTGGGCTGCTGTGGAATTAGGATATGCCCCAAAGGCAACTGACACAGAGAAAGAAACAAAATAAGACTTTGTGGCTAACGCAAAAGCCATGAATGCCATCCTGAATGGATTGTGTGAAGCAGAGTTTATTAAAGTAATGCACAAAGACACTGCCAAAGAAATATGGGATACCCTTGAGAACATACATGAGGGAGACAAGAAAGTAAATACTGCCAAACTTCAAGTCTATAGAGCCCAGTTTGAGAACTTAAAAATGAATGATGATGAAGACATTGCCAGTTTCTTCCTAAAAGCTGCAGAAATTATTAACAATATGAAAGCTCTTGGAGAAAAAATGCCAGAAAGTATAATTGTACAAAATATTCTAAGATCTCCTCCATCCAGGTTTAATCCAAAGGTGTCTGCAATAGAAGAAACAACTGATTGGGAGACCTTGACCATGAACTAGCTACTTGGAAATCTAACAGCCTATGAAATGAGGCTCCCACAGAAGAAGCCAAGTACGAGGGAAGTAGCCTTTAAAATAGAAAAGAAGAAAGAAGAAGAGGGAGACATATGCTCTTGCTCGGATGAAGAAGAGGCAAATTTTGTCAAGAAATTGGATAGAGGCTCGGGTAAATACAAAGGTAAACTCCCCTTCAAATGCTTTAACTATGCAAGAGTGGGACACTATGCTGCCAAGTGTCCTCACAAGAAAGTAAGGAATCAGGCTCAAGAGTCAGAGAAAAATAAATCAAAGAACTGGCAGAAAGGAAAGAAGTTCAGCAGAAAATCCTTCTATGCTCAACAAGACAGCAGTACATCTGAAGATTCAGATGAATCCTCAAGTGAAGAAGGAACCTATGAATTCTTATTGATGGCCATAGAAGAACTTGAAGGTCTCCTGCTAGAAGATGAAGAAGAAGAAGGTGAAGTCAACCTTGAGGGGGAGCTAAGAAGTGCTCTAGAAGAGATTGATAGACTCAAGCTGAAATGTAGAAAACAAAAGGACATTCTCCTCAAGTATGTACGAGAAGAACAGAATTCAGAAGTCCTTAAGCAGCTAAAGATAGAGCTTGAAGAAGCCAAGAAGATAGAGGACGTGTTACTTAAGCAAATCAAAGAAAAAACTCAAGAACAAGAAAAGTTGGAAGAAGAAGTAGTATGTCTCGGGAAGAAATTAGAAAATGCTCAAAGGAAAGTGGTTATAAACTCTTCTCAAACAACAATCTCTAGTAAGTTGAATGGAATTCTGGTTGCTCAAAGATCCCCTATGATAAAGACTGGAATAGGCTATGAAGGAGAATCAAGTAAAGGAAAAGAAAAGGTTGACAGAGAAATTATTTTTGTAAAAGAAAAGAAGAATGATGAAGCAGCTCAAACAATTCCTACAAAAGAAGAAATCTGCAATAAGGAAGACAGAGATCAGAAGAAACCATTAGTGGCAAAGAATGTAATAAATACTAAGACCCCTGAATATGTAAAATTTGGAAACCATCAAAGGAGATTCTTCCCTCCAATAAAGAATGCCACCTGTTATGTCTGCCACAAGCTAGGACACACTGTTGCATATTGTCATGCAAGGAGGAGTAATTCAAACCAGCAAAAGATGCAAACATTGAAGAGACTGCCCCAAGCAAACAAATGGAAGAGACAACCTTACATCAGGTATGCAAATAGTTTCTATGGTTACTGTTTTTATTGTAAGGAATTTGGCCATAAAATCATTGAGTGTAGAAAGTATGGACAAAGAGTGATGTTTAACCCCTCAAGAAGGTTTATGAATCAAAGAAATTTTGGTCATACTCATAATTCTACAAAAACTATGATCAAATGTTGTGTATGCAATCAAGTTGGACATATACCCTCTAAATGTCCTCTAAGAAGATATAGTTCATCACCTCACAAAAGATACCAAACAAAAGGATGCCTCCAGTGGATAAAGAAGGTGAATAAATGTGACTTGGCTCTAACTGCTCAAGACCTGAAAAGCCAAAGGTATTTGGATAGTGGCTGCTCAAAACACATGACTGGAGACAGAAGCAAGTTTATAACTCTTGATGAAAAGAAATCTGGCAATGTCACTTTTGGCAATGACAAATCAGGTAAGATCAAGGGAAAAGGCTCAGTCAGCATAGACAATCGCAGAGGAAAGGCCCAAGATGTACTATTTGTAGATGGGCTGAAAGCAAATTTACTGAGTGTCAGTCAGATGTGTGACAAAGGTTGCGAAGTTCTATTTAGAGCACAAGACTGTGAAGTCAGATCAAGCACCACCGGTAAGACTCTGCTCAAAGGTGTTCGAATAGAGAGCAATGTTTACATTGTGAAAGAGGAAGATGAAGCATGCCATCTTAGCAAACTTGAGGAGTCATGGTTATGACATAGGAGATTGGGACATCTCAGCTTCGATCATATCATCAGACTGAGTAAAAAGAAAGCAGTCAGAGACATGCCAGAAATAAAGAGGCCTTCTAATACCATATGCAAATCTTGTCAATTGGGTAAACAGACCCGCACATCCTTTAAGGCCAAAGAGGAGTTGTTAACAAGAAGACCACTCCAGCTTGTGCACATGGATCTGTGTGGACCTGCAAGAACTAAAACACCAAGTGGAGAATCCTACTTCATGCTGATAATAGATGATTTCTCCAGAATGACATGGGTTGCTTTTCTGAAGAATAAATCGGAAGCTCTGGACAAATTCAAAATATTTAAGGCATTAGCAGAAAATCAGATAGGATGCAAGCTGAAATGCATCAGATTAGACAGAGGAGGTGAATTCACAGATTATGACTTTGCTGACCTATGCAATGAACATGGCATAAAACAACAATTTACTATTGCAGTGACACCTCAGCAGAATGGAGTAGCAGAGAGACAAAACAGATTTGTTCAACAAATTGCCAGAGCCATGATGCAAGAGAATAATATTCCTCAAACCTTCTGGGTAGAAGCAGTGCACACAGCAGTACATATCCTTAATAAAGCTCACTTAAGGCCAAGCAGTGACAAGACTCCCTACGAACTGTGGCATGGAAAGCCAACTTCAATCAAACATTTCAAAATCTTTGGCAGCAAGTGTTACATAAAGAATAATGATGAAAATCTTGGAAAATTTGATGCAAGAGCAGATGAAGGAATATTTCTAGGATATGCATCCAAAAGCAAAGGGTACAGGTGCTACAACAAGACTCTTCGGAAAATAGTAGAAAGCATTGATGTGAGATTTGATGAAGAACTTCAAAACAATACAAGAGATACTGACTGCTGCAGTCCATCAGATAACCATGAAGAAGAAGACCAGAATGATGATGAAACAAGCAAGACTACAGAAGATGAAGAGCGGAGCTCGAAAGCCCCCTCAAGATACACTCAGAAGAATCATCCCGAAGATCAAACCATAGGAGATAAGAAAGCAGGGG